>OY728163.1:933517614-934142614 GCA_963277665.1 Viscum album | reverse complement strand
GTTTTAAGTTGGGGGGGAGAGATGAGATAAAAAAATTGCTTTTGTGAAAAAAATGATTTGAAAAAAAATGAGTGTAAATGGAAGGAAAAATTCCTTTAACTTTGAACATGGTAATACATATTTCAAACTTTGAAACTGAATATCAAATAATTTAGCATGCCCTGATTCTAATTTTAATCCTTATATAATTTCATGAGCATAGATTTTGTAAAGTGTGGCTGTCCAATGTGATATTTCATCGTTTATATTTTCATCCAAATAAAAAAAAGATCACAATGCACGTCCTTTGGATAATGGGGTATTAGTTTGAGTTCATGGGGTCCCCCAAATAAATAGCATAGGTTTGGTGATCATTTTAGTTTTAGTATGAGTATTCAATAAAAATAAAAATAATAATAATAAATTTGGGCGTAGAGCAATGAAATGACCTAATGTGCGGATTTCGGCACTTGGGGATCGTGACTCCATAGTTGTCTGGCCCAAAGTTAGTAATTTTATCTCTATTTTTGGTAATTTCAATTTTTTTTTGACTGAGTTAACTTGAGATGATGCCCGAGTATGTGGGATTCACTTGGTGCCCTAAGGTCTTTGAGCCTGGGAGTCATCGGCAAAGTCTCACTACAGGGGTTGACTCTTTTGAGTGCAATTTCAATTACCATGGAAAAATTGCAAAAACAAAAACAAAAAAACAAAAAAATATATATAATACAAAAAAAATTGAATACTCATCTTAATATTGAAATGTGATTCCACCTAGCACTTCCATAATTTCCCCTTGAATAAAGATGAACCCCCATGTCTATTGTGATTCACAACACATCCTCAAACTTTTGATATTGGATGAAATATGGCAATGAATTTGAACAAAGTAATGGGCTTGGGATTGGGATCTGCTTATGAAACTATCTTTTATTAAAATATTTTGATGGGTTTCATGATTTTTTGGTATAAGGGTTTTTGGTGATCATTGTGTATTAAAATGTTTTTGGAAAAGGGAATTTGAATTTCATATTGTTGAGATACATTTTGCTCGGGACTAGCAAAACTCAAGTTGGGGGTGTGATTTGCCACTAAATGAGGCTAATATTCATTGTTAATATATATAATATTCATGTTCTTTATTATTGATAAACACCATTTTAGTGCATTTTACACTTTGAACATCATTTCACATTATGATTACAATTCTTTCTTAAAATGCACTTTTATGTGTTACATTTTTTAACATCATTTAAAGTACCCAATGATTCATCTGATTTTAAGGAATTTAATTATCCATATTTTAATTTGATATTTTTAGAACTTTATCTACACTTAAATATGATCATTTTTCATTCAGTGGTCAAAGGAGGATTCCTAAAAGAAGATGGGGATATTTTGTGATGAAAGGAAACAATTCTGGAGAAGTCAGATTGAACATCAGCCCACTGATAAGACTTTGGAGCCCAACATACAGGCCCAAGGAATCCCAAATTTCGTGAGATGCTATAATAAATTTAGAGGAACAAATAACTCTTCAGGATCCAACGCTAATTCGGCCTCCATGGTGGTCATTTAGGTGGCCCAAGTTAGAGATGAAATTCTGGTCCAGATTCAGCGTTCCAGAAAAACAGCCCACTAATATAATCATATATCCGAATCTACAAATCCAAATGGGCCCATATTTTATGGTAGATTAGGAGACATCCGGATCTCCATTTTCTTCTTTTATATCCCACTCTTATTCGGCCATCTAGAAGGTCTTCTAGGCGCATCTGTTCGGTAGAATCAAGGTGGCTGCCACCTCGGGTCAAGGGTGGAAAATCAAATCTCCCTCAACTTTCCACCCACCTATGGACTACCACAACTAATTGAAAAGACTTGTACTATTGGAGGATGGACCCAAGGCTTCAAAAATTCCTATTTAAGGCAGTGGTGTTGGAGGATTTAAGGATCTTGGGTGTTTGGTTTAATTGTAATGTTATGCTGCCACTTTGTGTTTGTAATCGCATTTCAATTTCCATGTAAGTTTCCTTTTTGTACTTCTTTGTTATTAATCAACATATTTCTCTTATATTCTTCCCATTTCTTTCATTAAAACATTATAATCATAAATCACAGTGATATCTCTTTTTTGTGATTAATTAGTTCACACATAGGTGTGAATTTCATTCACACACACGGAGGAGTGCTCGTTATTTCCGCGGTTTTAATTTTCTCAATCTAATTCTTGTAAGCCATCTTCCGCCCACCATTGAGAGTATACCATCAATGGAGGGATAAAACTTTAATGGGTTGATCTTAGGAATATGCAGAGGCTGGATTGAATGTTATTTTATGAACAAATTGTTGTTAATTTGTTAACTAATTTAAGACTTCCATTCTTCAGTTATTTCCACTCTTCATCTTCACTGTGTTTGAGGAAGATAAATCCAATTACTAAAAGGACCATATACCTTGGAGACATCATGAATTTGGTTCTATAAGTGTGTAGGGGATTATTAATTGAGTTTATTTGTATCAAACCATAAAATGATTAAGGTAGTGTTATTTTAAAGAATGGATTCATCAAGAATTAATTAAACCAAAATTGTCTAAAGAATTAAAATTCATTCAATCCACCCCTAGCATAATCTTAAGATCAACCCATTTTCATTTAATTTAATTCACTTAGGTTTATTAGTGTTCTTAGAAACCATCCAAAATCAAAACCAAGTTGGCTACTTCATAGCCAAAAATCCACCTCATAGGTTGTGTGTCTTAGGTATCTTCTTAGGTCTCAGTGGATTCGATAACCCAATCTAGACTACAAGGACCGTTCTACCTTCATATATTGGGTAAATTTGAGCGAGAATAAAATTTTGGCGCCGTTTCTGGGGACCTAAGTAAGTTATCTTAGACACTATAATCTTTTTTTCATCCCTCTTCTCTATTCTCACCCCCTCACTCCTATGGAATTCAATTTTGAACAAGTCCAAACATGGGAAACCTATCCCTACTTTGATCACCCAACCCCATGTGTGATGTACAATGACCATCCTAATTTTTACATGTGGGGTCATCAACAACCTAATGAACCACAATGTTTTTACTCCTATGATCCACAAAATATCCCAACATATAATGGTTTCAATCCTCACAAAGCCAATCTGAACACCCTCCTGTGCAATTCCAACAACTTAATTAACCACCTGGAATAGACCATCTTTCTCAACCCTTTTCCCATCATGATCCACAACCATTACTAGAAAAATTGTGTCAACAAATGGAGATAATGAATTTTGAGGTTTCATTATTGAGATTAGAACTACAAAACTTTGAGACAGTTATGGAACCCATTTCCACTCATGTTATCCCTTCCCCGTCATTGATAGAAGAATATTTTCTCCCACAAACCTCTCATATATTTATTGAAGAACCAACATTTGGATTTGGGATAGATGAATTTGATAAATAAATTATTTAAGGGTCTTTAAATCAAGAGGAAATTGATTTTTTGGATTCAAAATAGGAAAATTTGACATCGTGGATTGAGTTCCCCTATTATAGCTCCATTGATTAATTTTTAGAAACACCAATCATTGAAACATCAGAAGGAATCCCAAACATTGAGTACATACCCATCCCTGACACTAATCTTTCCAATTTAGTGGTTGAATATCCTATTCAAAAGGAACCATTTTTTTGATAAATTTGGAAAAAGAAACTGAGTTGGATTTAAAATCCCAACTTGTGTTTGAATGTCCTATCCAAACCGAGCTCAAAATTATTATCCTTCGATACCCACTCAATTATCCCTTCATAGGGTATAACGATGACCTTTAAATTGGAATTCATGCTTATAAGGCCCCAGCCTTAAAACTTACTTAATCTTGGGTTATTACAAGATTACACATTGAGGATCTTTTCAGGTTTAGAGTTTTAGAGAATTAGATCATGAAACTTGCATTACATTCCACATTTAAACAAAGTGGTTACATAAAAGATAGTATCAATTCTTCCCATCAACGGAAACATATTGAAAATAAAACATGGATTCTTTCTTAACACATCCTTGACTCTATCATCTTATCATGTACCTTTCCCTTGACCTGAAAAAAACATTTCAAAAACTTGGGATGAGCATAAAAAGCTCAGTAAGGGATATAAAAATATGGAAAGGAAACATGAGTTCATATATACATAATACTGAAATCATAATTTACCCATAAAACATAGGCACTTTAACCTACCTCATCAAATCATGAATAAATCATAGAAATCATAAGACATAAAGGTAACTTGAGGCATTCATAACATTCTTACGTACGGAGTAACCCTCTTGGTTACGTTTGGAATACCCATCACAGTATATTCCCTAAAATCTCTTCGGAGAAACCTTAACGTTTCACTCCTTCGCGTTACCCAATGCATTGGAGAGCTATAACGGGCTCACCCGCCCTTAGTTTATCACAGAACCACCCGTCTTCATAATAATTCCCAAGAACCATAACATAATCATAACACATAAAACATGCATAAAGGAAACATAACATTTCCACATTTCAATCATGAGATATCAATACAACACATTGATATATTAAAAACATTATGAAAACCATTTTCAATACCAAAGTAAAACATGGTATTTATTTTTCGTTTTAAAAAAAAGGTATGGCTTGTAGAGGAAGCCGAAACTCAAATAACGGTCACGAAGGCGGAGAAGTCATTGTCGCCGCATACGTACGACAAAAACATTCCCTTTTTTCGTTTAGTAAACGCTTCGTATAAAAAAGATTCCTTTTGAATAAACTTAAAAGTCAAAGTGGTTTATACACCGTATAAAAGAAAGTTGTGTATAAAATAAAATATGCCTCAACGAAAGGAGATTGAGACGAAGTCCCATACCACCTTGAAGCTTTTAAAATTTTAAGCCATTAATATCCATATAAATAAATCCTTAAAAACATTTTGAAAACATGGATATTAATAAGAACAAATAATTAAAACATTTAAAACGATATTTCGGTTAAAGGGGTTTTACCAAAATCAGAGACACTTGAATACAATAATTGAGGAATAACATTTAGTCAGAACTTTATAATATCATGAGAATAAATGGATTCCTGATATAACACTCCAAAGGGCAGTATATACACCATATAAGAGTGAATTTGTGCATAACAAAAATGAACCCTCAATAGAAATGTCAAACGTGATGAAATCCCTTATAAAGAAGGTATCCTTAAATTAAGGACAAATCAATCTAAAAATATGTGTGAAAAATATAAATACACCCAATATAAGTGGATATTAAGTGTAAAACAATAAAAGGTCATTCACACATATTCAATGGATGACATATTCAATGACTACATGTTGAACCCAAAGAAATCGAAATTGGGTTAAAAATTTCCCTTGACAGCCTAATGGCATCACATAAAAATGAGTTGATGAGAGATAAGAAGTGTATCTCATCACTTGGACATAAAATTTACATCAATAAGGATATATGAGAACATATCCCAACATAAAAATATGTAAATTAAAAGACTCAACAAAAGAAGTCTTTTAAAAAGAGGAGGGTGAAAGGTTCCCTTACCGACTTGGCTATCTTTCAAAACATACACCCCATGAAAGAAGGACAATAGATCATTGATGTAAATACTCATAAACGAAAGTATATTACACAAAGAGTATAATAATGGGCAGTACATACACCACTCAATGGAATTTGTGGCAAATGTAGCATAAAACTCACGAGAATAAAAGTGAGATGAAAAATCCCTTACGAACTCTCGGCAGCCTAACGGCGCCACATAAAACTTCCGAATATGGATTGATGAGATCAAATAGGGTATCTCAACACATTACAATAAAATTTACAGAAATAGCAATATAAAATAACATCCCCCAACATTACAAAGAAGAGCTTAAAAGAAGTGACATAAAGGAGAGTACTTAAAAAGAAAGAGAGGTTAGATCTCTTACGAAAGTTCGGCAGCCTAACGGCGCCACTCAAAACTTCTAAAATGGATTGTTGAGAGGGAATAGGGTCTCTCATCACATGAACATAAGGATTATAGTAGGAGTAATATAAAATAACATCCCAATCATAAGAAATATGAGCTTAAAAGAAATTACATAAAAGAGTGTACTTAAAAAGAAAGAGAGTTGTAGGATCCCTTACCTCGGGTCCGACTTGACTCGATCGTTCTTTAATCTCCTGAATAATAAACTTGAGTTAATTTATAATTCCTTAAGAACCTTTTTTCAAGTTCATTATTACTTTTATACCACTTATTACCATGTCACAAACATTATGTAATCATTTAAGTTAATAATATTTGTTTTGCCGATATTTGGTTCTTAAGTCGAAAGTGGTCTTCTTACAATTACATGTTGTTCATGTGGCCAAATGTTTATTATATCCAGAATTGTATTAATTATTTAGATATCATATATGTCATATATATCCAGTACATTCATGCATTTATAACATTACATAATCATTTAGAGGTAAGAAATGAAATGCACCGTTCATGGAGACGGTAAGCCGTACGTACGCATGAACGCTACTTTCATTTCTATTTCATATTTTATAGAATGGAATAATAATTATATAAATGTATATTATAATTCCAGTATAATATCATATTTCCATCCTTTATACATCCCACATATGGTATTTAACGAATCAAATCTCTTTGAGGGGGCGGTAGTCCGCACTTCCTTAAATGAAGATATCGCATATACCCATAATGGAAGCCACAAAGGTAAGACAAAAATGAAAAATACAGAAGCATAAATAAAACATAAACATATTATATATCATATATAAAAATAGTGACATAATAATGGCCACCTTTGAAGGTGTTAAATGAGTATTGAACAATCATCGTTTCGGGAGGCAGAATTTCACCATCCATGGAAACCGTATGTTCTTTAACTATTTGATGTAGTTGTGTGATAGTGTAGCATGAATAAATCTTATAAAAACATCCTAGTATATTGAAGATACTGGGGTTGTTACAAAAGAAGTAAATAAAAATAGTTTAGGGGGTTGGAGAAGCAAAATAAAACAAATGAACATGAGAGAATGAATTACCTTTAAAAGTGTAACTCCTTTTGATTTAAGCCTAAAGGCTTACTTTGAAAGGATTCTGCCCAAAGGGAGTCCTCTAGGATGAGGAGAGGTATGTGGAGAGAGTAAATGGGCAGGGGTTGGCCGAGCCAAAGGCTTGAGAAGTGTGTGAAATGAGGTAGAGGTGGGGGCCTTTTATAAGAGGAGAGGAGGGGTACTTTTGGAAAGTAAGAAATATTACACTATTTGAAAATGTGTTTCGGTTTTAAAAGGTCCCACATTGATATAATTCATGGATAAGGTGATAAGGCTTCTAAATCCACTCATCCAATTGGTTTTGTCCATGTGTAGTTTGTAGATGTTTCATTATCTTTCCATTTTAATTAAATCGTCAAATAATGATGTCATCGCTGCATCATTATTATGTCATAAATACTTTAATTTCTTTAATGTCTAAAAATTATAAAAAAAATACTATGATATAGGAAATATTTTTATCTTTCCAATGACTATTTATAATCAAAATTTGGACTTTTATAACCCCACTTAAAAATTGTTTTCGTAAAACATATTATGTTTGTGTCATTTTCACTTCAACATTAATTAAAAAGTAATTTATGTCATTTCCCAACAAAAGTGGATCCATGGGGTCCCCAAGTTTGCCCATGGCTTTTCTTGGTCGGCCATGACTCACCCAATATGTGTAGGACAAGTTTCATGGTGTTTTCACATTCTTATAATATCATTTTTACCTTAAACTACACTAATTACCACTAATCGCGATTAAAAACTTAATAAGTTACTATTCACCAAAAAATTATTTTAATCTCATTGAACCACATTTTTCTTCTTAATGACAACCATGTATGTCGGATTTTTTAAAATCAAAACACAATTATGGCAAAATTTCATTTAAATGAAAAATCAGTTTTTATAAGTACCACTTAGTGGTTTCACTATTCATCAAAAATTGAAGTTTTTCAGAAAATTACCAAAAATTCACCCTAAGCTATATTTGATATTCCGAATTCAAAAATGAAGTCTATTTTAAAAAATTCAAAACATATTAGTCACATTAATTAATTTAATAATTAATTCCCACTGTCAGAGCAAATAGCGTGTTTTTATAAAACAATAAGTATCAAAAGATTGACACTAGTTTAAGTCTGATTTCAAAGTGAAATTAATTCCAATGACCACTATTGGATTTAATGGTAAAAATATTTTCTAATTTAACTTTAAAACCAATTCAAAATATTATCTAATCATATAAATAAATTATATTAAAAAGAGGTTTTGAATTAAAACACAACATTCTACACTATTCATTAAAAAAATGAACTTTATCAGAAAGATACCAAAAATTTACACAAAGTAAATTTTTATGTCCCGATTCTTAATAAGAGTTTTATTTGGTCCAAAATAATTTTTAAGAGTGAACAAAACTATTTTTAATGACGGTTCTCCATCAAAAGGTGATAAGTGAACCTTTAGTGAAAACTAGGGCATATACGCCAAAAATTGAATTCTTTCCGTATTTTAAGCCTTTATCTTTTATTGCATAAATGTAAAAATATTTAAGAACATATATAATCATATTTTAGTTATTTATATCCATTCCCACCAATACAACAGCTACATGTTAACTACCATTTAAAATAATATTATTTTATTATTAGAGTGCAACGTAAGATTCCCAAGAAACTCGTTGTTGCGTGTTGGGTACACCATCGAGCATAGCGTCCCCTTTAAAGTCATATTAATATTTTATTCGAAAATATGGATAAATATGAAAATTTCATATTCATTATTTACCTGGGGTGTTACATCTTTCCCCCCTTTTGGGAATTGCGTCCTCGTAATTTTAAAATTGCGCTTGGAAACATCCTTGAAAGTCCCACATCGGAACAAAAGTCGGTAAAACAAACACTTTAAAATAAAGAAAGATAAGTACAAAGGTCACCCGAGTTAACCCATACTAGGATTCCAAGTATGAAAATAGGGACATGGAGGAAAAAACAAAGGGTCATGTTCTGATGGAGAGTGATAGAAAACATGTTTAGGAGAAAGTTAACCACGAGAAAATCACAAACTTGTGATGGGTTAAACGGTCTTCGATTCCCCAGTAGGAAAAGTTAATAGACAACATTTTTGTTTTAAGTAACTTTTTATTGAGGAATTTATTCATAAGGAAACATAATCACTTATCATATTGACTTTCAACCTTTATTAGATTCCTTACACAAACTCATATTTTCTCCAACAGATGAGTTTTTAGGAAGACTTGTTCACATTAAGAGTACTATAAACAACTTCTAGAGGAGAACCTAAAAAAAGAACTATACATTTCCCATGTCTTCAAACCTTAACCAAAACTAAAACCAAAAAGGTTACTACAAGATCAGATAATCCAGAAAAGGATAACCCATTAAAAAGAAAATCTATGCTTAATCTCCAAAATTTGTCCAACAAAACCCAAAGTTCAACGAGGACCATCCGATAAACAATTTGTCCATAAAATTCTTCAAAGTAAACCAATATAAGATTGAAACCCAAATATTTGAAGGATTTAGTCACATAGTCTTCCATGTTAAATCGTAACATTTATCTCCAAACAACATCAGTTGCTCCTAAAGTCTCGTATTGAAAAGTAATTATCTTAATCACATATCCTCCATGATAGGTTAATCATTTTCATAAATAACCCAAAATAAACTTACTCTTAATTCATAAAATCATATAACCAAAAATAATTAGTCAAAATAACCAGGGACTTCGCGTAGTCCAGTGGTAGGCGATAAATACCAGTCGCACTTTGGTTGTGGGTTCGATTCCCGCACCTTTGTCCGACGCGACGGGTTGTCACACGGTCTGCGTGTTGTCCTTTTTCCAAAACTATATAATTCTCAAAACATTCCCCAAAACGAGATAAAATCTTCAAAAATATTCATAACATATTTTAACCTCAAGTTTATCTCATTCCTTTCCTTTTCCATCATATCATAGAGTAACCCATAATTACCTAAAAAGTAAGGATCATATAAACCCTAATGGTTACCTTAATAATTATTACCTGAATTTCCACATCGAGTTGGCCATCTTGTAAATGATGCATTAGAGAACTCACCAAGGTTGAAGTGATTGATCATGACTCCTTGATAGTTGGTTTAGAACAACTATGAGATTCCTCATTGAATCCCCCATCTCATCTAGTATCTTAATCAGAGAACCACCACAGTTTCCTTCAAACCCATTGTCACTTTGGTGCCTGCTAGATCCATCCATTCACTAAAAACATAAATGTCAGTGTGAGTATATCAACAAAAACATCATGTACTAATGAGGAAGGCAGACTCCAAGATATACTTACTCATTCACTTTATCTAAAATTAGGACTCTTTCTGAAATTCTAACCATTATGGTAATGTCACTTATGCTTAAAGAATACCCTAACCTCTAAAGTTATCTAAACCGACCTCTGATACCAACTATAAGGCCCCAGCCTTAAAACTTACTTAATCTTGAGTTATTACAAGATTACACATTGAGGATCTTTTCAGGTTTAGAGTTTTAGAGAATTAGATCATGAAACTTGCATTACATTCCACATTTAAACAAAGTGGTTACATAAAAGATAGTATCCATTCTTCCCATCAACGGAAACATATTGAAAATAAAACATGGATTCTTTCTTAACACATCCTTGACTCTATCATCTTATCATGTACCTTTCCCTTGACCTGAAAAAAACATTTCAAAAACTTGGGATGAGCATAAAAATCTCAGTAAGGGATATAAAAATATGGAAAGGAAACATGAGTTCATATATACATAATACTGAAATCATAATTTACCCATAAAACATAGGCACTTTAACCTACCTCGTCAAATCATGAATAAATCATAGAAATCATAAGACATAAAGGTAATTTGAGGCATTCATAACATTCTTACGTAGGGAGTAACCCTCTTGGTTACGTTTGGAATACCCATCACAGTATATTCCCTAAAATCTCTTCGGAGAAACCTTAACGTTTCACTCCTTCGCGTTACCCAATGCATTGGAGAGCTATAACGGGCTCACCCGCCCTTAGTTTATCACGGAACCACCCGTCTTCATAATAATGACCAAGAACCATAACATAATCATAACACATAAAACATGCATAAAGGAAACATAACATTTCCACATTTCAATCATGAGATATCAATACAACACATTGATATATTAAAAACATTTTGAAAACCATTTTCAATACCAAAGTAAAACATGGTATTTATTTTTCGTTTTAAAAAAAAGGTATGGCTTGTAGAGGAAGCCGAAACTCAAATAACGGTCACGACGGCGAAGAAGTCGTTGTCGCCGCATACGTACGACAAAAACATTCCCTTTTTTCGTTTAGTAAACGCTTCGTATAAAAAAGATTCCTTTTGAATAAACTTAAAAGTCAAAGTGGTTTATACACCGTATAAAAGAAAGTTGTGTATAAAATAAAATATGCCTCAATGAAAGGAGATTGAGACGAAGTCCCATACCACCTTGAAGCTTTTAAAATTTTAAACCATTAATATCCATATAAATAAATCCTTAAAACCATTTTGAAAACATGGATATTAATAAGAACAAATAATTAAAACATTTAAAACGATATTTCCGTTAAAGGGGTTTTACCAAAATCAGAGACACTTGAATACAATAATTGAGGAATAACATTTAGTCAGAACTTTATAATATCATGAGAATAAATTTATTCATGATATAACACTCCAAAGGGCAGTATATACACCATATAAGAGTGAATTGGTGCATAACAACAATGAACCCTCAATAGAAATGTCAAACGTGATGAAATCCCTTATAAAGAAGGTATCCTTAAATTAAGGACAAATCAATCTCAAAATATGTGTGACAAATATAAATACACCCAATATAAGTGGATATTAAGTGTAAAACAATAAAAGGTCATTCACACATATTCAATGGATGACATATTCAATGACTACATGTTGAACCCAAAGAAATCGAAATTGGGTTAAAAATTTCCCTTGACAGCCTAATGGCATCACATCAAAATGAGTTGATGAGAGATAAGAAGTGTATCTCATAACTAGGACATAAAATTTACATCAATAAGGATATATGAGAACATATCCCAACATAAAAATATGTAAATTAAAAGACTCAACAAAAGAAGTCTTTTAAAAAGAGGAGGGTGAAAGGTTCCCTTACCGACTTGGGTATCTTTCAAAACATACACCCCATGAAAGAAGGACAATAGATCATTGATGTAAATACTCATAAACGAAATTATATTACACAAAGAGTATAATAATGGGAAGTACATACACCACTCAATGGAATTTGTGGCAAATGTAGCATAAAACTCACGGGAATAAAAGTGAGATGAAAAATACCTTACGAACTCTCGGCAGCCTAACGGCGCCACATAAAACTTCCGAATATGGATTGATGAGATCAAATAGGGTATCTCATCACATTACAATAAAATGTAAATAAAGAGGAATATAAAAGAACATCCCCCAACATTACAAAGAAGAGATTAAAAGAAGTGACATAAAGGAGAGTACTTAAAAAGAAAGAGAGGTTAGATCTCTTACGAAAGTTCGGCAGCCTAACGGCGCCACTCAAAACTTCCAAAGTGGATTGTTGAGAGGTAATAGGGTCTCTCATCACATGAACATAAGGATTATAGTAGGATTAATATAAAATAACATCCCAATCATAAGAAATATGAGCTTAAAAGAAATTACATAAAAGAGTGTACTTAAAAAGAAAGAGAGTTGTAGGATCCCTTACCTCGGGTCCGACTTGACTCGATCGTTCTTTAATCTCCTGAATAATAAACTTGAGTTAATTTATAATTCCTTAATAACCTTTTTTCAAGTTCATTATTACTTTTATACCACTTATTACCATGTCACAAACATTATGTAATCATTTAAGTTAATAATATTTGTTTTGCCGATATTTGGTTCTTAAGTCGAAAGTGGTCTTCTTACAATTACATGTTGTTCATGTGGCCAAATGTTTATTATATCCAGAATTGTATTCATTATGTAGATATCATATATGTCATATATATCCAGTACATGAATGCATTTATAACATTACATAATCATTTAGAGGTAAGAAATGAAATGCACCGTTCATGGAGACGGTAAGCCGTACGTACGCATGAACGCTACTTTCATTTCTATTTAGAATTTTATAGAATGGAATAATAATGATATAAAGGTATATTATAATTCCAGTATAATATCATATATAATATCATATTTCCATCCTTTATACATCCCACATATGGTATTTAACGAATCAAATCACTTTGAGGGGGCGGTAGTCCGCACTTCCTTAAATGAAGATATCGCATATACCCATAATGGAAGCCACAAAGGTAAGACAAAAATGAAAAATACAGAAGCATAAATAAAACATAAACATATTATATATCATATATAAAAATATTGACATCATATTGTCCACCTTTGAAGGTGTTAAATGAGTATTGAACAATCATCGTTTCGGGAGGTAGAATTTCACCATCCACAGAAACCGTATGTTCTTTAACCATTTGATGTAGTTGTGTGATAGTTTAGCATGAATAAATCTTATAACAACATCCTAGTATATTGAAGATACTGGGGTTGTTACAAAAGAAGTAAATAAAAAGAGTTTAGGGGGTTGGAGAAGCAAAATAAAACAAATGAACATGAGAGAATGAATTACCTTTAAAAGTGTAACTCCTTTTGATTTAAGCCTAAAGGCTTACTTTGAAAGGATTCTGCCCAAAGGGAGTCCTCTAGGATGAGGATAGGGATGTGGAGAGAGTAAATGGGAAGGGGTTGGCCGAGCCAAAGGCTTGAGAAGTGTGTTAAATGAGGTAGAGGTGGGGGCCTTTTATAAGAGGAGAGGAGGGGTACTTTTGAAAAGTAAGAAATATTACTTTATTTGAAAATGTGTTTCGGTTTTAAAAGGTCCCACATTGATAGAATTCGTGGATAAGGTGATAAGTCTTATAAATCCACTCATCCAATTGGTTTTGGCCATGTGTAGTTGGTAGATGTTTCATTATCTTTCCATTTTAATTAAATCGTCAAATAATGATGTCATCGCTGCATCATTATTATGTCATAAATACTTTAATTTCTTTAATGTCTAAAAATTATAAAAAAAATACTATGATATAGGAAATCTTTTTAGCTTTCCAATGACTATTTATAATAAAAAGTTGGACTTGTATAACCCCACTTAAAAATTGTTTTCGTAAAACATATTATGTTTGTGTCATTTTCACTTCAACATTAATTAAAAAGTAATTTATGTCATTTCCCAACAAAAGTGGATCCATGGGGTCCCCAAGTTGTCCCATGGCTTTTCTTGGTCGGCCATGACTCACCCAATAGGTGTAGGACAAGTGTCATGGTGTTTTCACATTCTTATAATATCATTTTTACCTTAAACTACACTAATTACCACTAATCGCGATTAAAAACTTAATAAGTTACTATTCACCAAAAAATTATTTTAATCTCATTGAACCACATTTTACTTCTTAATGACAACCATGTATGTCGGATTTTTGAAAATCAAAACACAATTATGGAAAAATTTCATTTAAATGAAAAATCAGTTTTTATAAGTACCACTTAGTGGTTTCACTATTCATCAAAAATTGAAGTTTTTCAGAAAATTACCAAAAATTCACCCTAAGCTATATTTGATATTCAGAATTCAAAAATGAAGTCTATTTTACAAAATTAAAAAAATATTAGTCACATTAATTAATTTAATAATTAATTCCCGCTGTCAGAGCAAATAGCGTGTTTTTATAAAACAATAAGTATCAAAAGATTGGCACTAGTTTAAGTCTGATTTCAAAGTGAAATTAATTCCAATGACCACTATTGGATTTAATGGTAAAAATATTTTCTAATTTAACTTTAAAACCAATTCAAAATATTATCTAATCATATAAATAAATTAGATTAAAAAGAGGTTTTGAATTAAAACACAACATTCTACACTATTCATTAAAAAAATGAACTTTATCAGAAAGATACCAAAAATTTACACAAAGTAAATTTTGATGTCCCGATTCTTAATAAGAGTTTTATTTGGTCCAAAAGAATTTTTAAGAGTGAACAAAACTATTTTTAATGATGGTTCTCCATCAAAAGGTGATAAGTGAACCTTTAGTGAAAACTAGGGCATATACGCCAAAAATTGAATTCTTTCCGTATTTTAAGCCTTTATCTTTTATTGTATAAATGTAAAAATATTTAAGAACATATATAATCATATTTTAGTTATTTCTATCCATTCCCGCCAATACAACGGCTACATGTTAACTACCATT
This sequence comes from Viscum album, assembly GCA_963277665.1. Classification (NCBI taxonomy): domain Eukaryota; kingdom Viridiplantae; phylum Streptophyta; class Magnoliopsida; order Santalales; family Viscaceae; genus Viscum; species Viscum album. The sequence goes on along the minus strand of OY728163.1, from coordinate 934,127,194 downwards.
TAAAATAATATTATTTTATTAGTAGAGTGCAACGTAAGATTCCCAAGAAACTTGTTGTTGCGTGTTGGGTACGCCATCGAGTATAGCGTCCCCTTTAAAGTCATATTAATATTTTATTCGAAAATATGGATAAATATAAAAATTTCATATTCATTATTTACCTAGGGTGTTACAATGCTTCTATTGAAAAAGAAAATGTAGGAATGATTATTGATGTCTTAGAGAAAACTAGAGAAGCAACTAGATCCACCATTTCTGTTATTCCTTGGATTTACCCACTCATTTTAGAACATAGGTTTGTTAATGAAACAAATTATAAAAATAGAATCAATCTAAAACTAGTTGAATTGGTGAAACATGTGGTCCTTAAAATGTTGAAAGTTGGTATTGAATAAGTTAGGGTGTTTATGTCGGGCTAACGACATTAAACAAAGCGCTGCATGGAAGGAAACCCATGGTTTTCATGTTTTCAATATTTTTGGAATAATTTTTTTTATTAATGATTTTGATATTTAAAAAAATATATTGTTGATATGTTCTTCTATTATGAGTATGGATGGGTACGAAAGGGGAGTACCATATTTATCTGCATCACGTGGTGTGATCCTTGAGTAATACCTTACCCAGAAATGTAAAAAGAATACAATGTATCATCAGTTTATATATATACTTATATTTTACTTTTTTTTATTATATAAATATAAATATATATATATATTGTTTTGTTTTGTTTTGTTTTGTTTTGTTTTTCTTTCTTTATTTTTTCCTTTTTCTACTAGGGAACTCTGCAATTCACATGGATATCAAAGGATTAAAAGGGAGCAATAATAATTTCAACTTCATCCACCAGGTGACTTCATTTTATGATCCTCATTTTCAATTTCCTTTTTAAACTTCCATTATCTGCCTCTACTCCTTATAAATGTTCATTTCTTCAAACACTGGGGACAGTGTTGTTTTAAGTTGGGGAGGAGAGATGAAATAAAAAAAATCTTTTGTGAAAAAAATGATTTGAAAAAAAAATGTGTGTAAATAGAAGAAAAATTCCTTTAACTTTGAACATGGTAATACACATTGCACACTTTGAAACTGAATATCAAATAATTTTGCATGCCCTGATTCTGATTTTAATCCTTGTATAATTTCAGGAGCATAGATTTTGGAAAGTGTGTCTGTCCAATATGATATTTCATCGTTTATATTTTCATCCAAATAAAAAAAAGATCACAATGCACGTCCTTTGGATAGTGGGGTATTGGTTTCAGTTCATGGGGTCCCCCAAATAAATAGCATAGGATTGGTGATCATTTTAGTTTTAGTATGAGTATTCAATAAAAACAATTGCGCGTAGAGCAATGAAATGACCTAATGTGTGGCTTTCGGCACTTGGGGATCGTGAATACATAGTTGTCTGACCCAAAGTTAGTAATTTTATCTCTATTTTTGGTAATATGAATTTGTTTCTGACTGAGTTAACTTGAGATGATGCCCGAGTATATGGGATTCACTTGGTTCCCTATGGTCTTTGAGCCTGGGAGTCATCGGCAAAGTCTCGCTACAGGGGTTGACTCTTTTGAGTTCAATTTCAATTACCATGGAAAAATTGAAAAAAAAAACAAAAAAAAAACAAAAAATATATATAATACAAAAAAAATTGAACACTCATATTAATATTGAAATTTGATTCCACCTAGCGCTTCCGTAATTTCCCCCTTGAATAAAGATGAACCCCCATGTCTATTGTGATGCACAATACATCCTCATACTTAATTGATAATGGATGAAATATGACAATGAATTTGAAAAAAGGAATGGTATTGGGATTGGGATCTACTTATGAAAATATCTTGTATTAAAATATTTTTATGGGTTTCATGATTGTTTGGTATAAGGGTTTCGGGTGATCATTGTGTATTCAAATGTTTTTGGAAAAGGGAATTTGAATTTCATATTGTTGAGATACATTTTGCTCGGGACTAACAAAACTCAAGTTGGGGGGTGTGATTAGCCACTCAATGAGGCTAATATTAATTGTTAATATATATAATATTCATTTGATTTATTATTCATAAACACCATTTTAGTGCATTTTACACTTTGAACATCATTTCACATTATGATGACAATTCTTTCTTAAAATGCACTATTATGTGTTACATTTTTGAACTTCATTTAAAGTACCCAATGATTCATCTGATTTTAAGGAATTTAATTATAACTATTTTAATTTTATATTTTTATAACTGTATATACACTTAAATATGAACATTTTTCATTCAGGGGTCAATGGAGGATTCATAAAAGAAGATGGGGATATTTTGTGATGAAAGGAAACAATTCTGGAAAAGTCAGATTGGACACCAGCACACTGATAAGACTGTGGGGCCCAAAATACAGGACCAATGAATCCCAACTTTCGTGTAATACTATAATAAATGTATAGGAACAAATAACTCTTCATTATCCAATTCTAATTCGGCCTCCATGGTGGTCATTTAGGTGGCCCAAGTTAGAGATAAAATTCTGGGCCAGATTCTGCGTCCCAGAAAAACAGCTCACTAATATAATCATCTCTCCGAATATAAAAATCCAAATGGACCCAAATTTTACAGGTGGTTAGAAGACATCCGGGGATCCATTTTCCTCTTCTATGGACCATTCTTATTTGGCCATATAAAAGGACTTCCAGGCGCATCTGTTCGGTGGAAGCAAGCTGGCTTCCACCTCGGGTCAAGGGTGGAAAATCAACTCTCCCTCAACTTTCCACCCACCTATGGCATACCAAAATTAATTGAGAAGACTTGGACTATTGGAGGATATACCCAAGGCTCAAAAAATTCCTATTTAAGGCAGTGGTGTTGGAGGATTTAAGGATCTTGGGTGTTTGGTTTAATTGTAATGTTATGCTGCCACTTTCTGTTTGTAATCGCATTTCAATTTCCATGTCAGTTCCCTTTTTGTACTTTGTTATTAATCAAAATATTTATCTTCTATTATTCCAATTTCTTTCATTAAAATATTATAATCACAAATCATAGTGATATCTCTTTGTTGTGCTGAATTAGTTCACACATAGGTGTGAATTTCATTCACACACACGGAAGAGTGCTCGTTATTTCCGCGGTTTTAATTTCTTCAATCTAATTCTTGTAAGCCATATTCTGCCCACCATTGAGAGTATAACATAAATGGAGGGCTAACCCTTTAATGGGTTGATCTTAGGAAGATGAAAAGGCTGGATTGAATGTTACTTTATGAACGAATTATTGTTAATTTGTTAACTAATTTAAGACTTCCATTCTTCAGTTTTTTCCACTCTTCATCTTCACTGTGTTTGAGGAAGATAAATCCAATTACTAAAAGGACCATATACCTTGGAGACATCATGAATTGGGTTCTCTAAGTGTGTAGGGGATTATTAATTGAGTTTAGTTGAATCAAACCAGAAAATGATGAAGGTAGTGTTATTTTGAAGAATGGATTCATCAAGAATTAATTAAACCAAAATTGTCTAAAGAAGTAAAATTCATTCAATCCACCCCTAGAATAATCTTAAGATCAACCCATTTTCATTTAATTGAATTCAGTTAGGTTTATTAGTGTTCTTAGAAACCATCCAAAATCAAAACCAAGTTGGCTACTTCATAGCCAAAAATCCACCTCATAGGTTGTGTGCCTTAGGTATCTTCTTAGATCTCAGATGATTCGACAACCCAATCTAGACTACAAGGACCGTTCTACCTTCATCTCTTGGGTAAATTTGAGAGAGAATAATAGGCTCATTTAGACTAGTTATGGATGTCTGGGTTGCACCCCGATCTAGCTAGGAACTAGTATTCCAGGTATATGACCACTTACGTCTGCACATATTTGGTTAATATAGGTGGAAGAAATATATAACTAAACTATATATATAGTTATTAATATATATAGTTATTGATATTAAATCTCATTTTGACCATGATCTGAATTGGGTAGATCTACTAGGTGTCCTTTAGGAACCTGAGAGAGTTGTTTTTTATTTATTCAGTCTTGTTCTTTTATACTTATTACCTGCATTTCTTTACTTTATACATGGAATGGATTTTGTTGTTGACAGTGTGGGTGGTTAACTACTGGGATTTATATCTGACACCCTAATTGGGATGCTATTGCATTGGGGTTCCCGAGTAGTCCTTATGTTTGTAGGACCATGGTTGATTGATTGAGCTATTTAGCTAGTATTTGGTAGTTAAGAGAATAGGACCAAGCCGGAGCACAGGATGCTCGTGTAGATTTCCCTTAGGGGTTTACCTTTATTTTATTTTTGGATTTCTTGTATTTTATATTGTATCATGTTGTATTTATGTTGCTTTTTTTATGTATCATCATCGGGGCATGCATGAATCAGTTGTGTATTGGCATTGTCTGTCCTTCATTATTCAGTTATTATTATTATTATTTCATTTCTCTATCATTCATTTCTTACCACTTTCTCTATTGTATGTCTTTTATTTTCTGATATACCAATGTGCTAATCTAATTGAGGGAATAGTATCCCCATTATCTCCTCCTTAGACCCTTGTTACTATTCGTAGGCTTTTAGAGTATGGGGAGGCATGCATTAGGCCATATGAACCACAGGTCTGGCTACTATCTTAGTGTTCGGTTGGTCTCTGATGTTACAAAATTAGTATGATATACATTAGTAAATATAATTGGCACATGTTTGGTGGTGATTTTTCTATTTTTCAAACATTTATTAGAAGAAATTATGAAATATGTAATAAATATAATAAATTTCATTGATCTCCATTTATTACCATAGAATATTGATGTATATGGTAATGTGAGTTTGGGATTACTTTCACTCTACATATTACTGATCGATGAATACTTGGTTATGATGCACTTAAAAAATATATCCTATAGGATCTTATATCCTTTATCAAGTGAATTCATTTCTTCATTGAGAATTCCTAAAATATATTAAAGGAATCTCATGAAGTATATGAACTTACCTCTTAGTTATGCCCTTATAATAGTTCATGTGATTTTTTTAAAATAACTCTAGTAGTTTTATGGTCTACCTTTATTTTTAAAGGTTTTTTTATTGAAAATTTGATATTGAATTAGTTACTATACCTATTTTTTAGCTTAAAATAGACTAGAACACCTTTATAGATATAAACTTTCCAACTAATATCGTTTTTTCTTAAAAAAGAATTATCTTTACCCAATGAGGTTTTAAAGTATTATATTTATATTCACCATTGATTTCCAATTTAGAAAATCTAGGATTCAAGAATTAATGAACTATTAGTTGAGTATGAAATAGTATAATAGAATTTAGTCCAAATATGAAAGAATATCTTGTTGTGTCTAATTAGACAATGAGATAATTTTTTTGGTAATAATAAATATAAAACAACAGTTTAAATTGAATATATTGGGAAATTTTGAAGTCATGCACTTCTCTATATTAATATAGAGATCACCCTTTTCAGTTTCCTAGGGAATGAACAAAACTTCAAGTATTATCTATATACTTTATTGATTCTTGTGTTTGAATACACATATGAAACATATTATATTCAATACCCAAGAACTAAGATATAATAATTACATTGATGAATATACCTAAATTAAAATATTATACTTTAGTTCATTTTATTTTTTCTTCTAATGACCTATATTTCCACATGAGAAGAAAATAGCATCTTGTTCCTTTACTTTATCCTTAATCTTCCTCTTCTTGGAAGGGAATTTTGAAGAATCCTTTGACTTAGTTCTAGTCTTGAGGCTTTTCTATTTTCTATTCCTATTGTGAACTATAAGAATATAATGATATTCATGCTTCATATCCTTATCAACCTAGATAAGTGGAGTTAGAATATCTACGAGAGACTTGTAAATGTTTTTTATTATAAAATTCAAAAGAAAAAAAGTTAGAGAAGCTCTAAGGGAGTGAATCGAGAATGAGATCAGTGTAAAATTCATTAGATAGTTTAAACACTACAATTTCTAGATGATCAATATAGCTAATAATATTGACTAAATGGTGTCCAATTTTCTCTCCCTATCCAATATTTCATGTAAATAATTTCTTGTAAATCTCAAATCACTCATGTATAAATATCTCTTGAGAAAGATTACATAGATGCTTAAGTATTCTATATACATTCATGCTCTCATGAATTGTTATGATATCATTAGGTATGGACGAAAGAATAAAACATTATACATCTAGTTCTTTATCCAAGTATTTTTCATAGACATCAATATCTTCTTCACTCACCTACTTTTAAAGCGGATCAGGAACTGAGGATTCTATCATGTAAAGCTTTCATTCATGGAATAACACATTGTGTAATAACCTGTACCATTATTGTAAGTTACTACAGATAAGGAAATTTACTTTCTACAAAATTGATCATAATCATATCATGGTTGATGAACTTTCCAATTTACTACAATAATATAAAATTAAATTTAAGTACCTTGTATGATTAATATAATATATGAGATGAAATAATTTTATTTTCTTATTAGTGTCACGCCCGGACTTTTTTGAGGTATACGTTTAATTTTAAATTTTTATTTCATAAATTAATTGTCGGTTTATTTAATTGCGTGGTTGGAGTGTGGGCTGAGTCGATAAGCTGAGTCGATAAGAGGCTTCCGCAGTGGCGCTGGCAAGTGTGCGTTGGCCTTACGTCGCTTGGCGAGCGCGCAAGGCACAAGAAAGCGGGATAAAATTTATTTTTAAGTGCGCTGATATATGCGTGTTGGCTTCACGTCGCTCGGCACGTGGTGCCGATGATCGAACGTTAAATAACCGGATAAATTTTTATTATGGTTTTATTGTTTATTATTGTATTATTATTATTATATTATATTATTGTTATTATTATATTATTATTATTGTTATTATTATCTTATAATTATTATGATATTATTATTATTGCTAATGTATTATTATTATTATTATTATTATTATTGTTGTTGTTGTTATGCGGTTATCATTATTAAGATTATGATTATTATTATTACTACTAATATTATTATGTCTAATATTATTATGATATTTGATATTATTATTTTATCTTAAATTGTTTAATTTTTTTTCTCCCCCATGTCTAACCCTAGCCGCCACCCCCTTTTTCTCTCTTTTTATTTTATTTTTCTTTTCTCTTCCTTCCCTTCTTATTCTCTTCTTCTCTCCCTCCAGCTGGTCTATCGCGTTACCCAGGCCCCCTAAACCCTACCTCCCCTCTTCGTGCAGCCACCATCTCCCCCTTCTGCCCAGCTTGAAGCGCGACCTCCCTCAAGTCGTCGCCCCACAATCCCATCCGACCCTCTTCCTCTCCCTCTTCCTTTTCCCCTCGAGTCTTCCACGTCACGCTGCCCTGCTCCACGCCAGTCCGTCGCGCGGCCTTCCCTCATCCTCCGCCAGCCGGCGCAACCATTCTCCCAGCCCGTTGCTCCCTTGCACCCCCCTCCGGCTGCTCCCGCTCGGCCACCCTTCTCTCGCCGGAGCCTCAAAACCGCACCCGACTGCCCAAGCTTCTTCCCCTGCCACCGGACCACCCCTCCGCCTCGGCCGCCCCTGTTACACCCGCAGCAGACCAGCCGCCCCTGTTGCTGCTTTTCTTCTCCTCCTCTTCTTCTTCTTCTTCTCCTCTTCTCCTCCTTCTCTTCTTCTTCTTCTCCTCTTCCTCTTATCTTCTTCTTCTTCCCTTTCTTTTCTTCCTCTTCTTCTCCGTTCCGGCGCCCCTGTTCGGCCTCCTCCCGCGCAGGTCTGTTTTTTTTTCTTTTTATTTATTTATTTTAGTTTATTATTTTAAGTTATCTAATTAAATATCATGTTTTCTTTTGTTATTATTATTAATATGTTAGTTATTGTATCATTATTATAAATATTAATATGTTAATATTGTAATTATGTAAATAACAATAATAATATTATTATTATTATTATATCATTATTATTATTATTATTATTATATTATCATTATTATTATTATTATTGTTATTATTATTATATTATTATTATTAATAATATTATTATCATATTGTTATTATTATTATTGTTATTATGTTAATAATACTATTATTATTATACTACTATTGTTATTATTATTATTATTATTATTATTATGCTATTATTATTATTAATATTAATATTATTGATATTATTATTATTTATAATTATTATTATTACTACTATTATTATTGCTATTGTTATTATATTATTATTATTATTCTATTATGTTAATATTATTATTATTATTATTCTATTATTATTATTATTATTATTATTATTCTATTATTATTATTATTATCATCATTATTATTACGTTAACAATTTTTCTGAACTGTTGAGCGTTCTGTTGTTTTTAGGACCTGGTTGACGGCTCAAGGCGGTGCGACCGCGGTGCAACTGGAGTCTTGCACCGTGTCTTCTTCCATGCCTGTTTGAGGTAGGTGGTTCCGCACTCACTTATCTCTTGGCGATCTTTTGTGTGCTGGTTTAATTTTTCATCACCCTGCTAATTAGTTTTCATATTAACAAATTAGTTTTAATTACTTTTTAAATGCACATTTTATTTTCCAGTGGTGTATTTATGTGCTGCAAGTCCTTTATTTTATTGCGGAAACTCCCTTTGACTGTTTATTATTATTTGTCAACTGTGCAGTGTGTGTCAGGGAGTTCGGATGACGCAGGTTGTGTGTTGGTATGTCAGAATGTGTTTTTTTTTATAAAAAAGGGGATTTTTTGGTGGCTTTTAAACCTTTAAAAATTGTTGCGACATGTTTGAAAACTGTTAAATAATTTTTCTTAGTGGTTTTCTTAAATAACAAAGTGATTTCGTTAAGTTATGCATCTAGTTTCATTTAAAGCGTATGCAGTGTGGTTTAAGTTTTTAAAAAGAAAATATTTGGTGCGTGCGTGGTTTTCAAAGAGGATATCAGTGTGCAGGTGACCTGTTTGGCTCGAAGTGCTAATGTGACATTCTATATGAACTTTGATCTCTAGGTGAGCACAAGGAGGGAAGCCGGGGTATTAGGTGGGGAGACTGGAACTAGTGAGCTAGTGTTCCAGAGATGACCCGACCCGGTTTCACTGGCAGGTTTGACGACTGCAACACTAACTAAACATATGATATCTGAGGGTCGTGGCCTTCTAAGCCACGTGTTCTGAGGGTCGTGGCCTTCTAAGCCACGTTATCTGAGGGTCGTGGCCGCCTAAGACACGTTTCACCGAGACACGACGTTCTAGGATCCCGCTAGTCTAGTACCCATAGGACTTTTCCCATCCCTTGGTGCCACTAGTTACCTTGCGTGCATGCTGATACGTGTTATGTCACTTGAACTGGTATCCTAATGTGTTTATCTTGAACTGCCTTTCTTTTAAATCATTTTATGAAAAACCATTTTCTTTTGCACTTCTTTCTATCTTTATTTCAGCATTTCATTTGGTTGTCTTTTGATAGTTGTGTGTGGAATCTTTTATGGGTGATATCCTACTAGGCGATTGCTCACACCCTACTTACACCCTTGGGTGTAAGTAGACTTGTTTACTTCTGATACAGGTAGGGGTCCAGCTTTTGGGAGCAGTGGTTCAGGTTGTTAGCCAGACTATCTACGTGGCGTTTTGGTGGTGGCCTAGAGGCGGTGTCCTTACACCGGGAGACAGTCCTTAGGTTGGTTTTTGGTTGTCTTGTTTTGGTGTTATTTGGGTTTTGAGTACTTGTAAACCAAAAACCTGTTTGGTTATCTACATTTTTGACTGTAACCTTTATCTCTGTTTGGTTTACTTTGGTTGGCTGCTTTACATTTATTCACTCGGGTAAATCGTTCCCAAAGTTTATTTTGATACCCGGGCACTTGTGCCAGCCCGTGGGGATAGGGAACGCCCTTCGGGCCTTGCCGCGGGCCGGGTCGGGCGTCGGTTCGGATGGCGACCCGATTCGGTTCGTGACAAAATGGTATCAGAGGCGGGGTTGTTGGTGGTTTATGTTATTTGGGATGAGTTGGATTATACATGAGTTGGGTCTGTCGGGGCTCAGAGTTCATGTTGCGAGTAGGGTGCCTGGCCAGCACGCCTTGTGACAGATACTGAGTCACCATGGGATGTCAGGGTGCTTGTTTCACTTTCTTTCTGGGTGGGACGTGCAGGCTGCAGACTGTACGTGGACACCTGATAAGGAAAGTAAAGTTTTTATATGGATTTGTTTTTGCATGATTGGTTTATTGATGAATAATTATCTTGTTGGAAAATTTATTCCCTTTTTATTGATGGGTTTCTTTCTTGATTGCTGCTCTTTTTCAGTAAGATGCCTCCCCGGAGAGTTCCCATGCATCCACGGGAGGAAGCCGGAGAGAGTTCTCCCGCGCCGCTTGATCAGAGATTTGTTGAGGTGATGGTCCGAGCCGTTCAGGCTTTAGGACAAGGGGCGACTCCTGCCCCCGCCCCTGTTCCAGCTAGAGGGGAGGATTTTGGCTCCAGAAAGGATAGAGATCAGGAGTTTCTGAGGAGAAAACCTACTTCTTTCCGAGGTGGTTCAGAACCTCAGGAGGCAGAGGAGTGGCTTGAAAAGATAGAACGCGTGTTCGATTTCCTTGACACGCCTGAGGAAGTCAGGGTGAAGTGCGCCTCGTTCCAGTTGGAGGGTTCCAGTCGCAAATGGTGGGAATCAGTGGTCCAGGCTGGGAAGCATGAGCACATGAGCTGGAAGGATTTCAAGGGTATCTTCAACGAGCAGTATTTTCCAGAGTTTGTAGCCTATGCTAGATCTCGGGAGTTCATGGAGCTATCGCAGGGGAATCAGACAGTGATGGAGTATGCCAATCGCTTTTCTGAACTGGTACGGTACGCACCTGAGATAGTTTCGAGCGAATTCTTGAAAGCTCGGAAGTTTGAGAAGGGCCTTCGACCAGAAATTCACTCCCAGGTTTTCTTGTTCAAGATGAAGACTTATGCTGAGGTGGTCGATCGTGCTTGTATGGCCGAGATTGACCAGAAGGGAAAGTCGGGGTTTTCTGGATCAGTGTCAGGGCTTGGAAGTGGCAGTTCATCTGAGAGGAAGAGGAAGCGTGATGAGCAATGGAAGAAGGGTGATGGCAGCTCAGGTCATCCTCCCAGGCAGTTTTCATCTGGGGCTACTGGTGCAGGGTCGGTTGTATGCCATCAGTGCGGAAGGGCAGGGCACATCCGACCTGTTTGTCCACACCCTCCCAGACCATGCCATGGATGTGGAGTGGTGGGACATCTACAGCGCTTCTGCAGGACTGCACGCCCTTATCAGAGTGGGGTTGGATCAGTGGCTTCTAGAGGGGTATCAGCTCAGTCAGAGCCGACCAGGACGACAGGATCTCGGTTTGGTGGGCGTGGTGGTAGGACCGGATCGTCTTCAGGGCAGAGCCATATCAGGGCAGAGCCTCAGGCGAGCGGTCGCTCACAGGCAGGGACCAGGCAACTGCATGCCATGGATCAGGCACCAACGGGATCTGATGCAGGGCCTTCGACGGTTCGAGGTACTATTCTGGTTGCATCTTCTATAGCTGTAGTTTTATTTGATACTGGTGCTTTAGTTTCTTTTATATCTTCTCGTTTTGTGAATCTGCTGAACCTACCATCCGAGCTTTTATCGTGTGCTATGGAGTTGGTAACGCCGTTGGAGAAAAAGAGGGAGCAAGGCCTCAAGTGCCGATCGTGCGCACTCTCTATGTCGGGTGTCGAGATGGAATGGGATTTCTTGGTCCTTGACATGGACCTATTTGATGTGATCCTCGGTATGGACTGGCTGGTGCGCTTCCAGGCACGCATTGATTGCTATCGACGCCGAGTCAGCTTTACATCACCAGATGGGACTCCTCAGCTATTTCACGGAGAATGGGACCCCCGGTCAGGACGTGCGGGACCTCCACTCCCTGAGCTTGGAAATCTTGCTTATCAGTTGTCATCGCTCGCGCTGGAGGACGATGGTGGTATTTCACAGGACGGGTTACCTCGTGTAGTGGATGAGTTCCCAGAGGTTTTCCCAGATGATTTTTCTGGCTTACCCCCAGAGCGAGACGTGGAGTTCTCGATTGAGTTGGCGCCGGGAACACAGCCTATATCTCTTCCCTCATATCGCATGGCCCCCACCGAATTGAGGGAATTAAAGATACAGCTGGACGATTTGGAATCCAAAGGATTCATTCGCCCGAGCGTCTCTCCTTGGGCCGCACCGGTTTTATTCGCGAAGAAGGCTGATGGAACCCTTCGGTTGTGCATTGATTACCGGAAGTTGAACAAGGTAACCATCAAGAATAAATACCCTTTGCCTCGGATTGACGATTTGTTCGACCAGCTGAAGGGGGAAAAGTGGTTCTCCAAGATTGATTTGCGTTCGGGATACCACCAGCTCAGGGTGAGAGAAGCATATATCCCGAAGACGGCTTTCCGAAGCAGGTACGGTCACTTCGAGTACTTGGTCATGCCTTTCGGACTGACGAATGCTCCTGCAGTTTTTATGGCACTCATAAATAGGGTGTTCCACCAATATCTCGACTCATTTGTCATGGTATTCATGGATGACATCCTGGTCTACTCTGGATCTGAGGAGGAGCATGAGCACCGCTTGCGCATTGTTTTTGGCACCTTGCGAGATCACCGCCTGTATTCCAAACTCTCGAAGTGCACTTTCTGGATCAGGGAAGTGAAGTTTCTGGGGCACGTCGTCTCAGAACAAGGGGTTTCAGTGGATCCCGAAAAGATCAGAGCAGTTATGTCTTGGGAGCAGCCGAGAAATGTGTTTTAGATCAGGAGTTTTCTGGGCTTGGCTGGTTATTACAGGCGCTTTGTCCGGGACTTCTCGCGGCTTGCCTCCCCCATGACCGCACTCACCCGGAAAGGGGTGAAGTTTGAGTGGAGCCCACAGTGCCAGACATCTTTTGAGGAGCTGAAGCGGCGGTTGACCACCGCACCTGTATTGACCCTACCGGAGTCAGGAAAGGGATATGTGGTGTACTGTGATGCGTCAGGTACGGTCCTTGGATGTGTGCTCATGCAGGATGACCATGTTGTGGCTTATGGTTCTCGCCAACTCCGGCCGCATGAGAAGAACTATCCGACTCACGACTTAGAGTTGGTGGCAGTGATTCATTCTTTGAAGACATGGCGCCACTATCTTTTTGGGGAGAAGTTTTTGGTCTATTCTGACCACAAGAGCCTGGCCTATATTTTCTCTCAGAGGGATCTAAATTTGAGGCAGCGCCGCTGGGTCGAGTACCTGTAGGGTTTTGATTTTGATATTGTCTATACCCCTGTCAAGGGTAATGTGGTAGCTGACGCATTGAGCAGAAAAGTACCAGTGCAGGCGCTGAAGAAGTCCAGCGATGAGTGGACTTTGATGGGGCTCTTCGCCCAGTTGCATTTGGAGAGCAGGGATCATAGTGGAGGTACTTTCTTGGCTAGCATCCAGTTGACTCCTGCCCTTCTAGAGTTGATTCAGCAGGAGCAGCCTGGTGATGAGTTTTGTCAGCGATCTATGCAGTTTCTCCATGGTGGGGAGACTTCTTCTGATTGGTCTTTGTCTTCCCAGAGGGTCATATGCTTCAAGGGCCGTGCTGTAGTGCCGTTGTCTCTGCAAAAGGTGGTGATGCAGGATAGCCACCAATCTCAGTGGGCCGTCCATCCTGGTACCACCAAGATGTACTACGATGTTCTCCGTCAGTTCTGGTGGCCAGGTATGAAACGGGACATAGCCGACTTCGTATCCCGATGTTACACTTGCCAGCAAGTGAAAGCAGAACATCAGAGACCATCTGGCCTACTCCAGCCATTGCCCATTCCTACCTGGAAGTGGGATGAGGTCTCCATGGACTTCATCATTGGCCTGCCTCGTACACCTCGAGGGAGGAATGCTATTTGGGTGGTGATTGACCGTTTGACTAAGTCTTCCCACTTTATTCCGATTAGATACACAGCGAAGGTAGAGGAACTGGGCCGCTTGTATGTTCAGGAGGTGGTCAGACTTCATGGTGTGTCGTCGGCAGTTGTTTCTGACAGGGACCCCCGCTTTACATCACGGTTCTGGGGAGGCCTCCAGAAGGCTTTGGGGTCGCATATTAAGATGAGCACGGCATACCATCCTCAGACCGATGGCCAGACAGAGCGGGCGAATCAGATTCTGGAAGACATGCTCCGAGCCTGTGTGTTAGATCTTGGAGGCTCATGGGATAGCCATTTGGGGCTGGTGGAGTTTGCTTACAATAACAGTTACCAGTATTCCATCAGAATGGCACCCTTTGAGGCGCTCTATGGCCGGCCTTGTCGGTCTCCTTTGTGTTGGGCTGAGGTAGGAGAAGCCTCGCTCTTGGGACCGAGTCTTGTACAGGAGACGTCTGAGAAGGTCAAGCTGATTAGGCAGCGGTTGTTGACAGCTCAGAGTCGTCACAAGTCTTATGCAGATCAGAGGCGGCAGGATCTCGAGTTTTCAGTGGGGGACAGAGTGTTCCTGAAAGTGGCCCCTCGCTTGGGTCACCGTCGTTTGGGGAAACAGGGGAAGCTGACACCGAGGTATGTCGGACCTTTCGAAATTCTTGAGCGGATTGGCAAGGTGGCATACAGGTTAGCTTTGCCCTCGCAGTTGACGTCGATTCACGACGTATTTCATGTCTCCCAACTAAAGAAGTACAACCCCGACCCGTCGCATGTGATGAATTGGGAGGAGCTGGAAATAGAGTCTGACTTGTCTGTGGTCGAGCGACCAGTGCGTATAGTGGATTCTCGGGAAAAGGTGCTGCGTGGAAAGTCCATTCCTCTGGTGCGTGTTCTTTGGCAGCACGGGAACGATGAACATGAGACTTGGGAGCGGAAGTCATGGGTTGAGCAGGAGTACCCATTTCTATTCTCTGATCAGGCTTTGAGCTGACTTTCCGAGGGCGGAAAGTTTTCATGGTGGGGAGAATTGTCACGCCCGGACTTTTTTGAGGTATACGTTTAATTTTAAATTTTTATTTCATAAATTAATTGTCGTTTTATTTAATTGCGTGGTTGGAGTGTGGGCTGAGTCGATAAGATGAGTCGATAAGAGGCTTCCGCAGTGGCGCTGGCAAGTGTGTGTTGGTCTTACGTCGCTTGGCGAGCGCACAAGGCATAAGAAAGCGGGATAAAATTTATTTTTAAGTGCATTGATATATGCGCGTTGGCTTCACGTCGCTCGGCACGTGGTGCCGATGCTCGAACGTTAAATAACCGGATAAATTTTTATTATGGTTTTATTGTTTATTATTGTATTATTATTATTATATTATATTATTGTTATTATTATATTATTATTATTGTTATTATTATCTTATAATTATTATGATATTATTATTATTGCTAATGTATTATTATTATTATTATTATTGTTGTTGTTGTTGTTGTTATGCGGTTATCATTATTAAGATTATGATTATTATTATTACTACTAATATTATTATGTCTAATATTATTATGATATTTGATATTATTATTTTATCTTAAATTGTTTAATTTTTTTTTTCTCACCCATGTCTAACCCTAGCCGCCACCCCCTTTTTCTCTCTTTTTATTTTATTTTTCTTTTCTCTTCCTTCCCTTCTTATTCTCTTCTTCTCTCCCTCCCGCTAGTCCATCGCGTTACCCAGGCCCCCTAAACCCTACCTCTCCTCTTCGTGCAGCCGCCATCTCCCCCTTCTGCCCAGCTTGAAGCGCGACCTCCCTCAAGCCGTTGCCCCACAATCCCATCCGGCCCTCTTCCTCTCCCTCTTCCTTTTCCCACCGAGTCCTCCACGTCACGCTGCCCTGCTCCACACCAGTCCGTCGCGCGGCCTTCCCTCATCCTCCGCCAGCCGGCGCCACCATTCTCCCAGCCCGCTGCTCCCTTGCACCCCCCTCCGGATGCTCCCGCTCGGCCACCCTTCTCTCGCCGGAGCCTCAAAACTGCACCCGACTGCCCAAGCTTCTTCCCCTACCGCCAGACCACCCCTCCGCCTCGGCCGCCCCTGTTACACCCGCAGCAGACCAGCCGCCCCTGCTGCTGCTTTTCTTCTCCTCCTCCTCTTCTTCTTCTTCTCCTCTTCTCCTCCTTCTCTTCTTCTTCTTCTCCTCTTCCTCTTCTCTTCTTCTTCTTCCCTTTCTTTTCTTCCTCTTCTTCTCCGTTCCGGCGCCCCTGTTCGGCCTCCTCCCGCGCAGGTCTGTTTTTTTTTTCTTTTTATTTATTTATTTTAGTTTATTATTTTAAGTTATCTAATTAAATATCATGTTTTCTTTTGTTATTATTATTAATATGTTAGTTATTATATCATTATTATAAATATTAATATGTTAATATTGTATTAATGTAAATAACAATAATAATAATAATAATAATATTATATCATTATTATTATTATTATTATTATTATATCATCATTATTATTGTTATTTTTATTATGTTAATAATACTATTATTATTATACTACTATTGTTATTATTATTATTATTATTATCCTATTATTATTATTAATATTAATATTATTTCTATTATTATTATTTATAATTATTATTATTACTACTATTATTATTGCTATTGTTATTATATTATTATTATTATTCTATTATGTTAATATTATTATTATTATTATTCTATTATTATTATTATTATTATTATTATTCTATTATTATTATTATTATCATCATTATTATTACGTTAACAATTTTTCTGAACCGTTGAGCGTTCTGCTGTTTTTAGGACCTGGTTGACGGCTCAAGGCGGTGCGACCGCGGCGCAACTGGAGTCTTGCGCCGTGTCTTCTTCCGCGCCTGTTTGAGGTAGGTGGTTCCGCACTCACTTATCTCTTGGCGATCTTTTGCGTGCTGGTTTAATTTTTCATCACCCTGCTAATTAGTTTTCATATTGACAAATTAGTTTTAATTACTTTTTAAATGCGCATTTTATTTGCCAGTGGTGTATTTATGTGCTGCAAGTCCTTTCTTTTATTGCGGAAACTCCCTTTGACTGTTTATTATTATTTGTCAACTGTGCAGTGTGTGTCAGGGAGTTCGGATGGCGCAGGTTGTGTGTTGGTATGTCAGAATGTGTTTTTTTTTTATAAAAAAGGGGATTTTTGGGTGGCTTTTAAACCTTTAAAAATTGTTGCGACATGTTTGAAAACTGTTAAATAATTTTTCTTAGTGGTTTTCTTAAATAACAAAGTGATTTCGTTAAGTTATGCGTCTAGTTTCATTTAAAGCGTATGCAGTGTGGTTTAAGTTTTTAAAAAGAAAAGTTTTGGTGCGTGTGTGGTTTTCAAAGAGGATATCAGCGTGCAGGTGACCTGTTTGGCTCGAAGTGCTAATGTGACATGCTATATGAACTTTGATCTCTAGGTGAGCACAAGGAGGGAAGCCGGGGTATTAGGTGGGGAGACTGGAACTAGTGAGCTAGTGTTCCGGAGATGACCCGACCCGGTTTCACTGGCAGGTTTGACGACTGCAACACTAACTAAACATATGATATCTGAGGGTCGTGGCCTTCTAAGCCACATGTTCTGAGGTTCATGGCCTTCTAATCCACGTTATCTGAGGGTCGTGGCCGCCTAAGCCACGTTTCACCGAGACACGACGTTCTAGGATCCCGCTAGTCTAGTACCCATAGGACTTTTCCCATCCCTTGGTGCCACCAGTTACCTTGCGTGCATGCTGATACGTGTTATGTCACTTGAACTGCTATCCTAATGTGTTTATCTTGAACTGCCTTTCTTTTAAATCATTTTATGAAAAATCATTTTCTTTTGCACTTCTTTCTATCTTTATTTCAGCATTGCATTTGGTTGTCTTTTGATAGTTGTGTGTGGAATCTTTTATGGGTGATATCCTACTGGGCGATTGCTCACACCCTACTTACACCCTTGGGTGTAAGTAGACTTGTTTACTTCTGATACAGGTAGGGGTCCAGCTTTTGGGAGCAGTGGTTCAGGTTGTTAGCCAGACTATCTACGTGGCGTTTTGGTGGTGGCCTAGAGGCGGTGTCCTTACACCAGGCGACAGTCCTTAGGTTGGTTTTTGGTTGTCTTGTTTTGGTGTTATTTGGGTTTTGAGTAATTGTAAACCAAAAACCTGTTTGGTTATCTACATGTTTGACTGTAACCTTTATCTCTGTTTGGTTTACTTTGGTTGGCTGATTTACATTTATTCACTCGGGTAAATCGTTCCCAAAGTTTATTTTGATACCCGGGAACTTGTGCCAGCCCGTGGGGATAGGGAACGCCCTTCGGGCCTTACCGCGGGCCGGGTCGGGCGTCGGTTCGGATGGCGACCCGATTCGGTTCGTGACAATTAGTCTCCCTCTATTTTATCAAATCCCAATAACCCTCACCATTGAACATGGAATGTCCTCTTTTATGTAATTTATAGTGGAAAGATCCATATTTCCCTTCTTATAACCAATACTTTTCCCTAAAAAGTTATTCAAAGGTATTCAGGTAAGTGTTATTACCAACTATTAATTCATAGTTCCTTGATCCAATGAGTGAACTCTCTAATACTAAAACCTTGATTCGTATTTCCTCAAAACTTGACTTTAAGATGAACTAAACCCTAATTTTGCAGTCAAACCTTGATTAACCTGGTCAAGTTGAATCAAAACCATTATTAGAACTCTATGTTAATTGAAATCACCCTAAATTTAGTGAAACAAGTACTTTGAACTATGGTTCCATTCATAACTTAAGTAATGTAAGGTTTTTTTGACTTAAAATTTATTTAAGTGATTATATTATTATACATAAAAAATATTGTTAATATTATATGGATTTTACAAAATTAATTAACCATTTTTTTTGTAAAATCAATTTATGTCTAAGCCAATTTATTTTAAATCCATCTTTCATGATTTTTAATTCATTAATTTATGTTATTGCGATAAAGAATCCATAAAATTAACCATCCAATTAGACATAAATAAAAAAATAAAATTAATTGATCATTATCTTTATAATGGTCAATTTATTGATCATAAAATAAATCGACCTATGAAATTTGGTGAATAAACTCCTTGAGTTTGGCTTGGCTTAAGTTGTAGCATTCTTCCATCAACCTTAGTATATTCTGGGTTGATTTCACCTTGGATTAGGTCTTAAATAGCCTCCTCTCCTTGGAACTCTATCCTTTACATATGATTATACTCGCACGCAAGAGAGGGTAACCAATGGAATAGTTATTAGTTTTATATAAAAGAAACTATGGACATGTAGGTCCTATATTATAAAGGGGAAGGGATGTATTACATGCCATTATTTAAATTTAATAATAATCAAACCCATAAAATTAAATTAAAATAAATTCAACACATTCATTGGTTAGTTAAGATCATGATCATTAATATACATACAACGAATACACATTTAAAATAACTAGACACCATTCTTTTCGATCATCCTTTATTTAAGATAAATTACCTAAATTAATAAATTAGTTATTTAATTATTTAATTTATTTATTTATATTAATTTCCACCAAATATACCTAGATATTATCATCAACTATCATTTTAAAAAAATTAAATTATTTTATTTTATTTAAAATTAATTATGTACACAAAGTGTATATGGAGGAAACATGTTGTATACCTATCTAAACCACCTAACATGGTATTTTTCTTGTATCGTACACCCACATGGAATTTATAATACACGATGTGTCACATAATTTCATAGAATGTACTATCAATAAATGACATATGGAAATGTGTTAATTTACATGGTGTGTACTACTTCTAATGGACATAGAGTACACAATATGTAATGATAACCTTCCACGTCATATAGTCTCAATTTTAACATAGAAATTAATTAAGCATTTAATATTCTATAAAACCTATCACATGGTGTATACTATTAATTAATAACACAAGGAATCATGTGTATTATGTGTAATGGTGAAATTAATTTTCTTTCTATGTAAATTAATTTACATGATGTACAGATCGATTTGGCGTGTACTCTGTGTAACAAGGTATGAGACCACATGTGTACTAACTACACACTGAGTATATATTAATTAATTATGCACTACATGTGTATTAATTATAAATTGCACATGTATTAATTAATTATACACCACATATATATTAATTATACACCATGTGTGTATTGATTAATTACACATTGTGTGTGTATTAATTATACACCTTGTGTATATTAATTATAGACCGTGTGTGTATTAATTATACACCATGTGTGTATTAATTAATTTCAAATCGTGTGTGTATTAATTATATATAATATGGTTATTAATTACACACCACATGTGTATTAATTAATTACACAAGTGGTGTATTAATTACACATTGTGTTGGTTGACCACATGACCGCCACGCCATGTGGGGTTATACAGCATGTGGGCAGGTTATGTGCCATGTAACCATGAAAACTATGTTCCACCCATGAATGGTATATGATATTTATTTATTTTTGGTTATAAGAAGGGGGTGAAGAAAATATCTTAGCTTTCAGATTAAAAAATGAAAATTTAAATGAAAAACTAACAAAAATGAATAAATCGATTAATGATTAATAAATAATTAAAAAAATTAAATGTGGCCACTCTGATTCTACTGAAAGGTTCTTGGAATAGTAGAAGCTGATCAAGACTATTTCCAATGATGGTTTTTCATTTAATCTAGTGAATAAATCATAAGAACATGATGAATAATGACATGTATCATTATTATATCCAAAGAACCATAATGAAAGAATCTAAAAACTCAAGATAATATATTTTCACGTTAAATTTATAATTTATTTATTAGTAATAAGATTAACTTGATCTTCAGATATTTATTTGATGCAGATATTGATCATCAGAACCACCATTCAATTATTTTGTCACTGTGTTGAGAGGATTAAAATTATAATCTCTTTGGTGGTTATTCACATGTGCTCCTTTGATCTCAAAGCATCATCTATGGTACTCAGCATGTTATCATAATATTATTGGTCTTATTGAATCATGCGCCTTTGATCATGACACAATACTTCAATATTGGAGGATTGATTCATGTTCTCTCATTCTTAAGAGGATAATGGGTGGTGGAATAATTCCCTCAATCTTGAGAGAGTCTCAAGAGAATTTTTTAGTGGAGAGAATTCTCTAGAGAGGATAATGTTGTGAATAACTTTTATCTAACCCTATGAAATGATATAACTAAGTATTTATAGAGCCAGTTTGAAGAATAAATAATTGAACATATTTCCCTAACATTCTCTCAATACTTAGTGAACCCCTCATCTGATAATAATAATAATATTATTATTATTATTCTTGACATTCTCATAACTTGCAAATAAAATGAATCCCATTTCTTTAAATAAATTAATTAATATTTATTTAAATGATGTTTAATAAATCATTCCCATCAAACTCTTTAGCTCAGCCTTCATGTCCACCTGCACATTTATCAAACCTCAAATAATAAATATTATTCATTAGATAAATAAATAATATAATATTTACGATGTGGTAAAAAAATTATTTTAATATTCAACTCATATAAAATAATATCTAAATATAAATATGATTAATAATTATTGAATAAATATTATTCCCTTATTTAGAGAGTAATATTTATTCCAAAAATTAAATTCAAATAGAATTTAATTGAAATCAATGGAAACATTGAGTGTGTGACCCTTTGGGCCTCTTAATCAGTGTCATTGGGTGGATTAAGTAAAGTCTAATATCTGCATCTAGAAATATATAAATTCGCCTATATATGAAAAATTTAATTTCATGATGATGTTAACCATGTATGAATTCTCACTATTTAATGTACTCCCTTTTTCATTATATCTTGTCAATAAGGTTGCATACTCATGGAATCAACCTATATTCTTGATACGTATTTATTTGACTTCCTGAAATGAACCTATCAATACATGATAGACATAGATTTTAGTTTGATAATTCCATTCCAACCAAAGGTTGAGATATCAACTTCTATAAATATAAAAGTGACAAATCCATTCTTTACTTATTCATTAATTCCATGTCACTCTTGACACACCCAACATTCCCTATTTCACCAAAAGCATATGTCATCATGGTTTTCATAAATACATCAAATTTCATGACTTGTGATATGTATTAATAATAATATAAATATATTTGTATCATTATACATGCTCCCAGATAGAAATATCCAATGACATGTAACATGTGGAATTACCACTGTTGAATATGTCCTCATAATCACCCATATTGGAGATTATATGGTGAGAACTTAATGATAGGAAATATAATTTTCCTATGAGTACTCACACCTAATAGTCTTTATCATCTGTGTCACATAAAATAATTTCATACTACTATACGAAAAATAGTTTAAAAATATCATCATAGAACTTTAGGGTTCTCATCATAGCATATAATTGTTATGTACTTTTCAATGTGATGGATACTCTAGGAAATTATCACATTAAAGTTATATATAATAATAATAAATATCTAATTGGGAATTTATTAATATTAAAGTCTGAATATATGGTTAATCTAAATTAAAAATTAGTTGGTTCTAGGGCACTAACTCCAACACTAGGTACCTGATGAAACTGTATCGGGTACTCGGTGGATACTATCAGCCACCTTCCTCTTCCTTCTTCATTCTTGGTATACCAAAATCAAATTCTAAGTATTTTCCATAAATATAATTTCCTTCAAAACACTACATTAAACATATAAAACATCTTTAAAATTTTCTCCCTCAATCTTAGATCAAAATTTTAATTTCAACCATCTACCAAAATGATGGGAATCTGACCCTTCTTTTAGGTTCACCAACACGCAGATTCATGGGTCGATACAAGGACTCCTCTTATTATATATGGCATTGTTTTTACTTTTAATAACTACTTATTTAGTTAGTTTAGGGTAAACTGTAAATTTTAAACTGACTAGTTCTTAGGAAGGATCATGAGATTCCTCTAACCCGCACTCTCAGGTCCAATGTAAAAAAACATATTTTACATACTATATTTGATACCAAGTGATATAACCCAAGATAAAAATTCATATATTTTATAATAATTCCATAATTTGATAATTGTGTCTCACAAATATATGTACATCCCCAAAACTTAAAGGTTTAGTGTTTTTAGAGGTTAACAACATAAAAAATATTATTTCAAATAATTACTTCAAAATATCCGACAATGTTTATACATAATACTTTTGCACATAATCCTATATGTAATTTTATGGGGGGGAACATAAGAAGGGGTGAGCAAAAATTATTATTATGGTAAAAACTTATCTACAAGTCATAAAGGGTTTATCATAAGTAGATGATAAAACATAAACATGGGAGAAATATTTGATAAAAAACATAATGGGACAATAAGAGTAGTCCATAAGTAATGTTAGAGGGAAAATTAATCTCAAATGATCAAACATATATCATGTCATAAGATTGTGGAAACATGATACAATAAACATGATACATAGAGTATATCATAGGAATATAGCATAACATAAAAATATGGCACAAGAGTGTGGCACATACATAATCATAGAAAATAATATCATTATGGATGAAGTTAAATTTAACTATGTTCACGAATATATTTTTGAACATAATAATAATGTGAACGCATCATATTTTTAATATAACAATAATGTCCATGTATCAAATTGTAAACCTAACAATAATGTCCATTAATAACTTCATTATATCATGAGACATAAAACTTTAGCCAATATATTATAGGGATATATAGAACCTCAAACATCACATAAAGATAATCCATAAACATATGTTCCATGTGAAATAAACCATACCATGGAAAATATATGGAAGGAAAATGGGTTCTATAAAATTTTCAAATGGTATCACATAAAATGACATCAAGAATTAGATCGGTTGATACAAAAAAAATCAATCACCCAAAAAGTGTATTTCAAAAATTTATTTAGAGTTTGATTCATAAAACATAAATCTGTAGAAGATAGATATTTATATAAAAAGAGTAAAAATGAAATTGAAATTGTAACATGGGTTTTTTTTTTAAAAATGGTTCTTAACATTATCATAAAATGATGAAGTTATGAGTCAGTTTCAAAAGTTACTTTCATGATGAATTTTTAAAAAATTGTTTATAAAAAAATATTAATAATGGAACCTTGAAAATAAATAAAGTTTAAGTCAATAAATATGGAGTGGATGATAAAAGATACGGATGAAAAAAAAATTATTTTTAATATTTTAAAATATCTTTATTGAAACCCACATCATTAAAAGAGTAATAAGGATTCATTTTAAAAAGAGTTGAAGATAAATATGAAAATCACATGTGATAATACATATTTTTATTTAAAAATAATAATGTAAAACAGTTTTGTAAATAAATAATATGAACATGGTCATTAAAGAAGATGAGAATCATTCTTAACAAAATTATACTTTTAGAAGATAGAAATTAATCAAGGAAGAATATTTGAATTAAAAATTTCATTTTACTCAGATAGAGAATAGGGTATATTATTTTAAATATTAAATAGAATAATATATGTATCTTAGAATAATGGAGTTCAAGAATAATCCTTTTAACTCAAATAAAGTGAATTAATTTAGAAAAATATATTACCTTGGATTCATGCTTGGTCGGAAGTGCTTTAAACTCCTGTATAATAAACATAAAAATATTAATAAATTATTTTAGAACCTTATAATTATCTATTAACTTTTTATAAACTTTAATTATAATCATTTATCATACATTTATTAGTTAGTTACTTTTTATTTTCAACATCTCTTATTAGTTATTTTGATTATTTTTCTCACGTTTTGTAATGTTAATGTTGATTCTCCCTCTTTGATAGAAATTTAATCATTACTAGATTATTTAAAATACTGTAATAGATTATGAATAATTATTTATAAAGTTTTAATTTCATTCTAATATATTTTTAGTTATGATTCATGAAGATGAAATCGATGGTGATATTTTTTTGACAATTTTTAATAAACAAAAGGTGGTATATTAATAATGAGTTTAAATAATAATATTACCCATTTAGAATCTTAATAATGTCATAAATATATTTTTTATTAATAAAATAAATTCTTATAATCCTCCATGTTAGGGTGTGATGAAAAATTAAATATGGCATTCATGGAGATGGTAGCATGCACATAACACGAATGGCGTTTTCATTTCCCAATGGATGGGAGGGAGAAAGATAATGGTTGTTACATTAACATAATAACATTTTAGTATACTAATTATACTAATGTAATTATATTATTAAGGTTACAATATTTTTGGATTAGGGTTGGATTATAAAGATAGAGAACAAAAGGTTAGGGAGTGGATAATACTCATATTGAGGACTTGAATCTTCTCTTGAAGGGCCTCATAGAAATAGAGGAATTTGGATAAATTATTGTAACCAAGGGGTGTGAATAATGGAATAGGTATCTAGGAGAGGTAAAATTTGTAAATATTTAATTACATTTTGAAGGATAATTTTTTCTTGATGTGGGTGGAAGTGATCTCATTTTATAGGTGAAAATGAGGGACATTTCCTTGGAAACTAAAGTTAGATGAAGGATAAAGATTGAATCACATGGAAGTTTGGTGAGTTGGGTGGGTAAATGTTGGTGAGACATGTGTTTATGAATTTAACACCTAAAAAATATCTTCTAGATTGTATAAGTTTCAATTTAATTTAATAATATTTGGGTCATGGTAGGTTACCTTCTTTTTACCATTTAACATTGATTAAAAATTTACTATAGTAATTATATTTTTTACTAGAAATATAATATGACCCCTATTACCAAATTTAATTATTATGAATAAAAATTTTGAATTAATTAAATATAATTTAATTTCTAAATATGATAAAACTAACTATTAAATTAATACATAAGATATACAAAAAAATATTTTTTGTAGAAAAATGTATTCTTATACATTAAGTGTTTTTTATTATTTCCTATCAATTAATAATTAAATGGGTATTAATATATTTGTTTATATTTTTATACATTATATTAGATTCATAATTAAAATATATTAATTTAATTTAATTATTTAAAAATTATACAATGTTTATAAAAACATTTCTTTGAAAAATAATTGTTTTACCATGGTAACTAATATTTACTTTGGTAACTTATTTTTTATTTTAAAAATGAAAATGGACTTATTAAAAAAATTAAATGTTGATTAAAAATATGAAAACAATTTTATTATACTTTATTTATAAGATTTATAAGAATTAATTATAATATAAGTGTGAATAATACATAAAAACAATTTTAGGAAAAATATATCTTTTAAGCATAAAATGAATTTATTTTTATTACTTTACACTATTTGATTGATTTTAATTTATTTTAATGTATATATTATGAATTAATTTCATTAAAACAATTCTTTAGAATTTATTAATTTCATTAAGATAAAAATACACAACAATTTATAGAAAATGGCATTTTATATTAAATAATCATTACTAAATACCTAAAATTAATTATTTATACTCTAACATTTTAATTTTATCCATTCATTTATATTAAATTATTTTTTTTGAATTTTATAAATGTATAAAATAATTATTTAATAATAATAATATGTAACACATGGAAATATATATCTTTTACAATAAAATATCTTAATTAAATGTTATCTTTTTTGCTTCATTGTTTATTATTTGTTAATTATATTATTTTTAATTTGTTACTAATAATTACACTACTTGAATATACCTATTGGATACATTTATATCTAAATAACATATTTATAATGATCAAACATCATTTCTATATATATCATTATGTACATTACTAAAATCGTTCATCCTATTAATTTTCTTGTTCCTCAACATGCTTGTAATAGTTTATTGGTTAGCCTTATTCTTATAATTATGAATGAGTTCATGCTTATAAGGGTAGGGATCTATGTAATCCAACCCTTTACATGTTTTCAAACCCCATGGTGCTATAAGGAGGCTTATTAGGGCTTCCCATGTATTTGGCTTCTAAAATATGGAAGTGGGGATAATTCACAGTATAAAGGAAAGGTCTACGGTGTAAATAAATTTTACGACCTAAAGGGGTTTTTTGGATTGTGTGGCTGAGGTTGTAGAATTTAAACCATAAACCTAATATTTATGGTTTAAGTTAAATATAGGAATTTTGGTTTGAGGTGATGCATTTTTTAATGAAACTTTGTGTTCTACACATTTATGATGCAAATGGATGATTTACGCTGTAAATGTCCCCTAGACAGTATGGTTTATAACCTGCAGCGCCCTTTCCTCTCTAAAAATCTACAACACTTTCTTCCAAAACTCTAGGCATCCAACACCATATTATCTAGTAGATCGTGATCCCTTAAACAATGATCAATTCCCTCTTTCCATCTTCGATCTGTGGTGATCCAAGGTACGTTTTACCCTTTCTCTCATGGTTCTTCAATCTGGATCCTCCCACTTCTTCTTTCCATACAATGGTAGTTTCTCTCCATCATTTTAACTGGTTTTTGTTGGTTGTTTTTTGGTACGGTTGTGGCATGGTTTCCTTGGAGGGATTAAACTCTTATAGGAGGGGTGATTGGAGTCTGCAACATTGGTTCATTCTGTAAAGACCTGTAAATTTCAAGGGAAATTTTTTTCTTAATTTTCTTTGGAATTTTACAAGAGCGCAGTTTCAGACGGCACCTGATTCCGAGGCCCGGTGTGCCCGGAATCAATTTCCGAAGTTTGGCTCGGGTACATTCAGTGAACGGACGAGCGGGTTTTTCTATCTTTTGAACCGGTGCTCAGAATCGAATTCTGATGGCACCGATGAAATCGCAGCGCCGGTATTTGCTTAGAAACGCCTCTTCCGGAGTTGCGTTTGCTCAGACGTGGTTTTTAAATTTTGGGGCTTTAAGTCGGAAATAAAATAAGTTTGTGCGACAACTTTATTTTATTTCACTTAAGCTGCTTGGAAGTCACTTGGAAGCCACTTGAACTGAGTTGAACTGGATAGGATGCTATCCAGAAATATCCTACCCCCTTGGTAGGATATTTGTGAGGTGGGGCCCGCACGAGCCCCGCCGTTTCTTTCGCTAAGTAACGCACCCGCGAAAACCCGTCAAAGTAACTGAAAAGTCAACCGACGCGTTTTCTTTAATTCTTAACAGACCATTTAATTGGGCGGTTTATTTCGTGAATTAAATGGGCTGTTTCATTCGTTGAATTAATTCAACGAATTTAATGGGTCGTTACTTACGCGTTTGCGTTCGTTGGCAAAATAATAAAATAAGACCAACTCTTTCTTTTGGAGGATTACTCGTTGTGCGAGATTCTCTGGGCCTCCACCTTCCCCGCGAAGAACGCGAAGAACGCGAAGAATGCGAAGAACGCCGGCGACCGGAATTCGACGACGCACACCGAGATCTGCGACGTCGACGAGCTTTACCCGCGACGTTCTTCGGCGACGCCTCTTCTTCCGCGGCCGATCCTCGTTCGGCAACTAAGGTGAGAATCGGATCGTTTAAATTCTCCCTTTTTAAATTTCATGGCAACGGATTTAATTAATTAAATCCGTTTGTTCTTGATCCGGAGATTGGCGACGCGACGCCGGATACCGCGACGACGCGTCGATCCCCTTCTTCCGCGACGAGCGATTCCGCGACGACCTCTCGTCCGACGACGACGACAAGGTAGGGGTTTATTTTTTCTTGATGATTCTTTCCCGTGTTTATTCTTTTGAAATAAAGAACCCGATCCCAGAACAATTTTAAATTATTTTAAAATTGTTGATTGGTTGTTTTTATTCCTCCTGATGTTTATGACTAACGCGGAGGGTGCGGATCTAACAAACAAGACCCGGCAACCCTCCGCCGATCTTCCCTTTTTTGTGCGGATTTGGCGGACGACGACGAACCGTGCGGCAAGGGCGATCTGTTGATCCCGCAGTGAAGATCGGCCCCCAGGAAGAGCAACGGCGCAGACGGGAGGCAAAACGGGCCACCGGAGCAACTCCGGCGGCCCGCGGAAGGTGGCGGCGGCGCCGGCGACCGAAGGCGGCGGCGCCCGGCGCGCCGCCGGAGGAGTCCGCCGCGGCCGAGCCGCGGCGGCGGCGAACCGCCGGACCGCGTCCGCGGTCCGGCCACCCAGCACGCGGGCCGCGTTTCTCCAAAGCCGCGGGTCAAACCCGCGGCGGCTCATTCGGCCGCTCGGCCGAAGCCGAGCCGGCCGGTCCGGTCGGCCGGGTCGGGCCGACCCGGTTCGGCCGACCCAGGGGGGGTTCGGGCCGGGTCGCCCCGGGCCCAGAACCCCCGTTTCGGGCCCTCTTCGGTCTTTCGCCCATATCTTGGGCATGGGACCTCCGATTGACGAACCGTCAGCGGCTACGCGATCCTTGGATCGAGACGGTCGTTTCGGTATATTATACTCAAGGTTTCGGAAGACTTTGGGTTCGGCCGGGTTGGTTCGTACACGAAACCAACCGGGCCCTCGGAGCGGAAACGCTCATAACTTGAGCTACGGACGTCCGATCGACGTACCGTCAGCTGTGGTAGTTTCCTCTAAGTGAGACGGAACTTTTGGCATACTCCGCCCGAGGATCGGATACAGGCGGAGTACGGTCGGGTTGGTTTTGCCCTAAAAACCAACCGGGCCCCTAGGACGAAAATGCCAATAACTCTCAGACCGGGCGTCCGATTGACGCGCCGTCTGTTGCGTTGAGATCCTGTTGTCGATACGGAACTTTTGGATACATCAACTTCGGACTACGTGTCAGTTGATGTATCAGCCTCTCGGCTCGTGGAGCGGACCCTCCTAAACGAGCTCGCTATGTGCGGGAACCCTAGTGTTGGTTGTGGCTTCGACGACAGAGCAGAGATCCTCCGTGGACTGCGACGACGACAGAACAGAGATCCTCCGTGGACTGCGACGACGGAAGAGCAGAGATCCTTCGTGGACTGCGGCGACGACTGTGCAAGAGATCCTCAGTGGACTGCGTCGACTACTGCACTCAGCGATCCTACGTGGAACAGTGCTACCGAACCTGTGTGAGCTGAATCTTCTTTTTACCTTGAGCGGTGGAGCGCTTGGGTGTAGAGGCGGACCCGTGGTACTTGACAGTGGTGGTGCGCTTGGATGCAGCAGCAGACCCTTGGCGGTGGAGCGCTTGGTTGTAGCGGCGGACCCGCGATACTCTACGGAGTGTGTGCGCTTGGTTGTAGCGACAGACCCGCGACGGTGGAGACGTGCGTGCGGAGTACGGAGACCGTGTAGATGACTGAGACCTGACGACTGCTTGACCGACTCAACTTGGAGTGAGTCGACTAGCCCAGTGGACGGAGCGCCCAGTAGTTGGCAGCAGACCCACGGCGGACGGAGCGCCTGGTAGTTGGCGGCAAACCCGCGGTACTCGACAGGAGGAGTACCTCAGTAGGCTATCTGGGTGAGCGCCCGGTATTTGGCAGCAGACCCTCAGCGGACGGAGCGCCCGGTAGTTGGCAGCAGACCCGCGGTACTCGACAGGAGGAGTACTTCAGCAGTCTTAGGTTAGTGAGCAGTACCTCGGAGTCGTGACGGGACCACTGTACACTTCAGAGATGGGGCTCTTCAACATTTACGGTTTCGATAATGAAAATCCTGGTTGAGCTGAATCTTATGTTACTCTCTTTTGTGGATTGTGTTGAACTATCCTATGTGGATTTACTGTTTACTCTCCTTTGTGGATTTGAGTCTTGCTTTCCTTTGTGGATTGAGTTGTTCTTGAGCTCGTGAGCAGAGCTAGAATTGGGGACTTAGGTATATGTATGGGAATATACCTAAGTCGAGTCAGATGTTACTTCTTGATTGCATCTTTCTTTTGTGCTATATCCTTTGTGGATTTAGGGAGACCTTCGGGGGTCTCGGGGTCCTTACTGAGTAGCTTATAGTCACCCCTGCACGGGCTATGCCCGCACTTCGTGGTGTTGGTTGCAGACGACGGACAGCGCTGATCGTGGAGGAGGCGTGCGGAGCAGGACAGTACCTGGAGGTGGACCACTGGGCGGGACGTGCTCGGAGCGGACGTGGGACCCGAGGAGCCTGGAGGCTATCTGTACCCACCCTTCAGGTGGGATTGCCAGTGGACGACACGAGGCCGCCGTCTTTTCTTCAGTTGCTATTCTTTACTTTTCAGTTGTACTTTCAGTTGGGCTTGTATTCCAGCCCCTTTACTTTTCTGCACCTTGTAGTTACTTTCCGCTTGCTGACTCTGTGGTGGTTGTTACTTATAAAGGCAATGCCTTCCCTGTTTACCCAGAATTTACGCCTTGGTTCTAGTCACCAGCCCCTGGCCTATGGAAGGCGGGCTTGGGGTAGTCTCGGCACGGGCCCCGAGGACGGGTCGTGACAAATTGGTATCAGAGGGGTCGGTTCAACCGCAGACTCTGATCGTCTTTCTTTTCTATGTGAAGAAATAGTGTTTAGTGTATTGAGTGTGGTTATCAGTCCAGGGAGCCCAGTGTTGGTGCGGAGGCCGACGTATCCGTACACCAGGACCCTGACTCCTGATTTCCGACTTAATGCATGAAAACATTGATTGCGTGTGTGTTTCAAGTCTTCTTTGTGATTACTTGTGTCAGCTCACCGGGTATACTGATCTGCTTCATGAAAGTCTCAAGTTTTCCTTGTGATTACTTGTGCCAGCTCACCAGGTATACTGTTCTGACTGTGGTGCTCTTGTTCTCCTTTTCAGGATGGCCCCGCGACGACAGCCAACTAGGGTTCCGAGTGTAGGGCGCGACGGCAGCCCACCGAGCGACGAGGCCTCGGTGCAGGGCCCTTTGCCAGCAGTGGCACCGGCGGTAGCTTTACCCGCCGAGCCACCGATGCTACCAGTACCAGATGCTGACGATGCACGTCGCCTCAGGGCACTGCATGAGTTTCAGAGCCAGCGACCGCCCAGGTTTCGCGGTGAGGCGGACCCCCAGGCCGCCGAGGACTGGCTAGAGGCGGTGGTACGGATCTTTAGGCTAGTGAGGACACCAGCGGATCTCATGGTGATTCTCGCGGCGAGCCTCCTGCAGGCGGCGGCAGGACGATGGTGGAGCTTGATGCTCCAGGTGCACGATGAGGAATCTCTTCTTTGGACGGACTTTGAGAGCCTCTTCCGCTCGGAGTTCGTCCCAGCCACCCTTCGTGCGGTGCGTATCCAGGAGCTTCTACAGCTGCGGCAGGGCAGCATGACGGTCGCTCAGTACGCGGCGAGGTTCACCGACCTTTCTCGGTACTCGACAGACATGGTACGTGACCCCTTCTTCCGGGCCCGGACCTTTGAGCAGGGTTTGAGACACGAGATCAGGGCATCGCTGATCTCCCTCAGCATACCGACTCAGGCAGGAGTACTAGAGCGGGCCCTTCTGATCGAGAGCTTCCTTGCTGAGTCTACACCAGCACAGAGACCCACCGCAGGGCGGCACGTAGCGGAGTCTTCGGTAGCAGGTAGCCGACAGATGACTCAGGGTTCCAGGCAGACCAGACCTACCAGTGGCCGACTGCACGACTCAGGCTCAGTTGTGCGGGGAAGCCGGGGTGGAGTCAGAGCCAGGCGTGCCGAGAGTGGGCAGTGCTACTCCTGTGGCGGAATTGGTCACATGGCTCGTGACTGCCCGACCCGCCATGCGGGGGAGCAGCAGACGGTTGAGGAACCACCTAGGCAGAGGCAGAGGTTCGACCGTGGCGGTCTGCAGGGAGGAGACAGACGAGGTAGAGGAGCTGGCCGAGCAGCAGGTGGTGGACGACGCTTTGAGGCTCTACCACCACCACCACCAGGAGGTCCACCCCGACCGCAGGGGAGAGCTCAGCTTCAGGCAGCCGAGGCCTTCGATCATGGAGCCCTGGGAGCTGATGGACAGGAGCAGAACTAGTGGATACATCCTTTGTACTTCTGGTTCCTTGTTGCTTTTGTGTAGCGTCTTGTAATATGAGCTGCAATAATAAAAGACGCATACCCTTGTGATATTTTTGTTCCTGTCCTCTTTAGTGATGTTACTAGGAGATTCCAGTTTTGGCTGTTGACTTGACCCTCACTTGTGAGACATCTACTGGAGGAGACCCAGTTACCACACACTGATGCCGACAGTGTGACTCAACCCTTGGAGGCGAGAGTAACGGTTGAATCTCTTAGTAGTAGCGTCGAGGCCTTACGACGTCATCCTTGGTATGGATTAGTATCATCCATGTTAGGATTGACTGTTTTAGGCAAAGAATGTGGTTCATCCAGGGGATGAGACCAGATTTCTCTTTTCGGCAAAGAAGAAATCTTGCAGCTCTTGTGGGACCTGTGATGGTCCAGGCCACGACAAAGAAGGTCCAGGTCATCCAGGAGCGGATGAGTACAGCTCAGAGCCGACAGAAATCATATGCTGACAGGAGGCGGAGGCCACTGGAGTTCAAGGATGGCGACCACGTCTTCTTGCGGGTCTCACCTCGACGTGGTATTCGGAGATTTGGCCGAGGCGGCAAGTTATCTCCGCGCTTCATCGGACCCTTCCAGTTTCTTAGCAGGATTGGCGAGGTGGCTTATCGCCTGGCTCTACCACCTCAGTTGCACCGGGTGCACGACGTCTTCCACGTGTCTCAGCTGAGGAGATACGTGCACAACCCGACGCACATCATTGATCATGGGGAGCTTGACGTTGACGATGGGGCGACTTTTACGGAGGTCCCGGTGGAGATAGAGGATCGACAGGAGCGGGTCCTGCGTGGGCGATCGATTCCTCTTGTGCGCATCAGATGGCAGCATGGGAATCTCCAGGAGAGCACATGGGAGCGGGAGGCTCAGATGCGTGCTCAGTACCCTCATTTGTTTCCCTAGTTTTTGATGTATCTTTACGGGGACGTAAAGCCCTGAGGTGGGAGTAATGTAAATACCCGTAAATTTCAAGGGAAATTTTTTTCTTAATTTTCTTTGGAATTTTACAAGAGCGCAGTTTCAAACGGCACCTGATTCCGAGGCCCGGTGTGCCCGGAATCAATTTCCGAAGTTTGGCTCGGGTACGTTCAGTGAACGGACGAGCGGGTTTTTCTATCTTTTGAACCGGTGCTCGGAATCGAATTCTGAGGGCACCGATGAAATCGCAGCGCCGATATTTGCTTAGAAACGCCTCTTCCGGAGTTGCGTTTTCTCAGACGTGGTTTTTAAATTTTGGGGCTTTAAGTCGGAAATAAAATAAGTTTGTGCGACAACTTTATTTTATTTCACTTAAGCTGCTTGGAAGTCACTTGGAAGCCACTTGAACTGAGTTGAACTGGATAGGATGCTATCCAGAAATATCCTACCCCCTTGGTAGGATATTTGTGAGGTGGGGCCCGCACGAGCCCCGCCGTTTCTTTCGCTAAGTAACGCACCCGCGAAAACCCGTCAAAGTAACTGAAAAGTCAACCGACGCGTTTTCTTTAATTCTTAACAGACCATTTAATTGGGCGGTTTATTTCATGAATTAAATGGGCTGTTTCATTCGTTGAATTAATTCAACGAATTTAATGGGTCGTTACTTACGCGTTTGCGTTCGTTGGCAAAATAATAAAATAAGACCAACTCTTTCTTTTGGAGGATTACTCGTTGTGCGAGATTCTATGGGCCTCCACCTTCCCCGCGAAGAACGCGAAGAACGCGAAGAACGCGAAGAATGCGAAGAACGCCGGCGACCGGAATTCGACGACGCACACCGAGATCTGCGACGTCGACGAGCTTTACCCGCGACGTTCTTCGGCGACGCCTCTTCTTCCGCGGCCGATCCTCGTTCGGAAACTAAGGTGAGAATCGGATCGTTTAAATTCTCCCTTTTTAAATTTCATGGCAACGGATTTAATTAATTAAATCCGTTTGTTCTTGATCCGGAGATTGGCGACGCGACGCCGGATACCGCGACGACGCGTCGATCCCCTTCTTCCGCGACGAGCGATTCCGCGACGACCTCTCGTCCGACGACGACGACAAGGTAGGGGTTTATTTTTTCTTGATGATTCTTTCCCGTGTTTATTCTTTTGAAATAAAGAACCCGATCCCAGAACAATTTTAAATTATTTTAAAATTGTTGATTGGTTGTTTTTATTCCTCCTGATGTTTATGACTAACGCGGAGGGTGCGGATCTAACAAACAAGACCCGGCAACCCTCCGCCGATCTTCCCTTTTTTGTGCGGATTTGGCGGACGACGACGAACCGTGCGGCAAGGGCGATCCATTGATCCCGCAGTGAAGATCGGCCCCCGGGAGGAGCAACGGCGCAGACGGGAGGCAAAACGGGCCACCGGAGCAACTCCGGCGGCCCGCGGAAGGGGGCGGCGGCGCGGGTCGCCGGCGCGGCGGCGCCGGCGACCGGAGGCGGCGCCGCCGGAGGAGTCCGCTGCGGCCGAGCCGCGGCGGCGGCGAACCGCCGGACCGCGTCCGCGGTCCGGCCACCCAGCACGCGGCCCGGGCGGGCCGCGTTTCTCCAAAGCCGCGGGTCAAACCCGCGGCGGCTCATTCGGCCGCTCGGCCGAAGCCGCGCCGGCCGGTCCGGTCGGCCGGGCCGCGCCCAGGCCGGACCGGACCCGGCCTAGCCGGGTCGGGCCGACCCGGTTCGGCCGACCCAGTGGGGGTTCGGGCCGGGTCGCCCCGGGCCCAGAACCCCCGTTTCGGGCCCTCTTCGGTCTTTCGCCCATATCTTGGGCCTGGGACCTCCGATTGACGAACCGTCAGTGGATACGCGATCCTTGGATCGAGACGGTCGTTTCGGTATATTATACTCAAGGTTTCGGAAGACTTTGGGTTCGGCCGGGTTGGTTCGTACACGAAACCAACCGGGCCCTCGGAGCGGAAACGCTCATAACTTGAGCTACGGACGTCCGATCGACGTACCGTCAGCTGTGGTAGTTTCCTCTAAGTGAGACGGAACTTTTGGCATACTCCGCCCGAGGATCGGATACAGGCGGAGTACGGTCGGGTTGGTTTTTCCCTAAAAACCAACCGGGCCCCTGGGACGAAAATGCCAATAACTCTCAGACCGGGCGTCCGATTGACGCGCCGTCTGTTGCGTTGAGATCCTGTTGTCGATACGGAACTTTTGGATACATCAACTTCGGACTAAGTGTCAGTTGATGTATCAGCCTCTCGGCTCGTGGAGCGGACCCTCCTAAACGAGCTCGCTATGTGCGGGAACCCTAGTGCTGGCTGTGGCTTCGACGACAGAGCAGAGATCCTCCGTGGACTGCGACGACGACAGAGCAGAGATCCTCCGTGGACTGCGACGACGGCAGAGCAGAGATCCTTCGTGGACTGCGGCGACGACTGTGCAAGAGATCCTCAGTGGACTGCGTCGACTACTGCACTCAGCGATCCTACGTGGAACAGTGCTACCGAACCTGTGTGAGCTGAATCTTCTTTTTACCTTGAGCGGTGGAGCGCTTGGGTGTAGCGGCGGACCCGTGGTACTTGACAGTGGTGGTGCGCTTGGATGCAGCAGCAGACCCTTGGCGGTAGAGCGCTTGGTTGTAGCGGCGGACCCGCGATACTCTACGGAGTGTGTGCGCTTGGTTGTAGCGACAGACCCGCGACGGTGGAGACGTGCGTGCGGAGTACGGAGACCGTGTAGATGACTGAGACCTGACGACTGCTTGACCGACTCGACTTGGAGTGAGTCGACTAGCCCAGTGGACGGAGCGCCCAGTAGTTGGCAGCAGACCCACGGCGGACGGAGCGCCTGGTAGTTGGCGGCAAACCCGCGGTACTCGACAGGAGGAGTACCTCAGTAGGCTATCTGGGTGAGCGCCCGGTATTTGGCAGCAGACCCTCAGCGGACGGAGCGCCCGGTAGTTGGCAGAAGACCCGCGGTACTCGACAGGAGGAGTACTTCAGCAGTCTTAGGTTAGTGAGCAGTACCTCGGAGTCGTGACAGGACCACTGTACACTTCAGAGATGGGGCTCTTCAACATTTACGGTTTCGATAATGAAAATCCTGGTTGAGCTGAATCTTATGTTACTCTCCTTTGTGGATTGTGTTGAACTATCCTATGTGGATTTACTGTTTACTCTCCTTTGTGGATTTGAGTCTTGCTTTCCTTTGTGGATTGAGTTGTTCTTGAGCTTGTGAGCAGAGCTAGAATTGGGGACTTAGGTATATGTATGGGAATATACCTAAGTCGAGTCAGATGTTACTTCGTGATTGCATCTTTCTTTTGTGCTATATCCTTTGTGGATTTCGGGAGACCTTCGGGGGTCTCGGGGTCCTTACTGAGTAGCTTATACTCACCCCTGTACGGGCTATGCCCGCACTTCGTGGTGTTGGTTGCAGACGACGGACAGCGCTGATCGTGGAGGAGGCGTGCGGAGCAGGACAGTACCTGGAGGTGGACCACTGGGCGGGACGTGCTCGGAGCAGACGTGGGACCCGAGGAGCCTGGAGGCTATCTGTACCCACCCTTCAGGTGGGATTGCCAGTGGACGACATGAGGCCACCGTCTTTTCTTCAGTTGCTGTTCTTTACTTTTCAGTTGTACTTTCAGTTGGGCTTGTATTCCGGCCTCTTTACTTTTCTGCACCTTGTAGTTACTTTCCGCTTGCTGACTCTGTGGTGGTTGTTACTTATAAAGGCAATGCCTTCCCTGTTTACCGGGAATTTACGCCTTGGTTCTAGTCGCCAGCCCCTGGCCTATGGAAGGCGAGCTTGGGGTAGTCTCGGCGCGGGCCCCGAGGACGGGTCGTGACACATTCTCATGCAAAGAACGTTGGCGCCTTTGATATAGGGGATTCGATGCATCTCTTATTTATTTACATGAAATTATAAAGTTATCATGGTTTATACCTTTGTATGGAAATGGAATTAACCTAATAAATATTTAACTAGATTAATAAATAAATTAGATCATGATCACATGTATATGTTGTTTCTTTAGACTATGATAATGGGTTGCCTCTCGATTTTTTAGATAGTGTGTTATCTATTATATGCTTGTTAGTAAGTTTTTTATGCTATGGATAATCATTTTATTCCTTATGAGAAATGGTAAAGGATGTAAATCTATAATTACTTGATTAATTGAATTAATATTTTAAAGAAGAGGCATGTTTTTAATCTAGTGTTTTTTGTAATTTGATGACAATCAAATCAAAGAAATGTGAATATCTAATCGAATATGATCTTTTATGTGTTAATAGACTTTGATAAGAATGTGAAGTATGATAATGATTATTAAGAATTAAAAGATTAATAAGGAATTTTAAATTGTATTTTTTCTTCTCACAGTTGGATTAAACTAGTTTTTATGCTTGAGATAATGTTAAATAGTTTGATAGCTTGTAATAGTTGATGCCTTAGGTTGACCATAGTTGGAACCTATGAATAATGAATCGATTAATTCAAGATGGAATAAAAAATTTTGTTTCATAAATATAAATTCTTAGGGATGAGAGTTCTCATTGTTTACAAATGTTGGATGCCTTGTGTTGGGGGTCATGAGTGCCTATTTTTGTGAAAAGGTTGAATGACTTGTTTTAGGGACCAGTTTCCCTATTGAATATTCTTTTTATTTTCATAATTCCTTGTGATGTTATCTAGATGTGTGCTTCTCCATGTGATGTGATGTGATCTTGGGATAGAAAATCCTAGGATGGATTATGTGATGTGGGGAAGGGAGGCCCAGATTATGTGGTAGTAATTGATTCCTGTGATGGAGAAATGCATCAGGATATGCATATAGGTATCGGGATTGACACCAGAGATGATGGAATGGGTTGAAGATAGGCTTACCCATTTATGTGATAAAGTTGGATGATTTCTTATTATGAATCTATTAAATTTTTGATGTTAGGGTTGATTTTTATCTACATTCCCTTCCCCACTACTTGAGGCAGCTGGATGTGCTTGGTTATATGTTTACTCTTGGTGGTAGCTTAGGATAGTTTTCCTAGAGCACCTAGAATTATGTAATGAAGTTAATAGTGTTTAATAAATATTTAACCCATGGGGTTGGTATTACTTGAATGAAAATGACATGATCTTGAGAAACCGTGGACTCAGTTTGAATTATGCTTTGAGGGGATGGAGTTTACTCAAATAGTTAATGTAATGTAGATTTGAATAATATTTATGGTTAATTAATGTCTAATGAAATAATTAATGTAAAGTTACTTGTTCAATGAAAAGAAAGTAATTTAATGAAGATCTTTAAAATGAGTGTGTGCTTATAGGATATCTTGTCCATAACAATGGCAGTTAGGTGTCTGAGAGATGATAGTTTTAGTTGATCTTGGGATTAGGTTATACCCATAGTGTGGTTTTGAGCTATATTATATCTATTTTTTTTGTATATATGCTACCCCACCCATGTTAGTTAGGGATACTGACACTCAGTGGATACTCGTAGGGTATTTTCCCCAACATCCTTATGGGAGGATGGATGGTTGGCTACCCCATCTGGCATTGATCTCTTCTCTTGGTAGTTATATGTGATGGTATGCATGGTGATTAGTTTTTCCATATATGTGTGTATAGGTTTGTGATAACTTGTGGTTATTTCACATACATCTATCTCTAGATATAGTATCCAAATTATTATTATAGGTACAATATGTATAGGTTGTGATGACTTCAGATACCTTACTCATTGTATGGGTTGTGATGTCTTTAGGTATAATACTCGATGTATGATACACATCATATAGGTTGTGGTGGATCCTGAAAACTACCTGGTTACTATAATATGATGTGATATGGGTTGATGTGATGATATGATGCATGAGGTGCATATTGTGTTATTATCCCAGGTTTTTGTGAGTTGGATTATTTTGGAGAGAAATGTCTCAGGATGTGTGATGTTAGGGAAGAATGGAAAACCAGGGGGGAAGTAGAAGTGGGGTACTATTTATTTTTAATTACTATATTATATGATCTATTTTATGTGATACTTGGTGAGAGTTATTTGTGGTGAGGCTAGGAACCTAGTATACCTATTTAGCTGATGAGTTGGTTTCACTGTTGTTCACTATGTTTTAGCATGATTTATTTATATTTTTCATGATAGGATCCAGGGAGGATCCTACTGAGTATATTGTTAAGCTCACCCCATGTATATATAAATTGTTTTCAATTCAGCAAGATCATTTTAAAGATCAATCTAGATATTACAATATCGTGGTTTTGTAAGATATTTTTGGGCTTCATGGTCACTGCTAAGTTTTCTTTTTGGTATTTGTATTTTCCCTTTAAATTTTTTTAGTACCATATGAAATTACATCTATGAACTTTAGATTAATTGCATATATATGTATTAGAAGGTTTTTATTATTTTATTTTTCTTATCTCTCCCTTACACATGTTCTCTTAGAGGGTAATTCATCCCAGGGAATGTTTATTATAACCTTAGTGCTAGTCACCAACATGGGGCCTACTGGAGTCGGGACTCAAGCGGTCACCATTTCTATTATCTCATTATCGGCTCAAGAGGGGAACTCTTTGTGGGGAGGGATCATGATAGGGTGGCATCAGTGGTTCAGGTTGAAGGATGGGATGGAGTTTGGAGTTAGGCATAGGAGTGATTACATGGGTTGGTAGGGAGATGGTGTTGGCTAAGTTTAGAAAGTAATGTAAACACAGGAGACCAACTGAGACATAGTTATTTAGGGCCCCATGTGATCTAATGCACAGACCTTTAATTTTACTAATCTTACTAAATGAAGTGATACTGGTTACAATGTGGAGACCTAGGAAAGTATCATGTGTCGTTCTTCTTTCCACCTATGTTTGAAATGGGTAGAACTTGAGATAGGTTAAAACCTTAAACAAGATAAAAAAATTAATTAATTAATTAATGTTAGATATTTCATATTAAAGGTTTAGGAGTCTAATAGTTTGTTCTTTTTAAAGGAATTTCCCCTATTCAATGTCCTTATTAGGTTCATGTTGAATATGTTTAGCAAGATGTTCTAGAAGATCACCATAGAGTAGAGGTCAAAAACAACAAAGAAACTTGTAGTAGGACGCTCTATGAGTTTTAGTGCTAGTGTCTATAGAAGTACAAGGGATATTTTTTAGATTCAGTCACATAAGACTAGTTGGAAGAGGTTGATATAGATTTCAGATTGATCCATGCTCATAAGGATCACTATGTTTTGTTTTCCATGAAAATGTTATGTGGGGTAGTGAGGAGGTAGTAGTTCTTATTCTTTAGGGATCATAAGGAGTTAGAAGTCTCATGGGAGAAGTTTTGAGACCAGTTCCAAGAAGAGTTTATTTCTTCAACCATGAGGGTGGCTAGTCACTAGGAGATTCTTACCCTTAGATAGGGGAGTTCCAGTGCACAGGAGTTTAAGATCCATTTTAGTAATCTTTTGTGATATTCTTCAAAACTATTTCTAGATGAGGAGTCTAGGGAGAGGAATTTTGAGGAAGATTTACATCTATAGATCCATCACTAGGTCACCCCATTCATGTTATTGACGTATCTTGAGGTACTGGAAAGAGAAGAGGTTGTTGAGAGAATGTTGTCTAGAACTATATATTTATGAGAGGGGGGTCTTTAGATGCCATCACAAAGAATATTTGAAGTCTGGGGTTCCTAGTTTCCTAGGTATAAGAGATTTTTGTCAAATGGGGGTAGGTCACAGCCCTCATTATCTCGTTTATCCTAGGGTGGAGGCTCTCGTACCTATGAAAAGGGATGAGATGTGTGTTTTTATTGTGTAGTATGAGTTCATCAGTGATGAGAGTGACCAACCTTTCTGAGTAGTCATTATGTGTCATGAGTCTCGCTTTCGGTTCCTCTACTGGGGAAATTTCAGCCAAGGCAGCAGGAGTAGGTTACTCCAGCTTGGGATCCACAGAGAGGATATGGGGAAGTAGAGGATAACCCCAAGATGATCCCTATCCTTATAAATCATATCACAACTATGGAATTGGTCATTGGTAGGGTCAGATAGGTAATGGAGTAGGTCATGGTTAGCTTCATGCTTTATCAATTCCGTCTTTGGGTGAGCCAAACATTATTCAAGGTACCCTTTTCTTATTCTCTACATGGGTCAATACTAAAAATTCGGCCTATAGAGACCGCCATTGGCGGTCACTATAGGCCTCTAGAGACCGCACAGCAACCGCCAATGGCGGTCGCTTTAGACCCGACGCTGTAGGCCTACAATGACTACCATTGGCGGTCGCTGAAGCTGGCCAAAATGCCGGCCTACAGCGACCTCCATTGGCGGTCGCTGAAGCGGGCCGAAATGCCTGCCTACAATGACCATCATTGGCGGTTGCTAAAGCTGGCTGAAATGCCAGCCTACAGCGACCGCCATTGGTGGTCGCTGAAGCTAGCCGAAATGCCGGCCTATAGCGACCACCATTAGCAGTCGCTAAACTGGAAATATTTGTTTAAAAAAAATTTCATGGTACAGAATAAAAAAAAACAGCATATAAATCATAAAAAATGGAAAACAAATCCAAACACCATAAAAATCAAGATCATCATAAACAATAAATGATAGATGTGCTTCAACGATCCACATCCATCTACTTTAGAAACCTATAATAAGATACAAAGAAAACAACTAAAAAAAACATACATAAATTTGACATATTTATTCAGTTATTATATAAATATAATAAAATTAAATATGAAATCTCATGGGTGCTATAATAATTTAAAACCCCCAATTTAAGAAATGTTATCATTTTAGTATTTTTTTCTTATTTTGGAGTTTTTTCTTTAGTTTCTGAAAGTGTTTTGTTGTCTAAAAAGTAAATTTTTCCGCATGCACCACATGTTCGATGGATGTGCCATCTCCTCCTACATGTCAAATAATATTCCTATTGTTTTCGTGTGGTTTTAGGTCATTCAGAGCACGTTTTCTCTGAATTCAACCGTGACACGCTGTTTTGGTCTATTATGACTCCGGAAACGCGTTTCCGGTCACTACGGTCAAACAGAACCTCCAAATGATGTGTCGTCTACCCGACCATTTCACAATTCACACCGCGGTTGTTGTCTTATGATTTCATGGTATTCAGAGGTCGTTCGGGTGGTTTTGACCACCCAACGCACCCTTTTAGAGCGCGCCGAACTGCTGAAAACAACATATTCGGTAGTACCACACGCACCGCACGTCTGATGGACATGATGTCTCCTCCTACATGTCATGAATAATATTCTTATCATTTTCATGTGGTTTCAGGTCATTCGGAGCACAGTTTCTCTGAATTCGACAGTGACACTCCGTTTTGGTCTTTTATGACTCCGGAAACGCGTTTCTGGTCACCGCGGTCAAACGACACATTCAAATGACATGTCGTCTACCTGACCATTTAACAATTCACACCGCGGTTGTTTTCCTATGATTTAATGGCATTTCAAGGTCGTTCGGGTGGTTTTGACCACCCAACGCGCCCTTTTAGAGCGCGCTGAACTGCTAAAAACGACACATTCGGTTGTACCACGCGCACCGCACGTCCGATGGACGTGTAGTCTCCTCCTACATGTCACGAATAATATTCCTATTGTTTTTGGGTGGTTTCAAGTCATTCGGAGCATGTTTGCTCTGAATTCGACCGTGACACGTCGTTCTGGTCTTTTATTACTCCGGAAACGTGTTTTCGGTCACCGCGATCAAACGGAACCTCTGAATGACATTTTTCCTGCGCAACCATTTTAAAATTCACACCACGGTTGTTGTCGTATGATTTCATGGCATTACAAGGTCGTTTGGAAAGTTTGGACCACCCAACGCGCCCTTTTAGAGCGCACCGAACTGCTCAAAACGACATATTTGATCGTACCGCACGTCTGATGGACGTGCCGTCTCCTCCTAAATGTCACAAATAATATTCCTATCATTTTCATGTGGTTTCAGGTCATTCGAATCACATTTTCTCTGAATTTGACTATGACATGCCGTTTTGGTCTTTTATGACTCTGGAAACACGTTTCCGGTCATCGCAGTCAAACGGCACCTCCAAATGACGTGTTGTCTGCCTGACCATTTCAAAATTCATACCACGGTTGTTTTCGTATGATTTCATGGCTTTCAGAGGTCGTTCGGGTGGTTTTGACCACCCAACGCGCCCTTTTAAAGCGCGCAAAACTACTGAAAACGACACATTTGGTTGTACCGCACGCACTGCACATACAATGGATGTGCTTTCTCCTCCTAAATGTCAAGAATAATATTTCTATCATTTTTATGTGGTTTCAGGTCATTTAGAGCACGTTTGATCTGAATTCAATCATGACACGCCGTTTTGGTCTTTTATGAATCCGAAAACGTGTTTCCAGTCACCTTATTCAAACAAAACCTCTAAATGACATGTTTTCTACCCAAACATTTCAGAATTAACACCTCAGTTGTTGTCGTATGATTTCATGGCATTCTGAGGTCATCCGGGTGGTTTTGACCACTCAACGCGCCCTTTTAGAGCGCGTCGAACTACTGAAAATGACACATTCGGTAGTACCATGCGCACCGCACGTCCGATGGATGTTCCCTATCCTTCTATATGTCCCAAATATTATTCCTATCATTTTCGTGTGGTTTCAGGTCATTCGGAGCACATTTTCTTTGAATTCGACAGTGACATGTCGTTTTGGTCTTTTATGACTCTGGAAATGCATTTCCGGTCACCGCGGTCAAACAACACCTCTGATTGATATTTCGTCTACCCTATCATTTCACAATTCACACCGCGGTTGTTTTCGTATGATTTCATGTCATTCTGAGGTCGTTCGGGTGGTTTTGACCACCCAACGCTCCCTTTTAGAGCGCGCTGAATTGCTGAAAACAACACATTCAGTCGTACCACTCGCACCGCACATCCGATGGACATGTCGTCTCTTCATACATGTCTCGAATAATATTCCTATCATTTTTGTGCAGTTTCATGTC
Source organism: Viscum album (assembly GCA_963277665.1). Lineage (NCBI taxonomy): Eukaryota > Viridiplantae > Streptophyta > Magnoliopsida > Santalales > Viscaceae > Viscum > Viscum album. The sequence goes on along the minus strand of OY728163.1, from coordinate 934,082,323 downwards.
ATTCAGAGCACTTTTTCTTTGAATTCAACTGTGACACGCCGTTTTGGTCTTTTATGAATCCGGAAATGTGTTTTTGATCACCGAGGTCAAACGGAACCTCTGAATGATGTGTCGTCTACCCAACCATTTCAAAATTAACACCTTGGTTGTTTTCGTATGATTTCATGGCATTCCGATGTTTTTTCGGGAGGTTTTGACCACCCAACGTGCCCTTTTAGAGCGCACCGAACTGCTGAAAACGACACATTCGGTCGTACCGCGCACACTACACGTCTGATGGATGTGGTGTCTCCTCCTACATGTCAAAAATAATATTCCTATCATTTTTGTGTGGTTTTAGGTCATTTGGAGCACGTTTTCTCTGAATTCGACCATGACATGCTGTTTTGGTCTTTTATGACTCTGGAAACGTGTTTTTGATCACCGCGGTCAAACGGAACCTCTGATTGATGTTTCGTCTACCCAAACATTTTACAATTCATAGCACGGTTGTTGTCATATGATTTCATGGCATTCCGAGGTCGTTCGGGTGGTTTTGACCACCCAACTCACCCTTTTAGAGCGCGTCGAACTGCTGAAAATGACACATTCGGTCGTACCACATGCACCACATGTCCGATGGACGTGTCGTCTCCTCCTACATGTCAAGAATAATATTCATATCATTTTTATGTGGTTTCAGTTCATTTGGAGCAAGTTTTCTCTGAATTTGACCATGACACGCCGTTTTGGTCTTTTATGACTCCGAAAACGCGTTTTCGGTCACCGCGGTCAAACGTCACCTCTGAATGACATGTTGTTCTTATTGTTTTCAGGTGGTTTCATGTCATTCAGAGCACGTTTGCTCTGAATTGGACTGTGACACACCGTTTTGGTCTTTTATGACTCCAGAAACGCGTTTCCAGTCACCACGGTCAAACGGCACCTCTGAATGATGTTCCGTCTTCCCGAACATTTCATAATTCACACCGTAGTTGTTGTCGTATGATTTAATGGCATTTTGAGGTCGTTTGGGTGGTTTTGACCACCCAACACACCCTTTTAGAGCACGCCCAACTGCTAAAAACGAAACATTCAGTCGTACCGTGCGCACCACACATCTGATGGACGTGTCGTCTCCTCCTACATGTCATAAATAACATTCCTATCGTTTTCATGTGCTTTCAGGTCATTCGGAGCATGTTTTCTCTGAATTCAATCGTGACACGCCATTTTGGTCTTTTATGACTCCAGAAACGCGTTTTCGGTCACCATGGTCAAACAGCCCCTCCTAATGGAATTCTGTCTACCCGAACATTTCCCAATTCACACCGCGGTTGTTTTTATATGATTTCATGGCATTCTAAGGTCGTTCGGGTGGTTTTGACCACCCAACGCTCCCTTTTAGAGCGCGCCGAACAGCTGAAAATGACACATTCGGTCATACCGCATGCACCGCACATCTGATGGACGTTTCGTCTCATTCTACGTGTCACCAATAATTTTCTATCCTTTTCGTGTGGTTTCAGGTCATTCGGAGCACGTTTGCTCTGAATTCGACCGTGACACGCCGTTTTGGTCTTTTATGACTCCGGAAACGCATTTTCGATCACCGCGGTCAAAAGGCACATCTGATTGACGTTCTATCTACCTGACCATTTCAAAATTCACACCGCAGTTGTTATTGTATGATTTCATGGCATTCCGAGGTCGTTCAGGTGGTTTTGACCACCCAATTCGCCCTTTTAGAGCGCGGTGAACGGCTAAAAACGATACATTCAGTCATACCACGCGCACCGCATATCCGATGGATGTTCCGTCTCCTCCTACACGTCACGAATAATATTACTATTATTTTCGTGTGGTTTCAGGTTATTAGGATCACATTTGCTTTGAATTCGACCATGACACGCCGTTTTGGTCTTTTCTGACTCCGGAAACGCGTTTCTAGTCACCGCGGTCAAACGGCACATCTGAATGACATGTCGTCTGCCCGACCATTTCACAATTCACACCGTGGTTGTTTTCGTATGATTTCATGGCATTCTGAGGTCGTTCGGTTGGTTTTGACCACCCAACGCACCCTTTTAGAGCGCGTCGAACTGCTGAAAATGACATATTCAGTGGTACCACATGCACCACACATCCGATGGATGTGTTGTCTCCTCCTACATGTCACAAATAATATTCCTATCATTTTCATGTGGTTTTAGGTCATTCGGAGCACGTTTTCTCTAAATTCGACCGTGACATGCCGTTTTGGTCTTTTATGACTCCGGAAACGCGTTTTCAGTCACCATAGTCAAACGGAACCTCTGAATGACACGAAGTCTACCTGACCATTTCACAATTCACACCGCGGTTGTTTTAGTTTGATTTCATGGCATTCTGAGTTCATTCGGGTGGTTTTGACCACCCAACGCGCCCTTTTAAAGCGCGTCGAACTACTAAAAATGACACATTCGGTCGTACCGTGCGCACTGCATGTTCGATGGATGTATCGTCTCCTTCTACATGTCACGAATAATATTATTATCGTTTTCATGTGCTTTCAGGTCTTTCGGAGCACGATTGCTCTGAATTCGACCGTGACACGCCGTTTTGGTCTTTTATGACTCCGGAAACGCATTTCCGATCACCACAGTCAAACGGAACCCACGAATGACGTTCCGTCTATATGAACATTTCACAATTTACACTTTGGTTGTTTTCGTATGATTTTATGGAATTCTAAGATCGTTTGGATGGTTTTGACCACCCAACGCACCCTTTTAGTGCGCGCTGAACTGCCGAAAATGACACATTCGGTCGAACCATGTGCACCGCATGTCCGATGGACGTGTCGTCTCCTCCTACATGTCAAAAATAACATTTCTATCATTTTCGTGTGGTTTCAGGTCATTTGGAGCACGTTTTCTCTGAATTCAACCGTGACACGCCGTTTTGGTTTTTTATGGCTCCAGAAACGCATTTTTGGTCACTGCGGTCAAATGGCACCTCCGAATGATGTGGCGTCTGCTCGACCATTTCTAAATTCACACTGCGGTTTTTTTCCTATGATTTCATGGCATTCCGAGGTCATTCGGGTGGTTTTGACCACCCAACGCTCCCTTTTAGAGCGCGCTGAACTGCTAAAAACAACACATTCTGTTGTACCGCATGCACCGTACGTCCGATGGATGTTCTGTCTCCTCATACATGTTGCGAAAAATATTCCTATCGTTTTCATGTGGTTTTAGGTCACTCGGAGCACGTTTTCTTTGAATTCAACTATGACACGCCGTTTTGGTCATTCATTACTCTGGAAATACGTTTCTGGTCACCTTGGACAAACGATACCTCCGATTGATGTTCCATCTACTCGACCATTTCAAAATTCACACCACAGTTGTTGTCGTATGATTTCATTGCATTCTGAGGTCGTTCGGGTGGTTTTGACCACCCAACGCCCCCTTTTATTGCACGTCGAACTGCTGAAAACGACACATTCGGTCGTACTGCACGCACCGCACATCTGATGGATGCGTCGTCTCCTCCTACATGTCACGAATAATATTCCTATTGTTTTTGTGTGTTTTTAGGTCATTCGAAGCACGTTTTCTTTGAATTCGACCGTGACACGCCGTTTTGGTCTTTTGTGACTCCAGAAATGCATTTCTGGTCACTACGGTCAAAAGGCACCTCCTAATGACGTGTTTTCTAATTGACCATTTCAAAATTCACTCCTTGGTTGTTGTCGTATGATTTCATGGCATTCTGAGGTCGTTCGAGTGGTTTTGACCGCCCAATGCGCCCTTTTAGAGTGCACCGAACTGCTGAAAACGAAACATTTGGTCGTATCGCACGCACCGCATGTCCGATGGACATGTCTTCTCCTCCTACATGTCACGAATAATATTTCTATCGTTTTCGTGTGGTTTCAGGTCATTCGGAGCACGTTTTATCTGAATTCAACCATGACACGCCGTTTTGGTCTTTTATGACTTCGGAAATGCATTTTCAGTCACCACGGTCAAACGACACCTCCGATTGAGGTGTCGTCTGTCCTACCATTTCAAAATTCACACCGCGGTTTTTTTCGTATTATTTCATGAAATTATGAGGTTGTTTGGGTGGTTTTGACCACCCAATGCGCGCTTTTAGAGTGCGCCAAACTGCTGAAAACGACACATTCGGTCATACCGCGCACACCATACATCCGATGGACGTGTCGTCTCCTCCTACATGTCACGAATAATATTTCTATCGTTTTTGTGTTGTTTTAGGTCATTCAGAGCATGTTTTCTCTGAATTCGATCGTGACACGCCGTTTTGGTCTTTTATGACTCAAGAAACGTGTTTCTGATCACCACGGTCAAACGGCACCTCCGAATGGCATGCCTTCTGCCTGACTATTTCACAATTCACACCATGGTTATTTTTGTATGATTTCATGGCATTCTAAGGTCGTTCAAGTGGTTTTGACCACCCAACGCGCCCTTTTAGAGCGCGCTGAACAGCTGAAAATGACACATTTGGTCGTACCGCGCACACCGCATGTCCAATGGACGTGTTGTCTCCTCTTACATGTCACGAATAATATTCCTATCGTTATCGTGTGGTTTTAGGTCATTCGGAGAATTTTTTCTCTGAATTTGACCGTGACATGCCGTTTTGGTCTTTTATTACTCCGAAAATGCGTTTCCAATCACCGCGGTCAAACGAAACCTCCAAATGACGTGCCGTCTACCCGACCATTTCACAATTCACACCACGGTTGTTTTCATATGATTTCATGGCATTCAAAGGTCGTTTGGGTGGTTTTGACCACCCAACGCACCCTTTTAGAGCATGTCGAACTGCTAAAAATGACACATTCGGTCGTACTGCACACACCGCACGTCTGATGGATGTTTCATCTCCTCCTATATGTCATGAATAATATTACTATCGTTTTCATATGGTTTCAGGTCATTCAGAGCACGTTTGCTCTGAATTCGACCGTGACATGCTGTTTTGGTCTTTTCTGACTCCAGAAACGTGTTTCCAGCCACTACTGTAACATCCCAAGTAAGTAATGAATAATAGATTTTCATATCTATGTATATTTATAAATTAGATAGTGTTTTAAAGGGTTAGAATGAGAATAAATCCAATCTTAAGCATTGAATTCTCTAATATTTTTAAAAGATCGTTTTACCGCCTTTTGATGGCGAACCATTTTTAAATCTATATTTTGACAATTTTATAAGCTCTATTTGTCAAAATAAACTTATTCTTTAGGATTGGGACACTAAAATTTACTTTGGATAAATTTTTGGTATTTTTATGACAATGTTCATTTTTTATGAATAGTGAAAAATACTGCATTTTACTTCAAAACTGCTTTTTCATCTAATTTAATTATATATATAGATTGTCCTTTTAATTGGTTTTAAAGTTTAATTAGAATATATTTTTACCATTTAATCCAATTTTGGTCATTATAATTTATTTCACTTTGGAATTGGGCATAAACAAGTGCCAAACTTTTCATAGATATTGTTTCAAAAAAACCCGCAATTTGTTTTGACAATGGGAATTATTTTTAAATTAATTATTTCAATTTCTGTGTTTAGAATTTGGAAAAATAGATTCCATATTTGGAATAAGAAGGTCCAAATTATGTAATTAAGACTCTTTTTTTTTTGGACATTATGAATTGTAACGACGGTAATTATCTTTAATTGTCATGATTAATTAGTAATCGGGTAGTTAAGGGTAATAAAATAATATCATAATAATAACAAATGACTTCAAAATTTATCCTAATTATACTGGTTGTGTCATGGCCGACCATGGGATTCCTTGTGCCAATCTTAGGGACCCCATGGAATCACTTTTGGGTGATAGTGACACTTTATCATTTTATTTTTTAAAGAAAGGAGAATATCACAAAAGTATGTAACATCCAAGTAAAACAATTTAAATTTTGTCTACATAAATGATCACTTGGAATATAAATATTAATTTTAAAGCTAAAAATATTTCCAAAATCATAGTATTTTTTTATAATTTTTAGACATTAAATAAAATAAATGTTTTATGACACCATGATGATGCAGCAATTACCTCATTAATGAACGATTTAAATAAAATGAAAAGATAATGTAAAATCTAAGACTTACACTTGTCAAAAACCTATTTTCTAAGTATATTTAGAACCCTTATCACCTTATCCTCGAAATATATCAATGTGGGACCTTTAAAATCCGAAACTCATTATATAATAAAGTAACATTTCTTGACTTTCCAAGAGTTCCCCTCCTCCCTCTTATAAAAGGCCCCCACCTCTACCTCCTTACCCACACCTCTCAAGCCATTGGATCAGACAAGCTCTGATCATTTTATCTCTCCACATCCCTCTATTCATCCTAGAAGCCTTAACTTAGGCCGAAAGCTCTTCAAGAAACCCTTTTGGTTCAAACCAAGAGGAGTTACCCGATTTAAAGGTAATGTCTTCACTTGTGTTCTTTTGTTTTATTTTACTTCTCCAACCCCCTAAACTCTTTTGATTCCTTTATTTTGTAACAACACCAGTATATTCAATATACTAGGATGTTTTTATGAGAATTATTTGAGCTAAACTTACACACACCTTCGTCTAATGGTTGAAGAACATAATATTTCTGTGGATGGCGAATTTCTGCCTCACGAAACGATGATTGTTCAATCTTCTTTTAACACCTTTCATGGTGGCCATTAAGATGTCACTATATTTTATGTTTATGTTTTCCTTATACTACTGTATTTTTCATTTATGGAATTCCTTTATGGTTTCCATTATGGGTAAACGCGATATCTTCATTTTAGGAAGTGCGGACTACCGCCCCCTCAAAGTGATTTGATTCGTTAATTCCATATGTGGGACGTATAAAGGATGGAGTTAATGATATTATATATGATATTATACTGGAATTATAATATAACTTTATATCATTATTAATTCATTCCATTAAATATGAAATAGAAATGAAAGTAGCGTTCATGCGTACGTACGGCTTACCGTCTCCATGAACGGTGCATTTCATTTATTACCTCTAAATGTTATGTAATATTATAAATGCATGTATATACTAGATATATATGATATATATGATATCTACATCATGAATATAATTCTGTATATAATGGATATTTTACCACATGAACAACTTTTAATTATAAGGAGTTTATTTTTGACTCAAGTACCAATGATCGACAAAACGACCATTATTAACTTAAATAATTACATAGTGTTCATAACATGGTAATAAGTGATATAAAAGTAATAATTAACTTGAGAAAGGTTCTTAAGAACGTATAAATTAACTCAAGATTATTATTCAGGAGATTAAAGAACGATCGAGTCAAGTCGGACACGAGGTATGGGACTTCGTCTCAATCTCCTTTCATTGAGGCATATTTTGTTTTATACACAACCTTCTTTTATACAGTTTATAAACCCCTTTGACTTTTAATTTTATTCAAAAGGAATCTTTTTATATGAAGAATTTTACTAAAGGACAAAAGGTAATGTTTTTGTCGTACGTATGCGGCGACAACGACTTCTCTGCCACCGTGACCATTATTTGAGTTTCGACTTCCTCTACAATCCATAACATTTTTTTAATGAAAAATAAATACCATGTTTTAATTTTCTTTTATTTTGGTATTGAAAATGGTTTTGATAATATTTTTATTATATCAATTTGTTATTGATATCTTATGATTGAAATGTGGAAATGTTATGTTTCCTTTATGCGTATTTTATGTGATACGATTATGTTATGGTTCTTGGGCATTATTTATGAAGACAGGTGGTTCCATGATAAACTAAGGGTGGTTGAGCCTGATATAGCTCTCCAATTCATTGGCTAACGCAAAGGGGTTAAATTCTAAGGTTTCTCTGAAGATATTTATGGAATATACTATAATGGGTATTCCAAACGTAACCATGAGGGTTACTCCCTACGTAAGAATGTTATGAATGCCTCAAGTTACCTTTATGTCTTATGATTTCTATGATTTATTCATGATTTGATGAGGTATGTTAAAGTGCTTATGTTTTATGAGTAAAGTATGATTTCATTAATTCTTATGTATACATGGACTAATGTTTTCATTTCGTACTTTTATATCCCTTACTGATCTTTTTATGCTCATCCCAAGTTTTTGAAATGTTTTTCACAGGTTAAGGGAAAGGTACATGATGTGATGATAGTGTCAAGGAGGTGTCATGAAAGAATCCATGTTTTGTTTTAAATATGTTTCCTTTGATGGGAAAAGTGAATATTGTCTTTAATGTAACCACCTTGTTTAAATGTGGAATGTAATGCATGATTTGTGATCTAATTCTCTAAAAATCTAAACTTGAAAAGATCCTCAATGTGTAATCTTGTAATAACTCAAGATTAAGTAATGTTTAAGGATGGGGCCTTATAGTTGGTATCATAGGTCGGTTTAGATAACTTTAGGAGTTATAATTCTATTAAATTATTATCCAAAAATATTTTTTTATGGTCAAATTGAAATGATATAGCATTTGAAGATTACCATGTTGCTTCATCTAAGACATGTTTGTTCAAAATGGTTTTCCGCAGAGGAAATAGGGAAGCAGTGGTAGGAAGGAATATAGAAGAAAATGAACTTCTGAATCAGCATCCTGAGATGGTCGGAATTGGAACTGAACAGTTTGTTGCAGTAATGGCATATTTGACTCAAGCGATAAATGGTGGTGGTATCCATGTATGAGATCAGCCAGATCAACCACAGAGGAACATGTTAGTGGTGGAACATTTCATGAGGCAACATCCCCCATCATTAAGAGGATCATCTGATCTTGTGCTATCTGAATGGTGGATTAAAGCGTTGGAGAAGATTTTCGATGTCATGGGGTGTTCATACAATCAAAAGGTTAGTCTTTTTGTTTACCGCTTGGAGGGTGAAGAAGATCAGTGGTGGTCGATGGTTAAAAATATCAAGGATGCTGATGAGATTGATGCTCTCGACTGGGATGAATTCAAAGGTATTTTTCTTGAGAAGTATTTTCCTAAAGTTGTTCGAATTAGGATGGAAAAACAATTCTTGTAATTGAGTCAAGAGGACGACTCAGTGGCTGCTTATGAAGAGAGGTCCACTCGATTGGCAAGGTATGCTCCAAATTTTATCCGAGACCTTGATAGTAAAATCAATCTTTTTTACTCAGGATTAAAGCCAAAATATCGAAGGTCTTTAGCTTATCATGAGTTAAAGAGTTATGAAAATCTTGTTCGATGTGCTGAGGAGGTGGAAATGGAGGTTGCCGATGATCAAGTGTTCTATAACAACCAACAGAAGAAGAGACTGAGGTGGCAGGAGAAAGGGAAGAATCCTTCAAAAAGGCCTGATGGTAAGAAAACTAAGTCTTCAGTTTGTGATAAATGTGGTAAAAGGCATGCTGGGGAATGTCTTCTGAATTCTAGAAAGTTCTACTGATGTGGTAATATGGGACATAAGGCTCGTGATTGCACTGGAAAAGATCAGGGTGATAGTAAGACCAAATTTGATTTACAGTTAGTGAAGTGTTTCAAGTGCAATAAGATGGGTCATTATGCAAACGAGTGTTCGAAAAAGAGCTCAAATGATGGGAAGAAGTCAGAAAAAAATAAAAAAGGAGTGGTGAAATCCTTTGCAACTACTTCAGTAGATATTGGGCCAGAAAATGAAGTGGTATCAGGTACTTTGTTTTTTTTCTCAGATTATGCTAATGTGTTGTTTGATTCGGGGTCTACACATTCTTTCATCTATGAAAAATTTTCTAATAAATTAGGAATTCCATCTCAAGAGTTGACTCCTAAACTTGTGGTAAAAATACCTGGGGGAAATGTTGAGGTAAAAAAGAATTTATAAGAATCTCCCTATCCTTATCTGTGGAAAGAACCTACTTGAAAACCTTATTGTTTTACCTCTAGTAGAGTTTGATGTTATCCTGGGTATAGATTGGCTCTCTGTTTACCATGATAAGATTGATTGTAGAGCTAAAGAAGTTCCTTTTCATAAAGACTTTCATTTTTTTTACAAGAATGAACCCTTACTGTTGATAACATATCAAGAGGCTGAGAAAATTGTAAAAGATGTAAATGAATGTTACCTTGAAAATATTGTTGAAAACAAAGGAACCATTCAGATTAATGATGTGCTAGTGGTAAATGAGTATCCTGATGTTTTTCTTGATGAGTTTCCTGGAATAATACCAGATCGGAAAGTTGAATTTACTATTGACTTAGTTCCTGATGCTAAGCCAATTTCAAAACCCCCTTATCGAATGGCTCAAATTCAACTTTTAGAGTTGAAGGAGCAATTACAAGATTTATTAGAGAAAGGTTTCATTCGACCTAGCACATCACCATGGGGTTCTCCTATCTTATTTGTTAAAAAGAAATATGGTTCTATGAGGCTTTTTATTGATTATAGAGCCTTGAATAACATCACTGTTAAGAACAAATATCCTTTTCCTCATATCGATGATTTGTTTGATCAGCTCCAGGGAGCTTAGTATTTTTCAAAGATTGGCCTGAGATTGGGGTACCATCAGTTGAAGGTAAAGGAATAAAATGTTCTGAAGACCGCGTTTCGTACAAGATATGGCCATTATGAATTTGTAGTTATGCCTTTTGGGCTAACCAATGCACATGCTGTATTCAAGGACCTTATGAATAGAATTTTACATTAGTTCTTGGATAAGTTTGTGGTTGTTTTCATTGATGATATTTTGGTGTTTTCTAAAAGTAAAGAGGAGCATGAAAGTCATTTAAGGGTTATTTTGCAAACCCTAAAGGAAAATAAATTGTATGGAAAATTCAGAAAGTGTGAGTTTTGGTTGCAACAAATTTCTTTCCTTGGTCACATTGTTTCTAAAGATGGAATAACTGTTGATCCTGCAAAAACAAAGGTTGTTTAAGAATGGACAAGACCCACAAATGTAACTGAGATTCGTAGTTTTCCTAGTTTGGCAGGCTATTACTGAAGGTTTGTTAAGAATTTTTCACAGTTATCTAGTCCAATGACTAAGCTAACTCATAATGGTGTTAAGTTTATCTGGATAAAAGAATTTGATGATTGTTTTCAGGAATTGAAAAGAAGATTGGTGAATGCTCCAGTTTTGGCACTACCTTCCGAGAATGGTGAGTTTGTTATCTATAGTGATGCTTCACTGAAAGGACTTGGTTGCATCCTAATGCAGAATGATCAGGTAATTTCTTATGTTTCACGTCATTTGAAAACTCATAAGGTAAATTACCCTACACATGATTTGGAATTAGCTGCTATTGTTTTCACTTTAAAAATTTAGAGGCATCATTTGTATGGTGTAAAGTGTGAGATATATACTGATCACAAAATTTTAATGTATATATTCACTCAGAAATAATTGAACATGAGTGTCACAACCCGACCCTACCCAGGCTCAAGCCGCAACTACCCCAAGCCCGCCTCCATAGGCCAGGGGCTGGCGACAAGCACCGAAGGCGAAGCAACTCGGGGAGGCCTTTGCCTGAGTACCTGTACACATACACACGCAACACACTCAATGAAAAAGTGCAGAGCAAAAGAGAAAAGACAAGTAAAGTAAAGGGAAACTACTATAAATAAACCACAATGTGCATCGACCTCTAAAAGTACAAAGAAAGTACTGAAAGTAAACTGAAAAGGAAAAGGGGCAAACACGCGCCCAACCAGAATAGTGCCACAACCCGGAAATAGGTGAACAAAAATTAAACAGCTGGAAGGGTCCCCCACCTGAAACCCGACTACGACCACCGCACCCGGTCTAAGCTCCCAGCTCCTAAGCTCCTCTGACATCACGACCAACCTGTCCGTCGTCTGCAAGGGCACACCAAGTGCGGGCAAAGCCCAAGCAGGGGTGAGTATAAAAATACTCAGTAGGATACCCCGAAGGCTCGAGGGAGAAACAAAGGAGGTACCGAAGGGTGAGCAGTAGATCGAATAGGGAAATTAGAGGAGAACAACTGAAAGTACAGTAAAGAGTCTAGCTCAACCCAACAAGAGGAAGGAAGTAGACTCCTCCAGACACAAGGAGCTGGAAACAGTGAGAAGATGAACTTCCCGTCGAGTATTCGCTACCTATATCAGGAGAGTAGAGTTATCCAACCACGAGAATCTAGACACAGAAATCACATGGCATACCCCGTGCGTCTTCGCCTCTCCTGGAGGGAGAGTAACCAAGCCCAATAAGTGGGTACCGGAACAAGGTATATACATAACCATATGCTCAATCAAGAAGCCCGAACAAGATCGTAAGGGGATCTTTATCCCATAGCTCAGCCCAAGAAAGTGAGTCGCCAACAGTCCCAGAAGTAACCACCATCGATGCCCATCATCCCGCACGTCTGCCCCGAACTACAAGTCAAGGGCTCAATCACCGCACCTCGACATTATCCGCTTTGGGAAGAACTGACTCGCCCGCATGGTTTTAGGTCACGTCACAAGGACGTGTCTCGGTGGGGAAAACACCCCTCGTACTTGAGAGTTATGGGGGAACGTCAAACCACACCTCGTCATTGCCCCGCAGTCGAGAGTACTTCTCAAGTCGACAGGCGACCCCATGCCCAGCCCCGCTGGAGGATCCCTGGAAGTCGACGGGTTCCCACTGGAGGGAGACCTGGAAAGAGTCGATGGGTGCCACACTACCCAGTCCTGTAACAGGGTAATCCACTGGAGGGAGACCCGGCTAAAGTTGGTGATGGGACCACTGCCCAACCCAGTTGGAGGTAACCTGGCATCGGGGACCACTGACCAGCCCAGCTGGAGGTAAGCCCGGCATTGGGGACCACTGCCCATCCCAGCTGGAGGTAAGCCCGGCATCGGGGACCACTGCCCAGCCCCACTGGAGGTAAACCCGAAACTGCTCTGGCCATCCCTACTGGATGGTACTGCTCGGTGAACACCGATGTACTGGCCATCCCTGCTGGATGGTAACCCACTAGAGAACCTTTCTCGATACAACCTCAGCCCTGTTGGAAAGAACCTTAGCCCTGCTGGAAACAACCTCAGCTCTGCTGGAAACAACCTCCTGGGTAGAGGATCGGTGCCCCCGTAAAGTTTTGGTCACACCGAATCCACAAGAAATCTACTAGGATCACGAAATAACTGGAGAAACTCCCCAGGCCTCTCAAGGAGATCATGCTCCAATCCGATGAGTCACTGTCGAAGCGGACTGAGACAACTCATCCTAGAAAGTGGGAAAACACCCACGCAGTACGAGCACACGTAGTCGCAAACGGTTCCACAGTACGGTGAAAGGGAATGGTACTGAAACCCCTCACAGCTGAAGAAACAGAGGAGAAAACTATCTCTATCGGCCAAACGAGAAGAGGACCAGGGGAAAACTCAACCCTGCTAGCTTAACAAATGAGCACCAAGCTAGGGGAAGACTCAACCCTACTGGTCAACAAACAAGAACAGAGGAACCCTCGACGTCACGAGAGGTCAAAAGTACGTAAAGCAGGACACGGCACGCACATGGGGCCCACACGACATGTGGCCCAAAGTCAACCCCAACTGATCTCACAAACATTCTCAGGTACAAACAACCACATGTACCTCCAAGCGTTCTCTTATACTCCCAGTGTATACCACATTCCATCCTAAAGGCTATCGTGCACATGACACCCAACGTCAACGTGAAGGCATGACGTAACAACTCCAACCTGCCACCTCATCAGCTGAGTCACAGCCAACCACACCTCTTCACTCACAAGGGAGTGCACGCGATCACACGCCAAGGGTTCTCTGCAAACACGGTGAGAAGAACCGCCATCTGAGAACCTTTCACATTTACACATTTAATAAGATCACGAAAGAGGCTCCGCACAACCAAACGGATCACACCGTTGTAATCCTCTCGGAAAAACACGCAAGATAGACTACTTACTCGCCTCAAACAGATATCTGATGAAAAATTCAATAACGCCGCCTCACGCCCGAACGACATCCCATGATCCCGAGCCTCGGCCCTGAAAACAGTCGGGCGCATCGCACCATTGCGATCCCCTTGGGAAAACACGTCAAAAAGACTTCTCACTTGAGCGCAACAGATATCCAGAGAAAAAGATGCATCCCGGCGCACCACACACGAGCGGTGCTACGTGGGACCCACATCCCGGTCCTACAACTCAACGGATGGATCGCACTGTTGCGATCCTCTCGAAAAAGTACACAAGGTGGACTACTCACTTGTCCAAAACGGTCACCCGGTGATAGAGATAGAGAATCACCGTCAACGCCCAAACGGCCCTCATGGGGCCCGCACCATCGTGCCGAATTAGAGCGGACGGATTGCACCATTGAAATGCCCTCGGAAAAACACCCAAAAACAACTGCTCGTACACCCTGAATGGACATCCGATTAAAAAAGTCGTGAAACGCTACACGCAGCTCGAAAGACGGGCCGTGGGGCCCACACCTCAACTTCGGCCTCAACGCCTATAACCACCCTGGAAAGATCCGCCTCGGTGCCAGGGTTCTAACGCCACTGACGGCGCTCAAAACGGACGTCGGATGTGTCCACGCCGTCCAAAACAAGATCCACTGGGAAAAAAATGTCAATTCGCTTAAAGACGCGTCGCGCCTCCGAAGCCCCCTGTCTTGGGAATTATAATTGCTCGGGACCATCTCAAAAATACCTACTTAATGTTAGGTCCGCGCTGCCGCAGACGGTGCTCAAAACGGACGCTCGTAACTCAAAATACGGGCGTCCAAATATTTTAAAGGGGGGGAACCCCCTTGGGTTGGACCGGCCCGGTCCGGCCGGTCCACCCCACTCTGGTCGGCCCGCTGGGATCGCGGCCCAGCCGTCTCCTGCAAGACCCGTGCTGCACGCGGGACGCTCCACCGACCGGCCAGTTGGCCGGTCGCGTCCATGCGGAGACCCGCCAACGGCGGGTCTCGATCTCCCGCGGGGTCGCAGCGCGCCCCCGGTTGTCCCCTCGTCGGCGCCCCCGCGCTCCCCTGCGCCCCGGCGAGCTTCGCCTCACCCCGCCGACGGACGCCGCACCACATGCTCTTAGAAGCCCGCGGACTCCCCCTGCTGCTGCCGTGAGCCCCCGGCCGCCTGAAGCTCATCCGAACCACCACGCCGCCCTACTGATCATCCGGACCGCCGTGCTACCTCGCCGGAACGCCCCAAAACCACCAGAAAAAACATCAAACGACCCCCAATTCCCGCAAACTTCTCCGAACATCTACGAGCACCTCGAGACTCGGAATTGAAATCCGAAAGATGTTTCTAAAAGAGAATAAAATATACTAAAAGATTATGGGCTTTGTTTGAGGATCAATCAACAAATTGATGCATAGAATCTAACTCAAAGTAGGTGCATGAATAAAATTGAAACCGCAACAAATCCTACCTCGTGGGTGTTGCCCGGAGCTTCGCCGCTGAACCGCCGCCTTGACGGAGCTGCCTCTCCGTAGGGGAGGAGGAGAGGAGGATCTTCTCCTCCTTGGTTGAGCTCTTATTCCAGGGGAAAGGGGAAGGAGAGGGGTGGGTTTAGGGTTTAAATAAGGAAGAAATTAATTAAAATTTAATTAATTTAACCCCCAATTTATCTCGCGCCTGAAACTCTTGACGGGGTCGAGGTTAAGCCTCCCCTAGGGTAAACACCACCTCCCGAGCACAACGAACGTCACGAAATTTTAATCTGAGGCCCCGTTAAAAAGTTATTTAACTCAACGCCTGAGGCCGCCAAATTATGAAAATGCCCCTGGGGCCATTTTTCACAAATGGGCCACGCCTGCAAAACTTACACCCCTCATAGAGTAAACGACACGCTCCGAACTCAACGATGCCCTCGATTTCCCAATTTGAGTCACCGTTTAAGAAATACTTGAGTTTCACCCTTAAATGAATAAATTAATTATTTAATTTATCCGTTTCACGTTCCGGAAGCGAGCGAGGGGTCCAAACGTCCCGAGCCGGCAAGTTTTTTGTCGTTCCTAGGGTAAAAACCCCATTCTGGACCCATCCTTACACTCGGATCTCTGATCTAGATCACCATTTAGGATTTATCCCATTTATTTGGCGTTTTTAGTGTGAACGCACTAAAAATTTAATTCTGGCCACACTGGGGCTGAGAATCGCACGCCGTATGAAGGCGCTGCTCTAGAATATCATCAATAATATTTCAAAGTCTTTCACAGAAAAAACCGGGTTCTTACATCATTCCCTCCTTCAATATTTTCGTCCCCGAAAAAGCAAAACTAGGGAGAAACATAGGGTACTAAGCCCACACCCGGCTCTTCCGTACCCAGAAGAACTCTCGCACAGCTCTGCGCCACCGCATACAGACCAAAGGATTGATCTGTTCACGCGTGGTCGTCCCTTGCCGATGTCATGCACCCACTCCAGACTTTGGGGTTAGGGCAAGGCGGTGGGGAACCTCTCCATCCCTTTGAACGGTTTCAAATGGCCCGAAGGCTCTCGGGGGTAGCTCACCTCCCCGGCCAAACCCTGACGTCGCACGCCGCGACTGGAATCACCGCCCGCACCTGGAAAAAGGCCCGATGATTCTCTCCTTTAGAATATCCATATGGTAAAACACCCAAGGATATCTGGTCACGCAAGATTCAAAGTCGATCTCCCACGACCAAGACTCTTTTACACGCTCTAAAGGTGAAGGAGTCTCCACCATCGACTAAAGAGAAGGGTCTCACACCTTCTACTTTACCAACACAGGGTTACACCCGACGCCCTGCGTCACCCTGGTATCAACTCAAGCAAGGAGCAGGGAGAAAAAAGCACTTCACACACAGAGTCTAACAATTCTACTGCAAGAAGTAGAAGAGTCTCAAGGGGTACCTCTCATCATCCCATGCTCTGTAGGATCGTAGACATCCAAGGCTCGCGGCTATCCATGGTCCCATCTGTCAGCTCCCGGAGCCTGGCGTGGACCACCTGATGGTGATGGGAAGACCTCGTAAAGTCATCCCCCACTACCAGATCCTCCCGCTCCTCTTCCATTACCACCTCCCTGGGTACTACTCTGATTACGACGCTGCCTCTGTCGTGGTGGTGCACCTACTGCCTGCCCGAAGCTCTCTGCATGCCTGGTCGGGCAGTCCCGTGCCAGGTGACCTCGCCCATCGCAAGCATAGCACTGAATCTCTCTGGGCTACACTAGTTCCCTCCGGCACCACTGTGGTGTACGACCACGCCCCTGAGTCCGGTTGTCGGAAAGCCACATGTGTTGAGGTTCTTCTTGCCGATGCCCACTAGCTGTGGCAGACGTCTCAGCTCCAACGTGCGTGCTGCCACCACCAACTCCAGAACGTGACAGGAAGCTCTCTGTCACCAGCGCCTGCTCTAGCACCCCGGCATATGTGGAAATGCCCAAGGGTACTATGACAGCATGAATCTCTCGGCGGAGACCCTACTCAAACTTCCGTTCTCGGATGTTATCGTCATGGACCAAGTCCGGGTAAAAGCGTGCATGGTATGCAAAACTAGTCCCGTACTCGGCCACCATCATCCCTCCCTACTGAAACTGTAGGAGCTCCTGAATCCAAAAGGAGCACAAGCAGGAGGGAAAAAACTCCTCACGGAACAACAAATAAAAGTCACCCCACAAAAGCGATGACTCGTCAAGAAACTGAGTCACCAGACTCCACCAACGCCGAGATACTCCACGAAAAATGTTAGCTGCCAAAGCCACTCTTTGATCTGTCAGCATCTGCACAAGCCTGAAAAGGTGAACCACTGCCTCTAGCCAAACCTCTGCTGCCTGAGGGTCTAGTTCACCACTGAACCTCAACGGTCTCTACCGTTGGAACTCGCGGAGCGCGCTCAACCTGCGCTCAAGCTCAGCCTGCTCTACTAAAACTACCTGCTACTCAACAGCTGGGGGTGCTACTACCGGCCCACCCAAAGAAAGGGGCTCGCATGATGGGTCCTGGACTGTGGCCTTGTAGATCACAGGGTCGTCGTTACGAACCAAAGCTGGTATCCTGGCTGGCTGTCTTCACGGAAACATCCTGAAAATTATCAAGGAGTGTCGTGGTCAGATGAGCATATAGGTATATACCAATAACAACAACAATGGGGAGATGACTCAAGAAGGACAGTCAAAGACTCAATCCTATGTGATGCACAAACAAATTTTCCCTGCAACAAGTTTCTCAGCATGCCGAGTCAACAATCGGGTTATTAAGGTCCTGGTGAATGGATACATCGGCCGCCGCACCATCACTGGACTCCCTGGCCTGAGAGCCGCTCTCGAGACACATTAACATTGTTTCCCTATATCCCAACCAATTCCTTTTATTTTAGGGATGTCTGAACAACGTTCTAAGGAACAAACCACCTCTGATACCACTTTTTCATGACCCGACCCTACCCGGGCTCGATCCGCAACTACCCCAAGCCCGCCTCCATAGGCCAGGGGCTGGAGACAAGCGCCGAAGGTGAAACAACTCAGGGAGGCCATTGCCTGAGTACCTATACACACACACATGCATCACACTCAATGCGAAAGAGTAGAGCAAAAGAGAAAAGACAAGTAAAGTAAAGGGCAACTGCTATAAATAAAACACAATGTTCATCGACCTCTAAAAGTACAAAGAAAGTACTGAAAGTAAACTGAAAAGGAAAAGGGGAAAACACGCGCCCAACCAGAAAAGTGCCACAACCCGGAAACAGGTGAACAAAAAGTAAACAGCTAAAAGGGTCCCCCACCTGAAACCTGACTCCGACCACCACACGCAGTCCAAGCTCCGGACTCCTAAGCTCCTCTGACGTCACGACCAACCTGTTCGTCGTCTGCAAGGGCACACCAAGTGTGAGAAAATCCCAAGAAGGGGTGAGTATAAAAATACACAGTAGGATACCCCGAAGGCTTGAGGGAGCAACAAAGGAGGTATTGAAGGGTGAGCAGTAGATTGAACAAGCAAAGTAGAGGAGAACAACTGAAAGTGCAGTAAGGAGTATAGTAAAGAGTCCAGCTCAACCCAACAAGAGGAAGGAAGTAAACTCCTCCAGACACAAGGAGCTGGAAACGGTGAGAAGATGAACTTCCCGTCGAGTCTTTGCTACCTATAGCAGGAGAGTAGACTCCTCCAACCACGAGAATCTAGACACGGAAAGTGTGTGGCATACCCTGCGCGTCTTCGCCTCTCCTAGAGTGAGAGTAACCAAGCCCAAGAAGTGGGTACTAGAACAAGGTATATACATAACCATATGCTCAATCAAGAAGCCCTAACAAGATCTTAAGGGGATCTCTATCTCGTAGCTCAGCCCAAGAAAGTGAGTCGCCAACAGTCCCAGAAGTAACCACCATTGATGCCCAGCATCCCGCACGTCTGTCCCGAACTACAAGTCAAGGGCTCAATCACCGCACCTCAACGCTATCCACTTTAGGCGGCACTAACTCGGCTGCATGGTTTTAGGTCACGTCACAAGGACGCGTCTCGGTGGGGAAAATGCCCCTTATACTTGAGAGTTCTGGGGGAATGTCAAACCACACCTCGTCACTGCCCTGCATTCGAGAGGACTGCTCAAGTCGACTGGCGACCCCCTGCCCAGCCCCGCTGGAGGGTCCCTGGAAGTCGACGGGTTCCAACTGGAGGGAGACCCGGAAAGAGTCGACGGGTGCCACACTGCCCAGGCCCATAACAGGGTAATCCACTGGAGGGAGACACAGCTAAATTCGGTGAAGGGACCACTACCCAGCCCAGCTGGAGGTAACCCAGCACCGGGGACCACTGCCCAGCCCAGCTGGAGGTAAGCCCGGCATCGGGGACCACTACCCAGCCCCACTGGAGGTAAACCCGGAACTGCTCTGGCCATCCCTACTGGATGGTACCACTCAGTGAACAACGTTGTACTGGCTATCCCTGCTGGATGGTAACCCACTGGCGATCCATGCTCGATACAACCTCAGCCCTACTGAAAACAACCTCATCCCTACTGAAAACAACCTTAGATCTACTAGAAACAACCTCCTGTGTAGAGGATCGATGCCCGCGTAAAGTTTTGGTCACACCGAATCCATAAGAACTCTACCAGGATCACGAAAGAACGGGAGAAACTCCCCTTGCCTCTCAAGGCGATCACACTCGAATCCGCTGAGTCACTGTCGAGGCAGACTGAGACAACTCATCCCATAAAGTGGGAAAACACCCACGCAGTACGAGCACACGTAGTCACAAATGGTGTCGCGGTATGGTGAAAGGGCACGGTACTAAAACCCCTCACAGCTGAAGAAACCGAGGAACAAACCATCTCTGTCGGCCAAACGAGAACAGGACCAGGGGAAAACTCAACCCTGTAGGCCAAACAAATGAGCACCAAGCTAGGGGAAGACTCAACCCTGCTGGTCAACAAACAAGAACAGAGGAACCCTCTACATCGTGAGAGGTCAAAAGTACATAAAGCAGGACACGACACGCACATGGGTCCCACATGACGTGTGGCCCCAAGTCAACCCCAACTAAGCTCACAAACATCCTCAGGTACAAACAACCACATGTACCTCCAAGCGTTCCCGTATACTCCCAGTGTATACCATGTTTCATCCCAAAGTCTATCATGCACATGGCACCCAATGTCAACGTGAAGGCATGACATAACAACTCCAACCTGCCACCTCATCGGCTGAGGCACAGCCAACCACGCCTCTTCACTCACACGGGAGTGCACGCGATCACACGCCAAGGGTTCTCTGCAAACACGGCGAGAAGAACCACCATCAGAGCGCCTTTCACATTTCTACATTTAATAAGATCAGGCATGAGGCTTCGCACAACCAAACGGATCGCACCGTTGTAATCCTCATGAAAAAACATGCGAGATTGACTACTTACTCGCCTCAAACGGATATCTGACGGAAAAGTCACCAACGCCGCCTCACGCCCGAACGGCATCCCGTGATCCCGAACCTCGGCCCCGAAAACATTCGGGCGCATCACACCATTGTGATCCCCTCAGCAAAACACGTCAAAAAGACTGCTCACTTGAGCACAACAGATATCCGGAGAAAAAGATACATTCCGTCACACCGCACATGAGCGGTGCTACGTGGGACCCGCATCCCAGTCCCGAAACTCAACGGACAGATCGCACCGTTGCGATCCTCTCGAAAAAGTACACAAGGTGGACTACTCACTTGCCCAAAACGGTCACCCGGTGATAGAGATGGAAAATCACCGGCAACGCCCAAACGACCCTCGTGGGGCCCGCACCATCATGCCAAATTAGAGTGGGTGGATTGCTCCATTGCAATTCCCTCAGAAAAACACCCAAAAACGACTGCTCGCACGCCCCGAACGGACATCCGATGAAAAAGTCGTGAGACGCTGCACGCAGCTCGAAAGACGGGTCGTGGGGCCCGTGCCTCAACTTCGACCTCAACGCCTACAACCAACCTGGAAAGCTCCGCCTCAGTTCCAGGGTTCCAACGCCACTGACGGCGCTCAAAATGGACGTCGGACGCCTCTGTACCGTCCAAAACAAGATCCCCCGAAAAAAAACGTCAATTCGCTTAAAGATGCGTCGCACCTCCGAAGCCCCCCGTCTTGGGAATTATAATTGCCCAGGACCATCTCAAAAAGACCGCCTTACTGTTAGGTCCACGCTACCGCAGACGTCTCTCAAAACGGACGCCCGTAGCTCAAAATACGGGCCTCCAAATATTTTAAAGGGGGGGGGAACCCCTTGGGCCGGACCGGCCCGGTCCGGCCGGTCCGCCCCGCTCGAGTCGACCCGCTCCGGCCGGCCCGCTGGGACCGCGGCCTAGCCGCCTCCCCCGAGACCCGTGATGCGCGCGGGTCACGTCCACGCGGAGACCCGCCAACGGCGGGTCTCGGTCTCCCGCGGGGTCGCAGCACGACCCCGGTTGTCCCTTCGTCGGCGCCCCGGCGCTCCCCTGTGCCCCGGCGAGCTTCGCCTTGCCCCGCCGACGGACGCCGCGCCGCACGCCCTCGGAAGACCGCGGACACCCCCCTGTTGCTGTCGTGAGCCTCGGCCGCCTGAAGCTCAGCCGAACAACCGTGCCGCCCTGCTGATCCTCCGGACCGCCACGCTACCTCGCCGGAACGCCCCAAACCACCGGAAAAACATCAAACGACCCCCAATTCCCACAAACTTCAGCGAACATTGCGAGCAGCTCGGGACTCGGAATTGAAATACAAAAGATGCGTCGGAAAGAGCATAAAATCTAATAAAATATTATGGGCTTTGTTCAAGGATCAATCAACAAATTGATTCATATAATCGAACTCAAAGTAGGTGTGGGAATAAAATTGAAACCGCAACAAATCCTACCTTGTGGGCGTTGCCTGGAGCTTCGCCGCCAAACCGCCGCCTTGTCGGAGCCGCCTCGCGAGAGGGGAGGAGGAGAGGAGGAGATTCTCCTCCTTGTTTGATATCTTATGCCAGGGGAAAGGGGAAGGAGAGGGGTGGGGTTAGGGTTTAAATAAGGAATAAATTAATTAAAATTTAATTAATTTAACCCCAATTTATCCCGCGCCCGAAACTCTCGACGGGGTCGAGGTTAAGCCTCCCCTAGGGTAAACACCACCTCCCAAGCACAACAGAGGTCTCACAATTTTAATCTGAGGCCCCGTTCAAAATTTATTTAACTCAACGCCTGAGGCCGCCAAATTACGAAAACGCCCCTGGGGCCATTTTTCACAGACGGGCCATTCCCACAAAACTTACACCCCTCATAGGGTAAACGGCACGCTCCGAACTCAACGGTGCACTCTGTTTCCCAATCCGAGTCACCATTTAAGAGATACTTGAGTTTCACCCTTAAACGAATAAATTAATTATTTAATTTATCTGTTTCACGTTCTGGAAGCGAGTGAGGGGTCCAAACGTCTCGCACCGACAAGTTTTATGTCGTTCCTAGGGTAAAAACCTTATTACAGACCCATTCGTACACTCGGATCTCTGATATGGATCACCATTGAGGAGTTATCCCATTTATTTGGCGTTTCCAGTGTGAACGCACTGAAAATTTAATTCCGGCCACACTGGGGCTCAGAATCGCACGCCGTCTAAAGGCGCTGCTCTGGAATATCATCAAGAATATTCCAAAGTCTTTCACAGCAAAAACCGGGTTCTTAAAATGAGACAGAGGAGATGGATAGAATTAATAAAGTATTATGATTGTACAATTCATTACCATCCGTGAAAAGAAAATAAAGTGGATGATGCTTTGAGTAGAAAAAGTAATGCTTCATTAACAATGTTACATTTGGAACGTGATCCTTTGGTTAAGGATTTGATGAACTTTGGAATAGAAGTTGTTGGTGCAGGATGTTATTCTATTTTATTTCAAATATTAATGAAATCTTCTCTATCAGACAGAATTAAGCAAGCACAGAAGCAAGACAGTGAGTTGCAGAAAAAGGTAGAGCTGGTTCAGAAGGGTAAGTTGCCTGAATTCAAAATTGATAATGATTGTGTTTTGAGATTTGGGAAGATATTTTGTGTGCCTTGTGATTCACAGTTGAAGAGAGATTTGTTATGTGAAGCTCGTAGTTCTTCGTTTTCAGTTCATCTAGGTAGTACTAAGATGTATAGAGATCTTCGGGAGTACTACTGGTGGGATGGAATGAAAAGAGATATTGCTGATTTTACTATGAAGTGTTTGACTTGTCAAAAAGTTAAAGCAGAGCAGCAGTTACCAAAGGGGATGCTTCAGCCTTTACCAGTACCAGAGTGGAAATGAGAGAATATATCCATGGACTTCACTGTGGGATTGCCGAATACACCTCGAGGTAACAATCCAATTTGGGTTATTTTTTATCGCTTGACTAAATCTAATCATTTCCTTGCTATACCAGATAATTTTTCCCTAGATCAACTTTCTAGTTTGTATCTTAAATAGATAGTCAGGTTACATGGAGTTCCCCTCTCCATTGTATCTGATCGTGATCGCAGGTTTACTTCTAACTTTTGGAAAGGCCTTCAGAAGTCATTAGGTGCTGAATTAAATTTTAGTACAGCTTTTCATCCTCAATCAGATGGGTAGTCAAAACGAACAATTAAAACTTTGGAGGATATGCTACGTGCTTGTTTGAAGGATTATTAGGGAAGTTGGGACCAACATCTTTCTTTGGTTGAGTTTTCTTATAATAACAGTTTTCATTCTAGTATACAGATGGCACCATTTGAGACATTATATGGGAAGCGGTGTCGAACTCCAGCTTTTTGGGATGAAGTGGGTGAAAGGAAGTTAATGGGATCAGAATTGGTAGAAG
Organism: Viscum album; assembly: GCA_963277665.1. Lineage (NCBI taxonomy): Eukaryota > Viridiplantae > Streptophyta > Magnoliopsida > Santalales > Viscaceae > Viscum > Viscum album. Next base: position 934,058,086 of record OY728163.1, on the reverse strand, counting down.
AGTTGGCATAAAAAGTTCAGATGATACAGAAACACATGAGAACAACTCAGAGTAGGCAGAAACGTTATGCGGAAAATAGGAGGAAGGATCTCTCTTTTGAGGTAGGTGATCATGTCTTCCTCAAAGTTTCACCATGGAAAAGTGTGATGCGATTTGGTAAGAAATGAAAGCTAAGTACAAGGTTCATTAGACCATATAAAATTCTGGAGAGAGTTGGATCAGTTGCATACTGAGTGGATTTACCTCTGAGTTTATCCCAGGTACACAATGTTTTTCATGTTTCAATGTTAAGGAAGTACATGCCAGATCCATCTCATGTTTTGAGTCTAGAGGTAGTTCAGCAGGAAGATAATCTATCTTATAAGGAACAATTGGTCCAGATTCTTGACCATAGGGAGAAAGTGTTACGGAATAAGGTGATTCATTAAGTAAAGGTTTTGTGGAAAAACCACATGATTGAAGAGGCAACATGGGAATCTAAAAATGCAATGAGGGTTAAATAACCCCACTTATTCGGTAAGTAAATAAATTGCGGGGACGCCATTTTCTAAAGGGGGGAAGGATGTAACATCCCAAGTAAGTAATGAATAATATATTTTCATATCTATGTCTATTTATAAATTAGATAGTGTTTTAGAGGCTTATAATGAGAATAAATCCAATCTTAAGCATTGAATTCTCTAATATTTTTAAAAGATTGTTTTACCGCCTTTTGATGGAGAACCATTTTTAAATATATATTTTGACAATTTTATAAGCTCTATTTTTCAAAATAAACTTATTATTTAGGATTTTAACATTTAAATTTACTTTGGATAAATTTTTGGTATTTTTCTGACAATGTTCATTTTTTTATGAATAGTGAAAAATACTGCATTTTACTTCAAAACTGCTTTTTCATATAATTTAATTATATAGATATATTGTCCTTTTAATTGGTTTTAAAATTTAATTAGAATATATTTTTACCATTTAATCCAATGGTGGTCATTAGAATTGATTTCACTTTGGAATTGGGCATAAACAAGTGCCAAACTTTTCATAGATATTGTTTCAAAAAAACCAGCTATTTGTTTTGACAACGGGAATTATTTTTAAATTAATTATTTCAATTTATGTGTTTAGAATTTTTTAAAATGGATTCCATATTTGTAATCATAAGGTCCAAATTATGTAATTAAGACTCTTTTGTTTTTTGACATTATGAATAGAAACGACGGTAATTATCTTTAATTATCGTGATTAATTAGTAATCGGGTAGTTAAGGGTAATAAAATAATATCATAATAATAAAAAATGACCCCAAAATGTGTCCTAATGCTACTTTTTGTTTCATGTCCGACCATGGGATTCCTTGTTCCAAACTTAGGTACCTCATGGAATCACTTTTGGGTGATAGTGACACTTTATCATTTTATTTTTTAAAGAAAGGAGAATATCATAAAAGTATGTAACACCCAAGTAAAACAATTTTAATTTTGTCTAAATAAATGATCTCTTAGACTATAAATAGTCATTATAAATCTAAAAATATTTCCTACATCATAGTATTTTTTTTATAATTTTTATACATTAAATAAAATAAATGTTTTATGACACCATGATGATGCAGTGATTACCTCATTAATGAACGATTTAAATAAAATGAAAAGATAATGTAAAATATAAGACTTAAAATTGTCAAAAACCTATTGGATAGTATATTTTGAACCCTTATCACCTTATCCTCAAAATATATCAATGTGGGACCTTTAAAATCCGAAACTCATTATATAATAAAGTAACATTTCTTGAATTTCCAAGAGTGCCCCTCCTCCCTCTTATAAAATCCCCCCACCTCTACCTCCTTACCCACACCTCTCAAGCCATTGGCTCGGCCAAGATCTACTCATTTTATCTCTCCACATCCCTCTATTCATCCTAGAAGCCTTACCTTAGGCAGAAAGCTCTTCAAGAAACCCTTTTGGTTCAAACCAAGAGGAGTTACCCGATTTAAAGGTAATGTCTTCACTTGTGTTCTTTTGTATTATTTTGCTTCTCTAACCCCCTAAACTCTTTTTATTCCTTTATTTTATAAAAACACCATTATCTTCAATATACTAGGATTTTGTTATGATAAGTATTCGAGCTACACTTACACATACCTTCATCTAATGGTTGAAGAACATATTGTTTCTGTGGATGGTGAATTTATGCCTCACGAAACGATGATTGTTCAATCTTCTTTTAACACCTTTCATGGTGGCCATTAAGGTGTCACTATATTTTATGTTTATGTTTTCATTATGATTTTTTATTTTTCATTTATGTCATTCCTTTATGGTTTCCATTATGGGTAAATGCAATATGTAACACCCCGAGATTTTATGAGATATATTATTTTTAATTTCTTTGATGTCTTCTATTGTACACCAAGATTAGTTTGTACTATACGCAATACTGTATTAGCTTGTAGTATATGAAACACTATTCTTGGCAAGTGTTACACACAATTTCAAGTTTGTTTTGTAGAAATTATTCTACGCAACATTAAGTATAGATTTTGTTTAATGCATAAATGAAATAAGTTTCGATTATGTTATACGCAACACCAAACGGAGCTTTCACTACATGCAGCCCTGACATGGCTTGCATTACACGCAATCAAGACCTTATTCGATAGTGTGTGCAGTACGCAATACCGAGTTTCACTAAATGAGATATTATTATAATATTACTATGAACTAGTCGTTATGAATAGTAATACCCACTTTTTGGAAATTTATAAATTTTATCTTTCAAAATGGACTTCATTTTTGGATTTAGAATATCGAAATTAGCCTAGGGTAAATTTTTGGTATTTTTCTAAAAACTTTCAATTTTTGATTAATAGTGAAAACACTAGGTTACTATTTAAAAACCGACTTTTTATTTAAATAATTATTTATTTTATTTAAATTTATTTTAGGTCAAAATTGATACATAATACTTATATAAGTTAAATGTAATTTATTGGAGTCATTTTATAATAATTTTAGATATATAAAAATTTTATTGAACTTTTCACCGTCTTTTACTCACCTCCTAGGAGAATTTGGAAATTCACATAAAACTTAATTTTACCGCTTCTGTGAGTGGAATTTCAGAAATCCGAGAGACATAGTTAATATCAATGACTAAAATGTGGTTCAATGAGATGAAAATAATTTTTGGTGAATAGTAACTTTTTACTTTTATTTACCACAGTTAAAAGTAAGTAGGGTAATTAAGGATAAAAATGATATTATTATTACTATAACACATGTCCTAATTCTATTTGATGAGTTTAATTCAACCAAAAACAACCTTAGGAATAAAATATGACCATTTAGGTCCACTTGGATTAGATTAGGACATTTATTATTAATTTATTTAAAGAAGGGTTAAAATAGTTAAAATCAAAGTTTAATAACTAATTCATTTTTAATATAGGGTTATAAATAAGATAAATTCAACTATAAATATTCATTAGAAAGATAAAAATATTTCCTACCTAATGGTATTTTATTTATAATTTTTAGACATTAAATAATTTAAGTTATTTGTGACACAATGGTGATGCAGTAATTACCTAAATAATTAAATATTAAAATAATTGATATTATAAATACCCAAATAAATGTAATTTGAGACTTTTTATGAATTACAATAATTTTATAGGTTAATATGACATGTTATTATTGATTTAATTAACTTTTTTAGAACTAATAATGCTGTTATGATTTTCAAAAAAATCAATTACCAAATAGTGTCAAAATTGACAAAAAATAGTTTTTAAAACAAATATTATATTATTAATTGTTATTTTATTTTTAAAAATATAAGGTTCGGTAAAATGACTTATATAAGGATATATATATATATTAATAATGAACCACTTGGGGTTCGTTTTTCTTGTTATTGTATGTTTATTAACCATATAGTGTAAGAAAACAAGAAGACACGGTAAAAGTTAAATTATTTAACTTAGAGTTAAATCTAAATGATAAGGTTAAAATTGTAACCTAAACTTGTCTAAAATCTATTGGTTGAGAGGATTTCGACCCATACCCACTTAAGCTTCAAAATAAATCAATTTGGAGCTATTATAAACCAAATATTACTTTATTATAAAATAATACTTTAAGTTTTTCCAAAGGTGCCCCTCTCCTCCCTTATAAAAAGGGCACCCCTTCCCTCTTCTCTTCACACCCTTTTGAGCCTTGAAGCTCAGCCAAAACCTGATCATTTATCTTCTCCACTTCCCTATCAACATTTTGGAGGTTCTGGTCTTCTCAAAAGACCAACTCTACTTCCATAAGAGGAAGCTTAAAGGAGGTGCGTCGAAGAAGAGGTAATCTCTTCTTCCGATTCTCTCATGTTTCTGTCTTCTTCATCTTCTTCTTTTTTAGTTGTATCATTATAAAGTAATAACATCAGTATTAATTATATACTGATATGTTATTATAAATATGAAACAACCATATTTTACCTTCTATCCATCCTACGGAAAACGAAATCACCGCGCGTGCATACGTACGGAATATCGTCTTCACGCCGTGGTGTAATCTGTTTTCGACCACCACCTTACTTGGATGGGTATAATGGTGTAAATAAATAACTATATATGATTATTTTAATGTGATATTGATTCTGAAATATTATACATACACTTCAATACAATTCCACGATCATGGGAATAGTATCATCGCTCGTGCGTACGTACGGACTACCGTCTCCACGATGCGATGAGATTCATTCTCCATGTTAACCATTCATGAATGATTATAAAGTATATATAATAAGTAATCATGAAATATATGACATACTAATTATACTGGATTTATGTATATATATATATGTATGTCATCTACTTAATTCCATTCAATTTAATAAGGAAACGAAAACAGCGTTCATGCGTACGTACGGCCTACCATCTCCATGAACGGTGTATTTCATTCCATTTATCGATATATCATATATATATGTATATACTGAATATATATTATATATAAATTATGTTTTAAATTCTGTAATTAAGTAAATCAAGATATAATTTGTAAAAACCCAGGTTTTTGGAACGGGTCAAAATCCCGACCCTGTTTAATTTTTTGACTGGTTTATGAGGAAACTGGATTAAATGGGCAGTTTCTGGAAATTTCCAGACTACACGCCGTGTAATTTAAGTACACACCGTGTATGAGTAGGTGAGTGACCGGCCGTGTGCTCGCCGAGTACATGTCGTACAATGACCGTGTAGTAGTTTCTTACTACACGGCGTGTAATTTTGAACACGCCGTGTATACCCACGACCGTGTGAAGCCATACATGGTGTGTAGGCCTGTTGGCCGGGTAGAACCGAGGACACGCCATGTTCTCCTTGGACACGACGTGTAATCTAGCCATGTATAAGGGAAACACATGGCGTGTGAGTACGTCGGTGAGTAAAGGAAGAGGAACCAAGTACACGCCGTGTGCCCCTAGGTACATGCTGTGTACTCATGTCGGCAGGTTCAGAAAGTAAGTCGGCAGAATCAAGCCATATTATGAACAGTTAAATGAACCATACATGGCATGTAGTCCCAAAGTACACGTTGTGTACTTTCTTTTTTCGCTTAAAATGAGAAGTAGCCTCGTATTGAGGCAGAACCTCATATCCTCTGCCCGGATATGCGAACTAGGCCGGCCAAACCTCTCTTCTCCTCCCGATCGTTCATCTGAGACCCGATTTGAGCTCTAATTAGTGCGTTGGAACCCCCTCGGTAAGGCCCTGATTCCTCTTTGTCCGTTTCGTCTGATTTTCGTTCTAGAATGGGTTATAGGTGTTTGAACGGTATTGAGTCTTTTTTAGATTTACCGCGTTTTAGACCGAATTGGCAGGTGTTACCAGAGGAGTAGCATCGTGCGAGTCTCGGGTAGGTGGTGCATACCTCATTTTGTGTTTTTGTGGTTGTTTGGGTAACGCGGCCTACGGCGCGTTTTCGGGTATTTTGAACGGGACCCGTTTTATATGCTATTTCGTATTGAATTTCTTGTTAGACCTATGGGATGCCTTTGGGTAGGCCCTATTACCAGTTTGCGTGAGCGGGGCCGGGTGAGGGGTCGTTGCTCGTCGGGGAATTTTGGTTGGGGAACGCCAACATGGTTTTTACTGAAATGTTAATGTTATAAACTGTTAGTTTAATTTATTGATGTTTTATATAAATTGTGGAGGCATTTAAGACCTCTGTGCTGGTATGGGACAGTACCTGGTAGAGTGAAATTCAACTGTTTAGTTTGTTTTGCCGGTTTATGTTTTCTGTTTAAATATGTATATATGCAATTGCTGGATTGCATCTGCTGGACCTTTTGGTTTGTGTTGGGCTTGGCCCGGTTATGCTTGAGTGATGCTGATCACAGGTTGGGGCTTTTCCCAGGTTAGTTTGGGTGGTTTTGACCACGGGATTGGGCATCATGGACGTCGGCTTGAGGCAGTACGACTGTCTGGTTGGGCATGGCCCGGGTTACTAGGATGGCGATTCCATCGGACTTGAGCGACATGGTCGCAGGGACACGAGGTGTCAGATGTGTTGGTGGCTTAGGTACTATTTTGGTAATTACTACTCACCGGGACATTGAGTAGTGTGCACACATAGATACTCCGTGATGAGGTGGTTTTGACCACTTGTGTGGGTAGAGGCCCCCTGGTTCACGCGTCACAGTGCGCCCAATTTGCAAATTTTTATAACCTACTGGCTACTGTAAAAGTGGCAAGCAGGGTCGGACCATAGAGAGCGCGGAATCTAGTTCACTAAGAATGCTTCCTTGGACAATGTTTAGACGGACAAAGGTTGAGGGAGTTCCAATTTGTGAGATTTTTTTTATTTTAATTAAACTAAAAGGTAAAAAGACAAAAGGAATACAGTAAACTGTAATTCAAAACGATGATGGACTCTAAATCAATAAAATGTGTTGGGGATGCTGGTGTCGCAATTAAATTATCACACATACATGAAAAATATTCTTTTGTATGATTAAATATTCATTCTGTTTAGTTATCGCTAGTTCCGAAAATATGTGCATTTTTTAGATGCTCAATTTAAAATTCCTAATTTATTTAAAGTCCCGTTCTCTGGTGTCATAAATAAATTAGGAAATTAGTTCAAGTCCCAAACTATACGGAAAAATGACACAACCCGTTTCTCACAAAGTTGTGTCACCAATTTGCACCTATCATCGGTCAACGCGGTTTACCTTCTCGGACCGCCGCGTCGACTTATAATTAAAAGGGCCAGTTTCCATTTCAGCAATTAATTCAGTGAAAAAATAATTTAAACAGATAAACATTCAATTAAAATAAATTTAATTGACAATTTATCATCAAACAATACGTTGCATGGCATGCGTGATAATTTTATTAATCAACCAACATCCCGACACTAAAAAAATTACCCCGACATCACAACTGAAAGAATAAGCATAGTAAAATGATATGTCATGTGGATTAACACTGCATTACCAAATAAATGATCGTGTTCGTCTTTATTTCCAACGCGTGCAGCAACCCTCAGCATGTGATGACGTCGCGCACCAACTATGCGACCACCGGAATGAAGGATATGAGCGGTGAGTAGTGAGAGGCTACTGGTCGGCTCCTCGGGTAGTGGTGAGCGGTGTGCTGCTGCTGGTCGGCTGCTGGACGACTCCTCGGATGGCGGTGACCAGTACACTACAAAGAAGACAGAAGCAGGGGGGTGTGACGGGGTTAGGCAGGGAGAGAATAGGTCGGGTGCTTCCAGTGGGTTAAGGGGGTGCGATGGAATTAGAAGGATGAGGGCGTGGCTATGCAGCAGGAGAAGGGGGCGGCCGGGTGGAGAGGGAATGCACCGGGGGAGCCCAGGAAGCAGCCAAGGGAGAGGAGCGGAGGCAGGGGTGCTGGGTCCGGTGGGGTGAAGGAGAGAGTGGGGGTGAGTGGAGAGGGAGGCCATGGGAAGGCAGGGGGTGACCGGGGTGAGCGAGGTGAGCAGGGTAAGGCAGGGGGCGGCTGAGTGGGGAGGGGATGAGGAGGGCGGTGGAAGGGAGAGTGGGGAGATGGGGGCGTGGGTGAGGGGGTGCAGGGGAGTGTGGGCGAGAGAGAGAGGGGGGAGCGGCTAGGTGATAGAAAGGAGAGGAGATGCGGGGGTGGGGTAGCAGGGAATAGGTGAGGGCCGACGGGTGAGAGAGAGGAGCAGGGTAGTTGGTAGGCGGAAGGAGAAGGGGAGAGAAAAGGGGGTCGGCAGGTGTGACAAGGGGTAGAGATAGATTGAAGAGAGGGATTCAAAAAAAAATTGGTGTGGCGTGGATGAGTGGAGCGGGTCAAGGGGAGGGGGTTGGCATGGGTAGTTAGGGGGGATAAAAATAAAACAAAAAAATGTTAATTTCAAATTAAAAAAACTAATTAAATATAATATTACTATTAAATATAATAATAAACTAATACCAAATACTATTTTATTAATGCAACAAAAACAATGAAATAAAATACAAATAGAGAATTAAAATATATACATACTAATAAAATTAATAATATAAACTAAACTAAAATTAGAAAAACTAATAATAGTGTTAAATATAAAATTACTATAGCTAATACTAAATTACTAATATAATTATATAAATTAACTAAAAATTATCAAAATATCTAAACTAATACAAAACTAAAAAAATAAACTAAAAATATAAAAAAAATGGTCAAACTAATTAATTAAAACTATGTTAGAAAATTATAAAAATACATGTAAAATCCATGTACATCAAATCCCCCACACTTAAACTTTTGCACTCCTAGGAAAAATAATCAGAAAGAAAACACAAGTGGACCCGTAGACAAATCAAAACATCAAAATTACATGTTCAAAAATTTTCAATCTCTTTTACTCATAAAATATCTTTCTTCATTTAAAACTCCAATTTTCAAAAATCATTTTTCTTTCACTTGCATTCTTTTCAAAAAAAAGTACGTGTACTCATGTATCATGTGACCTACCTTGCCATCACTCTCATCTCTCAAAATATATGATCAAAGTTTTTCTCAATTCTCATACACATGCATGCTTACCATAGGCTTGCCATGAATTTCACATCTCCACTAGTGGAAATCAAAAGAATGCACTAATCTCAAGGACTTTACATGAGGTTCAAATGTTTCTGAAGCTGTGGGACGGTGGGTAAAAAAAATTGACATCTTTCTGGTAAAAAGGAGGGTTGAATCTTGAAATAAATTCATGATATAATTCAATCCAAATGTCTCCCTCAAACTCTCACTCCCCCACACTTAAAACATTGCTTGTCCCCAAGCATATGATAAGCCAATGTTTCGCTCTATTTTTTCACTTTTTTATAAGACAAAACTCACTCAAATAATATGGTCAGGAAAAAATGGTGAGTATCAACTCAAAAACCCCATGGAATAGGTGTAACACCCCAAGCTTTCATGATATGATTCTCTTTCAATAATGCAATAGCTTGCATTGTACGCAAGTTCGAGATTCTAACACACCGCAACCAATCAAAGTAGCAGTTATGAATAGTAATACCCACTTTTTGAAATTATATAAATTTCATATTTCAAAATGGACTTCATTTTTGTATTCATAATATCAAAATTATCCTAAGTTGAATTTTTTGTAATTTTCTGAGAACTTCCAATTTTCTATGAATAGAGAAAATACTTAAAAACAACTTTTTTAATCAAATTAATTTATAGTGATAAATTATAATATTGAGTGGTTTTAAAGTATAATTAAAATATATTTTTATCATTTTATCCAATGGTGGTCATTATAATTAATTTCACTTTGAAATTGGACATAAACAATTGTCAATCTTTTGATATATATTGTTTCTTAAAAACACGTTATTTGTTGTGACAACGGGAATTAATTATAAAATTAATTAATGCAACTTATATGTTTGGAATTTTTTAAAATAGACATAATTTTTTAATTTGGAATATCAATTATATCTTAGGTTGAAATTTTGGCATTGTTCTGAAAAACTTCAATTTTTGATGAATAGTGAAACCACTAAGTGGTAGTTAAAAAACTGATTTTTCGTTTAAATGAAACATTACCACTTATGTGTTTTGATTTTCAAAAATCCAACATACATGGTTGTCATTAGGAAGTAAAATGTGGTTCAATGGGATTAAAATAATTTTTTGGTGAATAGTAACTTTTAAGTTTAATTAATCACGATTAAAGGTAATTAGTGAAATTTAAGGTAAAAATGATATTATAAAAATATGAAAATACATTTAAACTTTTCCTACCCTTATTGGATGAATCATGGCTGACCAAGAAAATCCATGGGTCAACTTGGGGACCCCATGGAGCCAATTGGGTAAGAAAATGACATTAATAACTTTTTATTTAAAGTAAAAATAAAATTGTCACAAACATGTTTTGTTTTACTAAAACAATTATTACATGAGGTTATATAAGTTAAATTTTCGACTATAAATATTCATTGGAAAGATAAAAATATTTTCTACATCATGGTAATTTTTTTATAATTTTTAGACATTAAATAAATTAAATTTTTTATGACACCATGATAATGCAGCGATTACCTCATTAATTAACGATTTAAATAAAATGAAAAGATAATGTAAAATATAAAACTTACACTTTTCTAAAACCTATTGGATGGGTATATTTAGAACACTTATCACCTTATACTCGAAATATATCATTGTGGGACCTTTGAAATCCGAAAAGAACTTCATAATAATGTAACATTTCATGACTTTCCAAGAGTGCCCCTCCTCTCCTCTTATAAAAGGCCCCCACCTCTACCACCTTATTCACACCTTCAAGCCATTTTTCTCGGCCAAAATCTGCCCAAATACTATACCAACTTCCCTATATTACTCCTAGAAGGCTCACTTTGGGAAGAAGTCTTCCCAAGGAAGCCTTTGGCTCAAATCAAAAGGAGTTACCCGATTTTAAGGTAATGTCTTCTCTTATGTTCTTTTGTTTTATTTTTCTTCTCCAGCCCCTTAAAATATTTTTATTACTTTATTTTGTAACAAAACCAGTACATAAAATATACTAGGATGTTGTTATGATAAGTATTTCATTTAAACTTACACACACCTTCGTCTAATGGTTAAAGAACATACTGTTTCTGTGGGTGGCAAAATACGGCCTCACGAAACAATGATTGTTCAATTTTCTTTTAACACCTATCATGGTGGCCATTAAGATGTCACTATATTTATATATGATAGATATTATGTTTATGTTTTCCTTATGCTTCTATATTTCTCATTTATGTCATACCTTTATGATTTCCATTGTGGGTAAACGCGATAATTTCATTTTAGGAAGTGCGGACTACCGCCCCCTCAAAGTGATTTGAATCGTTAATGCCATATATGGGATGTATAAAGGATGGATTAAATGATATTATATATGATATTATACTGGAATTATAATATACCTTTATATCATTGTGATTTCATTCCATTAAATATGAAATAGAAATGAAAGTAGCGTTCATGCGTATGTACGACTTACCGTCTCCATGAACGGTGCATTTCATTTCTTACCTTTAAATGTTATGTAATATTATAAGTGAATGTATATATTGGATATATGTGATATATGTGATATCTAAATCATGAATATAATTCTGGATGTAATGGATATTTTACCACATGAACAACTTGTAATTATAAGAAGTTTATTTTTGACTCAAGTATCAAAGATCGACAAAACGACCATTATTAACTTAAATAATTACATAATGTCACATGGTAATAAGTGATATAAAATGAATAATGAACATTAAAAATGTTCTTAAGCAAGTATAAATTAACTCTGGTTTATTATTCAGAAGATTAAATAACGATCGAGTCAAGTCGGACACGAGGTAAGGGAACTTCTTAACCCAATTTCCGTTCTTTGGGTTAATCTCCTACTTTCAAATTATGTCATGATATTATTATGTCCTATCTTGTATTTGTACATTATTTATGTGTACTTATAGTGAATACACATAATAGATCTATTTTATTTATAAAAAATGATCTTTGTAAGGTACTTCGTCTCAATCTCCATTCATTGGGGCATATTTTGTTTTATACACAAATTTCTTTTATACGGTGTATAAACCCCTTTAACTTTTACGTTTATTCAAAAGGAATATTTTTATATGAATCGTTTTACTAAACGACAAAAAGAAATGTTTTTCTTGTCGTACGTATGCAGTGAAAACGACTTCTCTGCCGCCGTGACCATTATTTGAGTTTCGACTTCCTCTACAAGCCATAACTTTTTTTTAAATGAAAAATAAATACAAAGTTTTAATTTTCTTTTATTTTGGTATTGAAAATGGTTTTGAAAGTGTTTTTTTATATCAATGTGTTGTATTGATATCTTGTGATTGAAATGTGGAAATTTTATGTTTCCTTTATGCATGTTTTATGTGATACGAATATGTTATGCTTTATGATATGTTTAAACCTGTTCATATGAGGAATGCATTGGACTTAATAAGTGATGGGTGGAGCCCTATATAGCTCCTCGATGCATCGGCAGGTCTCATGAGACAAACTAGTGTCTTGGCACGAGTCCTTGACAAAATCTTATTTGTAGTCTTGGCACGAGGCCTTGGTTACGTGGTTATGATAGTCTGTCCTTATACATTCCATCATTATGAAAGTGGTTATTGATATTTCATGTGATTATTCAACCAGTAGAATATTCATGTGAATAAGTAAATGGAATTATCTCATTTTACTTGCCATGTTATGTTGAAGTTCAAGTTTAAAAGGCTTTTGTTTTAGTTATACATTGCCTTAAATGTTTATGTTTATTTATGAAATCTTCTGCTATATTGTTATCCTTACTGAGCATCTGAGCTCACCCCTTTCAATGTTTTATTTTTCCCAGGATGTGAAGAAATATTTTATGAATGACCTACAGGGATAGTCTGAAGGGGATAAAAGTTTGCACTATGGAGACTATGTTATTGTGATTTTTCACTTTATGATGTAATGTAACATTTATGAATGTATCTAGTATTTCCAAGGCTACTTAACTAATCGGTCTTTCGAGACTTGATCTTTTGTGATCATGCCAATGTTACGCAATAATGCACCGACTCTGGGTAACTGGGGTCGGGGTGTTACAGTTGGTATCAGAGTCAGTTTAGTACTAACCTTGGAAGCTAGATTTAGATAAACTCTGATTAGAGCACATATCCCTAAGATAGACTTTGAGGATTAGTATAGAAGAACATCCTAGAATTTTGGTATTATAGAGATTTTGTGAGTTTTCTGAGCATATAAATCCTTGTCTAGATATGAGTAGGTAGAGGCGGCTCTGGCACAGATGTACCTAGGGGTAAAACCCGAAAACACCACTTTGAGCTAGACTCAAACGGGAACTGGTGCACAATAATGGGCCTTGCTGCACTCTTGGTTACGACACTCTCGGGGGATATGCTTAGGATAATTCTCATTTTCTTTACAAATCATTATGAAGGGTTTATTAGTATATACTCCCTCAAATAAAACATTTCTTTTTATTAATATGGATTATATCCATAAACTGTTCAATTTATGTTAAGTGTTTTACAAGTACGGAATTATGTATTTTTATTCATAAACTGATCTATTTTATGCCATTGTTTAGAAATGGTGCCTAGTGGAAGGAATGGAAACTGTATCAATGCACGCACTCCATATAGGGATTGACCTCCTACTCAAGATAATTATAATGGAGTTGGTGATACAACTGGTGTTGATCAGCTTATCACCATACTGGGACAACTCACTCGGGCTATGAATAATAACCTTACTCGTATGGAGCTCCCTGATCCGCAACGTGGAGGATCAATGTTAGATCGCTTGATGATGCAACAACCACCAACATTCAATGGGAGTACAAATCCCTTAGTAGCTGAGCAATCGATAAATTCCTTAGAGAAAATATTCCATTCCTTGGGGAGTAGTGAAAGGGAAAAGGTTATCATGGCAGTTTACCGCCTCACTGGATATGATGATCAATGGTGGTCATTGATTCAAAATACAAAGGAAGATGAAGAAGTATCAAGTATGGAATGGAGAGATTTCAAGGATATTTTCTTAGAAAAATAATTTCCTCGTGACCATCGAGAAGATATGGAAAGGCAATTTCTGAGTCTGAGACAAAAGTAGGATGAGAATGTCGTAAAGTATGAGGATAACTTTACAAGGTTAGCGAGGCATGCAGCAGATTATATACATAACCCAAGAAGTAATATTGATCGTTTCTATGATGGGTTAAAACCATTTCTCCGTCGAGCCTTAGTCTCACAATCTTTCTCGTCGTATGAAGATATTGTCTCATGTGCTATCAAGACAGAAAAGTAATTCTCTAAATCTTATGACAATAATGTAAAGCAAGAGAAGAAGAGAACGGTGGAATAAGAGATGGATAAAGGGAAAGAAGGGGAAGAAGGATTTTCCATTATGCGATAATTTTGGGAAGAATCACCCCGGTACTTGCCTAAAAGGAATGGGAGTTTGTTACAAATATGGGGAAAAAGGTCTCTAGGCTCGTGATTACAAGGGAAAGAAAGAGGCTATCAATGTTGAATGCTATAATTGTAGGGAAATGGGGCATTATTCAAATGAATGTCCTAAGCGTCAGGTAAACTTACCTCAGAAAAGGCCAAGGGATCAAGGCCAATCTTATGCTGTTACTACAGTTGAAGCGGAATAATTAATGTATTGGTGCTTTTGGACTGAAGGATTATATTCTGGTTATAAGAATAATATGATTGTACTACAGTACTTGTTGTTCTCATTAAGGTTTTAATATGATGAAGGTAATCATATTTTTAGTATGTGACAATAAGATAAACTTTACTTTGTTTGGGGAATCTGAGGTTACAATTGATTTTGGAATTTAGAGACCTTTTAGAGAAATTCTGGACAGAGGTATTTTGGATAACTATAAAGGTTGGAATGAATTAAGTTGAACTTTGGATAATATTGTTTAAGGTTAAAACATTTCTGAAGATTATTTTTGGAATATTATAATACTATACTTTTAGGAAAAGGACAACCTGTAGGTCGGGGGATAACCCGTCGTGTCGGAAAAAGCTGCAGGAATCGAACCCACAACCATAGTGCGACAGGCCTTTATTACCTACCACTAGCCTACAAGAAGTCTCTGGTTATTACAAAATAGTTTTCCTAATCTAAATGGTATGTGGTAATATTTGGAACCTTATACAATTAGGATAAATAGAATATTTTTGAGTTCTGTTACCATTTGGAGTGAAAGATGGGTTTGTGGTAAAAATTTATTAAAGAATGAAAGTCTACATGAAAAGTAAGTATATTTCCTTACGTTCTTAGTAAATCTCTTAAATAAATTCCTCAACTTTATGAAAGGTAACTTAAAACAACAACATTTTTGGTTAAATTTTCCAACTGGGGATTCAATGACCGTTTAACCAATCACAAGTTTGTGATTTTATTGTGGTTAACTTTATCCTAATCCTATTTTTTACAACTCTCCATCAGAACTTGATGGTTTGTTTTTCCTCCATATCCATATTTTCATAGAATCCTAGTATGGGCTATCTCGGGTGACCTTTGTACTTCTCTTTCTTTCTTTTAATGTTATATTTTTATTAACCCTATTTCCGATGTGGGTTTTCCACAAATGTATTTTCTATTTTCAACCTTTTATTTTTGAAGAACATTTTCAAATTGAGAGGACGCAATTTATTGAAGGAGGGGATAATGTAACACCCCAAGCTTTCACGATACGCTTCTCTTTCAATAATGTAATAGCTTGCATTGTACACAAGTTCGAGATTCTAACACACCGGGACCAATCAAAGTAGTAGTTATGAATAGTAATACCCACTTTTTGAAATTATATAAATTTTATATTTCAAAATGGACTTCATTTTTGTATTCAGAATATCAAAATTATCCTAAGTTGAATTTTTTGTAATTTTCTGAGAACTTCCAATTTTCTATGAATAGAGAAAATACTTAAAATCAACTTTTTTAATCAAAATAATTTATAGTGATAAATTATACTATTGAGTGGTTTTAAAGTATAATTAGAATATATTTTTACCATTTTATCCAATGGTGGTCATTATAATTAATTTCACTTTGAAATTGGACATAAACAATTGTCAATCTTTTGATATATATTGTTTCTTAAAAACACGCTATTTGTTGTGACAGCGGGAATTAATTATAAAATTAATTAATGAAACTTATATGTTTGGAATTCTTTAAAATAGACATCATTTTTGAATTCGGAATATCAATTATAGCTTATGGTGAAATTTTGGCATTGTTCTGAAAAACTTCAATTTTTGATGAATAGTGAAACCACTAAGTGGTAGTTAAAAAACTGATTTTTCGTTTAAATGAAACATTACCACTTCTGTGTTTTGATTTTTAAAAATCTGACATACATGGTTGTCATTAGGAAGTAAAATTTGGTTCAATGGGATTAAAATAATTTTTTGGTGAATAGTAACTTTTAAGTTTAATTAATCGCGATTAAAGGTAATTAGTAAAATTTAAGGTAAAAATGATATTATAAAAATATGAAAATACCTTTACACTTGTACTACCCTTATTGGATGAGTCATGGCCGACCAAGAAAATCCATGGGTCAACTTTGGGACCCCATGGAGCCACTTGGGTAAGAAAATGACATTAATAACTTTTTATTTAAAGTAAAAATAAAATTGTCACAAACATGTGTTGTTTTACTAAAACAATTATTACATGGGGTTATATAAGTTAAATTTTCAACTATAAATATTAATTGGAAATATAAAAAGATTTCCTACATCATGGTAATTTTTTTATAATTTTTAGACATTAAATAAATTAATTTTTTTATGACACCATGATGATGCAGCGATTACCTCATTAATTAATGATTTAAATAAAATGAAAAGATAATGTAAAATCTAAGACTTAAACTTGTATAAAACCTATTTTATGGGTATATTTAGAACCCTTATCACCTTATCCTAGAAATATATCATTTTGGGACCTTTGAAATCCGAAAAGCACTTCATAATAATGTAACATTTCATGACTTTCCAAGAGTGCCCCTCCTCTCCTCTTATAGAAGGCCCCCACCTCTACCACCTTATTCACACCTTAAAGCCATTTGGCTCTACCAAACTCTACCCAAATAATCTCCCAACTTCCCTATCTTACTCCTAGAAGCCTCAATTAGGGCAGAAGTCTTCCCAAAAAAGCCTTTGGCTCAAATCAAAAAGAGTTACCCGATTTTAAGGCAATGTCTTCTCTTATGTTCTTTTGTTTTATTTTGCTTCTCCAACCCCTTAAAATCTTTTTATTACTTTCTTTTGTAACAACACCAGTATATAAAATATAATAAGATGTTTTTATTATAATTATTTGATTTACACTTACACACACCTTCGTCTAATGGTTAAAGAACATACTGTTTCTGTGGGTGGCGAAATACTGCCTCACGAAACGATGATTGTTCAATCTTCTTTTAACACCTCTCATGGTGGCCATTAAGATGTCACTATATTTATATATGATATATATTATGTTTATTTTTTCCTTATTCTTCTGTATTTCTCATTTATGGCATGCTTTTATGATTTCCATTATGGGTAAACGCGATAATTTCATTTTAGGAAGTGCGGACTACCGCCCCCTCAAAGTGATTTGAATCGTTAATGCCATATGTGGGGCATATAAAGGATGGAGTAAATGATATTATATAT
The DNA here is from genome assembly GCA_963277665.1 of Viscum album. Lineage (NCBI taxonomy): Eukaryota > Viridiplantae > Streptophyta > Magnoliopsida > Santalales > Viscaceae > Viscum > Viscum album. Next base: position 934,040,326 of record OY728163.1, on the reverse strand, counting down.
TATATTATACTGGAATTATAATATACCTTTATATAATTGTGATTTCATTCCATTAAATATGAAATAGAAATGAAAGTAGTGTTCATGCGCACGTACGACTTACCGTCTCCATGAACGGTGTATTTCATTTCTTACCTCTAAATGTTTTGTAATATTATAAATGAATGTATATACTGGATATATATGATATATGTGATATCTAAATCATGAATATAATTATGGATGTAATTTATATTTTACCACATGAACAACTTGTAATTATAAGAAGTTTATTTTGGACTCAAGTACCAAAGATCGACAAAACGACCATTATTAACTTAAATAATTACATAATGTTCATAACATGGTAATAAGTGATATAAAAGGAATAACGAACATGAAAAAGGTTCTTAATCAAGTAGAAATTAACTCTAGTTTATTATTCAGGAGATTAAAGAACGATCGAGTCAAGTCGGACATGAGGTAAGGGAACTTCTTAACCCAATTTCTGTTCTTTGGGTTAATCTCCTACTTTCAAATTATGTAATGATATTATTATGTCCTATCTTGTATTTGTACTTTCTTTATGTGTACTTATAGTGAATACACATAATAGATCTATTTTATTTAAAAAAAATGATCTTTGTAAGGGACTTCATCTCAATCTCCATTCATTGAGGCATATTTTGTTTTATACACAAATTTATTTTATAAAGTGTATAAACCCCTTTGACTTTTACGTTTATTCAAAAGGAATATTTGTATATGAAACGTTTTTCTAAATGAAAAAAAGGAATGTTTTTCTTGTCGTACGTATGCGGTGACAACGACTTCTCCGCCGTCGTGACCATTATTTGAGTTTTGGCTTCCTCTACAAGCCATAACTTTTTTTAAAATGAAAAAAAAATACAAACTTTTAGTTTTCTTTTATTTTGGTATTGAAAATGGTTTTGAAAGTGTCTTTTTTATTATATTAATGTGTTGTATTGATATCTTGTGATTGAAATGTGGAAATGTTATGTTTCCTTTATGCATTTTTTATGTGATGCGAATATGTTATGGTTTATGATATGTTTAAACCTGTTCATATGAGGAATGCATTGGACTTAATAAGTGACAGGTGGAGCCCGCTATAGCTCCTCGATGCATCGGCAGGTCTCATGAGACAAACTAGTGTCTTGGCACGAGGCCTTGACAAAATCTTATTTGTAGTCTTGGCACGAGGCCTTGGATACGTGGTTATGATAGTCTGGAATTATTTATTCCATCATTATGAAAGTGTTTATTGATATTTCATGTGATTATTCGACCAGTAGAATATTCATGTGAATAAGTAAATGGAATTATCTCATTTTACTTGTCATATTATGTTGAAGTTCAAGTTTAAAAGGCTTTTGTTTTAGTTATACATTGCCTTAAATGTTTATGTTTATTTATGAAATCTTCTGCTATATTTTTATCCTTACTGATCATCTGAGCTCACCCCTTTCAATGTTTTATTTTTCCCAGGATGTGAAGAAATATTTTATGACTGACCTACAGGGATAGTCGGAAGGGGATAGAAGTGTGGACTATGGAGACTATGTTATTGTGATTTTTCACTTTATGATGTAATGTAACATTTATGAATGTATCTAGTGTTTCCAAGGCTACTAAACTAATCGGTCTTTTGAGACTTGATCTTTTGTGATCATGCCAATGTTACGTAATAATGCACCGACTCTGGGTAACTGGGGTTGGGGCGTTACAATAGGTTTCAAACAATAATCCCAAAGAATGGTACACAAGTAGTGTATACGCTGTAACATCTCAATGAAGGTAGGTCATATAGAAAACTCTCTAGTTCCTGGAGTAATAGATCATCACTTTAATAGGTATCCCCAAAGTCGAGGGTTACCGCATAATGACCACCAATGTACTCATTGTTGGAACTCAAAAGGATTCTATATTCCTATATCAAAATAATATGAAATGAATGTGGCTACTGTAAAAGATAACTCATATGATCAGGATGGGATAATGTCAATCCATGTACATCAAATGACTCACTGCCCCTCGAAGAACCCTCTCCATGATTAAGTCTATCCCCCCCACACTTAGATTGAAATTATCATGCAAAAAATTCAAGAAATTGGTAGGGAAGGGTATCAGCTTGGGCTGATCCTAAAAGGCTCCTGCATGGCTTCTAAGGGCTATACAATGGAGAAAATGTTTGGGTGGCTCAGTGGGTCAATGGGGATGAAAAAAATCAAACAGATGCCTCGATCATTTTAGTGCAACTTTCAAAAATTCCTATCGCTATTATGGAAAAAACATGGCAAGTTCTAGAAGACATAACATGGTTGAGATTCCCTCAAGAAAAAAGGAAACAGGAGATGATGTAAAATGGTCCAGATTCCTCATGGGTAGGGAAATATAATGTTGGACAGTACAGATGAGAATGAGTGCAAATAAGTGTCTAAAAATTATACAAGTTTTTGAAAAACATTTTCGAAGCATGAAATAATATCAGCAATCATCTAAGTCATGAGACCAAGGATAAAAGAAATCCAGAACAAGAATCGGGTGCTCAAACTGCCTAGGGACACAAGTGGTATGTTCCCGACTAGGTTGCGATAAAAATACAGCAGCTTTTATGTGGGTTCATGAATGACAGGAGTGTTAGTTTTTTTCAAAATTTTCATTTCTTTTGTTAGTTTACATGGTGTTTTTGGAAGCATAAAATATGGAAAAAATTAAAACACTTCCCTGTGTAAGTGCAGATAGACGCGGAGAGGCTTCTTGTATCCGATGAAGTTCCAGAAATAATGTACCTGTAAAATCTACATATGGACAAAACATACCTGCATCATATCATAAAGATAACACCAAGAATCATATAAATGGAAGCAGAGATATAGAAGAGTGAAAAGTGCATACAAATATCCGGAGTAGCTAAAAAATTTCACACATGCCACGTTTTATTTTCTCAAACAAACTAGAACGGGTAAAAGAAGAAAGGGGGAAAATGAAACGGGAACATGGGTTGCCTCCCAAGAAGCGCTAAGTTTTACATCTTCAGCTAGATGGATGGAAAATGGTCAATCATCTTGGTCCATCAGCTCAGAACTCCTCTACGTCTTACGAGAACTAGTGGTTGTGTCATCGATCTCACGGGGACGCTTAGTGGGATTAACCACTTCCGAAGTGTAGTGAGCGTGAAGTTGGTGAGGAAGGAACGAAATCTGTGCTCTTTGTGGTGGTGTCGGCTGCTGAGCAAGAATCTCTAGTGAAAGTTCCTCAAGTTGGCGCTCGATATCAGCCAGCTCCTGAGTCATCTGTCGTACTAAGTCAGAGGGTGACGGAACAAGCACATCGATGACCATAGAAGAATCAGAAGAGATAGACATTTTTTTTAGATGCATCCACAAAATAGATAGAGAGAGATAGAGATAGAGTAAGAAAAAAAAGATTAAAGAATGAAGAAGCAATCGGGTTGCCTCCCGATCAACGCTAAGTTTAACATATTTAGCCAGACGGATAACTTCTCATTACAATTGTAGTTATTCAATGATGCATATTGTATCCTAAGTGTGGTATAGATTAAGGCGTTGAACATTAACTTTAAATGGGGGCATCTTCCCATCAGAAATTTTGATAGCACCATGTGGATAAACAATTGTGATAGTGTAGGGACCCGACCATTTCGACTTGAGTTTTCCTGCCATGATTCTAAGTCGTGAGTTAAAGAGGAGAACTTTGTCGCCTGCTGAAAAATTTCTTTGTTGGATCTGTTTGTCATGCCAGGCTTGAGTTTTCTCTTTGTAAATCAAATCATTATTGTATGCTTCTCTCCTCATCTCGTCTAGTTCATTCATCTGTAGAAAACGCTTCTCTTGGGAAGTTTTGAAATCAAAATTCAGTTTCTTTACAGCCCAATAAGCTTTATGTTCCAATTCTACAGGTAGTGGCAGGTTTTTCCAAAGACCAACCTATATGGGGACATTCCAATGGGTGTCTTTTAGGCAGTTCTGTAGGCCCAAAGTGCATCATCAAGTTTGGTGACCTAATATTTCCAAGATGTATTTATAGTTTTCTCCAAAATACCCTTAATTTATCAGTTTGAAACCTCAGCTTAGCCATTGGTCTGTGGATGGTATGGGGAGCTCATATAGTGGTGACATCCATGTCGAGTCATTAGCTTCTGAAACAGTGCATTATTGAAGTGGGTACCACGGTCACTGATAATGATCCTTGGAATTCTAAACTGGGTAAAAATGTGTTGCTTCAAAAATTTGATGACAACTCGAGTAGTATTTTCCAAGAATGCTTCAGCTTCCACCCATTTTGACACATAGTCCACACAGACAAGGATATAGGATTTCCCAAAAGATTTAGGAAAAGAACCCATGAATTCAATTCCCCATATGTCAAAAATTTCAATGCCCATGATTGAGTGTTGTGGCATTTCGCGCTTCCAACTTATACCCCCAATTCTTTGGCATTTGTTACAATTCATGACGAATTCATGACTATCATGATTCATGGTTGGCTAGTAAAAACCACATTGTAACACTTTGCTGATTGTTCGATGAATCCCATGGTGTCCCCCAACTTCTCCAGTATGGAACAAGCTCAAAACACTATCAAATTCTTCTTCAGGTATGCATCTTCTTATCATTCCATCCACACAGTCTTTGAAAAGTAAAGGATCTTCCCAGTAGTAATGTCATGCTTCATTCAAAAATCTTTTCCTCTGTTACTTTGATCAATATGGATGTATCACACCTGAAGCTAAGTAGTTCATGAAATCATCATACCAAGGTGTGATTGTCTCAATGGCATAGAGTTGTTCATCAGGAAATGTTTCATTGATTAGTTCAACATTGATTTCACTTGTGTCGTGGTCAAGGCGTGATAAATGATCAGTAATGACATTATTTGTTCCCTTCTTGTCCTTGACTTCAATGTCAAATTCCTAAAGTAACAGTATCCATCAAATGAGTCTAGGTTTTTCATATTTCTTGGTCATCAGATACCGAAGTGCAGAGTGATCCGTATAGACAGTGACTTTTAAGAACAGCAGATGGGATCAAAATTTATCAAAGGCAAAGAAAACTGCTAGAAGCTCTTTTTCAGTTGTTGTGTAATTATTTTGAGCCTCATTCAAAGTGCGGCTAGCATAGTAGATTGGCCTAAAGATCTTTTCTTTTATTTTTCCAAAGGAAGCTCCAACTTCCCAATCACTAGCATCACACATTAACTTGAATGGATGATCCCAATCAGGTGAAATCATTATCGGGGCTTCAACCAAACGCTGCCTTAATAATTTAAATGCTTCCTGAAATTCAGGGCCAAAGTGGAATGTGACATATTTTCCCAATAGGTTCATCAGGGGTCAGGCAATAACAGAGAAATCCTTAATGAAGCGTCTATAGAATCCAACGTTCCCAAGAAAACCTCTAATGGAACATACTGAAAAAGGCATGGGTAGATCAGAGATGGTACCAATCTTTGCGGCATCAACTTCAATTCCTTTCTTTGAAATTTGATGACCTAAAACTATTCCACTTTGTACCATGAAGTGTGACTTTTCCCAATTAAGAACCAGATTCTTTTCTTCGCATCTTGCCAAAACCTTATCCAGATATTCTAGACAGTCATCAAAATAATCTCCATACACAGAGAAGTCATCCATGAATATTTCCAAGAACTCTTCAATCATGTCATGGAACATTTCCATCATGCATCATTGAAATGTGGCTGGATCATTGCACATTCCAAAAGGCATTAGCCTATAATAAAATGTACCATATAGACAAGTGAATGTGATTTTCTCTTGATCCTCTGGTGTCACTGCTATTTGATTATAGCCTGAGTATCCATCCAGAAAACAGTAGTAATCTCGTCCTGCCAATCGTTCAAGGATTTGATCAATAAAGGGAAATGGGAAGTGATCCTTTCTGGTGGCATCATTCAATTTTTGATAGTCGACGCACACTCTCCATCCAGTCACTATTCTTGTGGTTATCAATTCTCTTTTATCATTCTCAAACATAGTGGTTACACCCTTTTTAGGTACCACTTGCAATGGGCTAACCCACTGACTATCAGATATTGGAAATATTAAACCAGCATCAAGAAGTTTAATGACTTCTTTCTTGACTACTTCTTTTATGGGAGGTGTCAAGAGTCATTGTGGTTGTCTACAAGGTTTTGAATTATCTTCCATATGTATTCTATGAGTACAGATGACAGGACTTATACCTTTTAGATCAGCAATCGTCCAACCTATTGTTGGATTCCTTTGTGATAGGACATTGAGCAATTTTCTCTCTTGTTCACTTAAAAGATTGGCATTGATGATGACTGGTAAGGTGTTTAAATCTCCCAAGTAACTATATCTCAGGTTTGATGGAAGGGGTTTAAGCTCAAGTGTTGGAGGCTTTTCAAGTGATAGAGTGAGTGAAGTGAATTCATGTCTATCTAAAGGCTCGACTATGTTCCTAATGAATTCCACTACCTCGATTGATTTAGCAAACTCTTCATTTTATTTGTGAAAATCTACGAGATCCAGTGCATCGCTTGTTAACTCATCCCATTCTTCAATCATATCCAGGAAATGAAAGTCTGCTATAGATGGTTTTTCTATAGCCTTTAGGACATCAAATGTTATGTTCTCATCCCCAATTCTAAAAATTAACTTTCCCTCTTGGACATCAACCAGCACTCTGCATGTTTCTAAGAAGTGTCTCTCGAGAATGAGTGGGACGTCCTTGTCTTCTTCCATATCGAGGACAATGAAATTAGCAGGGAAGTAATATTTATCAACCTTGACAAGTACATCCTCTAGAATCCCTCGAGGATGCTTCACTAATCGGTCAGCCATTTACAAGGCGACTCTCGTTGGATTTAATTCAGTGATGCCCAGTTCTTCAAGGATTCCAGATAGCATGAGATTGACACTAGCTCGGAGGTCTCACAAAGCTCTTCCGAATTGACATCCTCCAATATTACAAGGAATAGTGAAACTCCCAGGGTCTCTTAGTTTTGGAGGTATAGATCTGGGTATGACCGCTGCACATTCCTCATGCATTATGACTGTTCCCACATTATCTAATTTTCTTCTTTTTGACATAAGTTCCTTGAGAAATTTAGCATAGTGGGGCATTTCTGTGATGGCTTCTGCAAAAGGAATATTTATTTGAAGCTTTTTGAACATCTCCATGAATTTTGAAAATTGAACATCCAACTTCCTTTTCTTCAGTCTTTGTGAAAATTGAGGAGGTTGTATGTGGGATTTCGTTCTTTCGTTGAGTTCCTCGTTTTCCTTCTCCTTTCTTGCCTTTTCATTTTTTTCAAGTTTGTTTTGATCTTTCTCCTCTTTGGTTTCAAGTTGGATTGCTTTCTTTGTTGAGTCTCCATCCTCAGTGGAAGGTATATGCATCTCATCTATTGGTTGAACATCAGGCCTTTGGTGCTCTGGTAACTGTGTACCACTTCTCAATGTGATAGCTTTTGCTTCTTCTCTTGGGTTGACTCTTGTGCTTCCCGGTAGAGTTCCTTGTTGTCGGTTCTACATTTTTGCGGCTATCTGACCGACTTGATTTTCAATGTTATGCATGGAATCCTACAGGTTTTGGGTGTTTGTCTGCAAATTTTGAGTTGTTGCTTGCAAATTTTGGGTTGTTGTCTGCAAATTTTGAGTTGCCATCTCTTGTAACTCAAACCTTGATTGATTGGACATCATTAGTTTAGCGATAGTTGCTCCCCAATCTTGTTGTCCTTGCATTGTAGGAGGGGAAAAGTCTATTGTTTTCTTTTTCTCCTTATATTGTTGTTGTTGTTGAAATGGGGGGTCGGTATTTCTATTGATATCCTTGCTCTTGCGATTGCATGGTGGGTCTGAAGGAAGATTGAGCAGGAAATCCAGGTGGACCCATGTTCTGGTTCATTGGTTGAGTAGTTGATGGCTCCTTCCAACCTGGATTTTGGTTATTTCCTTGCCAGTTTGTGTTGTACTTGTTTCCATAATTCCCTTTATTGTAGCTGACAAAGTTCGCTTCAGACATCTTGGTCTCAGATGTGTTATATGGACACATAGGATAATCATGAGGGCCACCACAGTGTGGACAGCATTCAGCTTGAACAACATGGACTGGCTTAGGCAGGTTTATTGACAAGTTGTCAATCCTCTTGTTAAGAGCTTAAAATTGTGCATCCATGAATGTCTGAGCATCAACGTGATGCACGCCTGCCTTTCTTCTTGAAAAATCTTCTGACCACTGGAAACTGTGTTCGGTCATATTTTGAATTAATATGTACAGATCTTTAGGATCCATTTCCATGAACGCATTTCCAGTAGCTGTGTTGATTGCAGACTTACTCTCAGGTTGAAGTCCATAGTAGAAAGCTTGCAACTAGTTTTCCAACTTCATCCCATGATGAGGACAACGTCTTAACATGGACTTGAATCTTTCCCAAGCTTCTCCTAATGATTCGTATTCACTTTGACAAAAGGAGTTGAGGTCTCTCTTGTTTTTCAAAGATTGAGCTATTGTGTAATATCGATCAAGAAATTTCCTTCTCAGCACTTCCCAAGTGAAAACTGTTTCTAAGTCGAGACTTTCCAACCAGTCCTTTTCTTTCCCTTGCAATGAGAATGGAAATAGTCACAGGATCAACGCATCATCCGTCACTCCGTTACATTTAAATGTGTCACGGACCTCAAGAAATCTTTTCACATGCATATAAGGGTCTTCGTTGCTCAATCCATGAAATTGTGCATGTTCTTGGAGCAGGTTGATCGTGGATGGCTTCAATTCAAAGTGCATTTCTTGGATTCTGGGTCTTGTTATGCCTGAGCTAACTCCGACTGTGTTGGGTCGCAACTCCTGTCTCATAGTAGTCTGAGGCCTTTGATTATCGAGATGGTTTTGGAAAAGTGGGTGGACTTGTCCACTAGGAAGCATCGTAATGTGAGTTTCAACGCTTTCCTCTGGTGGATGCATTGCATTTGCGGCTGAGGTACCGATTTGTTCTTTTCCCTTTCTTTGATGTTCAAGTTGTGGATCAAGTGGCGGGTCATTCTTTGATGGATTAGAATTACGAGTGTTCACCATTTAGGAGAACAGTGCCTAAAGCAAGGTATACTAGAAATTTTCTTAATGCTAGACGTGCGTGTGCTCCCCGGAAACGGCACCAAAAATTTGGTTTGCGCGTTGCAGCATGTTCAATTTGCAAATTTTTATAACCGACTAGCTATTGTAAAAGTGGTGAGAAGGGTCGGACCATAGAGAGCACGGAATCTAGTTCACTAAGAATGATTCATTGGACAATGTTTAGATGGACAAAGGTTGAGGGAGTTCCAATTTTTGAGCTTTATTTTTTTTATTTTAATTAAACTAAAAGGTGAAAAGACAAAAGGAATACAGTAAACTTTAATTGAAAATGATGATGGACTCTAAATCAATAAAATGTGTCGGGGATGCAGGTGTCGCAATTAAATTATCACGCATACATGCAAAATATTCTTTTGTATGATTAAATATTCATTCTGTTTAGTTATCGCCAGTTCTGAAAATATGTGCATTTTTTAGATACTCAATTTAAAACTCCTAATTTGTTTAAAGTCCCGTTCTCTGGTGTCATAAATAAATTAGGAAATTTGTTCAAGTCCCGAACTATACGGTGAAATGACACAACCCGTTTCTCACAAAGTTGTGTCACCAATTTGCACCTACCATCGGTCAACGCGGTTTACCTTCTCGGACCGCCATGTCGACTTATAATTAAAAGGGCCAGTTTCTATTTCAGCAATTAATTCAGTGGAAAAATAATTTAAACAGATAAACATTCAATTAAAATAAATTTAATTGACAATTAATCATCAAACAATACGTTGCATGGCATGCGCGATAATTTTATTAATCAACCAACATCCCGACACTAAAAAAATTACCCCAACATCACAACTAAAAGAATAAATGCAGTAAAATGATATTTCATGTGGATTAACACTACGTTACCAAAGAAATGATCGTGTCCGTATCTATTTCCTCCGCGCGCAGCAACCCTCAGCACGTGATGACATCGCGCACCAACTATGCAACCACCAGAATGAAGGATATGAACGGTGAGTAGTGTGCGGCTACTGGTCGGCTCCTCGGGTAGCGGTGAGTGGTGCGCTGCTGCTGGTTGGCTGCTGGTCAACTCCTTGGATGGCGGTGACTGGTGCACTACAAAGAAGACAGAAGCAGGGGGGTGCGACGGGGTTAGGAAGGGAGAGGAGAGGTCGGGTGCTTCCAACGGGTTAAGAGGGTGCGACAGAATTAGAAGGATGAGGGCGGGGCTATGCAGCAGGAGAAGGGGGGTGGCCAGGTGGAGAGGGAATGCACTGAGGGAGCCCAGGAAGCGTCCAAGGGAGAGGAATGGAGGCAGGGGCGCTGGGTCCGGCGGGGTGAAGGAGAGAGTGGGGGTGAGTGGAGAGGGAGGCTGTGGGAAGGCAGGGGGAGACTGGGGTGAGCGGGGTGAGCGGGGTAAGGCAGGGGGCGGCCGAGTGGGGAGGGGATGAGGAGGGTGGTGGAAGGGAGAGTGTGGAGATGGGGGCATGGGTGAGGGGGTGCAGGGGAGTGCGGGTGAGAGAGAGGGGGGGAGCGGCTGGGTGATAAAAAAGATAGGAGATGCGGGGGTGGGGTAGCAGGGAATAGGTGAGGGCCAGTGGGTGAGAGAGAGGAGCAGGGTAGTGGGTAGGCGGCAGGAGAAGGGGATAGAAAAGGGGGCAGGCGGGTGTGATAAGGGTTAGAGATAGATTGGAGAGAGGAATTCAAAAAAAAAGTGGTGTGTCATGGATGAGTGGAGCGGGTCAAGGGGAGGGGGTTGGCATGGGTAGTTAGGGGGATAAAAATAAAACAAAAAAATGTTAATTTCAAATTAAAAAAAACTAATTAAATATAATATTACTATTAAATATAATAAAAAACTAATACCAAATACTATTTTATTAATGCAACAAAAACAATGAAATAAAATACAAATAGAGAATTAAAATATATACTTACTAATAAAATTAATAATATAAACTAAACTAAAATTAGCAAAACTAATAATTGTGTTAAATATAAAATTACTATAGCTAATACTAAATTACTAATATAAGTATATAAATTAACTAAAAATTATCAAAATATCTAAACTAATACAAAAATAAAAAAATAAACTAAAAATATAAAAAATGGTTAAACTAATTAATTAAAACTATGTTATAAAATTATAAAAATACATGTAAAATCCATATACATCACCCCCGTAGTTGCGGTTAGGTATTTTGGTTGGGGTGCTTGCCATAGAAAGCCACGTGGGAGGTGAGGAGCCTTCAATAGATGGGCGTGCCTTCGGGATGTCGGTACTTGAGACACAAGGTGTCAGGAGGCACATGGTGCCAGGTTACTATTTTTGGGCGTGCCTTCAGGACGTCGGTACTTGAGACACAAGGTGTCAGGAGGCACGTGGGGCCGGGTTACTATTCTTGGGTGTGCCTTTGGAACGTCGGTAATTGAGACACGAGGTGTCAGGTGGCACGTGGTGCCGGGTTACACGACAGAGATTCTGGCGTTGGCCGAAGCATGTGACGCTCCATGGTGGCTGTCAAGCACCAGTGGAGTTTGTGTTTAATTGTGCATTGTACTATTTACTGCTTTCCTTGTAAATGCATGACTACTTAAACACTTATATTTGGTACGCACCGTTGGGTGGTATCCTACTGAGATTTGTCTCACACCCTGCATGGGCCCTTCGGGATGCTTGCAGACTTTATGGATTTACGTGCAGGAAAGAGGCCAGCTTCAGGAGCTAGGCTACATTAGTTATTGCATGGAGATGGTATGGACCTTGAGGTCATGCCTAGCTGGGTTTACTTTTCATTTTTTACCTTCCTGTATCAGCATTCTTGTTGTAGCTACTGTTGGTTAGCCATTGGGGCCCTTTTTATATTCAGTTGTGTATGACCTGCTTTGGATGCATGTTTTACTGTTTAGTAGTAGTTACATGTTATTAGCATGCTGTTGTGTTTCTTTCCACTACTGTTGTTATATTTACTGCTTCCGCTGTTTATCTATATTGATTATGCTTCCGCTCTGCGGTTCTGGTTCGAGTATGCTGAGTCTTTCTTTCTGCTGCATCTTTACTGTTATACTTGGACCAGTACCCTTACTATGATCCTCCGAGAGGGTATAGCCTCCCCACTATACCTAACAGAACCTCGCTGCTAGTCGGCAGCCTTTGGCGTTCAGGGAGGTGCGCCTAAGGTAGTGACACCTGACCCGTTCGGCACTGTTCGGGTGGCTGGCCGGGTCCGGGACGTTACATAAGTAATAATATCAAGAACAACAAGTCCAAACACGTATGATAAATAAAACAATTTTACCCAAAACACTGCTTTAACATGGAATTTACAAAAGAACGAGTAATATAAAGTCTTAGGTGAACCATTTATGACATCATAATAATGAATATGATTTTGTAATAAGTCAATGACATTATTTAAATCATTATACAGGAGGTTTGGATATGTACGAAGCATATCGGACCTAAGGTAAGGGATAACTTTTCCAATCTCGTTTTTATCCGAGATTGTTCATTCGTAAGTATTTACTGGGGTTATATTTATCATCCATGTCCAAGTTTTATAAAAATGTTTTCATGTATGTTTAATGTCCTTTTTACCCATTTTTAATTTTACTACATGGTATATAAGGAATCTTTCTTTTGTTTACGTTACGAGGTACTTTTTGACTTTTCCGACAAAAGTACAAGGAGAATGTTTTTTTAACTTATATAGCATGAATGGATTTTTACGGTTTCATAATGCCTAATTTTCATGAAGCTTACTCTACAATATTTCATGACTATTTTCAACAAAATCCTTTTATTTTAAAATTTCATGGCATTTTGTGAAAAGAAAAATATTTTGAATAAGAAAGGATATTTTCCTCAAGAATTTATTTCAAGTGTTTTATCAAAACCATTTTCCATCTAAGATGACATTATTTCATATGTGTATGTTTCAAGTATAATATCTCTATGATTTACATGGTTTCACTTTTCTTATGATGAAATGATATCCATTTGTTTTATATGGATTATGATATGATGGGATGATATTTATGAAACCCATTTTATTCTTTGGGTTATGATGAATGATTTATGTTTATGTTGTGGCACATGTAAGAATGATTTCATTATGAGATGGATGGGACCTATATCTCCCTACAATGCAATGGGTAAAGATTTATATCTCATGAGATTGACATGGCTGGAACGGTTAGTTAATCTGGTTCAGTGTTACAGGACTGGAACGAGGAGTGAACTCGATTCAGAATGGGACTTTGTCCACTAAGATGGTCTTGGAAGCAATTCCTTGGCTACTATGTAAATCATAACATGTGCTTAATGGATGCCACAATTACATGTTTTATTACCATGCTAGTTTATCATGACTAATGTTCCTTTATGATCTATGCTTTGTGTACTTCCAAGATTTATGTCGTTTCTCATGATTTTGATGTTTAGATTTTATGTTCAAGTTTTTTTGCATTCAAATGTTTATGGATTGTTTTATGTTCTCTATGCTTACCCTTACTGAGAATTTGAGCTCACCCTTTATATGTTTTCTTTTCCCTAGGATTTAAAGAAAGGTTTTAGGTAAGAAAACAAAAGGGGAAGATCTTTATGGGAGATGTTGAAGATCTTTCACCATGATTAGAAGATTACTTTTTGAGTTTCCAAAGACACTAAACTATTATGGTCCTTGTGTGTATGTTTTCATTATGTATCAAGTATTCCACAAAAGTAATGTAATGTCCATGTACGTCAAGCTTTAGATCTCCACATGATATCTTCATTTTAGGAAGTGCAGACTACCACCCCCTCAAAGTGATTTCATTCGTTAATGCCATATGTGGGACGTATAAAGGATGGAGTCAATGATATTATATATGATATTATACTGGAATTATAATATACCTTTATATCATTATGAATTCATTCCATTAAATATGAAATAGAAAAGAAAGTAGTGTTCATGTGTACGTACGGCTTACCGTCTCCATGAACAGTGCATTTAATTTCTTACCTCTAAATGTTATGTAATATTATAAATGCATGTATATACTGGATATATATGATATCTACATCATGAATATAATTCTGGATATAATGGATATTTTACCACATGAACAACTTGTAATTATAAGGAGTTTATTTTTGACTCAAGTACCAATGATCGACAAAACGACCGTTATTAACTTAAATAATTACATAGTGTTCATAACATGGTAATAAGTGATATAAAAGGAATAATGAAATTGAAAAAGGTACTTAAGAAAGTATAAATTAACTCAAGTTTATTATTCAGGAGATTAAATAATGATCGAGTCAAGTCAGACACGAGGTATGGGACTTCATCTCAATCTCCTTTCATTGAGGCATATTTTGTTTTATACACAACCTTCTTTTATACGGTGTATAAACCCATTTGACTTTTACTTTTATCCAAAATGAATCTTTTTATACGAAGCGTTTTACTAAACGACAAAAGGGGATGTTTTTGTCATACGTATGCGGCGACAACGACTTCTCCGCCGCCGTGACCATTATTTGAGTTTCGGCTTCCTCTACAAGCCATAAATTTTTTTTAATGAAAAATAAATACCATGTTTTACTTTTCTTTTATTTTGGTATTGAAAATGGTTTTGATAATGTTTTTATTATATTAATGTGTTATTGATATCTTGTGATTGAAATGTGGAAATGTTATGTTTCTTTTATGCTTGTTTTATGTGATATGATTATGTTATAGTTCTTGGGCATTGTTTATGAAGACGGGTGGCTCCATGATAAACTAAGGGCGGGTGAGCCCGATATAGCTCTCCAATGCATTGGGTAATGCGAAGGGGTTAAATGCTAAGGTTTCTCCGAAGAGATTTAGGGAATATACTGTGATGGGTATTCCAAACGTAACTATGAGGGTTACTCCCTATGTAAGAATGTTATGAATGCCTCAAGTTACCTTTATGTATTATGATTTCTATGATTTATTCATGATTTGATGAGGTATGTTAAAGTGATTATGTTTTATGATTAAAGTATGATTTCATTAATTCTTATGTATACATGGACTAATGTTTTCATTTGGTACTTTTATATCCCTTACTGATCTTTTTATGCTCATCCCAAGTTTTTTAAATGTTTTTCACAGGTCAAGGAAAAGGTACATGATGTGATGATAGTGTCAAGGAGGTGTCATTAAAGAATCCATGTTTTGTTTTAAATGTGTTTCCTTTGATGGGAAAAGTGAATATTGTCTTTAATGTAACCACCTTGTTTAAATGTGGAATGTAATGCATGATTTATGATCTAATTCTCTAAAACTCTAAACCTGAAAAGATCCTCAATGTGTAATCTTGTAATAACTCAATATTAAGTAATGTTTAAGGCTGGGGCCTTATAACCGTGGTCAAACAGAACCTTCGAATGACATGTAATCTACCTGACCATTTCACAATTCACACCACGGTTGTTGTCGTATGATTTCATGGCATTCTGAGGTCGTTCGGGTGGTTTTGACCACCCAATGTGCCCTTTTAGAGCGTGCTGAATAGCTGAAAATGACAAATTCAGTCATACCATGTGGACCACACATCCGATGGACGTTATGTTTCCTCTTACATGTCATGAATAATATTCTTATCGTTTTCGTGTGGTTTCAAGTCATTCGAAGCACGTTTTCTCAGAATTTGACTGTGACACGCCGTTTTGGTCTTTTATGACTCTGGAAACGCATTTTCGGTCACTACGGTCAAAGGACACCTCTTAATTATGTGAATCTACCTGAAAATTTCACAATTCACACCACGGTTGTTGTCATATAATTTCATAGCATTCCGAGGTCTTTCGGGTGGTTTTGACCTCCCAATGCGTCCTTTTAGAGCGCGCCGAACTGCTGAAAATGACACATTCGGTCATACTGTGCACACATCACGTCTGATGGATTTGTAGTCTCCTTCTACATGTCATGAATAATAATCATATCATTTTTGTGTGGTTTTAGGTCGTTCAGAGCACGTATTCTTTGAATTCGACCGTGACACGCCGTTTTGGTCTTTTATGACTCCAGAAACGCATTTCTGGTCACCATGGTCAAACGACACCTCCGAATGATGTTCCGTCTACCCGAACATTTTAGAATTCACACCGCGGTTGTTGTCATATGATTTCATGAAATTCTGATGTTGTTCGGGTGGTTTTGACCATCCAACGCGCCCTTTTAGAGCGCGCTGAACTGTTGAAAATGACACATTCGATCGTACCACGCACACCGTATGTCTGATGGATGTTTCGTCTCCTCCTACATGTCGCGAATAATATTACTATCATTTTCGTGTGGTTTCAGGTCATTCAGAGCACGTTTTCTCTAAATTCGACCGTGACACGCCGTTTTGGTCTTTTATGACTCTGGAAACGTATTTCTGGT
This sequence comes from Viscum album, assembly GCA_963277665.1. Lineage (NCBI taxonomy): Eukaryota > Viridiplantae > Streptophyta > Magnoliopsida > Santalales > Viscaceae > Viscum > Viscum album. Next base: position 934,023,837 of record OY728163.1, on the reverse strand, counting down.
CACCGCGGTGAAACGAAACCTCTGAATGATGTTCCGTCTACCCGACCATTTCACAATTCATACCTCGGTTGTTGTCATATGATTTCATGGAATTCCGGGGTCGTTCGGGTGGTTTTGACCACCCAACACGCCCTTTTAGAGCGCACCAAACTGTTGAAAACGACACATTCGGTCGTACCGCGTGCACCACACGTCCGATGAATGTATCGTCTCCTCCTACATGTTATGAATAATATTCCTATCATTTTCGTGTGGTTTCAGGTCATTCAGATCACATTTTCTCTGAATTCGACCGTGACACGCCGTTTTGGTCTTTTATGACTTCGGAAATGCGTTTTCGGTCACCGCGGTCAAACGGTACCTCCAAATGATGTGTCGTCTACCCGAACATTTTACAATTCATACCTCGGTTGTTGTTGTATGATTTCATGTCATTTAGAGATCATTCTGATGGTTTTGACCACCCAACGCGCCCTTTTAGAGCATGCTGAACTGCTGAAAACGACACATTCGGTCGTACCGCATGCACCGCATGTCCAATGGACATGCCGTCTCATCCTACATGTCACGAATAATATTCCTATCATTTTAGTGTGGTTTTAGGTCATTTGGAGCACGTTTACTCTGAATTCGACCGTCACACACCGTTTTGGTCTTTTATGTCTCCGGAAACACGTTTCCGGTCACCGCGGTCAAACGGCACAGGCGAATGACGTGTTGTCTGCCCGACCACTTCAAAATTCACACCGCGGTTATTGTTTTATGATTTCATGGCATTATGAGGTCATTCGGGTGGTTTTGACCACCCAGCGTGCCCTTTTAGAGCGCGCTGAACTGCTGAAAATGACACATTATGTCGTACCACACGCACCGCACGTCTGATGGATGTTTTGTCTCCTCCTAAATGTCACGAATAATATTACTATCATTGTCGTGTGGTTTCAGGTCATTCGGAGCATCTTTGCTCTGAATTCGATCGTGACACGCCGTTTTGGTCTTTTATGACTTCGGAAATGTGTTTCCTGTAACTGCGGTCAAACGACACCTCTGAATGACGTGTCTTCAGCTCTAACATTTCACAATTCACACCAAGGTTGTTGTCGTATGATTTCATGGCATTCGGAGGTCGTTCGGGTGGTTTTGACAACCCAACGCGCCCTTTTAGAGCGCGCTGAACTGCTGAAAACGACACATTTGGTCGTATCATGCGTACCGCACATCCGATGGGCGTTCCATATACTCCTACATGTCACAGATAATATTCCTATCATTTTTGTATGGTTTCAGGTCATTCTGAGCACGTTTTCTCTGAATTCGACCGTGACACGCCGTTTTGGTCTTTTATGACTCCATAAATGCGTTTCCAGTCATCACGGTCAAACGGAACCTCCGAATGACGTACCGTATACTCAAACATTTCAAAATTTACAATGTGGTTGTTTTTGTATGATTTCATGGCATCCCGAGGTCGTTTGGGTGGTTTTGACCACCCAACGCGCCCTTTTAGAGCGCGCCGAACTGCTGAAAACGACACATTCGGTCTTATCACGTGCACCGCACATCTTACGGATGTTCTATCTCCAACTACATGTCACAAAAAATATTCCTATCGTTTTTTTGTGGTTTCAAGTCATTCAGAGAACGTTTTCTCTGAATTCGACCGTGACACGCCGTTTTGGTCTTTTATGACTCCGAAAACATGTTTCCGGTCACTGTAGTCAAACGACACCTCCAAATGATGTGATTTCTACCCAAAAATTTTACAATTAACACCTCGGTTGTTATCGTATGATTTCATGGCATTCTGAGGTTGTTTGGGTGGTTTTGACCACCCAATGCGCCCTTTTAGAGCGCGCTGAACTGCTGAAAACGACACATTCAGTCGTACCACACGAACCGCATATCTGATAGACGTTCTGTATCCTCCTACATGTCTTGAATAATATTCCTATCATTTTCGTGTGGTTTCAACTCATTCGGAGCACATTTTCTCTGAATTCGACCGTGACACACCGTTTTGGTCTTTTATGACTCTGGAAACGCGTTTCCAGTCACCGCAGTCAAACAGCACCTTTGAATGACGTGTTGTCTACCCAACCATTTCACAATTCACACCGTGGTTATTTTTGTATGATTTCATGGCATTCTGAGGTCGTTTGGGTGGTTTTGACCACCCAACGCGCCCTTTTAGAGCGCACTGAACTGCTGAAAACGACACATTTGGTCGTACCGCGTGCACCGCACGTCCGATGGACGTTCCGTCTCCTCCTACATGTCACAAATAATATTCCTATTGTTTTCTTGTGGTTGTAGGTCATTTGGAGCACGTTTTCTCTGAATTCGACCGTGACACGCCGTTTTGGTCTTTTATGACTCCGAAAACGCGTTTCCGGTCACCACAGTCAAAAGACACCTCCAAATGACATGTCGTCTACCTAACCATTTCACAATTCACATCATGGTTTTTTTCGTATGATTTCATGTCATTCTGAGGTCATTTGGGTGGTTTTGACCACCCAACGCGCCCTTTTAGAGCGCGCCGAACTGCTGAAAACGACACATTCGGTCGTACCACGCACACCGCACGTCCGATGGATGTGTTATATCCTTCTACATGTCATGAATAATATTCCTATCGTTTTCACCTGGTTTTAGGTCATTCGGAGCACGTTTTCTCTGAATTCGATCGTGACATGCCGTTTTGGTCTTAATGGCATAATGGCCTAATGGTCATTTGTTCTAACATCCAACAGAACAATTGGCCAACTAGCCAATTTCCCTAATGTCCTAATAGCCTAACGGCCAATTGGTCTATTGTATAGTTTCACAATTGGGGTGGGGGTTGTCCAAGGGTACGGGGGGGATGTCCGGGGGTGCGGGGGGGGGGGGGGCTGTCCGGGGGTGGGGCGGGCTAGCCGGGGTGCGGGGGGGCTGTCTGGGGGGCGGGGGGCTGTCTGGGGTGTGCGATGTTGTATGGGGGTGGGGGCTATCCAGGGATGGGGCAGGATGTCTGGGGTGTGGGGGGGCTGTCCGGGGACTACAAATAGTGAACTAGAGCTCAGTCATCAAAAACAAGTTTCATGGTTTATATTAGGAATCACATGGTTTTTTCAAAACTATTACAGAACATTCAATTTAAAACATTAAAGAATTAAATGAACAAAGAATATCCAAATCATTAATCAGTTTCATAGTTACTTCTCAATTCGTGCACACAAACATTACATCAAGCCAAAACACCCATGATACCCCCAAGTCACAAAAAATGTCACTAGAAACTCAACCTAAACATCAATAACAACCCCACCAGTATAAATAGAAACACACCTCGTGAATATGATGTGTCATGCGTGGTCATGACTGCTACCTCCATCCGGTGGAACCGGGGCCTATAACAAATAAACATTATGAATATTTTCATAACAAAAATAATATAAATTAAATAAATAAATACAGTATAAACCTGTGTCGTATGATCCCCTGCACCATCACCTGGACGTACATATTCCCACAGTGCTCTAACCTCAGCAGTCAATTGCGCATTTACCTCCTCAGAAGCGCGCAACCATGCCTCAAAATCTGACAACTGTTGTGTCATCTGAGCAACAGCAGGACTGAAAACCGCAGCACATGACACTATAGAATGAGGAATCTCTGTTCCATAGGTCAAACTATATCCATGCACATCCTGACCAATAATGCAATGAAATATCTCATCCCTTCACATGGGAAGCTGTCGCTGGTCCTCTGGCAGATGTTTTAACTCAGCTTTAAATTGAGCCTGTGAAATATTTAAATATATATACATATATATGTTAATATATAGATTTATGTAAATATTGGTAATTACAAGCACTTAATATCAATGTTGCAGCCTCTGAATCATTGCGATCATGAGTCCTCATCCACACCGACATTTTATCAGTCGGTGCACCTTGCTCCCGCAACTGTATATGAATAGAATATAAACACAAAATCATATTAATTGATAAATTACAAAATTAATAATAAATACCTCATGTCGGATCTAAGACACGTGACGAGTCCCGAGCCTGTGAGGTGGTCCCTGCAATGCTCGATTCTCAGAATGGCGTGCTGACACCTCCTACATTCAATTCATTAAAATTTCAAACAAATCACACATTCTTGAAGATATATATATCAAAATAAATATACAAACTGCAACACCCTCAATAGACCAATATGAAACTAAGTCACTCCACTGAGCCAGGAGGACACCTCTCAGGACTTTTTCCAGAATGTCTGGGACACCCACATTTGGTACCCAGTGGTCTCTCTTCACTTTGCCTTTATAGTATTTCCAAATCGTATGGCATTTTCTCATATACACGGGCCAAAACTCATCGATTCATACTTTCAAATTTTTCTATTAAATAAAAAAATCACACATATTAGTATTGTTTATACCTAGAGAATAAAGTAAAATGGTCTTCTTACCTGAACCTCTCTCTAAAGACGATCTAATGTGTCCTGAGGGATAGAAGCCCAGTCACGCGTGGTCAATGGAAATCGATGTGGGTCACGTATGGTATGACCCAGATGACGAATAAATGCAAGGGAATTCAATCCCATAGGATGAAATACCTCATCAAAGGAAACATCAAACGTCATGTCGGAATTCCATGATAAAATTCCACAACCAGTGCCTCTCTTGCGAGAGGAAGAAGCAATCGAGTCTGATCCTGTTGAAAACAATTTTATATATAATTTGACATATGTTATAAATATATATATATATATATATATATGTTTATCAATTACATAAAAAATAGAGACAATGACATTCAAACATACCTCGACCCTGAGACATAGATGCCTTAGATGGATGATGTGGATCTGCTGCCTCTTCCCCTGACATGCCTGCAATCATAGAAAATATTAGTAAGGGGACTATCCAAAGTGTACAAAAGATAAATTGGATTGTTCTTAAAAAAATAAAACTTGTACAATTGTTAATCAAAAAAAGGGATTGAATAATTAGTTGTGAATGAATTTTAAAAAATCAGAAAGTTAATAAAAAAATATACAAATTGTGTACAAAACCAATCAATGCATAGCCAAATTTCAGATTGAATTAATAAAAATTCAAGCATCACATGAACCAGATGAAGAATACCTCAATGGGCAGCGAGGGGGGCTGTCCAGGGTGGGGGGCTGTCCAGGGTGCAGGGAGGGTTGTCCGGGGTGCGGGGGGGGCCTGTCCGAGGTGTGAGGGGGCCTGTCCAGGGTACGGGGGGGCTGTCCGGGGTGGGAGGGAGGGCTGAGGGCGGAGGGTGGAGGCCGGATGACGAAGTGCAAAGGGGTTAGAGACCGCAGGGGGCGGAGGCCATAGGTCGGAGGGCGGAGGCCAGAGGGCGGAGGGACGCCAGAGGGGACGGAGGGCAGGGCGGAGGATGGCCGGAGGGAAAAGGGTGGCTGGAGGGTGGCCGGAGCCGGAGGGCGGAAGGCGGGCAGAGGGCAGAGGCCGACAAGGGTGGAGGGTAGAGGGCAGAGAGGGCGGCGAGCGGTGGAGGGTGGTGAGGGCACGCGGAGACGGAGGAGGGCGCGCGGGGGAGGGCGGAGGGCGGTGGCGGAGGAGGGCGTGCGGCTAGGTCGAAGGTGAGGGAGGAGGCGGGGGGCGCCAAAGCCCCCTTTTTTGGCAAAGCTCAGCGACCACCATAGGCGGTCGCCTGTTTTATGGGGCTTCAAAGCCCAATATTGTAGTAGTGGGTGCATGTTTTTTTTATTTGGGAGTGATGCACTCCTTCATATCACCTAAACTTGTCCATGCATTGAGAATTGATGTAGATAGGCTTTTAGTGACCTTGGCATTGACTACACTAGTTGGAGTTTGAGCTAACTTGTATGAAGTATGTAGAGACCATGAGCTAGTTTTAGAGAATCACCGCTCTTTGGCAGACTTTCTATGTTTGTGGATACAAACTTACAACATCATCCTCAGCATATATTGGTTGTATTTATTTTATTCTATCATGGATTGTTTTAGGAGGCAGGTTGTATTATATGATGTTGATGGAGAACCAACAGTGTTCATTGGAGAGCGAGACCCTCAGATTGGTTAGAGGCATGTTCCATCCTTATCATCCTTGGTTATTGATCTAATGATGAGATCGTTGAAGGTTCATTAGACATTTTTTCCCATGGCTGTGGAAGAGTAACTTGATTTCTTTCCATAGGAGGTTGTAGCATTACACCCTCGATGTGAGATTGAGTTTGGGATCGAGCTACAACCAAGAATGTATCTTATCTTAATGTCTATCTATAGGATTGATCCTTCTGAATTCTGAGAGCTATGAGTATAGCTTGATGATCTATTGTAGCGATGATTTTTTTGGCCGAGTGTGACACATTAGGGTGCACCAGTTTTTTTGTGTGAAGATGGATGATGTCACTTTACATCTTTGTATCTATTATCATCGCTTGAATCATGTGATTGTGAATAATCACTATCATCTTCCACATATTTATGATTTATTTGATTAGTTGAAGGGAGAAAGTTGGTTCTCAAAAATAAATTTGTTGTAAATATATCATCAAATGTGGGTGAAGGATGAGGATATTCTTAAGAATGATTTTTATTCTATTCATGGTCATTATGAGTTCATTATGATATCATTTGGTGTGACAAATGAATTATTCATGTTCATTGGGTTGATGAACACTATGTTCAGAGATTTCCTGGATAAGTTCATAGTGATTTTCATCGATGGAATCCTTATGTACTCTATGTCTGAGGATGAGCATGTAGATAATATGTGTGTTGTTTTGGGAGTTCTTCATCATCAGAAATTGTTCAGCAAGTTGTTCGAGTGTGAATTCTGATCTCATGAAGTCTGTTTCTTGAGGCATGTGGTATCTAAGTGAGGAGTAGTGGTGGATCCTTCATATATATAGGTAGATGTTTCTTGGGAATTCCCCAAGATATCATCATAGGTGATAAGTTTACTTGGTCTTACATGATATTACAGGAGGATCTTAGATGATTTATTATGGGCTCTAAATCCTCTGACAAGCCTAACTTAGAAGTATCAGGTGTTCTTGTGGACTGACCAGTGTTATCTAGCTTTTTATTACCTAGAGGATATGTTGCTTAGCACTTTATTCCTTTGTTTTTCAGTAGAGGGAGTTCAGTTTGAGTTTTTCTATGATGCTTCATGCCTTGGTTGGGATATGTTTTGATGTAGTAGAGATCGGTTGTTTCTTATGGGTCTAGGAATGTAACATCTCGGCCCTCACCCATTGACTTGGGAAGAGGCAGTGGGTACTACTAACCTTAGGTGATATCCCCAAGACACCAAAGGATGAAAATGAATTCCAAGGGATTCATTGAAAATTGGGGGATAATTTTCCTTTTGAAGATAAAATAACCAAACCATGATAACCATAACAATAAAACCTCTATATGATGCAAGAGTGGAAAAATACAATCCAAAACAAAATAAAACCAAAAGAAAATCATATCAGAGTACAAATAATAAACCCAGTGACATAACCAAAGGATTAAAAAGACATCAAAACCCAAATAAAACAAAGACATCAACCAGAAACTCCCAACCTGCATCAAGCTCCAACTTGACAAGACACGTCTAAGCTATCAAGAAGCATCACTAAATAACTGAGATACCTTTCTTTTACATGTGTCTCAATATATAACATCTAAAAATTCACCAAAGTGACCAAGTAGGGGGTGAGTGTAAAACTCGGTAGGATTTTCCCAATGACTTCCCAACTCACACCACTAGGATAAAACATGTTATCACATTTATATAAAATAGTTTAATGTAATTTATATCAAATACAAACTATATTCCAAACCAAATCAGTTTTTCAAGGAAAGAAATAAACAATAAAACAAGCCTCTAAAAATCATTTCTAAAATCACCTTTGGCATACCCATTCTATTTCTACACATCCATACAAGCATTCCCAGGTGATAGTTCCATACTTATGAGAGGTATCCTATCAATATACCAAGGCATCATAAGGTAACCAATACTATGTGCCCTAGTGGCATAAACGCCTTCCATGAGGTCATTTCTAATGAAAATGAACTCAAGCCGACCATGTATGCCAAAAACCATGCCAAATCATACCAAATAATTTCAATAAAACATTTCTTTTATTGAAAAAATTTCAACAAAACTTTTACCATAAATCAAGACAACCATTATTATAAAATCACCATTTTAAAATCATGAACCAAAATCAATTTTCTGTAAAACTGACCAATTTCCACAATTTCTAAGAAAACATCACTGAAGTGGTTTCCATTAAATCACATAAGGGTTTCACAAAAATTCCAATCAATTAAAATTAATTTGAAACATAGCATTCCATTTATAATCAATAGAAGTCAATGGAGAATCCACCTACCTCTCAAACTTTAGAAAAAAATAATAACGACACAAAAACTTCAACAACCATGCTTAGATATTCCAAATATGACCTTAGATCTTGTTCCCTTCAACCAAAACAATAATATTTCATCATTATTAACAACAACAAAAATAGATATATCCCCAAAGGATTGGATATATGATTTAAAAATAGGGAATAAGAAGAGATCTAAGTAATTCAATGAAAAACAAGCACTTAACAATGAATATGGGCCTCTAAAGCACTTAGATTCGCCTAAGAATTTCTCCCAGATTGAAAGGAATTGTATCTATAGTATTGGGACGAATAGGAATTTATTTTATGATTATATTATGGGGAAAACAAGTGCTTAAGGGGATAACCAAGTTAGATCAAAAAAATTGGATCTAAATTTTAACGATGCATAGTTAGGGAACACAGTTAGGAAAACAGTGCGCTAACTGTGCATGAGCTATTGCCTCAAGCAACACCTCACATGGTTGGATCATAGGGTTTCAAAAACCATGTGTCAACCATATGTTAGCCACTGTCTCAAGTAATAGTAGTCTCGCATGGTTTTTCCTAGGCATTAGAATGGTTTGTCCAAACCCTACGCCTGCCCAATGATCTTTGTTTCCCCTTGCACGATTTCTTGGAGGTGTTTCATAGTTTCAGCTAACTATTCTCAAATCATTCAACTCTATAAAATCCTCCAAAACATTCCAAAACCCACTCAAACCACATAATGATTAAACTAATCATTTTATATGCTTAAAATACATAAATAAGGGGTCAAGTACCTGAAAATGAGTGTTCTATATTCACCCCACCATTGGCCTTTCCATCCCTAGAATGTATAAAATACCCATTGGCCTAAAAGAGTTCGGGTCATTGATCAACCATTTCATTCTCACAATTCCATGTTTCTTATCAAATCTAACCATGTTTCCATAAAACCCACACTAGACCAATGATTTTCTCAATAAAGACTTTATCTTACCTACCCACAATCCATACCGGCACATGAACTAACAAAGCATTCAGATCTAGGTCAACATGAAACCATCAAATCACATAGTCAAGATCAGTTTGATACTTATTCGATTGATATGCGTGAAACACATTATGTATTGAACTAAACATTGGTGTAAAATCCAACCAATATGCCACCTCACTAACCCATTCAAGTATCTTAAAAGAGCCTATATATCGAGGACATAACTTTTCGTTCTTCCTAAAACGACGATGCCCAAGCCTTGGTGAGATTATAAAGAACACGTGATTACTCACCTAAAATAAAAATGGTCATTGATGATGGTATGCATATGATTTTTGATGAATCTAATCTATCTCTATCTTATTTCTCATCAACTGAATCTTCTTTGTTGTCTCTTACACAAGGCTTGGTCCAACCAGTGAAGTATCACCTGTTTCCACCCAAAAAAGTGGAGAATTAAAATGAAACCCTTACATTTCTTGAAGGATCCATATGTATCATGGCATGATAACTGTTATTATATAATAACACCACTAACAGTATATTCTCCTCCCATTAGCCACCAAAATTCATCACACATGCCCTCAGCATGTATTCCAATATTTGTATCATCCTTTCAGGTTGTTCATCTATTTGAGGATGTTATATTATGCAAATAGTCCACTGAGTCCCAAGGTATTTCTATAAGGATTTAAAAAAATGAGATGTAAACTTGGGGGTCTTGATCAGATACAATCGAGATTGGAACACCATGCCTCTTTACAAATTCTCAGACATAGATTTTGGAAAAGTCCTCCACCATATGATATTCAAAAATAGAGTTAAAATGAGTTAACTTCGTGAGTTGATACACAATTACCCATATGGAATCATGATTATAGACCATCCTTGGGAGAACTGTCACAATATCCATATCTATTTGGTCCCACTTCCACATGGGAATAGGTAAAGACTACAACATGCTCATTGGTTATTGGTGTCCTACCTTTACCTACTAATAGGGTGAGGCATCTCGAAATAAACTCTTCCACTATCCTTTTTATTCCAACCCACCAAAAATGTGCTTTGAACGCTTTATGAAACTTTTGAATTTCTAGATGAACAGTCCATTTCAAATGGTTGTAAGTATTAAGATTTTATTCCCAAAAGGCCAAAGGTGGCATGATCTGATATCTAAATCAAAAAATTAAACTCCTAGCCATATTACATCCCTCAAAGGTTTTCCCACCATTGAGTTTTAACCTTATGGAAAAACATTGAGAATCAGATATATGAGCCTCTTTTACATGCTGAACCAAATCAGGAACAAATGAAACTTGAAAGAAAACTACAACATCACCTTGGTTGGTACAATCCAAGTGCATGTCTGTTATAACCAACACTAGTTTCCATTGATCTAAAGCTTCTTTATCCAACTGATTATATGAATTCATGCTTAATGCATCTGCCATAAAATTTCCATTAACCGGTGTATACATCAAGTTAAAGTCAAACATTTTAAGGTATTCCATCTATATTCATTTCCTTATATTTAAATATCTTTGTGATAAAATGTGATTCAAGATCTTATGGTTCATAAAAAATATGAATTTATCACCAAAAATATAATGATGTTGGGTTTTTAAAACATGGAATTCCATAGTCGGTTCTAAATTGTGTGTTGGTTATTTCTTCTCATACAACTATAACTACTATGATCCATAAGTAACAACATGATCTCCCTATATGAGAACACATCCCAAACCTGATCCTGATGCATCACAATAGACTACATAGCTCTTTCCTGAATATAAAAACATAAGGATAAGTGATTATGTAATTCTAACCTTAAACTCTTGAATGGATTTCTAACATTCCTCATTCCATTGGAACGGAACACATTTCCTCATCAAATCTTTCATTGGTGATTCCAAACATGAAAATCCAGGTACAAAAATATGTAGTATCTCTCTAAGCCAAGGAAATTACATATCCCAAAGATATTCTTCAATGGTTTCCAAGAGATAATGGATTTTATCATTTTTTGGTCTACAGAAATTCTTTTTCCGAAATGATGTGGCCAAGGAAATGTACTTCTTGTATCCATAAATCACACTTTGATAAGTTTTTATACAACTGATTCTCTGTCAAGATACCCAATACTATTTCCAATTGTTTCTTATGATCCACCTGTATCTTATAATACATCAGTATATCATCCACAAATAATTACACAAAAAAATTAATATATATTTGAAATATATGATTCATCAATGACATGAAGATGGATGGTACATTCGTAAGACCAAAAGGCATAACAAAAAACTAATAATGGTCATATCTATTTCTAAATGATATCTTTAGAATATCCTCTTTATGAACCCGCAATTAGTGATATCTTGAATGGAAGAATATTTTAGAGAACCATTGGGCTCCCCTAAATTGATCAAAAAAATCATAAATATGTGGAAGAGGATATTGATTCTTTATTATAACTTGGTTAAGATTGTGATGATCTACACATAGCCTAAGAGTTCCATCTTCCTTCTCACAAAAAGAAATTGTGCTTCCCATAGAGATGTGATTGGTTGAATGAACCCTTTACTTTCCAAATATTCTAAATAATCCTTCAATTCTTTAAATTCTATCAGTTCAATCTGATAAGATGGAAGGGAAATAGGGTTGGTCCTCGGTAGGAGATTAATCGTAAAATCCACTTCTCTTTTTTGTGAAAATTATGATAAATTTTTGGGAAAAACATCAAGGAAATGATCCACTACAGTTGTAAAATCTTTATCCTCGATCCCATATACTGATTCCAAAGTAATTGATGTCAATTGGTAAGATATGGTTTCAACCACTAGTACCAAGGGTCCTTATCTTCTTGCATCCACTGCCCAATCTCATTTAATGATATTTTTAACACCATAAGAAGATTTGAAACTCACCTTACATGCATAACATTTGATATGAGCCTAAAAATTTTTCAGTTAATACATTCCTAGAATCAAGTCATTGACATACATCTCTATCATATAAAAGTACCATACTAACTCAGCCCCATCAATTGTTATCAAACACACTGCACATTTCAAGTCTTAACACGCTTTTTGTCCTAAAGGTGTTTGGGGTTTCAAAATGGAAGGCTTCATCTCAACATATAAACCCATCAGATCAACAATATGAGAAACAATAAATGAATTATATGCACATGTATCAATCTAATCTTTCATAAGGGTAGAATTTAAAATAATCGTACCATTCATTGTTGAAGGTCCTAATTGATAATCCACAATCACTTGCTCAGTGTTATACAATTGTTTACTCATTGCACTTTTCTCTTTGTTACCCTATTGAGATTTCACTAGATGAGGAGTCATGGTATTTCTAGATTTACTATGGCTTGCTTAGCTTTGATAATGAGATCTATTCTATTGCACTCTTCTCATCGAAGCATATGATAATTGAGAGGCAAGAGATGTGTCCCTGGTGTAACGACCCAGAATTATATCAATGAAATTTTCCTTATTATAATTATTTCATATAGTTTGAATCACATTAAATCACATATAGAATACAATAAAAATTTTATAAATGAATAATTAATGAAATAAGAGGTATCTTGAGAAGTTAACGAACCTATACCAATGGAATAGTAACTTGACCTTTGGAATAGTAATGTGACCATTAGGAATAGTAATATAACCAAAAATAATAATACATTCACCTTTGAATGTATAAATAAAATTTTTATATCTTATACATGAAAATATGAAATATTTATATCATGATATAAGTAACAAAATGTTTTAAAAATAATAAATTAAGTGTTTGTATTTTTGTAATTCATAAATATTTAATTAAAATTTTATAATTAATATAATGATTTTAAAGAAATTTAATTTCATAAAATAGATTCATAAATTAATAATTTTTTTACTTTTTATTATAATATAATTTTATGAGACCTTAATTAATTTTTCCAAGTGTTATAAAATCAATTATAATTTTAAAATTGGTATTTTTCAAATAAATGATGATTTTATTTAAAAATTAAATTTATCTTATTTAGGAAATTATTTTCATAAAATGGAGTCCATTTTTTAATTCTACACATCGAAAAATGATTAGGGTTAAATTTTTATAATTTTCTAAAATAGTTGAATTTTTGTGAATAGTGAAATACGGTAATTTACAGTATTTAACAAAAACATGAATTATTGAGTTATAGATGATGTATGTATAATGTAAGACCATAATATCAAAATATACTTCATTATTTTAATATATTTTGTGATATTTCTCAAACTATTCATAGTCTTGAGTCAAAATAATAAATAAATGAATAAAATATTCAAAAAACACCCCTCTCCTTCACTATAAATACCACCCCTCACCACCTCCTCTCCTCGCACCTTACAATCTTTTAGACTTGTACAATTTATACCCAATAATCTTCCAAAGACCCTTTTTTATTTCCAAGAGCCTTTGTTCTCAACAAAATAGCAAAACCAATCCTTTTAAAGAGGTTCTCAAGGATGAGAATTCAAGAGGTAAAATCCTCCTTTTCTTTTATTTTCTTTTCAATTTCATTTATTTTCTCATAATATCCTAACCTAAACCTATCCAAGAGGCATGATAAATAAAGTATATTTTATATACTGTAATGTTATTATGTTATGGAATAATTCATCTTCTAATCTCTTCCCTCTCCCTTTTATTCTAAAAATGAAAATATCATCTATGGTGTGTTGATTTACTACCACCGTGGATGATGCTTTTTAATTTTTCTCTAACACCTTCAAGGCTAGTCATAAAACCATAATTAGGGTTAAATGATATTGTATTATAAAATTATATGTCAATTATTTTTTAGAACTAGTATATATACATGATATTAATTAATGAAACAAAACCAATTTGGGATGATCGAAGGACCACCAAAATGATCTAAATGATTATCACTATTGTATTATCAAATGATTCATACTCACATCATATAACCAAAAGATTTATGTAACCATTTTATATATTTTATTATCATTAATGAAATATTATTTCAGTTCTAGATAATTATTTTCATTTTATATGAACCTCTATACTCTTATACAAGTAAACCAATCATGAAAACCAAGGAAAAGAACACTCCCGAATAATAGAATTAAATATTATAACTAATCAAAATATCATAAATGAATTTAATAAAATTATAATAAATAAAATGAATGTATTAAGGTTATTAATTAATTAATTATTGTATTTAATTTCATTATCCAAGAAATTAAGTACAAGTGCAAAACACTTTCAGACATAAGGTAAGGGTTTTCTCATCCCACTTTTATTTCTATGAGATATGCCTTATTCACCACTATTTCTTGTGTGTGGTGTATTTATACTGCCCATTTATGTATCATATAATTAATATATTTATATTCATGGTATTCAATGTCTTATATTATGGTCATTAATTTTATGGGGCATATAGTTTGACTTTTGCAAAGTGGTAAGGGTTTCTTCCCAAACCTCCATTTTTATTCAGGTTATGATTTCTCCCTATTTACATCAATGTAATGCTTAATTATTTTTATATAATTATTCTAAATTTTTTTATATGTTTCAAACTCATGTATCTAGATCATTTCATCTTTATTTTATGTGTAAATACATGTTTTTACAAGGTTCCCTTCTCAGTTCTTTCAGATACACAAGCCCGATTAAAGGGAACTTCTCAATTTCTTACACATTTTAAAGTACCATCCATAATATATTATATGATGCCGTTATTTTTATAAAATCAATATTTTTTTCATGAAAAACTATATTTTTTCATTTATGGTTTTATACAAACAATTATGGAAAATAAAAATGATTTTTCTAAAAGAACTCTTCTTTGCTAAGTAAAAAAGGGTATTTCTCTCAAGAATTCCTCAATGATTTTATTAGATTATTTTCATCCATTTAAACATATATATTGAATATTATGATTTATTTGAAATATATCTCTTGTTATTATCATCTACCATATTTTATTAAATGGTTTATAATCAGTTTTACTGTGAATGTGTTATCTTACCATTCACTATACTACTCAGAATGGTTAGTGATTATGTTTACAAATTAAAGAATATTATTTACATTTCATATGTATATGTTGTTTATGTTTAACCCCATTAATATGAGTAATTAATTGTACTTATTAATTTATGTTTGGGGCCCACTATATCCCCTCGATGCATCGGTAGGTCTCATGAGATAAAAAAGAAATGGATTTGTTCGAGGCCTTAACCATTTATTTTCAGATGTCTTGGATGGGGCCTCGAAGGTATGTTTATGATGTCTAACATTATGAATTCCCTAATTATGATATTAGTAATTGATAAATCATTTGATTATTCAACTATTAAAATATTCATATTTAAGTTTCATATGATTATTTATATGAAATTATTTATTCAACTTTTATTCCTACTATATTATGCTCAAGATTATGTTTTATTGGTATGTGTTTTAGTTATTCAAATTGCCTTATTGTTTATGTTTATGATATCTTCCATTGTATTTTTTACCCTTACTAAGAATCTAAAATCAACCCTTTAATATGTTTTATTTTTCCCTAGTATGTTAAGATATATATTATGAATGAATTTTAGGGATAATCTAGGTGTTATGGATATTATTAGTAAAATTGTTATGTTGTTTTTCCTTTCAAGTTGTAATGTAAAACTTATATTTGTATCTGGTTTTCTAGAACTACTAAACTCATTGGTACCTCAGGATGCGAACACTTGTTTATAGTACCAATGTAATAAAGTAAGTCACTGACTTCATGCTACTAGGGTCAAGGTCTTTACAGTTGGTATCAGAGGAAGCTTAGTAGAAAACTTTGAAACTGGATTTAGAAAACATTGATTAGGGAATAAAACCCTAAGATATACGTTGAGTATAAACATAGAAGAACATCCTATAATTTTGGTAAGGTAGAGATTATGTGGGTCTTCCTAGAAATGAATCCCTGTCTAGATACTAAAATTGGGCATGGTTCTAGAATAGATGTACCTAGGGGTAACAATTCCAACAAGGTGTCCTGAGCCTATCTTGGGGTAATCTGGTACACAAAAATGGGCCTTACTATGCACCTATTTTGGAACTCTTAGGTGATATTCTTAGGATAATTCACATTTTCTTTACAAACCATTATAAAGGATTTAAAAGTAAAAACGACCCCAAATAAACCATTTTTATGATCATGATATTAGCTATATATAAATTTCCTATTTATGTTAAGTGTTTTTCTAGTTTAAAAATTATGCATTATGATCCATAACCTAATTTAGTGTATTCCATTATTTAGAAATGTCACCTGGTGGAAGGAATGGAACTGTATCAATGCATGTATCTCATGTAGGGATTTCTCTCCTATGTAAGATAATGATATTGGTGCTAGAGCTACAACTAGAGCTGAGAAACTTATAAATATACTAGGACAACTGGCTCAGGTTATGAACAATAACCATACCCATATGAATCATCCTGATCCAAAATGTGGAGGAGCAATGTTAGACCGTTTTATGTGATAAGAGCCTCCATCATTCAATGGGAATACAAACTGATTTGTAGCGCACATGAGGCTCAGCCCGGTTGGTGAGGACTCTTAAGTGCATCCAGGCGACTCAGGATCAAATCCAGGAAGAGGTGCAATTTCTAAGGTACTGTGGAAATACTGTAGCGGGAACTGTAGCAGGCAATGTTTGGCACTGTAGCAGTTGGGAATTTTCCCCTATTTAGGCCTTTAGACCACCTATTTGGTCCCCAAGTCCTTTAAGGCCTTTGGGACACCCAATCCTTAGGGCTAGTAAGGCCTTCAGGCCACCTCAAGGCCTTTGGGTCACCTTAAGTGCAGATGTAAACCAGACAACCTACAAGGAACAAGCTCTATAGGAAGATGAGCAAGGAGCTTTCACCATAGCAAAAGCTACATGGATTGCAAGAATGAGAGGTATGGCACCTGCCATCAGGACAAGCCTGTGCATGCATGGAATAGCCTAGCTAAACATCCATGTGAAGGTGGAGCACTGATTTCACGATGAAGATCCTAGGGATCAGCAGTTCCAGGTAGTTAGTCTGGGTTGTATGTAATGTTTAAAGCCTACGGGTAATTAATTCCTCTAAGGCCTATGGGCCATATAATACTTATGCTTACAGGCCTTGTAAGGGTTCCACCTCACCCCTTGAAAGGCGGATTATCAAAAATCAATAAAAAATAAAGGCCTTCGGACCATTGGATGATAGGAAACCAATTTATAACGGAGTAGTAGATAAGTTCCTTAGAGAAGATATTTCTCACTTTGAGAAGTAATGAAAGGGAGAATGTTATCATGGTAGATTATCAACTCTGAGGAGATATTGATCAATGGTGGTCATTGATTCAAAACACAAAGGAGGGGTAATAAATTAAAAATAATGAATAAGAATATTTTAAGGAATTTTTCATTGAAAAATATTTCCCTCACGAATAGCGAGTGGATATGAAGAGATAATTCTTAAGTTTGAAACAAAAATAGGATGAAAACATTGGAAAGTATGAATCCAATTTTATAAGGTTATCAAGTCATTTTTCGGACTACATATGTAATCCAAGGAGAAATATTGATTGATTCTTTGATGGTTTAAAACCATTCTTATGAAGATAATGGTCTTCCAAAATTTCATATCATACAAAGATATAGTCTCATGTGATATCAAGATAGATAAAGAATTCTCTAAGTCTTATAACTTTAAGGGAAAATAAGAGAAGAAGAATGTGGTGTAGAAAATAATATATAAGGGAATAATAAAAAAAGTAATTTTCTAATGTGTGATACTTTTGGAAGGAAAAACCCTGGTGCCTCATTAAAAGGAAAAGAAGTATGTTACAAATTTTGAAAAAAAGTCCACCAAACCCATGATTTCAAGGGAAATAAAGAAGCTAACAATTTTCAATCTACAATTGTAGATAGATGGTACACTATAAAAATTATTGTCCTAAGTGTCAATGAAGCTTTCCCTAAGAAATGCCAAGAGGTAAATGATAAGCTTATGTGATCACAGCTACGAAGGTTGAAGTTCTTAATGATGTGGTGGTAGGTACTTTAATTGTTTCCTCAAACTTATCCAATGCTTTATTTAATTCTAGATCATCTCACTCTTTTATATCTTCCCAGTTTTCTAAAAAAAATATACATTTACCTTTTTATTTAATAAAGTATTTTTCAGTCTAAACTCCTAAGGGAATTATCATTGCAACAAAAATGTGTCAGTTAGTCCCCTTTATGACACATAAACATGCTTTAGTTTCAAACCTTATCGTCATACCTATGTTTGATTTTGATACAATCATTGGTATGGACTGGATTTCAAAATATGATGCAAAAATATATTACAAGAAGAAAAAAGTTACAATTTGTGAGAAATATATAGAATGCCTTATCTTTATATCAGAAACTTCATCATCTAGTTCTTATCCAGATCCACCCCTGATAGCCCTACTTAATGAAATTTATAGGGAGGAAGAGAAAACATTGTCTATATACGAGGAAAGAAATATTTAAATTGAGGATGTTCCTATTGTTCAAGAATACATTGATTTATTTCTAGAGGATTTACCTACACATCCTATGGAGTGGGAAATTGAGTTTTTTGTCGATTTAATCCCTAATGCAAGGACAATATCAAAGACTCCTTATAGAATGGCCACTGTGGAATTAGTGGAGCTGAATAAACAACCATATGAGTTGAGTAATAAGGGATTTATTCTCCCTAGAGTTTCTCTATGAGGATCCCTTGTTCTCTTTGTCAAGAAAAAAGATGGATCCATGAGTCTGTGCATTGATTATAGAGAAATGAATGCTATTAAAATAAAGAACAAGTATCATGTGCCTCACATTGATGAATTATTTGATCAAATTCATGGTGCTATATATTTTTTGAAGATTAAACTTCATTCTGGATATCATCTATTTCATTTAAAGAAGGAAGATATTCCAAATACAGCATTTCGAACCAGGTATGGACATTTCGAGTTTATAATAATTCCATTTGTACTGACTAGTGCACCCTTTGTGTTCATGGATCTAATGAACTAAGTTTTCAAGGAATATCTTGATGTATTTTTTGTGGTATTTATTTATGATAAATTGGTATACTTCAAAATCTACAAAGACCATGATAACCACTTGTGTATTGTTCTGAATACTATTAGAAGAAAAGAGTTATATAGGAAGTTTAGAATGTGTGAATTTTGGATTCAATCAGTTTCTTTTCTTGTCCATATTGTCAGTAAGTATGGAATATAATTTGATCCTACTAAGATAAATGTGTTTTAGGAATGTCTTACACCAATGAACATAACTGAGTTACATAGTTTCATTGTTTTAGTAGGTTACTATCAGCGTTTTGTTCAGAATTTTTCCCAATTAGCTAACTAATTAACCAAGCTTACTAGTAAAGGGATTAAGTTTATATGGATAGAATAATGTGAGGAATATTTTTAAGAATTGAATAGGAGATTAGTGAATTCTATGATCATGAATCCATTAATAAATGGTTGATTTTTTGTTTATAGTGATGCATCAAATAAAGGACTTGGTTGTGTCTTTATGTGAAATGATAGAGTTATTGCATGTGCATCAAAGAAGTTAAAAACTCATGAATTGAACTATCCAACTCTTGATATTGAGTTATAATCCATAATATTTTATCTGAATATATGGAGACACTATCTCTATAGAGAAAGATGTGAGATACATACAGATCACAAGAGCTTGAAATATATCTTCTCACGGAAAGAACTGAACATGAGGCAAAGGTGATGGCTCAAGAAACTCAAGGATTATTATTGTTCAATACACTTTCACCTAGGGAAGGAAAATAAGGTAGTTTATGCATTGAGTAGGAAGGAACATGGAGTTCTAAACAAAATAATAATTGAAAGGGATCATGTGTTCATGGATCTAGTGAAGATAGATATGGGAATTATCAAGGAATGTGAAACATCATTACTTTTTCAATTGGTTTCCCAACCATATTTATTGGAAAGTTTAAACTTTATCAGTCTGAAGATGATAATTTTAAAATGAAAATTTAAAGCTATGAATGATGGGAAGTTGGCAGACTTCATGTATGAGGATGGAATTCTAAAATTTGGGAATAGACTTTGTGTTCCCTTTATACCTGAGCTAAAAAGGGAGTTATTAGATGATTCCCATAGCTCAAATTTCTCTATACACCCTAGTATAACTAATATGTGTAGAGATTTGATGGAACTTTTTTTATGGGATAATATGAAGCGAGAAATTGATGACTATGTATCAAGATGTTTAGTTTTTTAATAGGTGGAGGCTGAAATACAACATCCTAGAGGAGTCATGCAACCTCTTTCTAATCCTACATAGAAATGGGATGATATTATTATGGATTTGGTCACTGTATCTCCAAAAACTCCAAGAAATAATGATTCAATATGGGTAATTATTGATCAAGTTACCAAATCTACACATTTTCTCACTATAAGGGAGGATTTTCCAATGGATCACTTTGCATTACTCTATATTAATGAAGTTATAAGACTTCATGTAGCACCTCTTTCAATTGTGTCTGATCGTGATCCACGATTTACATCAATATTAAGGAAAAGTCTTTAAAAATATTTGGACATTGAGCTTCATTTGAGAACTGTTTATCACCCTCAAACTGACGGGTAGTTAGAAAGGACAATCCAAACTTTAGAAGACATATTGAGAACATTCTCACTCGACTTCCAAGGTATATGGGATCAATATTTACCTTTGGTAGAATTTTTCTATAACAATAGTTTCCATCAAAGTATTCAAATAGCACCATATGAATCATTGTATAGAAATAGATTTCATACACAAACTTGTTGGGATGAAGTTAGTGAAAGGAATCTTATAGACCCAAAGCTTGTGGAGGAAACAATGGAAAATGTAAAGACTGTTCAAACATATATCAAATAATCACAAAGTAGGAAAAATATCTATGCTGATAAACGGAGAAAATATTTAGAGTTTCAAGTGGGAGATATGTTTTTCTAAAAGTATCCCCATGGAAGGGTGTCATAAGGTTCAGTATGAAAGGGAAACTGAACCCTAGGTACATCAGACCATTTGAAATTTTGGAGATAATCGGAGTTGTGTCTTATCATTTGGAAATTCCACCTAGCCTTTCCAAAGTTCATAATGTGTTCCGCATCTCTTTGTTAAGGAATTACATGCCAGACCCAACACATGTTCTCACTTCTGAAGAAATAGAATCACAGCCTGATTTATCTTATTGTGGTGAGACTATTCGAATTATAGACACTAAAGAACATGTTTTGGGGAATCAGACAACTCGGCTGGTAAAGTTACTTTGGAAAAATTGTAAAATTGAATAGGTAATGTGGGAACTAGAGGAAGTTATGATGAAGAACTATCCAAATCCTTTTATGAGGTGACATTCTAGATATTTTGAGGATGAAATTTTTTGTATAAGGGGAGAATGTAGCAACCCATAATTCTACCAATGAAATTTCCATTTATATAGTTATATCATATATTATGAATCATATAAAATAACTTAGACAATACATTACAAACTTTATCAATTAAAAATTAATGAAATAAGTGGTATTTCAAGAAGTTAAGGAACATATACCAATGGAATAATAACTTGACCTTTGGAATAGTAATGTGAAGATTATGAATAGTAATATGACCAATATAATAGTAACTTCACCTATGAAAGTATAAATAAAATTCAGGTAACTTATAAATTAAAATATGATATATTTATATCTTGATATAAGTAACTAAATGTTTTAAAAATAATAAATTAAGTGTTTGTATTTTTGTAACTTGTAAATATTTAATTACAATTTTATAATTAAAAAATGATTTAAAAGAAATTTATTTTCATAAAATATATTCAAAAATTAATAATTTGTTGTCTTATTATTATAATATAATTTTATGAGACCTTAAATAATTTTTCAAAGTGTTATAAAATCAATTATAATTTTAAAATTGGTTTTTTTCAAATAAATGATGTTTTTATTTAAAAATTAGATTTTTCATATTTATAAAATTATTTTTATAAAATAGATTCCATTTTTTAATTCTACAAGTAGAAAAATTTCTAGGGTAAAATTTTTATATTTTTCTAAAATAGTTGAATTTTTGTGAATAGTGAAATATGATAATTTACTATATTTAACAAAAATATGAATTATTGAGTCATATATTATGTATAACTGATTTAAGACTATAATATCAAACTCTCTTTCATTATTTTAATATATTTGGTGATAATTCTCAAACTATTTATAGTTTTGAGCCAAAATAATAAACAAATGAATAAAATATTCAAAAAGCACCATGCTCCTCAACTATAAATATCGTCCCTCACCACCTTCTCTCCTCAAACCTTCTAAGATTTGATACTTGTCTAATTTATGACTAATCATATTCCAAAGACCCTCCCTCATGTTCACTATCCTTTGGTCTCAACAAAATACCAAAACCAATCCCCTTAGGGAGGTTTTTGAGGAGGATAATTCAAGAGGTAAAATTCTCCTTCTTTTATTTTCTTTTCTTTTCAATTTCATTTATTTTCTTATCATATCCTCACCTCCACCTATCCAATAATAATGATAACTCCATTATATTTTATATACTGTAATTTTATTATGTTATGTAATAATTCATCTTCTAATATCTTCCATCACCCTTTTATTCTAAAAATGAAAATATCATTCGTGGTGTGTCGATTTACCGCCGTCGTGGACGATGCTTTTTCATTTTTCACTAACACCATCAAGTCTGGTCAAAAAACTATCATTATGGTTAAATAATATTTTATTATACATATTATAAGTCATTTATTATTTTAGAACAATTATATATACATGATATTAATTAATGAAATAAAACTAGTTTATGATGATCGGAGAACCACCAAAATAATCTAAACAATTATCATTATTGTATTATCAAATGATTCATCATTCCCCCATATAACCAAAATAATTATATAACCATTTTATATTTTGTATGATCATTAATAAAATATAATTTATGGATAATTATTCTCATTTTATACGAACCTCCATACTCTTATATATGTAAACCAATCATGAAAACCAAGGAAAAGAACACTCCTAAATGATAGAATTAAATCTTATAACTAATAAAAAGATCATAAATGAAATTAATAAAAGTATAATAAATAAAATATATGTAGGAAAGGTTCTAAATTAATTAATTAATGGATTTAATTTAATTATCCAGTACATTAAGTACAAGTGCAGAACACTTTCGGACATAAGGTAGGGTTTTCTCATCTCACTTTTATTTCTATGAGATATGCCTTATTCACCACTATTTCTTGTGTGTGGTGTATTTATACTACCAATTGATGTATCATATAATTAATATATTTATCTTCATGGTATTTAATGTCTTATTTTATGATCATAAATTTTATGGGGCATATTGTTTGATTGTTTGAAAAGTGGTAAGGGTTTCTTCCTGAACCTCTATTTTCATTCAGGTTATGATTTCTCCCTATTTACGCCAATGTAATTATTCATTATTATTATATAATTATTATAAATTTTATTTGTATGTTACAAACTCATTTATCTAGATGAGTTTGTCTTTATTTTATGGGGAAATACATGTTTTTACAAGGTTCCCTTCTGAATTCTTTCCAATACACAAGCCCGATTAAAGGGAACTTCTCGATTTCATACCCATTTTCAAGTATCATATATAATATATTATAAGACACCATTATTTTTATAAAATCACTAATTTTTTCATGAAAAAATATATTTGTTAATTTCTAGTTTTATACAAATAATTATGACAAATACAAATGATTTTCCAAAATAACTCTTATTTGAAAAGTAAAAAATTGGTATTTCTCTCAAGAATTCCTCAATGATTTTATTAGAGTATTTTTATCTATTTAAACACTGTTGACACTCCTTTCTATCACAGAGTCTAATGAATGGAAAAGGTAAATTCCTTAAGCACAAAGAGAGTCATCCTTTTAAGAACATCAAAAATTGACAAAGGCAAGAACAAGGAACCTTTTACACATGGGTCGTGCAAGTTTCCTTATGGTCGTGCAAGTCACTTGCAAGCCACATATGGGTCGTGCAAGTGACTTGCATGCCCTATTCTTTTTTCACCCAAGGTGCTCAGTGGCCTATAAATACCCCCTGTGGGCTCCCCATTTTGGAGGAATTTTCCAAAAACTCAGAATTAAGCTCTGGTCGCCCTAGTCTCTGTTTGAAGTTTTACGAACACTTATAAGGTAATTTCTTACCTATAATGGAAGATATAAAGAGGAATAATAAGGACTAAGTATTAGAAATCATCAATACTTGTGCACCTAAGTATCTATCCCTTTAAGGGAAGTGATGATACTTGCGCTCCACCTTTCCCTCTCAAGGAAACATGTGCACCACCCATCTGAAATCCTCTAGGGATGATACTAAGGGCTCCAATTCAAAGTCTCCCAAGTATCACTTCACAAGTTCTTCATCGCCCAAGTGAACTCATGTCGTGCAAGTATACTTGTGCAACTGGGACTTGCGTGCTAGAGCAATACTTGCACACCTCCTTCCAATTCACTTCCTTTCCTCGAATTCACCTCTCCTCTTCAATATTTAGCCTTCAAAACCTTCTTCAAAGCCATTTGTGGCATGTTTTCTTTGTTGGATCCCTCATCTAAAAGGAATTCTGAGAAGTTATTTTGATTTGGGCCTCCTTCTCAGGAGTAATCCCCAAGTCTCAAGTCCCCTTAACCTGGGCCTCCTTCTCAGGAGTAAGCCCTAGTCATAATTCCTTTAATTTTGGGCCTCCTTCTCAGAAGTAAGCCCCAGTCATAATTTCCTTTAATTTTTGGGCCTCCTTCTCAGGAGTAAGCCCTAGTCATAATTCCTTTAATTTTGGGCCTTCTTCTCCGGAGTAAGCCCCAGTCATAATTTCCCTTAACATAGGCCTCCTTTTTAGGAGTAAGCCCCAATCATAATTCATTTAATTTTGGGACTTCTTCTCAAGAGTAATCCCCAATCATAATCCCTTTAATTTTGGGCCTTATTCTCAGGAATAAGACCCAATCATAAGTCCCTCTTAATTTGGGCTTCCTTTTCAGGAGTAAGCCCCAAGTTAAAATTCTAAATATCCATAAAGCACAAATACCTTTATAGACCCTACTTCTGGGATTCTTTCCTAAACTAAGTCCTGGTCTTCATTTACTCGGGTCATCATACAAACATAATCCCTACATCATTTCTTATGACTGCATCTTTTATGGCACAAATATTCAGATTTACTGATACCTCTTGTTTCTCACACCGAGCATGACTCACATGGGCTTAGAGTGTAAAAGTAATTACAACATCTCTATTTGGGCCATTAATCATGCATAAACCTCATACTTATTCACTCGAACTATGTGGACTTTGATCTCTACCTTAAAAGTAGAGTACGTAGGAAGCCTTTCTAAGGTTCAAGTCCATCACCCATTAATTCTCATCCATCCCATATGACGTTAAACTAATATTAATTCTCGAACAATGTGGGTTCTAATTACTCTTCTAACAAGGATACGTAGGTAGCCCATCTGCAGGTACGATCCCAACTCTAAAATAATCCCTGTCTTTCTGAATGAAAATAAACTTCAAGTGCCCCACTGAGTGGCTTTAAAACCAGTATGGTCATCATAGTGACCAAGAGATTTCTATATAATGTATTGAAGGATACCATTGACTAAGAATCTATAATTCATATAGATGATTCTCTATTGATTAAGAACCTCAAATACATATAAAAGATTCTCTAAATCTCATACATATCAATCATTGATTGCAAAGTCTAAAGGAAAAACTCGTTTTTATGCTTGGTAAATTAATAAGGATTCGTGAACATAACTTAAATCTATAAGAGAGTATTGAAGTAGATAATAATTACCCTAAAAAAAGGTGTGATGAGTCTGACCTCCCATCCTCTCGACCAATGAAAATTCTTAAGCCTAATCATTCCACAACAAATGAGCACCTAACTTTGGAAAGTAGGTCCAAATAGATATAGAATCATTGGATGTTTCCGGTTCTGTGAATAAACCCATTAGAAATCGATTGGAAAGTTTGAACCTTAAACAAACAAGGTCATCCCCATTTACATAAGAAACAAAAATGGTGAACCCAATGTGAATCCTTAACCAAGTTAAATGATGTTTTACTTATTTTCTAGGCCCCAATTTAACTCAATGTGAGGGCCAGCAAATCAATCAATAACATATGTGCTCATCCAAAAGATGTAGTCTGGACAAACTTATCTTGATTATGTCTGTTATATCAAATAGGAACCCTTTTCCAAGATCTCTCTGTATTACAGAAATGGCTTCTTTAAAGTTCACACTTGTGAATGCTTTGGCCGCTACTCCTGCTAGATCCTCGTCCGCTCTGAGGACGACATCACCTACTCAGCATCTTCAACGCTGGGTCTCAAATGCATTGGTTAAGTAATACCATCAACATGGTACCATCCCGACTCTGGAGGCCGCTCGACAAGACCTCCAGGTTAATAACTCACCCTAGTTGTCCGGACAGCGATGACCAATGGTCAATAAGCAGGTGGTGACAACCACCATTTCCAACCGTTTCAGGTCGTTATCCCCAGAACACAACAACTAGTCCCTCCCATATTACAGGGAGGTAAATGAAGAGGTCACCCAAGGCCTCAATTCAAGAAGACAGGAATCCTTCCCGAGGAATCCCATCAACAATCGCCGCCAGACTTGTGCGGTAGTGCACCCTCAACATGATGAGGGTATCACCTCTAGAGGTTCGGCATAGGTTCCTCATACTCGAGCACACAAGATGAACCGCCAGAGGTGAAATTTCTCCAACAGGGAGCAGGTTCTTACTTCTGCCCCCTCTGAAGAAGTCCATTAAGACAACTTGATGGAAAACAACAAGCGAGTATATACACACGTCCGTCCTGATGTTACTACCCAGCAGACTCGTCTGGCAGTAACACACCAATCCCACCAGGCAATTCCGGCGGAGTATTATAAGCAGGCATATACACCTGTTTATAATTCATCAGCTAGTCAGCAGGCTCGTCTGATTGAAACCAAAGAAACTCGCCAATCAAATGTGGTGGTGAACAATCAGCAGGTACATACACCTGCAATTCATCAGGCTAACCAACAATCTTGTTTGGTAGCACCCAGAGAAGTCAGTCAGAAATCTCTAACAAAAAATTTGGAGTAGACTCAACTCTCTGCCCCTATGTATAAGTACTGTCAGAATTCACTGATAGAAAAAGGAGGACAAGAGTAGGCACATACACCTACTTCAGACATGGAATGGACGTATATTCCTATTCCAGTAGATGAAATCACCAAGCATATTCTGACAATGGTGAAAGAGCAGAAGCAAATCCCTGCCCATATTCTAGATACCTGTCAGAATATTATAACAACTTCAGCAGCATCACAGGGAAAGAATAATAAATCTATCCCTATCAGTGGAGTGGATAATCAGCATGTCACCCTGGAACTGATACCCACCTATGTCCCAGTCCAGGAGGGTTGTGGGGCATACTCCCCTATGTCAGACAGACAATCAAGTCAGGCACATACACCCGATTTGAATGGAGATAATCAGACTAACCTGACTACTTCTCCTGATCAGGCGTATACACCTTCCCATAATAACCACTTTCATCAACAAGTGGTTTCCAAAGTCAGTAATAAGGCTTCTAAGAAAAAGACTCGTCCAGCACAGTCGATAAATCAAGATCTAATCTGCAATAAGGCCTTGCTCGATGCTGGAGTTCTTGATGCACTCAGACAATTGTCTGTTGCAACTCATGATTCTACTCTCTCATTTCCAAATTCCAGAAGTAACAGCAACAATTCTGAAGGTCTTCATCAGACATTTACTCATGAAGGCTTGCTTCATGACAGTTTGGTCGATCTCAAAGTATCATCTTCAGATAAGAGCTACAATAACCCTCTACGTGGCTAGAAGACCAAGGAGAAAGAGGTTTCATCTTTTGTTGTAACCCACCATGGTGGTCCTCCCCATGATGATGAATTTAGCTACGAAAGTCCTCTACGCAGTAGTAATTTGCATTGCCTGGAAAATTCTTCAAAGGAAAATGCAGTAACGAGAAATACCTCTTATCTTGAGGCACTTGCAAATGTGAAGCCAATCATTTCTAATGCTTTACCGCTAGCAGGTGAAATACTTTCTCAATCAGAAGATAGCTCGGGATTTAGGTCATTCTCCAAACCACCCCTGGGTCATTCATCTTCTAATTTGATAAATCAATTCTCTACCAATCTTGTTGAATCTGATAAAGAAACAAAGAAGCACCAGCTTTGGTCTAATCAAGTAGAAGAATATTCATCGAATGATAAGGAGGAAGTACTGAATATGAGAAAACAATTGGTGAAAGGTGAAGTACCAGTCATTTTTTGGCCTTTGGCTGACTCTCAGTATGATATTCTAGAAATGTTGATGGAAGATTATATTCATGATATTCGTCTCAACAAGTGGAAAACTATTTGGAATTTAAAATAGAAAATATTATCTTATGATGAATATCAAAATCATTTCAAGCTAATAGAAGGGTTGCAATGCCAAATTGACTCGGCATCTCTCTCAGTTTCTCGACATCCAAAAGTTGAAAAGCAGTAGAGATCCCTTCAGCGGTCATGCCTTGGCGCGTTAAAAAGGTTGCACCAATTAATTACCAATGCCCCATCTAGTATTCATATCAGGGGATGGGGTGTTCATGGAGTACTGCATTTCACTGTACTCTCCAGTTAATAAAGCCCGCCAAAAGTGTTATCATGTAATGTTATTTCCCATGTCCAAACACAACCAATTAGTTTTATGTGTAATCAAAGGCTTGCTCAGGAATAGGCCTCAACTAGTTCTTCCCAAAGTCAAGCATACAAAGAACAAGTTGTCGAATTACTCTTGCATCAAGCAAATGAGAATATCTAACAGGCTTCTCGTTTAGAGCATGTGCATCATCAAGTGAAATAAGTGTCAGAAATCATCCAACGGTCATTTGAGCCAGGTGATTTGAGTGGATATAGGTTGATGCATCTGTCCAATTTCCGGACTAAAGTCCACAAAATCATGAGAGTTTTTAAGA
This sequence comes from Viscum album, assembly GCA_963277665.1. Classification (NCBI taxonomy): domain Eukaryota; kingdom Viridiplantae; phylum Streptophyta; class Magnoliopsida; order Santalales; family Viscaceae; genus Viscum; species Viscum album. The sequence goes on along the minus strand of OY728163.1, from coordinate 933,994,263 downwards.
AATTATCATATGTAATAGCTCAAGAGCCACCTCAGCTTGCCAGGACGGGGACTCTTTTATCTCAACCCTTGGGATCAACAGATGGGATTCAAGGAGTTGAGAAAGGAAAGCAGGAACAGCCCCAGTCCACCAAACTGGGGACTTTTTCAAATCCTCAATCTCTTCCTCAATGAAAGTCAGTCTTCTCTCGATTAGTGAAGAAGCCACAGGAGGAACGCAAATCCAAATTATCAGGATATTCCCTATAAATTATGGTTCATCAAGAAGTTCCTGAGGGATCAACTCAACCAAGGGAAATGTCTCATAAAGGACATGGAAGAAGAAAATATCACAGAAATGCTGACAAAAGGACTGAAATGCATTATGCATCTATAAATGTCATCAATTTTGTTGTCACTTATCCCCTAGAACATGAGACTCACTCATAGAAATCAGATGAAGAAGTTTATGTTCAAGAGGTTATATGCACAGAAACAAATGAAGAAGGTGTGCATACCCAGAATCAAAGGCTTACCCAGAATTTAGGTATTCCTTCAAGTAACCAACTTCCCCCTCTCCGAAAGGCATCCAACAAGGGGAAAGGAAAAAAGTCAGGTTACCCCTAACTCTGGATAAGGTCAATCACTCTCATTAGAGGAAAGGTTCGCACAGCAAGAGGAAGAAATGAAGGAGTTAAGGAGGTTAAATGCAGAACTACTTCAAGGTAGTCTTCCTCCTAAGTGTGCTGGAGTTAGTCAGTCAAGGGAATTCATTTCAGCTACTGGGATGGATCAAGAATATCCTCCTTTATAAGTACACTCTCATAGGTCCAATCCTATGGGTCATGCACAACAATTGGTAGTGCTACCATTAGTTGCAGTACCAGTCACCACACCTATCAAAACTACAGTTATTGCACCTGCACAGGTCCAAGCTCAACCAAATGTTTCTAAAAAATTAATGACTACCATTGAGTCATTAACAGCTCGTTTGGAATCTATGTAAGTAAATCATGCACCAGTTCAATCAGAGAAGAGAGCTTATCCTTAATGGGTAGATGCAATTCCTCTCCCATCAAATTTTTCAAGTACCATATTCCCAATTTTTAATGGTTTGGGAGATCCAAAACAACACTTAACATATTTTGTTTCTTATTGTGATCCTATGATGGGAACTCCTCGACAACAAGAAGCAGTTAAGCTCAGGTGTTTTGTACAGTCATTACAAGGACCTGCTTTTGTCTGGTATACAAGCTTACAATCCCAATCAATTATTGGGTGAGAAGATATCCATCAAAAATTCCTTCTTCAATTCAGCTCAACGTTCCGAAAGACGAAAGTTTTTTATCTTATAAATTGTAAGCAAAGGGAAAATGAAATAGGTTCATATTTCATTGCTCGATGGAAGGGATTAACATATTCCTTAAGTTTATCATGCCCTAAAGAAGAATTGTTGCCAATATGTGTGGCTAATTTGTGTGATGAATTATGCACACCGTTTATCCCTATGAAATACACAGGAGGGTTTCGAGACCTTACTTCAATTTCTCAGCAGATTGAAGATTCTCTTAAAAAGACTAAGGCTAAAACTCATGTAATTCCATCAGTTCCAGGAAAGAGAATAGGGAAAGCAGAGATTGCTGCAGTTACGCTTAAACAAGCACTTGTACCTACTTCCACTTCAAAACCTTCATCATATCAAAGGGCTCCACCTCCTCAGCATCAACAACAATGACCGCCTCATCAATATGATCAAAGAGATTAAAGACAGAAATAGTTTCAAGATTTGAAGAACAAATTTTATTCTTTTCGGAATGAACAAGTTCATGGCTACTTCATCTCATCTCTGGAAAACAATCTGGTTCAGTTTCCAAGGCCCAAAAGGCCGAACAAGGAAGGAGATGAAGACCTCCCCAACTATTTCCCATTTCATTAGATGTTGGGGCATCCCATTCAGGAGTGTTTTTTCTGCAAAGACCTCCTGCAAAAGATGGTGGACTCTGGACAGGTAAAATTGAAAGGTTCTTCAGCCCAAGTAGCATGTGTTACTGCTACTGATCCAGAGGAAGAAGGCGAGTGGCATGAAGTCAAAAGTAAAAATGCATAGAAATATGATGATTGGATGGTCAGGAAAATGATCAACCAAACTCATGCCATTTTACAAACACAATTGAATCAACCAATTGTGTCTTTTTCTATAAATTCCACAACAAAGCCCCTTTCATCAGAAGGAAAATCTTCAAAAAGGAAACATAATTCGAAGAAATAAGAGAAGTCAGAAGAAGATGAGCTCGTGTCAAATCCTAAGTTGTCTTTGAATCTGGCATATTTTATGCCATCTACTTTAAAAGCACGGGCACCGCCCCACCAAATGGCACTGCTTGAAATGGTTCATAAAGCAGAGTCTTCATCAGATTAATAGTTGATATTTGGTTATGTTAACATGATTCATTTAACAGATCCTTATACCATTCACAGTTTCAATCATGATGAGCCTAAGTTCCCTATATCAAACAGGGGAATTAGAGAAAGAGATAGAGGTCTAGGATATAGGAGAATACGTGGATATTCCAAAAGATACTATTTCAATCCTACCCCTGTTAGAACTGTATATGTGGTAGAAACTCGTGGAAAATCCCTTCAGCGGGCTCAAAAAGAGAAAGAAAGTTCTTCTACACATGGAAGATTCAGTCCTGGCACAGTTATTTTGGAAGATCGGTTAGAGGTTACACCTTCTTCCTCTTAGAAAATAAATAGACCTAGTCAGTCTAATCTTCCAAATCTAGAAGTATTTCTAACTCCTACCCTGATACAAGATGCATCTACTTCCAAAGCATCAACTTCTAAGTCACCTATGAAACCACATGTTCCTGTTGGGAAACGCAGACCTTTGGACCAAAAGTATGATGTCTTGAAACATTTGGCCCAAGTACCAGCCAAGTTATCAATTCTAGATGCCTTGAATCTATTAAAGGATCTTCTAGAGGCACTCATTGAGGCTTTGTCGAGTCCTCAGGAATTCGAAACTAAAATTATTGTGGCTGAAGTCTACCATATAGTGAATGATCCTGCAGAATGCCATGTAGTGATATATTTTAAAGATGAAGATGAAGATGATGTTGTGCATGGACATATTAGTCCTTTGTATTTATCTAGAAAGGTCAATGATATAGACATCCGATGAGCTTTCATTGATAATGGTTCAAGAGTCAACCTCATCCCTATTCATACACTTCTTTGATTGGGCCTCACTAAATCTGATTTATCTCCTTCTACTTTGATGTTGCAAGGATATGATAAAAATGAACAAGAACCTCTGGGTGAGATTACACTCAGAACTTAGTTTTGAGACCTTGTATCCAATTCATATTTCATGGTTGTTCGTCATGACATAGCCTTCAACATTTTTCTTGGAAGACCTTGGCTACATCAACATACGGTCGTACCTTCTTCATACCATCAGTGACTCAAATATTGTTTCAATGGTCAAATTGGGACATTGTATGGTGATAAAGCCCCATTCAAAACATGTGAATCTCAATACATTAAGGAAGAATTCTATCACATGGAGGTAAAGGAGAAATCCACGACAAAGTAGGTTACCAAAATTAATGCTCTATATGGTTTGAAAAAGATTCTAGTAAACCCATTCATACATGTGAATACAGATTATGTGTTGCCTATCAGTCAAATTGATAGGATAGACCCAAATCCAAATACTCTTATGGAAACTTCCATAATGTCAATTACGGCAACCAAGCTAGACAGTATGGTAGAAATTGTTGATTCACCAGGCAATGATGAAATCTCAAATGGAGATGTCTTCATTTCATCTGCTAAAATCCAAAAATTCTATACTTCATCAACCAGGCCAGAAGAAGTTATAGCAATGCCAGATATGAATGATGATGTCGATTCTCAATCCATCATTTCCTCTTTATTACATAAGGATAACCCTTCAATCCTTGGTATTTACAAGAGGAATTTGATATCCTCAAGAAATATCTCTTGAGTCCATCGGTATTAATGCCACCTATTGAAGGAAGATCACTTATCCTCTATGTGACAGCTTTAGAGTAGTCATTGGGTGCCTTCCTTTCCCAAAAGAATGATGCTGGGAATGAAAATAGCCTTTACTATCTTAGTTGGACTATGCTAGAGGTAGAAACTCGATATTAAAGTATTGAAAAGTACTGCCTAACATTAATCTTTGCAGTTTAGAAATTGAGACACTACCTGCAACATCATGAGGTTCAATTGGTATCTCGCAATAACCCGCTCAAATTTATCCTTAGTCTTCCAATGCTTACAGGACGTCTGGAAAGGTGGGAAGTTATTTTGCAGTAGTTTGATATCCAGTATGTGTCTCAAAAGGTAATAAAGGGCCAAGCTCTTGCCAATTTCCTTTCTGAACACCCTTCAGTATAATATACATCTTTAGATACTGAACTTCCTGATGAGGAAGTCTTCTCTATTCAAGATAATCTTCAAACATGGGAAATGTACTTTGATGGTGCTTCCTAAAGTCCAATAGGGAAGAAATTGGAAGATCCTAAATTCAACAAATTTGGGTTAGGAATTGTACTTATTTCTCCATAAAAGGCAGTACTAACCTATTCCTTCTTATTGTTGGGAGTTGGTACAAATAATGAAGTAAAATATCAAGCTCTCATCACAGGCTTGGAATTGGCGCTTTAGGAAAAGGTTAATCACTTAAAGGTAAAAGGTGATTCATATTTGGTAATCAAACAAGTCAATGGGGATTATTCTATCAGAAAAGAAGATTTAATCCCTTTATGTGATTACGTCAGAGAGTTAATGGCGGAATTTCCTTCAGAACTGACATTTTCTTATGTCCCGTGATCACAAAATGCTCAAGATGATGCATTGGATAATGTAGCCACAACCCTAGAAGATCTAAACCGGGACGAAACAATCATCAGTATTGCCTGCCATCATATAGTTTCACCTTTTGTTCAAATCAGAATAGAGGAAATCAATGAAATCAGTCCCATTTCTGAACCATATGGTCATACTATAGGATGGATGACACCTATCAGGGAATACCTTCAAAATGGAACACTCCCACCTGATAGAGCCAGGAAAGAACAAATCCAGCAACGTGTGGTCAATTTTACTCTTTATGATAGCCCATATCACCCAAAAATTCTCTATAAGCGAGGTTTTGATGGAATTGTCTTCAAATGTATTGATGGTGAAGAGACAATGGTTGTCATAAAAGAGGTACATGTAGGAGTTTTTGGTGCCCACTAGTTTGGACATAGACTGTCTGATCAAATCTGAAGACTTGGATACTTCTATCCTTCAATGATACAAGATTTTGTTGATTTCACTAAGAAGTTTCATTCTTGACAAGTATATGACAATTTCATTCATCAACCCCCAGAGTTTCTCCATACAGCTAAATACTCATGGCCATTTGCCACATGGGGAATGGATGTAGTAGGAACTTACCCTTCGGCTACATCCAAGCAGTTTAAGTATATTCTTACTGCTACTGACTTCTTTTCCAAATGGGAAGAGGCAATACCCCTCAAAGAATTTAGTTCTAAAAGCATTGTTAGTTTCATCAAGTCTAACATCATTAACAGATTTGGTGTCCCTCATACCATATTGATGGACAATGGCACCAAATTATGTTCATCCAAGGTAAGGAAGTTGTATCAAGAATTCAACATCAAATCTAACCATTCATATTAGTATCATGCAGCGGCCAATGGCCAAATAGAGGCCTTCAATAAGACTCTTTCAAACATATTTCAAAAGATGGTGGATAAAGATAAGAAATCATGGCCTGATAAACTTTTTCATGCTTTATGGGATTATCGGACCACCACCCACACTGCTACGCGGTCAACTCCATATTAATTGGTAAATGGAACAAAAACAGTCTTGCCCATTGAGGTTAAATTACCTTCGCTCAGAGTATACATTTGTGATCAGTCATCTACAGATGAACGATCTCAAAATTGATTGGATGAATTGGAACGATTAGATGAAAAAAGATTGTGCACCATGCACCAATTGGAAGTCTATCAGAATCGAATAGCACAGGATTTCAACAAAAAAGTTCATCTTCATTCATTCATTAAAGGAGAATTAGTATTGGTCCTCAAAACTCCAATGATACCAGGAAAGAATCCTCCAAAGCTTGAGCCAAATGGGAAGGACCTTACTCAATACATAAGGTCTACTCCAATGGAGCTTATTCTTTAATCTCAATGGATGGAGAACTCATTACAACTCCAACCAATGAAAGATTCTTGAAGAAGTAATTTGTATAACATCTGTACATATTCATCCTACATGATGTTAAACTATGTTGTCCTAGCTACATGATGCTAAAATGTGCAGCACTGGTCCATACATATGACCTTAAACTATTTTAGTCCTTACTGCAAGACTTTAAACTGCATGGTCCCTTTTGTCTTTGTTGTAGGACATTAAACTGCATAGCCCCTCTATTGTCCAACATGACGTTAAACTGTGTCTCCTTTTTGTCATCCAACATGACATTAAACTGTTCGTCCGAGCTGCAAGATGTTAAACTGCCAATCACCCCATGTATGTGACACATGTCATTTAAATTGTGAAACAGTCCCTTTTATGTCCTACATGACGTTAAACTGTGCATCGTTAGGGTTGTTACTGCCTCTTGTTTCTCACACCGAGCATGACTCACATGAGATTAGAGTGAGCTTCAACCATAACACCCTCTCTGGGCCACTAACCACATGTAAGTCCCAACACCATCTTCAGGTTGTCCTCAAGTACAACTTGATCACCAATTCATTCTTCAATTGAACTACGCGGACTTTGATCCTTGCCTTCTAGGCTGGGTACGTAGGCAACCTCCCGAGGTTCAAGCCCAAAACCAATCTCTTCACGTTGTTTCACCTTCATCCCACATGACATTAAACTGTGTACGTCCCTTTTTTCCCTGCTACATGACACTAAACTGTGCAGCACCATCGTCCTTGATATACGACGTTAAACTATACAGTCCCCCATTGTCCCTCGCCTGAGAGGGAATCATCATTGACATTGATCTCCAATCATGTAATATTTCAAAGACTACGTGCATACATGTTAATGCCCGAACCTTTAATCTTGGGTCAAACCATCATTGCACTAAAGTCCTCTTTCACCCTTCACTTGTACGGACCAAATCTGTACATAGGGTATTTCAAGAACTACGTATGGCTTGATTCCCATTCTTATGGGATATGTAGGAATGTTCGATCATCCCTCAAATCCAGCCGCAAGTCTTTGGGCCTAACCCCAAATTCCACTTTCAGTCCCTTGGCTGAAAATTTTCCCTGTGATCACATGAATGTGGTATTAAAACCCTGGTCTTCATTCACATCAGGTTTATAAAACACACAGGGTGTCTCCCTCATTATGGTCTGAACTCTATGACCCTAAACTAAGATCTCCTACATTCTCATCCCATATGACGTTAAACTGTATTTCAAGAACTACAATTGGCTTGATTCTCATTCTAATGAGATATGTAGTGAAGTCCAACATCTCAATTTAGGACCCAGCCACAACATGATTATGGTCAGCATTGGTCTATATATCTCCTTCATGTATTGGACAATACCCATTTTCATGTGTCATACTCCTAATCTTAAATACTTCCAGATCTCTATAACCCTTTTCTTGGTTTCTTATCACAAAATGTCTGATACCTGGGAATTCTTTTTCCAGACTATGCAGCACATTCCCTTAGGTAGCCTTGCATAAGTAGTATACATAACGGACCTGTCAGCCAAAAGATGCTATTATTTGACTATGCAGCTAATTTTCGTAAGTGGCCCTGCATAATTCAACCCCCTAACATGTTTATCAAATAGTGGTAACTTCATTCTTGGGAGAAAAACCTCTTTTTTCCTTATTTGTCTTAATGAAAATATATAGGGATCTGCAAAATAGCCATCCTTAATATGTTTATCCCATACTCTTTTTCATGATCTGAAAGTATTCAAGTCTATGGTTTATATTTCCCTTCCCTACGTTTGGGTCAGACCTTCGTAGGAGTGACATTCATCCAATTCTTTGATAATCTTGATTAGGAATATCCACTCCATATTCAAGTACCTCTCTCCATATAGCAGACTCTATGCTTTGGAAAATTTGAATCTTTATAAACTTTCACTAGATTTTAGAAATAGAAAAGTAATATTTCTGAGAGTTCTTTTGCCTGACTATGCAGCATGTGCCCCTAGGTGGCCTTGCATAAGTAGTCTACATAACAGACCTATCAGCCAAAATATGTTATTATTTGACTATGCAGCCAATTCCCTTAAGTGGCCCTGCATAATTCAACCCCCTAACAGGTTTGTTAAATAGTGGTAACTTCACTCTTAAGAAATAATTCCTCTAATGTTCCTTATCCCTTTTTTTATATCTTCCCTCAGATTCAAAATTTCTTATGTTATAGTTTACATTTTTTCCTCCATACTTGAATGTGGTAATATGTTTTCAAACAAATTATCAAGGAATTGAGTCAATTTTGATCCATTCGGTCAAAGCTATTCGACCTTTAAACATTAGTCTTTTTATGTCCAACATGCATGACTTTAAACTACTAACAAAAGACAAAGGAACTCTGAACAAAAGTCGAGTCCCATCTTGCTAAATGTACATATTGTATGATTTAGGTAATATTGAGCAAAAAAAGATGCAAAGTTTGTGGGGTTGTTTGTATCACCCTAGCAAAAAATCAAACTATGCTTACTAGGCCCATTGGATTAGGTAAACTTAATTAAGGCAAGTAGCAAGAGAATGCAGACACAAATGATTAAAGATGAAAGTGTTTTTCATTGATGCACAAGAGTTAGAAGGACATACACATATTGGATTCTCTTATCTTTTTCAAGAATTATAAGAGGATTTCAACATAACTCTTGATTTGATTTACGGCATCCTGAGCTTCATCAGCAGCCACCTGGAGGTCATTCATTCAACTAGATACAATAAGAGACGAGGTGATACCAGATCTTCTTGGAACAATTTTAAAATAATGTTCTTGAGTGTGGTTTGAGAAAATTTTCTACTGATCAAACAGTGACTCTGTTTCTGTCCAAGATACTTGGAAGATGGATACATGGATTTGAGAATGGAGCATTGGAAGTAAAGAGCCATTTGGAGAGAGTACTCTTTTCAGATATTGTTCTAATGTCATGATAGTCTTCTCTCCACCAACCAGTAGCAGAAAAAATATCATCCCATGAGTTTTCTATTTTCATATCTATAAGTAAATGTCATGGAGAAAAGATTTCAAAGTTCACACCATTGTTGTTGCTCTTAATGCACAACATAACTAAAATAGAGGGATAACAGTGCGGCTGCATCTTGAGCGTATGAGGTTTCAGATCTGGGGCACAAGGGCTATGATGCATTATGAATGCCCTATCCACTATCCCAACATTGACAAATGATCCTGTAAATGAGACATTTTCTGAATCAAAATTGGTGTAAATATGAAACCAGGAATGAGGAATATAATTCTTTACATCTGGAACGTTGACTCCCTACAGATGACCATGGCCATATAAAGGCAAGTAAATACTTTTTGGAAAATTTACATGATATTTCTTCAAGTACTTGGACAAATCTGGGAGATTTCTATCACAGATATCATAGTAATCATATCCAATGATGTTCATCATGTCATCAACCTGCTTGATATCTAACTCATCAATCGATCCAATTCTTTTAGGAGACATTGAATCTGAACAAAGATCAAATAATTAACTTTTAAGTAAGTTGGTTTTTCATAAAATTTGTGAATAAATCAAAAAAAATGGATAAGAAATTAAGGCGCGCAAGTCTAAAATCGGCGTGCAAGTCTAACTCGGTCGCGCAAGTTTTACCGCGCTAGTACTGGCGCGCAAGCCAAAAATAGACTGAGGAAGCGCAACACAACGAACAGAAGCGTGGACGAGTGAAAATCCAAACACCTGTGCAACAAGAGCGAGAAGCTTTGGAAGCCGGGTGCTTTGTGCAAGAATGATTCCCGTATATATAGGCGAGGATGTACCCCTGTGTGCCAGAACCTGTGTGCCAGAACAATACCTGCGTGCCTACTACTTGTGCGCCTCAACACCTTGTTTCTCGTTTTCCTCAGAGTCCAATCCTCCTTCCTTTTTAGGATCCGACTCTGAGGGGGGACTTTTTTTGACACTCCTTTCCATCACAGAGTCTAACGAATGGAAAAGGAAAATTCCTTAAGCACAAAGAGAGTCATCCTTTGAAGAACATCAAAAATTGACAAAGGCATGAACAAGGAACCTTTTACACATGGGTCGCGCAAGTTTCTTTATGGTCACGCAAGTCACTTGCACACCACATATGGGTTGCGCAAGTGACTTACACTCCCTATTCTTTTTTCTCCCAAGGTGCTCAGTGGCTTATAAATACCCCCTATGGGGCCCCCATTTCGGAGGAATTTTCCAAAAACTCAGAATTAAGCTCTGGTCACCCTAGTCTCTATTTGAAGTATTCCAAACACTTCTAAGGTAATTTCTTACCTAGAATGGATGATCTAAAGTGGAAGAATAAGGCTTAAGTATTAGAACTCATCAATACTTGCATGCCTAAGTATCCATCTCTTTAAGGGAAGTGATGATACTTGCGCACCGCCTTTCCCTCTCAAGGAAACTTGTGCGCCACCCATCTGAAATCCTCTAGGGATGATACTAAGGGCTCCAATTCAAAGTCACCCAAGTATCACTTCATAGGTTCTTCGTCGCCCAAGTGAACTCATGTCGTGCAAGTATACTTGCGCGACCAATACTTTCACGCCAGACCAATACTTGCACGCCTCCTTCCAATTCACTTCCTTTCCTCGAATTCACCTCTCCTCTTCAATATTTAGCCTTCAAAACCTTCTTCAAATCCAATTGTGGCATGGTTCCTTTTTTGGATCTTCATCTGAAAGAAATTCTGAGAAGTTTTTTTGATTTGGTCCTCCTTCTCAGGAGTAAGTCCCAAGTCTCAATTCCCCTTAAACTGGGCCTCCTTCTCAGGAGTAATCCCCAGTCATAATTCCTTTAATTTTGGGTCTCCTTCTCAAGAGTAAGCCCCAGTCATAATTTCCTTTAATTTTTGGGCCTCCTTCTCAGGAGTAATCCCCAGTCATAATTCCTTTAATTTTGGGCCTTCTTATTAGGAGTAATCCCCAGTCATAATTTCCTTTAACTTGGGCCTCCTTTTCAGGAGTAATCCCCAGTCATAATTCCTTTAATTTTGGGCCTTCTTCTCAAGAGTAAGCCCCAGTCATAATTCCTTTAATTTTGGGCCTTCTTCTTAGGAATAAGACCCAATCATAATTCCCTCTTAATTTGGGCTTCCTTTTCAAGATTAAGCCCCAAGTTAAAATTATAAATCTCCATAAAGCACAAATACCTTTATGGACCCTGCTCCTAGGATTCTTTCCTAAACTAAGTCATGATCTTCATTTACTCGGGCCATCATACAAATGTAAGCCCCACATCATTTCTTATGACTGCATCTTTCATGGAACAAATCTTCAGATTTACTGATACCTCTTGTTTCTCACACCAAGAATGACTCATGTGGGCTTAGAGTGTAAAAGTAATTACAACATCTCTCTTTGGGCCATTAATCATGCATAAACCTCATACTTCTTCACTCAAACTGCGTGGAATTTGATCTCTACCTTAAAAGTAGAGTACGTAGGAATCCTTTCTAAGGTTCAAGTCCATCACCCATTAATTATCATCCGTCCCATATGATGTTAAACTAATCTTAATTCTCGAACTACATGGGTTCTGATTCCTCTTCTAACAAGGATACGTAGGTAGCCCATCTGCGAGTACGATCCCAACTCTAAAATAATCTCTGTCTTTCTGAATGACAATAAAATTCAAGTGCCCCACTAAGTGGCTTTAAAACCAGTATGGTCATTATAGTGACCAAGAGATTTCTATATAATGTATTAAAGGATTCCATTGACTAAGAATATCTAATTCATATAGATGATTCTCTATTGATGAAGAACCTAAAATACATATAAAAGATTCTCTAAATCCCATACATATCAATCATTGATTGAAAATTCTAAAGAAAAAACTTGTTTTCATGCTTGGTAAATTAATAAGGATTTGTGAACATAACTTAAATCTATAAGAGAGTCTCGGAGTAGACAATAATTCCCCCTAAAAAAGGTGTAATGAGTCTGACCTCCCATCCTCTCGACCAATGCAAATTCTTAAGCCTCATCATTCCACAACTAATGAGCACCTAACTTTGGAAAGTAGGTCCAAATAGATATAAAATCATTGGATGTTTTCGGTTCTATGAATAAACCTGTTAGAAACTGATTAGAAAGTTTGAACCTTAAACAAACAATGTCATCCCCATTTCCAGAAGAAATAAACACCTATGTTGAATATTATAATTTATTGGGATTGATATCTTATGATTATCATCTACCATATTTTATTAAATGGTTTATGACCATTTTTACTGTGGATGTGTTATCTTACCATTCACCGTACTACTTATAATGATTTTTGATTATGTTTATAGATTGGGTAATGTTATTTAAATTTCATATATATATTTTTTTTATGTTTAACCCCATTCATATGAGGAATTAATTGGACTTAGTAAGTGATGGGTGGGGTCTGATATAGCCCCTTGATGCATAGATAGGTCTCACGAGATAAAATAGAAATAGATTTGTCTGAGATCTTAAACATTTATTTTCAGATATCTTGGCTGAGGCCTCGAAGGTATGTTTATGATGTTCATCATTATGAATTCCCTCATTATGATATTAGTAATTGATAAATAATATGATTATTTTACTAGTATAATATCCATTTTTAAGTTTCATGTGATTATTTATATAGAATTATTTATTCATCTTTTATTCCTTCCATATTATTCTCAAGAGTATGTTTTATTGACATATGTTTTAGTTATTCACCTTGTCTTATTATTTATGTTTACGATAGCTTCCACTATATTTTTTACCCTTACTGATCATATGATATCACCCATTTCTTATGTTTAATTTTTCCCTAGGATGAAAATATGTATATTATGAGTGACTTTTAGGGATAATCTAAGAGTTATGGATGTTATCAGTAAAGTTGTTATGTTTTTTTCCTTTAAAGTTGTAATGTAAAACTCATGTTTGTATCTGGTTTTAAAAAACTACTAAAATCTTTGGTTCTTTGGTATGTGAACACTTGTTCATAGTACCAATGTAATAAATTAAGGCACTAACTTTGGGATACTAGGTTTGGGGTCTTTACACCTAGCTCCTGACCTTAGAGAACTACGAAAATAGCGTTGAAAATGACCCATCTAGTTGCAATCGTGACATGCTCTAGGTTGTGTCATATAATTTCTCTTAATATGATCAAAAGAACCACACTAAAAATATCCCAACTTACTCTTCAATCTTAGAGGTAAGTTTACTAATTCTATAGTTTGATTCTAAGATATACCACCCCCTTTATAATAGGTGTACATCCTCTACTTGTTTCCAATATTAGAGTTTCCACCGGTTCCCATAGGAATGAACTTGCTTCCTCCAACTGTGTTTCCCAAGATGTCTCTTTCTGCCACTATTTCTCTATTTACCATCTTTTTATAATCCATTATACAAATAAAAATAATTTTTTAACAAATTTATGGTTTCAACCTCGATTCATAAATATGCACCTTCAAGGACGCACTTGCAGCAAATTCTAGTGAAAATTGAACTAAATTCACAAATTTATCTGCATACACATTACTGAGAGTTTCTCCTACTTCAAACTGAATAAATTCATTATTTTAGTAATTCTGAATATGTGAGGATAGAATTGTTTGTTGAAAAATTCCACAAAATCATCTCATGAAATGCCTTGGTCCAATTTATCATGAACTATTAAACCCCACCATTGGCATTCTAGATCCTACAGCATATAAGATTCTATTTTCATTTTTAGATCAAATAGTATGACAAGGAAATCAAAGATTTGATTCATCCTATTTTGAAACACTTATTCTTTTTCTAGTTTAGAAACACCCTAAAAGATGGATGGATTCTACTTTTGGAATTGAATAGAATGATCCATATGTCATCGTTCATCCATTTTATTCCCTCTATCCACAACCTGAAAATCCTAGATAATACTCTGAACCAACTATTGGTTCACCTGTGGATCAATTGCAACCAAATTCTCAATAGAATCTTCTGGTTGGTTCATATGAATCTTACTTGGTTTTATTATCTATAACTAAAATAAAACTACATTTAATCTCACTCTATAGTAACTAAAGTCTTATTAATTTCAAATCTACCATTTCAATAATTTCTAAAAACATTTTTATCTATAATAAACCAGTTCATCTATGTTCAAAATTCTACTGTAAATTCTTTTTCTGAAATATCATCATTTTAATTTTCAAAACATTTTTGAAAATATCACAATCATGTCTTTAAAAATCAAACCATTTTAAACTATTTTTAAAAAACAATGCTTTTTCACCAAATCATAAATCATTACTCAGAATGAATTATGAACTCCTAGTGGGAAGTCATTTCTATCAATGCATGCCATGCTCTTCTCATTGGATAAACCCATGATGATGAGGTTACAAATCCTATAAGTTTTTTAAAACACTCATGTACCCAACTCCCTAGTAATTTGAAGTTTAGTATAAATAGGTTAGTTGTTCCTTTTTATTCTCTACATTTCAAGTTCTAACAATATTACTCCTTTATACCATCCCAAGAGATAGACTAGCACTAATCACATATCAAGGATCGAATAAGATGATACCATTTTTAACATCCCTCCCCTCACCTATTAGATTGGGAAGAGGTAGTGGGTGCTACTAAACTTTAAGTAACATCCCCAGGAAACCAAAGGATATAAATAAATACCAAGGGATTCATAGATAATTGGGGGATGATTTTCCATTTGAAGATAAAACAACTATACCATGATAACCATATTAATAAAACCTCTATATGATTCAAGAGTAAAAAAATATAATCCAAAACAAAACCTATCCAAAAGACAACCATATCAGAGTACAAAATGAAAACCAAGTGACATAACCAAAGGGTTCAAAACAAAAAAAATCCAAATACAACAAAGTCATCAACCAATAACTCCCAAACTTCTCTAAGCTCCAACTTGACAAGCCATACTCAAGGTATCAAGAATAATCACTAAAGAACGGAGATACCTTACCTTTACCCGTGTCTCGATAGATAACATCTACAAGGAGTATTTCCCCAATGATAAAACTTAGTAGGATTTCCCTAATAATTTCTCAACTCACACTACCATGATAGAACATGTTAGCATATTTATATAAAATATTTTAAAGTGATTTATATCAAATCCAAATAGTTTTCCAAACTAAAGTAGTTTTTCAAGGAAAAAAATAAACAATAAAATAATCCATTAAAAAACATTTATCAAATCCCATTTGTAATTCCCATTACATTCACACACATCCACACATGAATGAACAGGTGAAAGTTCCATACTCATGAGTGGTCTCTTGTCGATCCACCAATTCATCATAAGGTAAACAATACCAGGTGCCCCAATGGCACACACCCCTTCTATAGGGTCACATCTAATGAAAATGAACTCATACTTACCATGTATGCCAAATCATGCCAATACATTTAAATAAAACATTTATTTTATTGAAAACATTTCTATAAAACTTTTACCATGAATCAATACAACCATTATTATAAAATGACCGTTTTAAAATCATAAACGAAAATCAATTTCCACAGAACTGATAAATTTTCACAATTTTCCAAGAAAAAACCACTAAATAGGTTTCTATCAAATCACATAAGGGTTTCGCAATAATTTCAAGCAATGAAAATTAATTTTAAACCAATCCTTTAAGTTCTAATCAATAGGAATTGAGAGAGAATCCACCTACCTCTCAAACTTTGGAGAAAATGAAGAACGGCATAATAACTTCAACAACCCAGGTTAGATCTTCTAAATTTGACCTTAGATCTTGTTCCCTTTAACCAAAACAATCATATTTCATCATAATTGATAAAAAAATCATAGATCTATTCCCCAATGGATTGGATCTATGATTCTGATAGAGGGAATAAGAAGATATCTAAGGAAAACGATGAAGAACGAGCACTTACTGATGAATCATGGCCTCCAACGCACTTATATTATCCTAGGAATTTCTCCTGGATAAAAAGGAATCATCTCTACAACTTTGGGAGGAAGATAAATTTATGTTATGACCAGATTGGGGGGGAAAAGTTCTTAAGGGGCTAAATTGAGTTAGATCCATTTTTCATATCTGAATTTTAATAGTTCACAGTTAGGGCACTCGGTTAGGAAAACCATGCACTAACCATGCATGAGATACTACCTCAATAAACACCTCACATGGTTAGATCACATGATTAGACAAACCATGAACCAACTGTGCATTATCCACTATCTCAAGTGACAGTAGGCTCACACAGTTTCTCTTACGCATCCGAATAGTTTTTCTAATTTGTATGTCAACCGTGAACCAACCTAGAAACCTGTTTTTTCCCTTGTATGGTTTCTTGGATGTGTTTCACAGTTTCTACTAATCGTGATCAAATATTTCACCTCTAAAAAATCCTATAAAACTTTCCAAAACCCCTCCATACCACCCTAAGATTAACCCAATCGTTTTATATACTTAAAATATATAAATAAGTGGTCAAGTGCCTAAAACTGGGGGTGATACATGGAAGTTATGTCTCCATGATCATAACTATGATGCACATGATTTCAATTTAGTGATAGTTGGGTCTTCCTTGAAGTTGTGGTGATATTATCTCATTGGATAGTGTCTTGTGGTTTTTACCGATCATAAGAGCCTAGGGTTTGTCTTTTATAAATGTGACTTGAACTTGAAATAAATATGGTGGATGGAATTATTTCATATTATGACTTCAAGATTTCATATACACCAGGAAAAGGAAATGTTGTGGCTAATGTGCTAAGCTGTAAGTCACATAGTGATGTTGTGTGTAAATCTAGATAATCATGGAGAGTGATGGAGGATATCTCAATAATACATCTAGATATGGGAGAATTTTATGATAGAGGTTGTCTTTTTTAGATGAAAATGCAGTCATATTTGGTACAATGGGTGGAGGATCTCTGTTTGGAGGATTCTAAGGTAGAGGTATGGAGAGACCAAGTTGTCTTTGGAAATTCCCTTGAGGTTTGGTCTAAGGATGAACAGCATCGGGTGTTGTTCCAATGGAGGTTTTTCATTCCTTTGTAAATTCATGATATGGTTCTCTATGAGTTATATAGATTAACCTTAGAAATACATCCTAGCATGACAAATATGCATCGATCTTTGAGAGGTCAATTTTGGTGATCTGGGTTGAAGCATGCAGTTGCAAAGTTTTTTCTCAATGTTTGGTCTACTAGAATGTGAAGAACAAGCACAGTGTTCCTGGTGGTTTGATCTAACCATTATATATTCCTCATTGGAAGTGGTAGTACATATCAATGGACTTCATTAACTATTTACCTCAAGCTCGGGAAGACTAAAATACTATATGGGTGGTAGAGGATCATTTGATGAAATCATCACACTTCATAATGATCGGGGAGTTGAGATCAGTGGAGGTTTTTCTGGGGTAGTATATGGAGGAGGTGGTGAGACTCTACAGAGTCCCAAATACGATCATCTCATATCGATATCCTCATTTTACCTCAAGTATGTGTAGAGGTATCTAGTGTGATTTTGGATCACAGTTATTCCTTAGCACTACTTTTAATCCAAAGATGGGTGGTTAGATAGAGTGGACCATCTAGACTCTTAAATACATGTTTCATTCATGTTTCCTATAGTTTGAAGGTTCGTGGATAAGGAACTTGCCTTTGACCGAGTTTTCTTACAACAATAGCCTTCACTCCACCATTGGTATGGTGACATTTGAATCTTTGTATAGTCAACCTTACCTTTATCCATTGTGATGTACTAGGTTTATAGAGGCATCATTTCTCAAGCCAAAATTGGTATATAATACAAAAGATATGGTTCAATTAATACGTGATAGAATTAAATAAGCATAGGATCATGATAAATATTATGTCGATCATAGACAAAGACCTCTGGAGTTCAATGTTGGAGATCACATGTTTCTGAAGGTGACTCCTCATTGTGGGAAATGAAGATTTGATTATGGAGGTAATATTTCTCCCATGTTCGTTGGGCCTTTCAAGGTGTTGGATCATGCTATATTCATGGCACATCGGATAGAACTACCCCCATATATGAGCTAGATACACAATATCTTGCATGTGTCATAGCTTCATCGTTACCTTCATTAAGACTCTCACATCATATATTTGGGTGAGACTGATGTTGATGATGATAAAACCTTCGAGAGTGGCCCATAGAGATCCAGGGTTGTCAAGAGAAGGTTTTGCATGAGAATTTTATTCCCTTGGTTCATGTATTATGGTGCCACAATGGCATAGAAGAAATATTACAACCCTGATCTTTTATTACACAATTAAACATAATTTATTACATAAACTTCACTTGATACAATAAAGAAGATTGAGAGGTCTAGTGTCTTTGGGGATTAGGATCATTACACAACAACTTAAAACATGAAATACAACATCTTTATTGAAAACTTCCTTTACATGACCACTAAATTCCCTCATACTTAGCATTGCATGGGATAATCTAAGGACATGTATAAGAAAAGGGTGAGCTATAAATCCCAGTAAGGTAATAATCATGGAATAACATGAGGAATATAATAAATGTTAGAAAATAGTCATATCAATAGAGCACAAGAGAATCATAAACATAAAGGCATGATAAATCATGATAATCATAATATGGAAATGTGGAAATAACACTTAACATGGAATTAGCATGGGCCAAGGCTCATTGCACATGGAGCATGAGTAAATCCTCATTACACATGAATCATGAGAAAAACCTCATTGTTCTTAAATTATCATGATTAAACACCCATTTCACATGACATATCATGATACTATACTTTACCCAATGCATTGGAGCGCTATAAGGGTGCACCCTTCTTAAACATTTCATTTCATGCATAAGTGTGCCACATGGATTCATAAAACATAATCATTTATTCCATGATAAAGGAATTTGGAATTCATATATGAAACTTTATAATCAATAAGTAAATTTTCATAAAGGTGAATACCCTTGATAGAGAAATGGTCATGGTATTCACTACACGATGACATTGGCTTGGAAAATCGGTGTAATTTCGGCAGCGTAACGGCGTGACGTAAGAATTCATAAAAATGGTTGATGAGAAAGAAAGGGGTGTCTAATAATATTCACATGAAATGGATAGTAAGGGGGTAATATAAATACATGTCCCAACAATTTTAATGGAATTTAGATTCATGATACAAAAGAATTTCTTGAATGTAAATGAGGAGAGAGAAATTCCTTTTGGAATTTTGGCATAGTAACAGGTGTACATGGGAAGCATTTAATGAGAGATAAAAGGGTATCCCATCATTCAAACATAAATAGGGCAGTATGGGGGAGGTTTAAAACCATAACCCAACATTTATAATTGAAATTAAAAGGGCATAACGATTTAAAGAATATTGGACAAAATGAAAAAGGAAGAAAAACCCTTACTTGGAAGTGTGCTTCCAAAGGATTGAGAGAGGATTGAGAGAGGCTTATTTGGAGCTTGGGGAACCTTGGTAGGATTATAGATAGAGGAGGGTAGAGTTTGGACAAACTCCAAAGGCTTTGAGTGAGGAGGAAGTGGGAGCTTGGGTTGGTTTATATAGGAAAGGTGAGGTAATTCTTTATTATTTAGGTTTGGGACCCTCACATTAAACTAATCCAAACCACAAACCAGCCCATGGTTTTTGGAAAAGGGAAGTGTAAAATAATATTTTATAAGGCCAAAGTCCTAACTTCTTAAAATAATGGGGTTACTTATGTGGAGGTGAGTCACACTCCCAAGGAAAACAATTTAAAAAGACAAGATGTTTAATAAGACT
Source organism: Viscum album (assembly GCA_963277665.1). NCBI lineage: Eukaryota > Viridiplantae > Streptophyta > Magnoliopsida > Santalales > Viscaceae > Viscum > Viscum album. The sequence goes on along the minus strand of OY728163.1, from coordinate 933,974,210 downwards.
TGAAGGGTCTATTAATGCTTTGTAAAATAAGTCAAAAAAACCCAAAATCACATTATTTTAATGGTAAAACATATATTGGCCAATCATAAGGCTTATAGTATTTTATTACATCACTATTGGGTCATTATGATGTTATAAAACACATTATATATTTAAAAGGTATTTAATTTTTACCCAAAAATTTGACTCTCAGAAAATTATGAAAAATTCACCGTTGGATAATTTCGACATCCTGATTCCAAAAATAATATTTATTTTATCTAAATAATTTTCTAAATATTTTAATTTTCACTTTTAAAATAAAAACTGACATTTATCAAAAATTCACGGGTTTTGACAAAAATGGCTTTCAAACCTTAATAAAAATCACAATTGCATTCATAAAATTATACGATCATTTATATTTAATAAAAAATTAATTTAATAATAATAATAATATTTTATTAAAATATTATTTAATTCAAAAATCCATTAATTCATCAGAATAGATTTCTTAGCTGAATATTAACTAAAAACACTCTTTGTGCTTTAAAAACTATTTACAAGGTAACAATAATAAAATGAAAGTATATTAATTATTATATAAAAAAATAATTTACATAACCATAGTACTAGGGATTTTTTACATAACCCCTTAAAACAGCCACATAAGACCTAAGGGTAAGGTGCACGATGGTGACAGACTCTTGGGGTGGCTCAGATAACGTTTCACACATGGTGATTTCTATCAACTTTCACTTCTTGTGTAGACGGTTCCATTTGAGCTTGACATGATGAAGCTCGGCTTGGGCTTGGTCAAGAGCGAAGCCCAATAATGCCACCTCTTTTCTGAGCTCCGACAAATGGGCTTCGTATGGGTCACGTCTACTAGATGAGGTCATCGCTTCCTTTGTCTGAGTAAATTGGATTTGTTAAAGCCCTATATTTATACTAATCATGTGATCACTATTCAATGGATATATTATCAATGGTCACAATTGTTAACATAAAACTAAAGAAGTTGAAATTTTATATAAACATTTTACATAAAGAGACATTTAGTTAGATCAAGAGGGATTTCCATTAATGAAATTTTGGGTCGTTACAATCTTCCCCCTTAAAAAATTTCACCCTCGAAATTTTCTTTTCCCACACTAAAACAGATGTGGGTAACTCTGCTTCATCATTTCCTCTGATTCCCACATCGCTTCTTCAAACTTGTGGTTTCTCCATGACACCTTGATGAGGGGCATTGTATTATTTCGTAGAAATTTTTCTCTATGATCTAAGATCTTCACTGGTTGCTCCTCATAAGAAAGATCATCCTCTAATTGTACCACCTCTGAAGAGAGTACATGTGATGGGTCTGATATGTACTTTTTTAAGAGGGATACATGAAAGACATCATGTACTTTTTCCATGGTAGGTGGAAGTGCTAGTTGATAGGCCACATCCCTCACACAATCAATAATCTCGAAGGGTCTGATGTACCTTGGACTTAACTTCCCTTTCTTTCAAAATCTCATGACCTTTTTTCACGGAGATATGCATATAAATACCATGTCTCCAACTTTAAACTCAAGGTATCATCGATGGTTATCTACATAACTCTTTTGTCGACTCTGGGTTGACTTAATATGCTGCTGAATGGTTTTCACCTTCTCCACCATTTCTTCGACCATTTTTGGTCCAAGTAGCTTATGCTCACCAACCTCATCCCAACATGCCAGTGTTATGAACCTTTTCCCATAAAGGGCTTCATATGGTGCCGTTTGGATGCTCGAGTGGAAACTGTTATTAAAGAGAAATAAACTAGAGGAAGATGTTGATCCCATCCTCCTTTAAATTACATTGAGCACGCTCTCAATATATCCTCAAGTGTTTGAATAGTCCGCTCGGATTGGACATCAATTTGAGGATGATAGGTCATACTGAAGTTCAGTTCAGTATTCAAAGTATGTTGAAGACTCTTCCAAAACTTAGAGGTGAATCTTGAATCTCGATCAGACACAATAGATAGTGGTACTCCATACAGTCTTACCACTTCCCTGGTATATATTTGTGTCAGTTGATCCAATGAGAAATCCTCCTGAATAGTAATGAAGTGTGCGTCCTTTGTAAGATGATCCACAACAATCCAGATTGCATTGCTTCCTTTGGATGTCTTTGGAAGTCCAGTGACAAAGTCCATGGTGATGTTCTCCCATTTCCATTCTGGTATGAGAACTGGTTGTATCATCCCCTTAGACTTCTGCCTCTCTGCCTTCACTTGCTGACACACCAGTCACTTTGATGTATATTCAACAATCTCCTTATTCATATTATCCCACCAATAATGCTCTCAGATATCTCGATACATCTTTGTGTTTCCTAGGTGAATAGAGAAATTTGAACTATGTGCATCATACAAAAGTTCCTTCTTCAGCTCCGGACTTGATGGAACACATAGTCTTTTCCCAAATCTTACAATTCCTTCATTAACATTAAACTTTGAGGATTTCCCTTTTCCGACAGCTTCCACTTTTTCTTGAATTCCTACATCAGCCTTTTGAACGTCCTTTAACCTTTCCAAAAGTGACGGTTGAGCAATCATTTGTGAAAGGATTGATGATGTTCCCTTCTTTATGATTCTCATTTTCATATTTATCAAATCTAATAAGATTGGATCCTTTTCAATTCTCATCAATGATATAATCATTGGGTCCTTTCTACTTAGGGAATCTGCCACCTTGTTCGCTTTCCCAGGGTGGTAATGGATTGAGCAGTCATAGTCTTTGATCAGCTCTAACCATATTCATTGGATCATGTTCAACTATTTTTATGTGAATATATGCTTGAGGCTTTTGTGGTCCGTATATATTTCACACTTCTCCCCAAAGAGATAATGCCACCAAATTTTCAAAGAGAAGATCACTACAGCCAACTCGAGGTCATGTGTTGGATAGTTTTTTTCATGAACTTTCAATTGCCTTGAATCATAGGCAATGACTATCATTTTACATCAACACACATCTCAGGACCTTCTTTGAAGCATCACTGAATACCACAAAAAGTTCTCCACTTGTGGGTAAAGTGAGAACGGGTGCAGTGATAAGCCTCCTTTTCAACTCCTTAAAGCTTTCTTCGCATTCATCACTCTAAGAAAACTTTACTCCCTTCCAAGTTAGCATGGTAAGAGGGTTGGAAAATCGTGAGAAATTTGTCACAAATTGTCGATAATATCCAGATAACTCCAAGAAGCTACAGATATCCATTACTGATGTTGGCCTCAGTCATCCCCTAATTGCATCTGTTTTGGAGGGATCGATAGATATCCCATTGCTTGTGATGATATGGACCAAGAATGAGACCTCCTTCAACCAGAAATTACACTTGTTGTACTTTTTATAGAGATTCTCCTTCTGCAAGGTCTCTAGTACAGTTCTCAGATGCTCGTCATGATCCTCCTTGGTTTTGGAGTATATCAGAATATCATCTATAAAGTCTGCCAAAAATTTGTTGAGGTAATCTCTAAAGACTCTATTCATCAAGTCCATGAAGATTTATAGAGCATTAGTGAGTCCGAAAGGCATTACTATGAATTCATAGTGCCCGTATCTTGTACGAAAAGAAGTCTTGGGGATATCTTCCTTCTTCACCCTTACTTGATAATATCCCGACCGCAAATCCACCTTGGAGAAGTATTGTGCTCCACACATCTGATCAAACAAGTCATCTATTCGTGGGAGAGGATACTTTTTCTTTATCGTGATTTTTTTAAACTCACGATAATCGATGCAAAGGGGCATTGACCCATCTTTATTCTTAACGAAGAGGACTGGTGCACCCCATGGTGAAGCACTTGGGCATATAAACCCTTTATCTAGATTCTTTTGTAGTTGTTTCTTCAGCTATTCAAGCTCCACAGCAGCCATTCTATACAGAGTCTTGGATATTGGTAATGCCCCAGGTATAAGTTCAATTAAAAATTCGACATCTCTTTGAGGAGAAAGACCAGGCAATTCCTCGGGAAACACTTCAGTGAATTCCCTCACAATAGGCATGTCCTCTAGGATGGTTTCCTCCTTAGACTCAATCATCTGAGCTAGATACGAATGCTCATAGGGTAGTAATATCCATGCTTGAGATGATGGAACTAAAGAATATTCATCTTCTTCATTTCACTTGTAAAGAATTGGGGGTCAATTCTCCACATGGAGAGTGATTTCCGGGCGTAGCGGAAGCGTATTGGTGGGTTTTCCCAACTTTAATTTTAACGTTAAACAACGTTCAATCCGAGATCCTTCATGATATAAAACGCCGAATCTTCGGAATAGAACGAAGAACGAAAAGAAAAGAAGAGTCTCAGAACCCTTGAGGAGGATCATCATATGTTGATTATAATTAATTTAATTAATGCATAAGAATTACCTTGTTGGAATTCTTTCTTCATTGATGTGTCCAGTCACGATTCGGTGATCCGTCGTTGCATCATAGAATCCAAGTGTAGGATTCCTCTAGCGGTGATCCACACATGTGTCACGTATCCCCGGACATCACAGAAGAGATCTCCGGGTGCTAGCGCGGAAGAACCTTCGCTTGCGATGTCCGCCTTCGACCGCCTTGATCCGGTGGAGGATCTTGCTCTTGTAACTTGAGGGCGTTCTTGGTGGAAAGGGAATTCTCTCTTGGCTTGAGAGTATTTCCAAATCCGTTGTGCACAAAAATGGCTCTCAAAAAATGTTGGGGTTGTGAGGATATTTATAATCAGGTTTGAGGTTAATAGAGTTATGACAATAAATAAACGCATTACGCGTTTTATTTATTTCATTAACTCTTATTTAAAACCCCCATGTCGAATTATTAATTCCTTGACATGCGCCCACGCTGATTATAATAAATATCATTTAATAAAACAATATTAAATCCTCAAAATCCCAATTGGAAAAACTACACGGCGTGTAATAATTAATACACAGCGTGTACTTGTTTTCCAAAAAACTACACAGCGTGTATATTTAATATACACGGCCTGTACTTTTATTTTCCATTTTTCTCCACCACATTTATTAGACCTTGAGTAATGACTATTTATTTCTTAAATAAATGTAACTGCATTACTCGCTAATAAATATATTATTTTATCCACAGTATATTCTCTCGAATAACTAGTGTCAAAATAAATGTGATCAGACATCCTTAAATAATTATTAAACCACAGTCGGGAATAATATTTATTTAACTTCTTAAATTAATATTTAACTGAGATACATGGACACACTTAGTGTGTGACCCTCTAGGCCTCTTTCTCAGTGGCATTAGGCTGAGCCTGCCTAAAGTCCAAGGTTAGCATCTAGCAACACACCAAGGCACCCATAGAGAAAGAAGTTAACGCCGCAATGACGTGTCACCTCCTACGAATGCTTATCGTGTAATATAATCCCTTTGTCTCAATATCTCCAATCAAGCGGGTTTCATGCTAGTGCCATCAACCCATGTGCTTGATTATTCTTTCTTTGACTTCCCGGAATTGAACTTGCCCATACCTTACCATGGCCATGGATTTATTTAGGCTATATCAATTCCATCAAAGGTCCTGAGATATCTACTTCCGTTATGGAACGGAAGGGACAAATCCTTTCTCGCATTATCTATTAATATGGTATTACTCGTGATGCACCCAACGTATCCTACCTCGCTGCGAACAGTGTGTCGTCACAGTTTTCATCAATACATCTAAGTGCGCGAGTTGTAATACCCATTAATAATAATCTTAAAGTCTAAGGATCAATACACACGCCCATAGATAGGAACATCCAATGACACTATGAAATGTGGATTTCCTACTGGAGGGTCTCGTTCTCATAATATCCTCCTAGATATTACCAAGGGCGCACACCATGAGAAGGTGCCTCAAAGTTTTATGAGTCCTCACCCCTAATGACCTGTATTATTTGTGTCCCTCAAATAATATCATCCGGCCATAGAACATACATTCAAGAACAGTGTTATGGAACTTTCGGGTTCTCATCATAGCAGGGATCCGCTACGACCCTTTAATTCAACAGCTGTCCTTAGGACATTATCACATGACATGTCACGCAGAAGAACAATCAAGATGTGATAAGGCTTTTATTTAATGAATAAAGTACAAAGTAGTTGGTTCTAGACCACCAACTCCAACAGACTCCCACTTGGACTAGAGCCAACTGCTAACAACCTTTAACCCGCTTGCTCTCACATGATATTCATGCTTCTGCTGAGATAGGCCTTTAGTCATGGGGTCCGCCACGTTCTCTTCCATGGACACTCTGCTCACTGCAACTTCACCCCTTTGATAGAAATCCCTCAAGAGGTGATACTTCTAGAGTATGTGCTTTGTCCGTTTATGTGCCCTTGGTTCTTTTGCAAGAGCCATTGCTGCAGTATTATCACAATACAATGTAATGGGATCTTTACTGCTAGGCACCACATCAAGCTCCTGGACAAAGTTCTGAATCCAAACGGCTTCTTTGGCTGCATCATAAGCCGCTATATACTCGGACTCTGCTGTAGAATCGGTGACAACTGGCTGCTTTGAACTCTTCCAGCTCACAGCTCCTCCATTGAGACAGAAAACATATCCAGATTGCGACTTCAGATCATTCTGATCTGTTTGAAAACCAGCATCAGCATACCCTATGATGACAAGCTCCTCGTCTCCTCCATACACTAGGAACATATCCTTAGTTCTTCTCAGATACTTAAGGATAGTCTTAACAGCAGTCCAATGTTGTTCTCCTGGATCTTCTTGATATCTTCCTACCATGCTCAGTGCATAGGCAACATCAAGCCTGGTACATAACATGACATACATGATGGATCCTATAGCCGAAGCGTATGGGATCTTGCTCATCCTATCTTTCTCCTGTTGTGTCTGGGGACACATTTTCTTAGAAAGATGTAAGCCATGTGACACTGGAACCAATACCCTCTTGGATTTTTCCATACTAAATCTCTTTAGTATCTGGTCAATGTATGTACCCTGACTTAGTCCAAGCAGCCTCTTGGATCTATCACGAATGATCTTGATCCCTAGAATGTAGGTTGCTTCTCCTAAGTCCTTCAAGGAGAAACACTTGTTCAACCAGTCCTTAACTGACTATAAGGCTGGTACGTCATTTCCAATAAGCAATATGTCATCAACATATACCACTAGGATGACGACCGCATTCCCATTAAACCGCTTATAAACACATGGCTCACATTCGTTCTTAATGAAACCAAATTCCTTTATGGCTTCATCAAATCGAATGTTCCATGACCTAGATGATTGCTTTAATCCATAAATGGATTTCTGCAACTTGAAAACCCGTTTGTCTTCACCTAGTGTCACAAACCCTTCTGGTTGTATCATATAGACATCTTCCTGAAGGTTCCCGTTAAGGAATGTTGTTTTGACATCCATCTGCCAAATCTCGTAGTCATGGTAAGCTGCTATGGCAAGTATGATTCTTATGGAATTAAACATGGAAACTGGCGAGAAGGTTTCATCATAGTCAATTCCTTGACGTTGTCTGAATCCTTTAGCCACTAGCCTTGCTTTATAGGTGCTAACTTGACCTTCCATGTCCAGCTTTCTTTTGAATACCCATTTGCATCCAACAGGCTTTACATCAACTGGCTCATCGACCAGAACCCAAACTTGGTTCTGATACATGGAATCCATCTCAGAATTCATAGCTTCTAGCCATCTTGTATCTTCTGAGCTTTCTACTGCTTCCTTGTAGGAGAGAGGTTCATCATTGTCCAACAATAATGATTCACCATCCTCGGTGACTAGGAAACCAAATCTCTCTGGTTCCCTTACCTCTCTTGAGCTCCTACGCAGTACTTGTGTTTCTGGAACCTCTTCCATGGGGACCTATGGAACTTGTTCCTATACCAACTCCTGTGTATCTTGAGCATCAACTTCGTCAAAGTCAATATTGCTCCCACTATCCTTCTTGAGGATGTGCTCCCTCTCAAGAAAGACGGCTTGTCTGGCGACAGTCACTTTCTTGTCTTGGGGGTTATATAGGTAATATCCTTTTGTTTCCTTGGGATATCCTATAAAGATACACTTCGTGCCCCGGGGTGCTAGTTTGTTGCCTGAGAAGGCCTTAACAAATGCCTCGCATCCCCATACATGTGTGTGTGACAAAGTGGGTTTCCTTCCATTCCATAACTCGGATGGAATTCCATTTGTCGCCTTAGTTGGTACTCGGTTTAATGTGTATGCTGCAGTTTGTAATGCATATCCCCAAAAGGATAATGGAAGATCTGCATGACTCATCATCGACCTCACCATGTCCAACAAGGTGAGGTTCCTCCTTTCACTAACACCATTCCACTGTGGTTTATAAGGAGGAGTGAGCTGAGATAGAATCCCAGACTCCCGTAGAATATCGATGAACTCTTGGTTCAGATATTCTCCACCTCGATCCGATCAAAGCTTCTTTATCTTCTTACCAAGTTGATTCTCTACTTCATTCTTGAATTCCTTAAATTTCTCTAAGGACTCTGACTTATACCTCATTAAGTAGACATAGCCATATCTACTCAAATCATCAGTAAAAGTAATAAAGTAAGAATATCCACCTCTAGCTTCTACTGGAAATGGTCCACACACATCTGTGTGTACCAATCCTAGAAGCTCTGTGGCCCTTTCACCTTGTCCACCAAAAGGCAGCTTGGTCATTTTTCCTTGTAAACAAGCGTGACATCTATCAAGTGGTTTTAGCTCAGTAGAGTCTAAATAGCCATCTTGGCAGAGCTTTGTCAAGCGCTTCTCATTCACATGATCAAGGCGGTGATGCCATAACTGGGTGATGTATGAGTCATGTGAGTTTGTTTCGTTATCGATTTCCAACACTTGGTTTTCGTAATTTAATACATACAAACCATTATTCAAATGTGCCATACCATAACATACGTTGTTCTTATAAAAGAGACAACCCTTATTTCCAAACTTGAAAATAAATCCATCCATATCCAAACAACATACAGAAATTATGTTCTTGGTAACACTAGGCACAAAATAACAGTTTTGTAAAACCAAAATCATGCCAGTTGGCAATGAGAGGTGATAGTCGCCAATAGCCAATGCAGCCAGCCTTGCGCCAATGGTAGCTCGAAGATCCACCTCTCCTCTGGCGATCTTTCTAAATATACTTGGTTCCTTCATTTGCATACAGATGTGAGCCCCACAAGCTGTATCTAATACCCAATGTGTAGAAATAGAAAGATTGCACTCAATAACGAACGCACCTTTAGCGTCCCCACGCTTCTGGGTGCAGTTCCTCTTCCAGTGGCCCTGCTTACCACATGCAAAACACACTGCTTCCTGTTCCTTTCCCTACCTCTGGATCTTCCCCTTCTTGGAGGGACGGTGCTCGGGGGCTTCAGACCGTTTATAAGTCTTTGGCCCCTTTGCCTTGTCCTTCCTTTTCTTGTTCACCATAAGGACCGCGGGTTTGTCACGCCCCATGTCTTTATCTACCTGGCGAATCAAGGTCAAAAGATCCGATAGACACTTCTCATTGCCGCTCATGTTATAGTTGACAATGAAGCTAGAGAAGGTCTTGGGCAATGATGATAGGATGAGATCTGTACGCAACTCATCTGGGAATTTAATCCCTAAGATGTCCAAGCGTTCAATGTAGCCAATAATCTTGACCACATGAGGCCCAGCTGGCGCAGACTCTCCAAGCTTTGTGGTAAATAAAGCATTGTAGATCTCATACCTCTCCTGTCTCGCCTTCTCTTGGTAGAGATCTTTAAGGTGAGACATCATGCTATACGCATCCATGTTTTCATGTTGCTTCAAGAGCTCATTAGACATGGCTGATAGCATGAAACACTGGACATTTTTGGCATCATCCATGTGTTTCATGTAGAGAGATAATTCCTCATCACTAGCCTCTTTCCCAGGCACAACTGGAATAGGCTCTTCCAGCACATATAATTTCCTTTCATGGCGAAGGACGACGCGTAAATGCCTCTGCCACTCTTGGAAATTGGTGCTGGTGAAAAGGTTTTCTTTTTCGAGTATGGTGCGCAATGATATGTTTGAAGTCATTTTATTTCCGTTTCTACAATTTAAGATGAGCAAATATTTAGTACTTTATTATAAAAATTGAGACAAATAAATAAATTAATACTTATTAGTCTCCCACTATTTTATCGAAATCCAATAGCCCTCACCATTGACTTCGGAATATTCTATTGCGTGAATATTCTAGTGGCAAGGATCCATATTGCCCTTCGCATTACCCCAACTAGGGTTGGTCAAGCAACTTTAAGGGTTTTAGGTAGGCATTCCAAATGCCAACTGCATTAACTCGCAGTTCCTTGATCTGATGAGTGGACTCCCCAATCCTGAAATCCTTTTTTGGATTTCCTCAACCTTTGCCTCTTGGTCACACCAAGTCCTGCTGTGGCAGTCAACCCTTGATGCGAACCAAGTCAAGTCAACCCAAAACCTTGAATTAGAATTCCCCGATAATTGAAAGCACCCCAACTAGGGTTGGTCAAGCATTTTGAACTATGGTTCGATTCTAACCAAGATTATGGAAGGCTATACCGAATTAATATTTATTTTGAGGTATTTTATCCTTATACGTAAATTGCCATTTTATTATCTTTGATTACATGCTTGTCAATATTAAGTGGGATATACTTAAGTTATTAACCATGTCTAAGATAATATTTACGTATAAGCCAATTTTATTTTAGTTCCATCTTGCATGCTTGTTTAATTCCTTAATTGTGTGATCGTGACAACACACCCACAATAAATAAACCATGCAACTGACAGAAATAAAATAAATGGTATGATCATGAGCTTTTCTATTGGTTAGTTTATCTAGCGGTTGATAAACTAACCCAAGACCTAGGGGAGAAACACCTTGAACCTTTCGGGTTCGTGTTTACAGCTTTCCACCTGTCCACCTTTGTATCTCCTTGAATTGGTTTCATCTTGGCTCCTGACTTGAGCCGCCTCCACTAGCTTGGGAGCTCCATCAATTACATATGCATTTATCTCACACGCAGGTGAGGGGAAAAAGGGGGTTTTACATAAAAGAATCCTTGGGCGCGCAGGTCCTACATATTAATGAGGAGATGGCTCACAGGCCAACAAATTTAATTTAAATAAATAAATTAAAAGAAACCATTCACATACAAAGGTCTCGGTCTAGCTCATGATCATCCATACATGCAACGATATTTACGCATAAATAAAACTAGCATTCAATTCTTTAATTGTTCTTGTTTAAGATAAATCACGCTCGAATCAATTAATTATCTTTAATTAATCAATCCTTTTATCTTAAATCCCTTTTCTGAATTTCCTTGAGATTCTCATCCATCATAATTTTAAAAAAATAAATTCATTTAAAATTATCCTTGTACACAACTTGTACCTTGGAGGCAACCCGGCGAATTCCCATTTATTACGCAGATGTTAAATTAAACACATATATATAAAACACCTATCACGTGTTGTGCCTCAGATTTACGCCTACACCATGGTACACGTCTCAAGGGTTTGTATAATATAATAATAAATTTTAATAAATCTGCGTAATTTGGGTGAGTACATGGCGTGTAGTTCCGACTACACGGCGTGTACTTTTTCTTCACCGTCCATCCGAAGTACACGCCTGGGGATAGGGCGTGTTAATGTACTTCGGAAATTTTCGGAGTACACGGCGTGTACAGTGGGACACACGCCATGTAGTTTCCACGTTACACAGTTTCCAGTCGGGCAGGCTATGTACGGAGTACACGACCCAACCCTAACCCGAAGGGACTACACGCTGTGTTCATTGGACCACACGGCATGTATTCCGGAAACCGTGTGCCACCTGTTTCTAGTCAACACACGGTGTCTTAAATTCTTAGAAAGAATCCAATACACGGCCTGATTTGGCGGATCAGTCAATGCATTGAACCTAGACTACACGGTGTGTACTTCCTAATACACGCCGTGTATTCTGGTGTTATACGGCCAGAAACATTTGGCTCCTCCAGATGAGTTCCTCTATTTTATTTTAATCAAAATTAAAAGAAAAATCCATTTCTGTGAGGTGAACAAGAAACAAGAGAGGAGGAACAGATCTCGATATAAAGATTTCCAGAACGATTAAACATGAATTGAAATAACTAAATTATTAAATGCGTAAATCACCAACAAAAAACTAAATAATTATAACCAACGATATGACCCCTTTGATACCACTTGTAGGTTCCGGGCACAGCGGAAGCGCGTTGGTGGGTTTGCCCAAATTTAATTTTAACGTTAAACAACGTTCAATCCGAGATCCATCACGATATAGAATGCCGAATCTTTGGAATAGAACGAAGAAAGAAAAGAAAAGAAGAGTCCTGGAACCCTTGAGGAGGATCATCATATGTTGATTATAATTAATTTAATTAATGCATAAGAATTACCTTGTTGGAATTCTTTCTTCGTTGATGTGTCCGGTCACGATTCGGTGATCCGTCGTTGCGTCGTAGAATCCAAGTGTAGGATTCCTCTAGCGGTGATCCACACGTGTGTCACGTATCTCTGGACATCACCGAAGAGATCTCCGGGTGCTAGCGTGGAAGAACCTTCACTTGTGATGTCCGCCTTCGACCGCCTTGATCCGGTAGAGGATCTTGCTCTCGTAACTTGAGGGAGTTCTTGGTGGAAAGGGAATTCTCTCTTGGCTTGAGAGTATTTCCAAATCCGTTGTGCACAAAAATGGCTCTCAAAAAATGTTGGGGTTGCGAGGATATTTATAATCAGGTTTGAGGTTAATAGAGTTATGACAATACATAAATGCGTTATGCATTTTATTTATTTCATTAACTCTTATTGAAAACCCCCATGTCGAATTATTAATTCCTTGACATGCGCCCACGCTGATTATAATAAATATAATTTAATAAAACAATATTAAATCCTCAAAATCCCAATTGGAAAAACAACACGGCGTGTAATAATTAATACACGGCGTGTACTTGTTTTCCATAAAACTACACAGCGTGTATATTTAATATACACGGCGTGTACTTTTATTTTCTATTTTTCTCCACCACATTTATTAGACCTTGAGTAATGACTATTTATTTCTTAAATAAATGTAACTACATTACTCGCTAATAAATATATTATTTTATCCACAGTATATTCTCTCGAATAACTAGTGTCAAAATAAATGCGATCAGACATCCTTAAATAATTATTAAACCACAGTCGGGAATAATATTTATTTAACTTGTTAAATTAATATTTAACTGAGATACATGGACACACTTAGTGTGTGACCCTCTAGGCCTCTTTCTTAGTGGCATTAGGCTGAGCCTGCATAAAGTCCAAGGTTAGCGTCTAGCAACACGCCAAGGCACCCATAGAGAAAGAAGTTAACGCCGCAATGACGTGTCACCTCCTACAAATGCTTACCGTGTAATATAATCCCGTTGTCTCGATATCTCCAATCAAGCGGGTTGCATGCTAGTGCCATCAACCCATGTGCTTGATTATTCTTTCTTTGACTTCCTGGAATTGAACTTTCCCATACCTTACCATAGCCATGGATTTATTTAGGCTATATCAATTCCATCAAAGGGCCTGAGATATCTACTTCCATTATGGAATGGAAGGGAAAAATCCTTTCTTGCATTATCTATTAATGCGGTATTACTCGTGACGCACCCAACGTATCCTACCTCGCTGCGAACAGTGTGTCGTCACAGTTTTCGTCAATACATCTAAGTGCGTGAGTTTTAATACCCATTAATAATAATCTTAAAGTCTAAGGATCAATACACACGTCCGTAGATAGGAACATCCAATGACACTATGAAATGTGGATTTCCTACTAGTGGGTCTCGTTCTCATAATATCCTCCTGGATATTACCAAGGGCGCACACCATGAGAAGGTGCCTCAAAGTTTTATGAGTCCTCTCCCCTAATGACCTGTATTATTTGTATCCCTCAAATAATATCATCCCGCCATAGAACATACATTCAAGAACAGTGTTATGGCACTTTCGGGCTCTCATCATAGCAGGGATCTGCTACGACCCTTTAATGCAATAGCTGTCCTTAGGACATTATCACATGACATGTCATGCAGAAGAACAATCAAGATGTGATAAGTCTTTTATTTAATGAATAAAGTACAAAGTAGTTGGTTCTAGACCACCAACTCCAACACTTTTGTAGTTGTTTCTTCAGCTATTCAAGCTCCACAACAACCATTCTATACAGAGTCTTGGATATTGGTAATTACCTAGGTATAAGTTCAATTGAAAATTCAACATCTCTTTGAGGAGAAAGACTAGGCAATTCCTCGGGAAACACTTCAGTGAATTCCCTCACAATAGGCATGTCCTCTAGGATGGTTGCCTCCTTAGACTCAATCATCTGAGCTAGATACGAATGCTCATAGGGTAGTAATATACATGCTTGAGATTATGGAACTAAAGAATATTCATCTTCCTCATTTCACTTGTAAAGAATTGGGGGTCAATTCTCCACATGGAGAGTGATTTCCCTCTCACGACAATTTATGTTGGCTCTATATAAGGAAAGCCAATCCATGCCAAGAATTTCATCAAATTCCACTAGAGGGAGTATGACGAGGTTCTCCAAGAATTTTAATACATAGATTATTATATGGGAGGAGTTATATTCATGGGATGTAATGATTTCCCCATTTGCCATACTCACCGACATCTTCACTTCCATGATTTGTGGTGGTGATGGGATTGTTCTACTAAACTTTTGAGATATAAAGGAATGCGTATAACCTGAATCAAAAAGTATGTTCTCTATTCTTGAATGAATAACTAGCGTAACTATCACCACTTCATTGTTGGGGTTCACTTCGACAATAGTGATGGCAAAAGCTTGCCCTTGCTGCCTTGGAGGTTGTTGGTTGCCTCCGAAAACCCTTGTCTTAGGGCACTGATTTGCAAGATGCCCTGGTTATTTGCAGTTATAGCAATGAACCATGTGTTGAGATTCTAATGGAGTGTTCTTCTCCTCTGTCACAGTCACGGGTCTTTCTTGCCGACAGTTAACAGCTAGGTTCCCTTTTCTTCCACACCTAAAGCATTTCCTCATCCCCTTCGGGCAATTTCCAGGGTGCTTTTCAACACCTTTGGCAAGTAGGGTGATGGATATTCTTAGAACTGTTGGATTTATCCATCAGACCACCAGAATTGAATTCCACCTTACACTTCTTATCCCCATGATACCCTTGAGATTCTCTGGTCTCCATTTTGACCTTGAGGGAACATCGGACAATTCCCTCATAGCTGTCAAAGTCACAGATCACCAGCACTTTCCGCAGGCTAGGTTTCAACCCACCAAAGAAGCGGTCAACCTTGCATTCGGGGGTAATGACCAAGCTGGAAGAATATTGTGAAAGCCTTATGAAGTTCTCCTCATACGCTCTAATAGATTCGTCATCTTTTTTTCTTGAGGGCAAGGAAGCCCCTTTCCATCTTAAGCCGGAGGGTGCGCAAAAAATATTTATCGAAAAAAATCTTCTGGAAATCCTTCCATTCCAATGCCTCGATCTCCTCCTCAGGCTTTGTATTTTTGATCAACATCCATCATTGATCAGCTTCACCCTCTATAGGATAAGCAGCCAGGAGAACCTTCTCTTGTTCAGAACATTGAAGGATAGATAAGATCTTTTCAATGGATTTGATCCATTGTTCAACGATTGAGGGATTATATGATCCATTAAAAGTGGGAGGCCTTTGTCTCATGAAGCTCTTGATAGTGACTTGTTCTTTATTAAGGGGGGTTGAACATTCCTCTTGACCCATGTTTCTATTCAAATCTTGAGTTATCTGAGAGAGAATCGTGACAAAGTTCGCGATTCCCGCTCCCATTGGATTGGGTATCTCATTAGTACAGTTATCATATTGATCTTCACGTCAATTGTTAGCCCGAGTCCTCCTATTACCGGCCATTAGCTGGAATAAAAGGAAGGTTAGGGGTAACACATAAAGGGTAATACAAGGACAAAACTGATGACTTATAAATAACTTTTATTTCCTTAACATATGAATCTATTGGCTTCAGTCTATGTTATCCATGACCTAAATTCTAACATATATTACTAGGGAATTTTTTTGGTCCCTTAATAATGGTCCATAATAAGCTTGTGAATTTACCAAAGCATATCCCCCAGGAGTGTCATAACCAAGAGTTCATCAAGGCCTGTTTTCGTGCACCATTTCCCGTTCAATTCTAGCTCAAAGCGGTGTTTTCAGGTTTTACCCCTAGGATACATTTGTGCTAAATCCGCCTCTACCTGCTCGTATCCATACAGGGAAGTATTTGCTTGATAAACCACTTAAAAAATACTCAACAAAACTTAGGGATTTTTTTATTATACTTAGTCTTGTCTCTAAGGCTTCACTAAGGTTTTCTAATCCTAATCCCAAAAATAACTAAACCTATCCTCTAATACCAACTATGAAAACCCTGACCTTTTATTACACAATTAAACATAATTTATTACATAAGCTTCACTTGATACAATATAGAAGATTGAGAGGTCTAGTGTATTTGGGGATTAGGATCATTACATAACAACTTAAAACATGAAATACAACATCTTTATTAAAAACTTACTTTACATGACCACTACATTCCCTCGTACTTAGCATTACATGGGATAACCTGAGGACATGCATAAGAAAAGGATGAGCTATAAAGCCCAGTAAGGGAATAATAATGGAATAACATGAGGAATAAAATACATGTTAGAAAATAGGCATATCAATAGAGAACAAGAGAATCATAAACATAAAGTCATGATAAAGCATGATAATCATAACATGGAAATGTGGCAACAACACTTAACATGGAATTAGCATGAGCCAAGGCTCATTGCACATGGAGCATGAGTAAATCCTCATTGCACATGAAGCACGAGTAAAACCTCATTTCACCTTAATTATCATGAGTAAACACCCATTTCACATGACGTATCATGATACTATACTTTACCCAATTCATTGGAGTGCTATAAGGGATCACCCTTCTTAAACATTTCATTTCATGCATAAGTGTGCCACATGGATCATATAACATGGATTCATAAAACATCATCATTTATTCCATGATAAAGGAATGTGGAATTCATATATGAAACTTTATAATCAATAATTAAATGTTCATAAAGTTGAATACCCTTGATAGAGAAATGGGCATGGTATTCACTACACAATGACATTGTCTTGGAAAATCGGTGCAATTTCGGCAGCTTAATGGTGTGACGTAAGAATTCATAAAAATTGTTGATGAGAGAGAAAGGGGTGTCTCATAATATGTACATGAAATGGACAGTAATAGGGTCATATAAATACATGTCCCAACAATTTTAATGGAATTTAGATTCATGATACAAAAGAATTTCTTGAATGTAAATGAGGAGAGAGAAATTTCTTTCAGAATTCCGGCATAGTAACGGGTGTACATGGGAGGAATTTAATGAGAGATAAAGGGGTATCCCATCATTTAAACATAAAGAGGGTAGTATGGGGGAGGTTCAAAACCATACCCCAACATTTATAATTGAAATTAAAAGGGCATAACAATTTAAAGAATATTGGACAAAAATGAGAAAGGAAGAAAAACCCTTACTTGGAAGTGTGCTTCCAAAGTCTTGAGAGAGGCTTGAGAGAGGCTTCTTGGGAGCTTGGGGAACCTTGGGAGGATTATAGAGAGAGGATTTCAGAGTTTGGACAAACTCTAAAGGATTTTAGTGAGGATTTAGTGGGATCTTGGGTTGGTTTATATAGGAAAGGTGAGGTAATTCTTTATTATTTAGGTTTGAGACCCTCACATTAAGCTAATCCAAACCACAAACCATCCCATGGTTTTTTCCCATGGTTTTTGGAAAAGGGAATTGGAAAAAAATATTTTATAAGGTAAAATTCAGAACTTCTTAAAATAATGGGGTTGCTTATGTGGAGGTTAGTCACACTTCCAAGGAAAACAATTTTAAAATACAAGATGTTTAATAACTCTCGAAGGGTCCATTAATGCTTTGTAAAATAAGTCAAACAAACCCAAAATTAAATTATTTTAATGGTAAAACATATATTGGCCGATCATAAGGCTTATAGTATTTTATTACATCACTTTTGGGTCATTATGATGTCATAAAACACATTATATATTTAAAAGGTATTTAATTTTTACCCAAAAATTTGATTGTCACAGAAAATTATGAAAAATTCACCATTGGATAATTTCGATGTCCTGATTCCAAAAATAATATTTATTTTATCTAAATAATTTTCTAAATATGTTAATTTTCACTTTTAAATTAAAAACCGACATTTATCGAAAATTCACAGGTTTTGACAAAAATGGATTTCAAACCTTAATAAAAATTAAAATTGCATTCTTAAAATTATACGATCATTTATATTTAATAAAAAATTAATTTAATAATAATAATAATATTTTATTAAAATATTATTTAATTCAAAAATCCATTAATTCATCAAAATAGATTTCTTAGATGAATATTAACTAAAACACTATTTGTGCTTTAAAAACTATTTATAAGGTAACAATAATAAAATGAAAGTATATTCATTATTATATACAAAACTAATGTACATAACTATAGTACTAGGGATTTGTTACATAACCCCTTAAAAAAGCTGCATAAGACCTAAGGGTAAGGTGCGCGATGGTGACAAACTCTTGGGGTGGCTTAGATAACATTGCACGTGTGGTGATTTCTATCAACTTCCACTTCTCCCATAGATGGTTCTATTTGAGCTTGACATGATGAAGCTCGGCTTGGGCTTGGTCAAGAGAGAATCCCAATGATGCCACCTATTTTCCGAGCTCTGATAAATGGGCTTCGTATGGGGAACGTCTACTAGATGAGGTCATCGCTTCCTTTGTCTGAGTAAATTGGATTTGTTAAAGCCCTATATTTATACTAATCGTGTAATCACTATTCAACGGCTATATTAGCAATGGTCATAATTCTTAACATAAAACCAAATAAGTTGACATTTTATATAAACATTTTACATAAAGAGACATTTAATTAGATCAAGAGGGATTTCCATTAATGAAAGTTTGGGTCGTTACAGGAAAGCACCTGGGAACATAAGTCATAGATATGCACTCTGTAACACCCTCATTTTTAGGTACTTAACCCTTCATTTATTTATTTTAAGTATATAAAATTATTGGGTTAATCTTTGGGTGTTTCATAGGTGTTTTGGAATGTTTTTTAGATTTTTTTAGAGGTTCGTGATTTGAGTGCGGTTAGTGGAAACTGTAAAACACCTCCAAGAAACCGTGCTATGGAAAACAAAGGTCATTGGGAAAGTTCACAGTTTGGCCAAATTGTGTGGATGCCCAGGAGAAACTATGTGAACCTTCTGTCACTTGAGAAAGTGGCTAATGCATGGTTGGTGTACAGTTTTTCTAACCGTGTGATCCAACCATGTGAGGTATTTCTTGAGGTAGTATCTCATATATGGTTAGTGCATGGTTTACTTAATTGTGCACCATTAAAATTTAGATCCCAAAATTGTGGATCTAACATGATTTAGCCATTTAAGCACTCATTTTTTCCCTAATCTAGTCATAACACGAATTCCTCTTCCTCTTAAGGCTAGAGAGACAATTCTGTTTGATTTAGGAGTGATTCTTAGGAAAATCTAAGTGCGTTGGACTTGGATTCATCAGTAAGTTCTTATTCTTCATCATTTTCCTTAGATATATTCTTATTTCCTCTATTGTGATCATAGATACAATCTATTGGGGATAGATCTATGTTTTTTTTAGTCATGATGAAATATGATTGTTTTGGTTGAAGGGAATAATATCTAAGGTCGTATTTAGAATATCTAAACTAGGTTGTCGAAGTTGTTGTGTCGTTCTTTGTTTTTTCAAAAATTTTGAAAGGTAGGTGTCTTCTCTCTTGACTCCTCTTGATTATAAATTTAATGCTTGGTTTAAAATTAATTTGAATTGCTTGAAATTGTTGTGAAACCCTTGTGAGATTTTATGTAAACATCTTTACTGATTTTTTCTTGTAAATTGTGGAAATTGGTCGGTTTTGTGAAAAGTGATTTTGGTTCATTATTTTAAAATGGTGATTTTTTTAATAATGGTTTTCTTGATTCAAGGTAAAAGGTTTATAAAAGAATCAATAAAAAAATGTTTTGTTGAAATGGATTGGTATAATTTGGCATGGTTTTTGGCATACATGGTTGGCATGAGTTCATTTACATTAGACGTGACCCTGTAGAAGGGGAGTGTTCCATTGGAGTTCTTGGTATTGGTTAGCTTGTGATGACTTGGTATATCAATGAAAGACTACTCGTGGGTATGGAATTGTCACCTGGGCATGGATGTGTGGATGTGTAGATATGTGGAAATGGAATGGGTATGCGAATGGGTATTTGAGAAATAGTTTTTAAAGGCTTGTTTTATTTTTTATTTCTTTCCATGAAAAACTACTTTGGTTTGAAAAAATACTTGGATTTGTTATAAATTACTTCAAACTGTTTTATATAAATGTGTTAACATGTTCTTTCCTAGTGGTGTGAATTGGAAAGTCATTGGGTAAATCATAATGAGTTTTATACTCACTCCTTTCTTGGTCACTTTGGTGCATTTGAATATGTTATATATTGAGACATAGGTAAAGGAAAGGTATCTTAGTTCTTTAGTGAGGCTTCTTGATACCTTGGGTGTGGATTTTCGAGTTGGATCTTGGAGAAGATTGGGAGTTGCTAGTTAATGTTTTGTTTTCTTTGTGTTTTGTTGTCTTTTGACTCCATTGGTTATGTCACTTGGTTTTTTCTTTGTACTCTGGTATGGTTATCATGGTTTGGTTGTTTTATATTAAAAGGGAAAATCATCCCCCAATTTTCTATGAAGACCTTAGAATTTATTGTCAACCTTTGATGTCTTGGGGATGTCACATAAGTCTAGTAGCACCCACCGCCTCTTCCTAAGTCAATGGGTGAAGGGTGGGATGTTACACACTCATTACCCCAAGTTGTTTGATGTTTAGTTCTTCTCTTATAAAATTGTTTGTTTGGTGGATGTTGACCTTTTTTGGTTATGTGGTTGTTTCTTCTTGTTTCTTGTTGTGGATTTACTCTCATTTGAGAGGTATCTCCCCCGGGAGAGTGTTTAGAAACTGGTTGTTACTGTTGCATGGTTTTGCACTTATTCCTCTAATGAGGTGGTTGAGCTCCTATGATGGCAAGATCCTTGAGAGGTATCTCATTAAGTGGCTAATCAGACGAACCCTTTTGTTTTCTCTCTGGGTTTGGTTTTGGATTCTCAAGGATGATAATGTTTTGAGAGGTATCTAATTTAAGGGCTCAGATCCACATAGTTTGACCCTTTGTATGTTTCTGAAACCCGTGGTGCTCAAAGAAGGATTAATGGGGATAAACAGGTGTTCAGCTACTAAAAGTTAGAAGCAAGGATAATTTACAGCGTAAAGGAAGGTTTTATGATGTAAATAAGTTTTATGGTCTAAATAGGTTTTGTGTATTGTGTGGCTGAGCCCATTCAATTTACGTCATAAATCTAACATTAATGGTGTAATTTAAATACAGTACTTGCGGTTTGAAGCAGCACATTTTTCAACGAAACTTAAAATTCAACACATTTACAACATAAATGGATTATTTATGCTAGAAATGTCCTCTAAGTGGTGTAGTTTATAACCTACAGTGCCCTCACCTCTCTCAAACCCTATGACACTTTCACCCAAAACTCTAGGTGGCCAATAGCTTCTTCTCCAAGTGATTGAGATCCCTTCAATAAGGATCAATCTCCATTTTCCATCTTCGATCAACGGCGATACAAGGTATGTTTTACCCTTTCTCGTGTGTTTCTTATATCTGGATCCTCATGCTTCTTCTTTTCATGTGATAGTGGTTTCTCTCCATCATTTTAACAAGGTTTTATTGGTTGTTTGTTGGTGCGGTTGTGGCATGACATCCTTGGATGGATGTAGCTCTTGCGGGATGGGTGATCGGGATCTACGACATTAGCATACTCTCATGTGAAGAAATTTGACACCTTTAAGGTAGGGGATTTGTTTCTTCTCATATTTATTTACATGCAATCATAACTTAGCATGGGCTAACCCTTTGGATGGAAATGGAATTGACCTAATAGATATTGAACCATATTAATAAATAAATTTCATCATGATCACATGTCTATGATGTTGTTTTATACCATGATAATGGGTTGTCTCTTGATTTTCTAGATGATGTTCTATTTATTCTATGCTTGTTAGCATGTTTTGTTATGATATGTATTAGCATGTTTTTCTTGATTGAAAATAGTAGAGAATGTAAAGCTAGAATTAATTGTTTAATTGGATTAAAAATTTAAAGAAGATTCTTGTTTGTAATCTGATGTTTGTTGTAATTTGGTGATAATCAAATCAATTCAATGTGCATGTTTAATCGAATATGATCTTCCATGTGTTAATGGAATTTGATAAATAATCTAAATCATGATAACACTTATTGAGAATGAAAATAATAACAAGGAATGTTAAATGAGATTTGTTCTTCTCATAGTTGGATGAAAGTGGTTTTTGATACTTGAGAGCATGTTTAATAGTTTGATAACTTGTTATAGTTGATATCTTAGGTTGTTTATAGTTGGAACCTATGAATAATTAATTAGTTAATTCAAGATAAAATAATATCATTTGTTTGATAAATATAAATGTTTGGGGGGCAAGAGAGATCATTATTAACAAAGGTTGGATGCCTTGTTTGTTGTTGCCTTGTGATGTGCTCTGGATGTGAGCTTTGCCAAGTGATGTGATATGAGCCTAGGATGGATGATGTGATATGGGGATGGGAGGCCCAGATGATGTGGAAATAGTTGACGTCTATGATGGTGAGATGCATCAAGATATGCATATGGATGTCGCGGATGACACTAGATATGGTGGAACGAGTTGAATATGGGCGTACCTATTGAAGTGATAAAGTTGGACGCTTTTTTTAAAATTAGGTACAACCAAGAAAGTGGCACACACGCAAGTAATAAAATACATTAAAATCATTGCCCCATGGAATTGACCCTACGACCATTCCCCAAACCCCTCCCCACCCTTACCACCCCAAACGAGCATGGGGGGCTGATAAAGTTGGATGCTTTCTTGTTATGAATCTATTAAATGGTTGATGTTTGAGTTACTTGTTTTATCTGCATTCCTTTTACCACTATTTGAGATAGTTTTATATGTTTAGTTGTATGTTTCCTCTTAGTGGTAGCTTAGGATAGTTTTCCTAGAACATATGGAATTATGGAATGAAGTCAATAATGTTTAATAAATGTTTAACTCATGGGGTTGGTGTTTTTGGAATGAAAATTTGATGATCTTGAGAAATCGTGGACTCAATTTGGATTATGTTTGGAAGACATGGACTTTACTCTGATGTTTAATGTAATGTAAAGTGGAATAATGTTGATGGTTAGCTAATGACTAATGAATTAATTTATGTAAAGTGAATTGATCAATGAAAAGAAAGTAATTTATTGTGGCTCTTTAAATTGTGTGTGCTTATAGGATATCTAGTCCATAGCAGTGACAGCCCAGTGTCTGAGAGATGATAGTTGTAGTTGAGCTTAGGACTTGATTATGCCCATAATGTGGTTTTGAGTTATATTATATGTAACACCCTAAGGTTTTCTAAAAATAAATTGAAATGCATTAAACTTTGTTTTAAATAGAAATTTATAACTATCCTTTAAACATAATTTTGTCACTTCTATGTTTTGAATTTTGAATAATGGTCATCTACAATTGTGATCAGTAAGTTATTTGGATTTTAATGGAACCAACTTGATTTTTGGTGAATAGTAACATACACTATTGAATAGTAATATGAATAGTAATATGACCCTAATGAATAGTAAATTGTAATATTATTTTATTTTCTTAAGGCTTTAAGATAATGACAACTTGATTATTTTTTCAAGGTGTTAAAGAAATGATTTATATATTTAAAATTGTTATTTTTGAATAAATTGTGATATTATTTAAAAATTAAATTAATAATATTTAGAAAATTATTTTAAAAAAATAGAGTTCAGTTTTGAATTCTACATGTTGAAAAATGGTTAGGGTGAATTTTTGGTATTTTTCTGAAATTCTTGAATTTTTTATGAATAGTGAAATACAGTAAAATACCGTATATTAAAATTGTCAATTAAATACACTATTTATGACATCATAAGTGATGTAATCCCACTTGGTTAGAAATAACATGTCATTATTACTATTTGGGGTCACATGAATTAAGACTACTCATAGTCTTAAGAAAAAAATATTATAATAATGATTAAAATAATGTAAAATACCTCCTCTCCTCTACTATAAATATCGCCCTCATTCACCTCTTCTTCCCACACCTCTCAAGCCTTGAGCCTTACCTAAGTTCTACCCAATACTCCTCCCAAGTATCTTCCCCACATCCTAGAGCTTCTGGTCTCACCAAAAGGCCAAAACTAAAGGCCTTAAGAGGAATCTCAAGAAGAGGTCAAGAGGTAAACATCCTCTTTTGTTTTCTTTCTTTTCTTTTCATTTTCTTTTCTATTCTTATTATTTCATCACCTCCCCTTATCCAAGAGGCGTGAATGATATGGTATCTTACATATTCTGGATTTCATCATGTTTATGGAAGATTCTCCATTATACTTCTTCTCCTCTCCCACTTATTCAAGAAATTAAAACATCGTTTGTGATGTGTCGATAAACCGACATCGTGGACGATGTGATTTCAATTTCTATTACTTCCTTCAAGACTGGTCATGAAACAATTTTTATGGTTGAAACAGATTATAATTTGTCTACTATATCTTATATAAGGTTCTGGAATCATTTTGTACACATGTTATTAATTTATGAAACAAAAAGAGTTCATTACGATCAAAGAATCGCCAAAATGAACTAAACAAATATCAAAAATGTTTTAACTTATGAATCATCCTCATGTCAGAATTCAAAATGAAAAATGGTATAATTTATGGTTCTAGAAATATTTAAATACCATTCCTTTCCAATTCTGGAGTTTCACTTCCAATTGATAAGAATATCCATCATGAACCGATCATGGAAATCATATAAAGTACACACCCAAAACAATGCAAGGAACAAAATACTAATAATTATAGGGTGAAATGATATAATGAAATGATCATATAAGGTATTATAAAGATTAATATGTTTTTTTAAGATATTAATAACACTATTTTAACCATTATACTTGAGGTTTAAATGAGTTTGAAGTAAGATAAACCCGGGGTAAGGGAATTCTTAACCTGATTTCCTTTCTTTGGGTTAACCTTTTACTTCATTATTTATGTGGTATTAAAATTCTATTTTGTGATGGATTTTGTTTATATTATGTTGAATTATTTGTATTTATAGTTTATATACATATTCCATCCAATCTATTAAGTTTTACTTCAATTATATGATATTTTTAAGGGGTTTTTCTTTTAAATCCTCTTTTAAAATTATGTTTTACAAAATTCAAAAGAAATGTTTTTATGAAATTATTCATGTTGTATGATTATGTTCTGGTTCTTGGGAATTGTTTATGATGAATTTTGGGACCTATATCTCCCTCCAATGCATTGGGTATGTGTGATTTGTAGTTCATCTGTATGGTTACTCCAAGTGTAACTGCGATGGTTACACAAATTGTAAGGTAGTCAGGAGGGTTACAAATTATAAGATAGTTGAGAGGGTTATAAGATTATGTAAGTAATTCCCCAAGATATATTTATGGTTCTATTTATGTTCTTATGTGTTGTTGGAATCTTGTGTAAATCTCATGTTTCACAAAGTAATCATATATGGGTGACAAGTATGTCTTTTGAAAATGATTTCATATGTTACAATTATTCATGAACTATGTGTTCTTTCCTTATTTTTATATCCCTTACTGAGCTTTTTGTGCTCATCCCAAGTTTTTAAATGATTTTCACAGTTTATAAGGGTGTGTAAGACAAAGAAGGAATCCAATTTAAATGTTTGAATAATTTTCAAAGAAATCATGTTTTATTTGAAAAGTTTTATATTTTAGAAGAAATGATATTGTTTTTATGGTACCCACTTTGTATTAATGTGTAATGTTATGAATGTATTATGTCTCAATTCTCTAAATCTATAAACTTTAAAAGATCCTCAATATGAAAGGAATTGATTTCTTGATTAAATTTAATATTATGTAATGTAATAAGGTTGGGTCCTTATATTATATGATGTATATTCTATAATTTCATACGCCACCCCACTCATATCGGTTAGGACGACTGTTACCCATTAGATTTTGGGAGCGTGTTTTCCCCAACCTCTCGGTGGGAGGATGGTTGACCGACTAATCCCTCTGGATCCACTCTCTTCTCTTGGTAGTTTATGTGATGGAATGTACGATGATTATTTTTCCCATATATGTGTGTAGATGGTTGGGATGACTTGTAGTTATTTCATACACATGTATCTCTAGATATAGGAATGAATTCATTATCTCCTCATCCCCAAGTTTAGGAGCCTCTGAGCGGCGGCGATTTTCCCTTCTCGATAGGCTAGGGTTTTTGTCTCTGATTTCGTTACCTTCCCTCCTCTGGTGTGGCGCGGTTGGGGTTGGCGTCAGAATCAGCGTCCTCGGCTCGACATCAGAATGCCTCTGTTAGGCTGGCATGGCTTTTGATCAACATCCCTAACTCATCGGCTCAGCGATGGTTCTGACAAGGCTCCAGCTTCGTCTTCCTAGAGTGTTGGCTTGGGAACGCGTGGATCTGGCTTCTTCTTCCCTTTTGGCTGGAGCATTGGCCCAGCGAGGTGTGGATCTACCTTCAACAGTCCTTGTGAAGGCTTTGGTCTCTATGTTGGTTCTCGGCTTGGCGTCAATGGGAAAAGGCCTCAGCATGGTTGGCTTCCTTTCAGGCGAGGCCCGACGATGGTCCCTGTGTGGCACGGAGGGGGAGGGTCTCTCCGTTCTTGATTCCGGCATCATGTGGCTTACATTGTAGGTTTTCTTTTGGTGATTTTCGTTTATGGTGTTGATTGTGGTGAAGTGGTGGGCTATTGGTTCATTCGTGTTGTTGTCTCGGGTGAATTTTGGTTTCTAAAGCTGTGGATTTTTGGCATCGTTTTATGCCATTTGTGATGGTGAGATCCTGGTGGCCCTGCGGTTCGAGGTTTGAGGGTCACTGCAACTGTTCTCTTATAAGGGGTTTCTCTAGATGGGGTTCAGAGTAGTGGTTTTCTTCTAGTTCTTGCTTTTCGAATTTGGATGTTTGAGAGGGTATGGTTTTGCCATCAGTACCATGCTCATGCAGTCATGCACGGGTTTTCTTGTCATGTTGCGAGGAGCAGGAGGAAACTAATATTATTGTTTTTATGATGGGTAGGGGCTCTTCTGTGTAAGCTTGAATGAGTTGTTTGGCCTTAAACTTTTGTATCGTGGTGGTTTGGTTGTTTTAAGTCATTGGAGTCATGTTCAATTTCTCACTTTTTCCTCAAAAGTGTTCGAATTATAAAAAATTAAATTTCAATCTCTAGATATAGTATCTAAAGGATTATTATAGGTATGATGTGTATAGGTTGTGATGACTTAAGGTACCTTACTCGGTGTATGAGTTGTAATGGCTTGAGATATAATACCCGATATATGATATACGTTATACTGACTATGGTCGCTCCCAGAAACTACCTTATTACTATATGATGATGTGATATGGGATGGTGTGATGCATGAGGTGCATGTTGTGGTACTTAGCCCAAGTGTCTGCGGGCTGATTTATTTTGGTGAGAAATGGATCAAGATGTGCGATGTTGGGCAGAGCAGCATTCTAGAGGGGAAGCGGGAGCGGCACTACAGAAAAACCGCCTCTTACCGGTGGTTTTTTTCCATATAGCGGCGGTTTAAACCACCTCTATATGGTTTGGTGGCGGTTTACAAAAACCGCCGCTAAACTTGGCGTCGGCAATCTATTAGCGGCGGTTTTATGCATTTCGCGGTGGTCAAACAAAAGCGTCATAGTACCTCATTTCATGGAGGTTTTTGGTAAATTTAGCGGCGGTTTTAAGGGCTATTTAATTAGCGGCGGCTATAATTGCCGCGAAACTCAGGCGTGCCAGTCGCCTTCTTAGAGGCGGTTAAAACCGCCGCAATTTCCGACGTGATTTTGCGGCGGTTCTAACCACCGCTAAATAGTCTTCCGAATACATTTAGCGGCGGTTTAAACCGCCGCTAAATGTATAAGTGGTAAAACATTAGCGGCGGTTAAAACCGCCGCAAAATGCTGACCAGGAAAAAAATACATTTCTGTTTATACTCCACCACTGCCCTGGAAAACAAACCAAACAACACATACAACATATATATAATAAGGACAAAATTTATGCACCAGCTACGCAATATTCATAAACACCCTTTCATTTAATGTTGATGAAAAAGTTGATCCAATTCAATAAGAATACCTACAGCATACAAAATACCTAATGAAGTCTCCAAAGTTATTCTTGTATCCTGAAAACTATAATATATATGTAGTGCGAGAAAAAAAGATATAATCATCTAGGTCTTAATGAAGTCTTCAATTTTAGGTGAAAATGGTGTGTTAATGTGCTGGCCATCAAAGAGAATAAACCATATAACCCCATACATTTCATCTAAATAATCCTTTGTACACCATGGATTACTCATCAAATAATTGATCCAATATTATCATATGGAACTGTGTTCAACAAAAAATTAATGATCTAATATTATCATATGGAACTGTGTCTACAACATGAATACTATTTGAATTGGTAATATCCAGTTTAGTCTCCAAAGTTATTCTTGTATCCTAAAAACTATAATATATATGTAGTGCGAGAAAAAAAAAGATATAATCATCTAGGTCTTAATGAAGTCTTCAATTTTAGGTGAAAATGGTGTGTTAATGTGTTGTCCATCAAATAGAATAAACCATATAACCCCATACATTTCATCTAAATAATCTTTTGTACACCATGGATTACTCATCAAATAATTGATCCAATATTATCATATGGAAATGTGTTCAACAAAAAATTAATGTAACCCCACTATAGATTAAATGTTACTTTTCCACTCTCACAACCTTATATCTAATTAGGAATGCTCTCATCCCATCCAAACAAACCACGTCACATCACATCAAATCCTTCCCGTATACAAATGGGTTATCACATCACACCACATCCCAACAGCAGTCACCTAGGCCATCACTTCACAATAAATCATACTTGTAGACAAATACACTACCACCTAACATCTCTTCCCACCCACGGACACATATTCTGTCAAATGGAATCCAAACTAGAACAAGAGTCTTAAGGTATCATGAATGTGATGGACATAATAATTGTCCCCTCCTCCTACCATCAATTACACCACAATATATCACATAGAAACACATAACTTATCACTCATAGAAATTGGGTCTAATAGATCAATTCCCACCGGAAGGCACCATGGACATGACATCGTTTCTATGAATTCTCCAACACCAACATGTGTCACTAATTCTGAATGAAGTGAGAGGATGTGTGAAAACCCATGCCTAAATTTCACCACCATCATATTTATTGGTGAAAATACCTAAAACTCTAAACCTTTTAGTAGTTGTAATTTTATATAAATTATGCTTGGTGTATAAAATAATAGAAACATTCATGGTATATAGATATCCCACGATACCAAACCTATGTGTCCACATAAACTACACTTGAGCTTATTAGATCACCACACCATAACACAAATCAATAATCACAACCAATTAAATCACTATTTGAATCACCCAAGACAATCACAACACTATCAACACAACATTCCACTTTCCACATACATGTTTCACCACCTTTATTTTTTATCCATTACAATTCACATAACACTTTACATTTTCATTTGATTAATTTATAACATATATATTTCCAATAAATATTTTTTATTTACTAACCTAGATCATTTACATTATCAACATAGTTCATCTCATGGATAACCGAGAAACTGACATATCCACTCCATGCTACAACTAATTCAACTCACAAAACTATCACCACAACACCACACATCCACCATTGTTTCCACACCACATTGCCCAACCCATATCACAAAATCAAATACTCCTTAAAACCATCATGAAACTCTATCACCACATACCAAATCAACGAATCTGCTACAAAAACATTATTCTACAACCACTACACCACATCCATGACCCCATAACCATGTACCACAACCTCTTCATAGCACATTTCACTACTACCAAAATCACATACATGAAAATCGACCAAAGAATCACATCCCCTTGTACTACACAACCAATCTGGTCAATAACATCACCATACAACTTCCTAAACCATATAGTGAAACACAATAAGATGAATTATCCACAACATCACAGATAACGGCTTCAATGAATATTCATGGGAATTATCACATATCATTTTTACTAATCGTGGTTATCCCCATACAAAACCCTTAGTAGAGTAAGAAATTAATATGGAACAAGGGGGGACCTTGTGGTATGGTAGGAATCGAAATATACAAAACCCTTAGTAGAGTAAGAAATTAATATGGAATGTTTTTATGAAAATGTGTTTTCTAATGGGTATACCTTCTATGGGGACCAGGGTTCCCAAACACAATTATCCACTTATATTAATTGAAAATATTTGATTTCATAAAGGATTAAAGTGTATGGATCAAAATGTGCCAAAGAAGAGAGGGAAGGGATCACTACTAGTCGTTTGTCCTATAAGGATGAGGAACGAGGATTAAATGGGTTGATGTTCAGTCAGAATAAGAACCTTTAAAACATTATTGTTATAAAATACTTTATATCTATGATTGACATTATGGTTCCAGGAAATAAGGACTCTCCAGTCTACCACATAAGAAGACATTTGAGAAATAGAGGACATATTTAAAGAGAATAGAGAATATATTAGAAGATATGTAACCATTAAGAGAGAATCAATTGTGCTAATCAAACAAAATAAGTGCATAACATGGAAAACATTACGTGGACCACATGATCCATTCTAGGTCACGAAAATCACATAACCCATAAAACATCTTTTGATCACATCAACAATACTACTCATGGTCCGATGATGCATCGTCACCCTCTCCACCTCCATCTCCTACTGCCACCTGTAAGAACATTATATTGAAAATTAAATATTGTTGCATATTTATAATTAAACTTAAAACCAATAAAATTTTTCAAACTAAATGATTGTGATTTTTTGTGATTTACCTGCTCACCACCACTCGGTGCACTACCACTGGGGGCATATCTACTCATCTGCTGATATAAATCAGTCAACGCTTTTTTCATAGTGGATATCTGAGCCCCTTGGTCTTGAACTGTGGCTCGTAGAGAAGAAATCTCCCTCTGAGAATATTCAGGTATGGGCTGACCATAACCAGGAGTAGATGCGACTGGAATCCCTAATGGCCTGCTAAAGACCTCAGATGGTACGGGTCCCAAACCCATCCCGCGCACTCTACCAGGATGCTCCTTCCCAAGGACTTGAGCAGTCGGGTCATCCTGGGAGACTGAGTAGGACTGCCCAGGACTGGAATCCCATAGTTCTTTAATTTTTACCTATAAATCAAATATCAATACATATTAACACAGTAAAAAATGATAATAAGTTAAAAATTTGACTTCATACCCCAACTTCTTTGGTAGGCTCATTAACAAAAGATCCATCTGATTTTCTGTGAACATCCAACCACAGTTCAGTCTGGGAGGCTTCGTGCCCTAAATTCTGTGACTGCATTAAGAAAAGATAAATAAAAAATTCAATATATTAAATAGATAATATTGTATTATAAATATTTAAACTATTTAAAATATTACCAATGACATTCGGCTTCTAGAAAAGCTTTTTGAGCCCGCCGTGTGAGGGATGACTTGCTTCGCCCTGTTTGATGCATTCTGTCGTGAAAGATCCTGAAATAAATAAAATGAAATTTAACAGTAATGTATCCAATGTCATATCCTCTTCATATACATGTATTAATGTAAAATGAGGATAATATAATAATATATATTTCAATACCATCCACTTCTCATCACGATGTCTGTCAACAAAAACTTTCCACTGCTCTTTCGGTACCCCACTGGGTAGCTTGTCATATATTTGTTCCAAGGTCAACGAAGTATCGTTGACATCACACCACAATCTCCATTTGAAATCTTTCCATTTTTTACCGAGATTTTTCAAAGTCCACTTCTGTGCTATCACATCAGCAACTGTGAAGTGGAAGAACATCTGTATAACGAAATTCATTTTGAACATATTAGTAACATGACATTCAATTAAACCATAATGTAATAAAATTACCTTTATTTGAGAATCAAAAACTTCATTTTTCCAGTTTGGAGGCATATGTCTCCAATCATCATATGAAATGGGAAGGGAAATGGGCTCCGCTTCCAACTGACCTATAATCTGGCCAAGTAACCCCGCAGCATCATCCATAGGGACCCCATAAGAATCAAATGGCATGACTATCTTTTCGCCATTCAAGTTCCAAACATCTGAGCTTTTTAAGTGTTTCTCCACGGTTTTATTTTTTTCATCTTCAATGAGCAAAGAATTAGTATAAACAAAATGCAATAAATTTATTTAATTAAAATTTATACCTATGACTGTGACCCTCCAGTGTGTCCGGGATGAACTGGAAGGGGTCTGTCGCCGCCCAACTGATGAGGCACCTGTAGGGGGAGTCGACGACTTAGCCTATAATGGAAGGCTCTCTGATGGTGTGAGAGATGGTGCAGGGGGAGATGGTGCGGGGGTGTAGGCAGCTGGTGCCTCAGATGTCGTGGGGAGTGACCCGGATGGATCGGCATCCGTCGCAGAACTAGAAGAAATAGTATATCGCTTCCTCCTTGGCATTCATGTCATTTAATCAAATAAAATTAAGTTCAGAATATATATTTCAAAAAAATTATGCAGAAAAAAAATAAAAATGATAATAGATGCCCAGTACTAACAAACCAAATATATATAACAATGATAATGAATGACTACAGAAATGAAACAAGTGGTTGCTGCATGAATGAATAATTGTACATACAATCATTTTCCCCTTCAATAATGTCGGTTTCCTGCTCCATTGCTTCATCCACTTCATTCATCCTTGCAAGACTAATATTTTCAATATCATGATGGAAAAATAATTCTGCTTCCTGTTGTTGATGACATTCAACTTCAGAGGTCAAATCTTCCACTTCATCACCCATATCATACAAATCTCTTTGTATTACATGAGTAACTACACTCCACCCTTCATCCACAACATAATTCACATAATATACCATTTTTTCTTGCGATGCTAAGATATATGGATCATGCATTTCACGATCACCAACATCCATCAAGTGAGAGAAGTTCACAGAAGTAAATTGCAATGAATCTCTTTTAACACCTCTGATAATATCGACCCATTTGCATTTGAATAAAACAACAGAAAAATGTCCATGGTAGTTTAATTCAATAATATCATGCAGCTTTCCATAGTATCCCACTTCAGCAAATGTAAATATACCACTATTTTGTGTTTTCAAACCCACTTCTCGATCAACTGTATGAAATCTAAAGCCATTCACATTATAAGCGTCGAACTTTCTAACTTGCTTTATAGGACCTCTAGCAAGAAACTTCAAATCTTCTGACAAGTCTGCTTGAGTATCAGTATTCATGATCTGAAAAAAGAAATATAATTTAATAGATTTACAAATTGTATGTGTCAAACTAATATTCTTATTTATTGCAATATTTATGAACTTAAACGTCGTGCAAACCATTCTACAAGATCTTTATTCACAGCTTTCGTTATATCTTTCTCATTTCGTGTTCGGCCTCTCATTCGTCTCTTTGTTTGTATCCTCAAATCTTCAATAAATGGATCTGCAATTTCACTATTCATCAGCACATATCTATGTGCCTGTAATAATTCCAATTCTGTCAGTGTCACATTTGAGGTCCTCCCAACTGATCGGCCAATAGCAGGAAATATTTTTGATTTCTGATGCATTTGAGATTAAGTTGATGTGTCGTCAACACGTCCAACTCGATTAAATCTTGTCTCAATATCATCTAAATACCTGAAACAAAAGGTAAGACATTCCTCGTCCAAATATCCTTCAGCAATAGAGCCTTCTGGTTGAGCTTTATTTCTCACGTATGATTTCAAATGCCCAAGATATCTGTGAAATAAAATAATAATATTATGCATTTATTTAAATGTCAAAAATTGTTTACTTAACTGGAAAACATATAAATAAAATACCTCTCAATTGGATACATCCATCGATAATGAACGGGGCCTCCTAATTTAACTTCTTCAACCAAATGCACAGTTAAATGCATCATGATAGTAAAAAACGATGGAGGAAAGATCATCTCCATTGCACAAAGAGTCAATACAAACCTCTCCTGGAGGTTTTCAAGATGAAATGGATGTACAACTTTCTCACATAATTGCCTGAAAAATGTGCATAATTGGAGTACAACAACAGTAACTTTTTCAGGTAATAATGTACGCAATGTCAATGGTAGTAACTGCTGTAACAAAATATGTGAATCGTGACTTTTCAATCCATGTAACTTACGATTCTTCAAGTCAACACACCTCAAGATATTACTCGAATACCCATCAAATACCTTCACATTCTTTAAAATTCGAAGGAACGTATCTTTATCCCTATTTTTCATTGCGAAAATGGTCGGAGCATACTTTTCATTCTCATCTGGCCAGAGATCGCGTTTTATGTTCATTACTCATAAGTCTTTGCGAGCATTAAGATGATCCTTCGACTTTCCATGCTCATTAAGTAATGTGAAAATCAAATTATCACAAACATTCTTCTCAATATGCATCACATCAAGATTGTGGCGCAACAAATTAAATTCCCAATACGAAAGTTTAAAGAATATACTTTTTTTCTTTCATTGTTGCGTTCTGATTTCACTTGACGATGCACTTCGGACCCGTTTCCCGCTATCATTCAAATGATGAACCTTCCCAAATTCTGTTTCAACATTTTCAAGCTATGTCAATATTTCAGAACTGGTTAACAACTTTGGAGGTGGTCTACGATCAATGAAACCATTAAATTTTGATTTGTTCAGCTGAAATCTATGAGATGCATCGAGAAATCTTCGATGGCATAAGAAGCACCATTTTCTACTGTGAGGTAGCCGTTTGGGCTCAAAATCAAAGTTACAAATGGGACAAGCCAAACCCGTATAATTGTTCCAACCAGATAAATTCCCAAGCCCAGGGAAGTCACTAATGGTCCACAGTAAAGCAGCATGCATTTTGAACATTGTTTTAGAATAAACATCAAATGTCTCAACACCGTTACTCCATAACTCCTGCAATTCTTCAATCAAAGGCTGCAAGTATACATCAATATCATTTCCAGGCATTTGTTTTCTAGGAATAATCATTGAAATGATAAAAGATGATTGTTGCATACACATCCACGGAGGCAGATTATAAGGGATCAAAACAATTGGCCAAATGCTATAACTTGTACTCAAAGTCCCAAATGGGTTGAATACATCGGCAGCCAATCCCAATCGAACATTCCTAGGATCAGCTAAGAAATCTGGATGTAATGAATCAAATGTCTTCTATGATTGGGAATCTCGTAGATGTCTCATTAACCCATCATTGTTATTATCTACATAATGCCACTTTATGTGTTCGGCGGTTTTTGATGACATGAATAATCTTTGCAATCGCGGCTTCAAAGGAAAGTAACGCAAAACCTTTGCAGGTGTGTTTATTTTCTTCTTCTTTATGAAATTATGTTCAGTCAGACTTCCAACATCACCCTTTGACTGCCATCTAGAAGAAGAACATTTCTTGCAATTCTGTCTACTTGAATCCTCTCCCCAATAAAGCATACAATCATTGGGACACGCATGTATTTTTATATAATTCAGACCAAGCTTGTTAACAACTTTTTTCATATCATAAAAAGATTATAGGATTTTTGCTTCAGGAAATGCATCACGAATCAATTCCAATATCATGGACATTGCCTTATTTGTAATTCCACATAGACATTTGATATGGTACAACTTTAGTAGAAATGAAAGCTTTGAATATTTCAAACACCCACTATACAACTCTTGATTTCCATCGTCAACTAAATCATGAAACGCATTTTTATCAGTGAAGTTTTCCGTTACATTTGGCTCTACAGAATCAAGAGGAGGATCCAATGATATGTTCCAATCTTGATCTACTTGTGTTACAGTCTCAAAAACATCACTTGTCACGTTGCAATTTGTAGCACCCTCTTCTGGTTGTTATGATATGTTTTGATGCTGATAGTGGTGTCTTGCAGTGCCGAATGCATCATTTATGAGGTTTTTCATTTCATTTTCCATTGTCGACGAACTTGGGACCTCATTCTGTGGATTAACATCAGTGCTCAATCTTTCTGTATTGTTCGATTCTCCATGCCAATTCCAACACAAATATTGACCAGGGAATTGCTTCAGTATTAAATGTTCATAAACTTCATCTCTCTTCAACCATGTTCTAAATTTACATTTAGGACATGGACATCTTATTCTTCCTTCAACGGATCGATTAGAAATCACAAAATCTAAAAACTCATTCAAACCCTTAACATACTGAGGTGTGTTCCTCGGTAATGTGATCCAACTTTTATCCATGTATATCACAATGTGCCTACACAAAATATACGATAGTGTAAGATTGCAGAATCATAATATAATAAAGATGACCAATTGATCATAAAGTATGCATAATATAATAAAGATGATTCATTGATCACATTTACCACTTACTTAGCATGACCAGACAAACCAAACAAGTCTGGTCCTTAGGAGACAGCGTGAACACCTCATTGAGGAGCAGTAAGAATATCGGGATACACAATTATCATAACACTGTCAATCACACATTTATGTTGCCTCAAACAATTTCTATCCCCACTACATTAATGAGATACATTGGTCCACTCAGATTACTTCCACACCCTCACAAAAAATACTACAACTTTCCTGAACATCTCATGTACTCACATGCTTGGTCATCTCAATTAAATGTTTTATTTTATTTTCCATATCTAGAAATGGGATACCAGTCGGTATTTATAACACTATCAATCACACATTTATGTTGCCTCAAACAACACCCCATTGATGTGTGATCGAAACTGATCATAATGCATTTTAAACCTGAGACATTATGTGATTGTTTAGGCTTGACCTTAGATGTCCTCCAAGAGTAATGATGTTTCTCAATGGTTTCATACACAACCAACCATATCAAAGTCGTATTTCCTATGATAAAGAAGACTATCTGGGTACCAATCCATGTACTGAATATGGTGTGAGGTAAATTAAGTAGGCCACCACTAATGGTTTCTAATGCATAATCTAGTACACAAATATAAAACAAACAATAGTGTGCAGGTATATCAAAATTAAGTGTCACTATAAATATAAATCCATGTCACACTCAGGTTTCTTAGGAGACACCAAATCTAGTTTATTCAATCAACCACAAAGACCAAGTGACAATATTTTCAAAAATAACTAACCACCCATAGTAACTTGAATTCATACATGGAGGTGAGATGTCTAGGCACCATCCCACACATATTAACTAAATTTTAGTGCTACTAAATCTAGTCTACCAATGACACTAAACCAAAACTATGAAGTGTCGTAACATTCCAGGCTCAATATTCCTTTTGATATCAATTTATAATGAACCGACTAGGGAAAACTAGGCAAGTCTCCCAAGAGGGTCTTATACATGGAGATGTGTAATAAAGAGACATGAAAGTAGTATCTTGTTTTAGAAAATAAAGTTATGAAACCAAATTAAAATAAAAAATAAAGATAAACATCCATTAGTATAAAAAATTCAATCTAAATAGGCCAAACCATAAAGATAAAATAAACAATACTATCATCTCCCTATGTGACCATCTATCACCACCAAACCATCTTTATACAAAGATAGTAAAAAAAAGAGAAAATTACAAGTTCTAATATCAAAAATTCAATATCTCTATCTTTAAAATAAATCCAGTTTACATATATTTTTCATAAAATAAAACAATTTTTTAAAATAATCCTTCGATTTTCATAAAAAAACCATATACAAAAAATCTAGGAATATGTTAAGAATAAAAGAAATCAGGTAGTCATAGAAAAACCCAACCATAGATACACTATAATATAACTGTGTGAGCAAGTAACCATGAAAATACCATCATGTGATAAACAAATCATCAATGAAAAAACCCACCATTTGGGATCCAAACTATGGGTTTATGTTCTAGACATGAAAGAGAATCCCCAATCCAAGATTAAGGTGGATTCAACTAATATAACCTCTAGTGGAATTACACACAAAAAAGTGTCATAAAACCTCTTGTAGGATTACATAAAAAAGAGTGAGAAGTATATTTCCAATGCATCCAAGGACACCTAATGTTCCAAGTTTCTCAAAATCTTTTTAGAAACCATGATCACATATAATAAAACAATTTTAATAATAAATCGAATCCTGATAAAATATCCATTGTACAAACACCCAAGAAGAAGGGTGGGAAAGGTAAAGAGAATAAGATTAATCAATGAAGACCCTCTTTTAAAACTTTCGAGGGCTTGTGAACTCTCTTACTGCCTCTTCCCTCAATAATTTTCATTCACATAATAGGCCGATGCTAGTTGCAGTTGCTGAACCCAAAATGAACTTTGGGAAATGGAAAGGGTTTAGTTGGGCTTCTCTTAAATACTAACTATTTGCACACAATGTAGATCTCAAGGGCTCTGAAACCCTATGGGTTCTCAAGCATGATGATATTCAGATTACTTTTTATGAGATTTGTTCCCAAGTCATCACTATCTCTACTGTTCTAGGTGGTGTTGTCACCACATTTTTATTTGTATATGCATCCTATGCCTACACCAAGAGAAGAGAGCTTTGGAGGGATCTAAAACAAATTAATGACCAAACAAAAAGTAATTGGGATATTGTGGGGGATTTTAATACTGTCCTAAGGTTGCATGAAAGGTTGGGTCCTCATTTTTCTCATAATTATGCAGAGGAATTTGAAAGCTTCTTAGATAAGTGCAACCTAATAGAGGTCCATATTACAGGGGATAAATTCACATGGGGAAGGATTACAGGAAACAGAAGACAAGAAAGTAGGATTTACAGGTGCTTCTTCTGGATTAATGATCATTACGCTATCGCTGAAATTTCCAAACATACACTTGAAAATTTCCACTCGGATCACAATCCTCTTGTCATCAAGATTCTGGAAGGCCCCACAAGGTCGTCCCCCTTACCATTCAAGTGTAATAATGCATGGCCTACCATTCATGGATGTAGGAAAATTGTCATTAGTGGATGTAATAGTGTCATTCATGGTGGTCCCTTTTTCACTGTCACGTCTATGATCAAGTGCATTAATGCCCAGAAGAGGGAATGAAGCAGATGGTAGAGTAGTAGGAGGAGTTTCAGTTAGTGGATGGTACTATGTGGTCCTTTAACCACAACCCATAGGAGGCCCACATCAAGTATAAAGAGCTGGGGGCTAGGGCAATGGACAACTTCATGCTTTGGATGTCTACGATCCAAAGGCACAGGAGATGATTTGAGTTATTATTTGTGTTTATTATGATCTTTCCTTAGTATTATGAAACATAGGTTCTACCCATTATTTTATCCCTCGACTCCTTGTGTGATAGTTAGAGATCAAAGTTGAGACATTATCAAAATAATGTCGTCTTGAGGTTCCTACCGGGAACACTTCATTTGAAATTTCATTTACTTGTAGTGAGAGGTATAAATTATCCCATAATGGTTAATGTGAGATCATTTAGTCATCACAATGGATCCCTATGATGTCATCATGGGCACATATTGGCTTTTCATGGTCCAGGAATAGATCGACTTTCACTATAGACTAGTCAGATGCCTATAAACTAATTGGATGAGGTTCTCCTTTTATGTGATAGATATATCAAGGAAGTTTTGGTGGATGTTGTGAATAAGAGGTTTCAACCTATCGCCCATCAGTTGGAAGGGGCATCCCTTGGATCCATAAGAAATTCAGGCATCTGGGTTCCTTCAATTCTGGTTGATTATTTGAAATTTTTTCTGATGTTATTTCAGGAATACCTCCAAGACGGGAGATGGAGATTTTCAATTTATTGGATCATGGTATTTCCCTAATATTTTTTGTGGCATATCAGATGGTACCTACTGCGCTTCATGATCAATGGTTTCATTTTGAAGACCTTTGTGGGAATTGTTTCATCAGACCGAGTATTTCCCCCTAGTCAACTCCATTCATGTTCAAGAAAATGTTTGAAGAGATCATATGGCTTTGTGTGTATTGTCGTTTCCAGAACCCGAAAATGATAAACATGAATTACCCCTTTTCAAGGATTGATAAAAATTTTCACCAGTTTTGAAGCATGATATGGTTATAGAATATTAATTTCAGTAACATCTATCACTAGTAGAGGGTTTGCATGTCTGATATTCCAAAGTTTGATAGAAACATTTTACAAAACAAATCCTCCAAAAAACAAGTTCAATATTGAAAAATAACTATTACTTTCTCTGATACCAACATAAACACCTCCAACTCACAATTATGGATTCAATTCTAAAAACACAAACTTTACAGATACACTTTGATATATAGTGAAATGACACTGGATAAACAAACAAATATTTCAAATCATTTTCAATACATAAAACATTTCATCTCATAAAAATATCACATTCCCATGAATGAGAGGTCTAGTGATGTTGGGAATAAATTATATAAGAATAATATTTTATGATTAATGTGAAAATTTCTATATGGCCAAACCACATTAGACCCGCATCATGAATTATCATACGATATACACATTATTCTAAAATATAGAATGAATATCTTACAACAGGGTGAACTAGAATTCTAAATAAGTGAAAAAAAATTAAAATATCATCAACGGTTATATCACATAGAAAAATAAAATAGTAGAAGGGGAGAAATCAAACCCTAGGATTTGTATAGGTCGTCGGGGAAGTCGGGTCGCCGGGGTCGCGGGGGGCCGGGGTCGCCGAGGTCGCAGGGTCACCGGGGAAGCAGGGTCGCCGGGTTGCAGGGTCGCTGGTGTCGTCGGTGTCGCGGGGGGCCGGGGTCGCAGGGAAAGCGGGGGGCCGGGGGAGCGCGGGGTGAGAATGAGAGCCGGGGTGGGGGAAGGGTCGGGGCCGTGTAAAAAAAATGTTTTGCGGCGGTTTATTAAAAACCGTTGTGAAACCTTTTTAAAAAAAACGTTTAGCGGCGGTTTTGTTGTAGTGCGGGATACCCTTGATGTTTCATTACTGTATTATATGCTTGTTTGTATGCGATACTTGGTGATGACCCTGAGAACTTAGTATACATGTTTATGTGATGAGTTAGTTTCACTATTGTTCACTGTACTTTAGCATGATTTTTTATCTTTTGCACGAGAGGCTTCAGGGAAGATCCTATTAAGTATACTGTTATCTTTCACTTTTTCATTTTCTCTTAGAGGGTAATGTCTCCCATGGTATGTTTATTATACTCTCAGTGCTAGTCGCCAATTTGGAGCCTATTGGAGGCGAGACTCGGGCGGTCACCATCTTCCTTCTCTCATTGTCGGCTTAGGAGGGGTACATTTTGGGGGGCGGGGTCATGACAATGATCTTCTTGACAAATCACAAGGATAATGATTATATATTCAGGTATTTTTATAGACTCGTGAGTTTATTCCATTTGTACTTTTATTAATGATGTTTATTATTATGTTCTCATAATGTATTAAAGTTTTTCTTGTATGTAACATTATACCTCAGTAAAATGTATCGCGGTTTGTTTTAACTCGGTGATATGTGTTGAATAAGTTATTCAAAATAATATTTATTTAAATATAAATTGATCTTGATCACTAGTAAAGTGTCAATGCTATTTTTGATAATGATTTTTTTTGTAATGTTATTCAATTAAATTCATAATTTGATAAATGTGTGTGGAGTGGAGATGAAAATTTGAACGAAACAATTAAACTAGTCCCCAAATTAATTCACTCTATGAAAACTCATTCCTTAGCCAAAAGAGGTGTCATGACAATGAAATTAGATATGATGAAAGCTTACAACAGAATTGAATGACCTTTTCTCGAACTTGTTCTCTCCAAATTGGGCTTTGGAACAAAATGGATCTCTAATATCATGAACTGTGTGACGACTGTCTCTTTCAAAATTAATATTAATGGGGCCCATTCAGAAAGCTTTAAACCCTCAAGAGGTCTGCGATAAGGGGGTCCTCTCTCGTCTTATCTCTTGGTTTTGGTGGCTGACGTGTTTTCTCATTTTCTCTTGAAAGTGGTGGATCAAGGAATTATCCATGGTGTTAAGGTATATAGAAATGTCCCTTTATCTCCCATATCTTCTTTTCAGATGATTGTCTCATCTGCACGTGCTACCTCACAAGAATGCAGTTCAGTGCTGAAAATCATTAATATGTATGAAAGGGCTTCTGGACAATGTATCAATCCTTCGAAATCAAAATTATCATTCAGTAAAGGCGTGTTACATGCAAAGAGGGAGGAATTGCAGCAGGTGTGTGGATTTCTGCTGGTTGAGAAGCATCCTAAATATCTTGGTCTCCCGACCCTTGTTGGTAGATCAAAGAAATAAGTGTTCACTTCGATTATGGAGAGGGTGGAAATTTTGATTTGCCTATGGTCAAGTAGGAAGGTATCCAAGGTAGGAAAGGAAGTACTCGTTAAGTCTGTGGCCCAAGCAATCCCTTCTTATGTTATGTCATTATTCAAATGTCTGGAAACTCTTGTGGATCAGATCCATTCCCGGCTGGCTAACTTCTGGTGGGGGCTCCCATGAGGGCAAACATAACACTCATTGGATGTCTTAGAAAAAATTGTG
This sequence comes from Viscum album, assembly GCA_963277665.1. Taxonomy (NCBI): domain Eukaryota; kingdom Viridiplantae; phylum Streptophyta; class Magnoliopsida; order Santalales; family Viscaceae; genus Viscum; species Viscum album. The sequence goes on along the minus strand of OY728163.1, from coordinate 933,931,144 downwards.
TGTTTCGAAATTCTGTGGAGGTCTCGGATTTAAGAATCTCAAATGGTTTAATGAGGCACTAAAACAAGGATGAAAGCTCCTCACAAACCCAAATACCATATTCTAAAAGGTGTTGGGCACCAAATGTTTCTCTCATTCTGATTTTTTGCATGCCCAACTGGGGCTGAGGCTGAGTTTTATGTGGAGAAGCATTTGAGGCGCAAAATCTATTCTTCATCTAGGCTGCGTCTAGAGAATTGCTGATGGAAATAATGTGAGTGTTTGGAATGATCCGAAGCTAGCAAATGGCGTCAACCTTAAGGTTTCCTCAATTGTTGTTCCGGGATTCGAAGATGCAAGGGTGCGAGACCTGATCAATGACTCGCTTGATGACTGGGATAGGGGGAAGACTTTCAACTCGTTAATGATGTCGATCGTACTCTCATTCTGAGTATTCCTCTCATGCCAGGTATGAGGAAGGATCAGATTTGCTGGACTGGGGAATCTTCGGGGAGGTATTCAGTTCGATCAGGATACAAAATGCGGGTGCATGACTTGGCCCAAGTCTTTCCCGATAATCATTGGAAGAGTCTCTGGTCGCTCAACTCCCCTCCCAAGGTTAGTTTTTTTTTGTGGCAGGTCTGCTCTAGTGTTCTTCCAACCCGAGACCTTTTGGTGAGACGTCATCTTGTGGATGACGACAGTTGTCCTTTGTGTCTCCAAGAGATGGAATCTTCTTTGCATGCAATTCTTTCTTGTCATAGGGTGGAAGGGGTGCATAAGGAATGCGATCCAGATTTCCAAAGTACTTTGATCTGTCTATCAGGTTGATCCAAAACTTCATTAAAAAAGTGTCTTTGTTGGAACCAAGAGTGGTGGAGCTGATTTGCACAATTGTTTGTCTGGTGTAGACTCGAAGAAATGAATGCATTTTCCATAATAAGGTGACCCAAAACTATATTTTGGTTGAGAGGGTTGTGGAATGAATGAATTGTTGGAAGGATTGTGATGCAGTGCCCTCTGAGGGTAGTAATCGAAAGGAACCTTCCTGTTGGTCTCCCCCTCCATAGGGTTTTATCAAAATCAATTTGGATGCGGTCATCTCTGTTAATTACAAGATTGATATTGGATTCATTGCCCATAACAGTGATGGACAGGTCATGGAAACTCACTGCAAGTCTGTTCATGCCTTCTAGAACCCTACAGTGGCGGAAGCATATGCCATTCTTCATGGGATTCTTCTCACCCACTCAAAAAATTGGACCTCTGTTTTGGTGGAATCTGATTGTTTGGAAGTGATTAATGATTTATCAAAGTAGTACTCTCAAACTTTTTGAAGTTATTTTGAGAAAGATTTGATCTTTGACCGAATGTTTCGCTGAATGCAGCTTTTCTTTCATAAAGCGAGGGGAGAATCTAAAGGCTCATCGTTTGACTTGTTATGGGAAAATATGAGGTGATCATTATTGTATGGACTATTTCTCTGAATGGATTTGTAGGTCTTGGTTGATTGATCACTAATATATTTCATCTTTTTTGCAAAAAAAAAAACCCAAATTAATTATTCAGTTTATAGCTAAATAAATAGGTTACTCATAATTACGTATATAAAAACAATTACAAATAAAAAAAACAAAGCTCAAGAAATAATATATTGACGACTGGGGGGGGGGGGCAAGTTTTTCGCCCGAATCAAATTACAGAGGGGCAATATTACATGGATCTGCCCTACGGTCCCTTAAAAAAAATGAAATTATACTTTCATTCTTATAATTTATTGAAAACACGTGTATTGTAATTATATAAAATATTATTTTATATAATTATATAAAATCATATAATCTGTCATTTTATATCAGAATTATATAATCTGTAATTTTGTGTTAGAATAATATAATCTATAAGAAGGTCATAGAAATATTTCAAAATATTTTTTGGTAATATTTTATATTTAATCATTTTAATTATCAATTTTGTAACATTTTTAAAACATTTCAGCATCTCATAAAATAAACATATTAAAAAAAAAAGACAGGTGCGGCGCACCACGCCCGCTTTGAGCGCGGGGTAAGCTTATTAAATTTTTATTTTTTGGTACTCAATTCTGATAATTTAATATTTTGTTTTTCCGCATCACTTAATGATGATACGCGTAATGACCGTAGGAATGGGAGGTTAGTGCCGGTGCTCATCGGTCAATAAGACCAGAATACCCATAATTCCACCTGTCGCCGACTATGGTAAAACGGTAAAATCATAATTCCGTTTTTCAAATTTCCTTTTTTTATTCCGAGGAGATTTGGATGATGGGCCGGATTTCTCGCTGGGCCCACCAAGTAATATTTTGCTACGAAAATTTCCCTTAAATAATAATAGGAATAATGACATTCAATAATCAAAACATACCAAATTCATAATTTTTTTGAATTAATGTTACAATAATACTCATTTAATTGATACCCATTTAATTGTTCAGTTACTGTATTCTTATGAATTAATGTTACAATAATGCCCCTACTTTTTGCGTAACATCGCCCACACTACAAGAAAGAGGAGGGGCGAAATCGGAACACGTGACCCAATCTTCTCGTGTCCCGTTTCCCTCTTTATCTACCGGTCTTCTTTCGATCGGCATCTCCGCCAGGCCAAGGTCAAACCCGCCATCTTTCCCTCCCTCTCTCTCTCTCTACAATGGCGGACGAAGCAATCTTCGCCTGTTTCTTTCTGCTTGGTGCACCGTCGCCTCTTTGACGAGGCATAGCGGCTACCGACTTGCGAGACGTAAGATACGACCACCCCCCTCCTCATTCGTATTCTCTGTTACATAAGCCTCCCTCGTCCTGTGCCCTTTTCTTTATCCTCATCCCTCCCTCCCTCCCTCCCTCCCTCCCTCTCTGCATCTCTCTGATCACAGCTCTCCCTGCCCTCTTTTCTATTTCTCAATTTCGCCCCATCCCTCCCTATTTCCGTTTTCCAGCCCTAATTTGGTGTTTCTCTCCGCTGCAATCGGAAAAGACCTCTCGATTCGGGCATTTCGTGATCTAAGAATTCTTTATTTCATCGGCAGCGGCGAGTTCTGGTGCCCCCTCATCCCGCTCTTCAATGGGAAGCAAATGGAGGAAAGCGAAGCTCGCACTGCGCCACAACCTGTGCATCTCCGTTCCTCGGACTGAGGACGACTCGCTGCCGGCCGCCGCTTTGGGCCAGAGATTGTCGGATGTGGAGTTGCTTTCCAGGGTAAGTTGGGCTGTAGATTCCTCAGGAACTTTGCTGCCCGTGCCTCTTTCTCCCGGCTCCGGATTATCCAAAAGCGGGAGTCGATCATCCAAGGTTTTCCCCTCATCATACGTATACATAGATTCAGTTTTTACTGCCGTATCTGGATCGCTTGGAATTTATTTATGATTCTCTCCGCTTCCTCAAATTTCATAGAAGGCTAAATTCGAGGGTTTTCTTGCGCTCCCTCCCTCCCGTGTAAATGGCATATATTTGTTCTTCACGATTCGTATGTTGGCCACTTTTGAAAGATACGTCAATTTACTCGGCCTTATCTTGATTGCTGTTGTTTTCCCGCTGCTTACGGGTTGATCAATGGTGTCATTTTCAATACCATTGTCGTTTTCTTTAAAAAAAGGGACATGCTTTACGTATACTTTTCATCCTTTCCATGAACGGAAAGGCGTAAGGATATGGAATTTTGTTTTGACCGTTAATTTATAAGATACGTCAAACTTATCACCATTAAAAACGAAGGAAAAACCCAAAAATAATGGTCCTAAAGTAGTTTTTTGATATTGCTTTCCTGGGTCAATAAGCCTTGCAAGTTTACCTAGTTTGCTTTACCCCACCTCTTTTGATTTTTCTGCATGGTAATTCCTGTACACAAAGTAACTTTGACTTGCGATCTTTTGTCAACCTCGTGTTTTTTTCTTCTTCTGGGCTCTTCAAAATACCTCGACTGAAGGCATTGCGACGACGATCTAAAATTTCTATTTTATTTGGATTACTCACTTGTCAATCTGAAATGCTCAAAACCTATATAAACTCTGATACAGTTGTTCAATTTTGGAAAAATCTAAATAAAAGAAAATATATATTAGCTTTTCCTGTTGAAGATTAACTGCCATTTTTTGTAGCAAGCCCTCAATGCATTTCTTGATGCTACATGTTCCCTTGCATGCTTTCTCATGTTGATTTACTGTAAATTTTCAGAAGATCTGCTCGATATGTTTGGCCAGGATGAGGCGAAGAGATGGTCATGCTATATTCACTGCTGAATGCTCACATTCCTTCCATTTTGATTGCATTGTTTCAAACGTAAAGCATGGAAACCAAATTTGCCCTGTTTGCCGAGCAAAATGGAAGGAAATCCCCTTTCATAATCCTATTCTCAACCCCACAAGAATCACTCCTGTTGATCTGCCGCAAGATACTGGTTTCACAATTCCCTTACACAGGTCTCCTACTACTAGTTTGGATTTCAATCTACGAAACACGCCACGACAGCAGACTCCTGAGCCACCCACATTTGATGATGATGAAACCCTAGATCATCATCCAGAGCCAACATGCACATCCTTCAACAAGAAAGCTGCAGGAGAATATCACGACGTCATTGACCGAAGAGTTGAGATGAAAGCATTCCCGGAATTTTTAGCCACTCCATGGTCAAAGTACTCTGACAACTTCATGGTTCTGGTTAACCTCAAAGCTGCAGTTGATTCTTCTAGAGTTTCACCTCTGGCAAATCATCCTAGCTTTCCCGCTGCAGGTCAAGCTCCCCGTGCTCCGGTTGATCTCGTGACGGTCCTTGACATCAGTGGCAGCATGGCTGGGACCAAACTTGCATTGCTAAAGCGTGCGATGGGGTTTGTTATACAGAATCTTGGCCCAAATGACAGGCTCTCTGTGGTCACATTCTCTTCCACGGCAATGCGACTTTTCCCACTTCGTAGGATGTTTGGCCCAGGACGGCAACAGGCGCTACAGGCTGTTAACTCCCTCGTTGCAAATGGTGGGACGGATATTGTTGCAGGCCTGAGGATGGCCGTGAAGGTCATGGAAGAGCGCAAATACAAGAACCCTGTTGCCGGGATGATACTCTTGTCTGACGGGCAGGATACGTACAATTTCAATGGCGGGGCGGGGGCGGGGGCAGGGGCTCGGCATGGTCACCTGCCAGATTACCATTCACTCCTGCCTTTGCTTGTTCGTGGTGGAGTTCCAATCCATGCTTTCGGGTTCGGAGCGGATCATGATGCCACATTGATGCACTCGATATCTGAAAATTCTGGGGGGACGTTCTCATTCATTGAGACCGAAGCTGTGATTCAGGATGCCTTTGCACAATGCATCGGTGGGATCCTGAGCGTGGTCGTCCAGGAGATGCAGGTTCGGATCGAGTGTGCCCACCCGAGCCTTCGCATTTGCTCTCTCAAGGCTGGGAGCTACCCGATCTGGACCAGTGATGATGATCGTCTGGGGGTTATAGATGTTGGAGACATGTATGCCGATGAGGAGAGGGATTTCCTGGTTTCAGTCAATGTCCCGGCTGAGGCGGCTTCCTGCCGTGAGACGCTGTTGCTGGAGGTGAGATGTTCATACAAGGACCCGTTCAGTGAGGAAATAGTGACCGTTGAAATGGAAAAGGTCAGGATTGAACGGTGTGAGATCGGGGAAGAGGTGGCGGTGTCAATGGAGGTGGACCGGCAGCGGAATCGGCTCCGAGCTGCCGAGGCGATGGCAGAAGCAAGGGCAGCCGCGGAACAGGGAGGGGATCTTGGCGGTGCGGTTTCGATCCTCGAAACGTGTCGGGCAGCTCTGTTGGAGACACTGTCGGGTAGGTCAGGTGACAGGCTCTGCATGGTGCTCGATGCTGAGTTGAAGGAGATGCAGGACCGGATGGCGAGCCGGAATGTGTATCAGTCGTCTGGGAGAGCTTATATTCTGTCGGGGATGAGCTCGCATTCGTGGCAGCGGGCGACGGCTCGGGGGGATTCGACGGATGTTTCGAGCATGGTGCAGTCCTACCAGACTAGAAGAATGTCTGAGATGATTTCGGAGTCTCAGAAGATGCTGCCGGTTAGCCCATCGGGACGGGTGGTCATCCGGCCACTAAGATCGCTTGGGTCGCTGCCCAAGAGCAGGTGAACATTTTGGGGTTTCATAGATTCAGCACATTGGTGGCTTGTTAAATTTTATGGAATTAAGCGAGGTTTTTTATTTTTTTTGTTTGCGTTATTGTTAGTATTATTTATCCTTTGGCCTGGAGCAACTTGTAAATGAATAAAAATTGTGGGATTGTCTTTTTGGGGTGAAGGGTTACAGTTGAAATATTAATTTGTTGCATGATTATTCCAACTGTAATTGTTTGACATTGTTAAAAGACTAATTATGATCTAGTGTGCTGATCTTTATGGGTATACCTGTGGTCAAGAGAGACAGAGAGAGAGAGGTTTACATCACAATCTACCACTATCATGATGTTTTCCTTCTCCCTCAAGCACCCCCTGTGTTTTCCTTCTCCCCCATTTCATACAATGATCTTTTATTATACTCTAGCAAAATGATTCCACATTGTTTTCACTCAATTGGTTCTTCCCTAGACATGTAAAGATAACAAACCCTCTCTCTAGCAGTTGAAAATCTTCCACCAGATGTCTCCTATTCCATCATAGGTAATAAATTGTTACTACAAATGTATTAATTTGTTTAAATATTCTAATTTTAGGAGTGTTTTGAAACTGAAATGTTTTGATTTAGTTTTTATTATATGTCATTTTAAGGAATGCATTCATTAAATGGGTATGGGTGTTAAAATGTTTTCATAGTACTACTTTCATGTTTTGTTTTAAGAAAAGTGTATTGATTGTTTAAGTTGGTGTGAAAGCTCTTACAATTTGTTTCTACCATGTTCTCATTACATTAAGAGTGAGTTTAAATAGAATAAATTTGATGGAATATATTTTTTTTTGGCACCAAAGACTGAGTCAAGCTTTTATAACTTTATTATGATAAAATATGGTTTTCAAAATTTGTTATTTTCTTTGTAATGTAACATCTTCCCCTGAGTCGATGCAATTTTTTTTTTAATTTTAAATGAGGGGTGTTTGGATTAGAGAACAAATTCTTGAAACTTGTGTTATCTTTTCAAGTGCTAGGTAACATTTTAAAAAGTGTATCAATGTAAATTTGAAAACAAATTGGGATATCGAAATTTAAGTGTATTTGATTCAAGAATATGATAAAGCTTTTCAAAAGGGTGATTTTAAAAGGAATTTAGGATATTTTTGGTGGGGTAATGGGTTTTCCTTGGGTGAATTTTAACAATAACAGATTAGTGTTTTATATTGGTTTCATGTTTGGTTTGAGATTTCCTTGGAAATGTTAAGAATTTATTGGAATTCATTAGTTTATTAGTGGTTTGATTTAAATTGAAATATTTTCATTGATTTATGGAATGTTTGGTTTTAAATATTACATAAATTCGTGTCATGTCTTTTGAATATCTCATATCCATAAATTAATTTCTACTCAATTAAATAAAAATATCTCGTATTTATATTTAAGATGAGATTTGTAATATTTAAACGTCATATTCAAATCAATATAAATGTTTCATTTAATTTAAATAAAAATTTAACATATTTTTTATATAAAATAATATGTTAACTTATATTTGTTTAAATATGTTATATCCAAACTAATATAAATATGTTGCATCATTAGGTGAACCCTGTAACGTCCTCCCCTGGGCCGCGACCACTGAGCAATGGTCGGACTAGAGGAGTAGTTACTGAACCTTAGGCGCGCTTCTCTGTACGTTAGAGACCGCTGACTAGTAGCGGGAGGTATAAGGTAGTACAGTGAGGAGACTATACCCTCATATCAGAGTATGAAATAACAAACAAATAATCAAACATCATCCACAATAAACATCAGAGTACGCAGAAGCAAATAAACACATTGTTAGGTCCACTATGTTAGATACCCTAAGAGGGAGGGGTGAATTAGGGTATGAAAAATTAAAACAACTGCCCCTTTGATCTTGTTTCGTCGTTGGACAAAACTCTCTTTTCTCTCCTTCCTACTGCAGAGTATGAACAAAAATTAATGCATGCACAAAACACAACAATTTTACTTGGTTCACCCTCATTGGGCTACGTCCAAGGAGCATACACCAGCGATGTGCCGATGTACCAAATCCACTATAAGTGCACTGTTGTTTACAAGTTCGAAGTGGGCTCACTGTCCCTCCTGGTTTACAACCACTCACAATTTTGAGAACTCACTGCTCTCTCAATTGAAGTGAGCTCACTGCTTCTTCAGAAGATCCACTCACAGTTTATAGACCTGTAGGTCTCTTCATTATCACTAATGAATGCATCCTCCACTGTATGTAGATGTTCTATTGAAGTCCAAATTTCATCCACTGATGAATACCCATTTCCCACTGATCACTGGGCAATAACCTTTGAAAATACCTTCACAAAGCACCCTACTTCGCGAAGCTCCCAATTTCGCGAAGCTCAATCAAGCCTTTGCGAAGTCCCTGCCTCTTCGCGAAGCACATACCTTTGCAGAGCTCACTGCCTCACGGAGCACACTACTTCGCAGAGCTCAGACCTTCGCAAAGCTCAGGCCTTCGCAAAGCTCGTGCCTTCGCAAAACGACTTCCTTTGCGAAGCTCACTGAGCCAACGAGGAACACACCTCTTTCGTGGAGCTAGATTAGCCGTCGCGAAGCTCCTTCTTTCGCGAAGCACACTGCCTCTGCGAACCTCCTTCGTGATTCGAGAGCAACAATTTTTTCTTGGAAAACCCTCTCATTCTCTCGAGGGGTCGAGGTCTATTTATAAGCGATTCCACTGACCCTCGAACATTCCGTGTGAAGACAGCGGCACGTCAGCTCAAATTGTGAAGCTCTGAAATTTCCGCCGAAATTTTCTCTATATCGCAAAGCACCACGACAATTTTCAGATCGCAGAGCTCATCGTAATCACGGAGCGTTCCGTCAATTCCTTCGCGCCGCCGCCGCGAAGCTTCGCCGCAATGCTCTTCACCTCCGCTGTTCGCGAAGCTCACCGTAATCGCGAAAAACACCGTCAACATTCTTCATGTCTTTGCGAAATCCACATCAAGAAGCCCATCTTCGCGAAACTCATGCCTTTGCCATATTTTGATGAGATCTTCAAGGAAATCCATATTTCACGATGCTCCCCAAACTCCAAATTTTGGGCCCCAAAAATTTGGCAAACACTGGAAAACGGTGCCACCTTGTATCTGTTCTTTTTGTACCACCTCCAGATCTTCCATTCCTTTGTCATGGTTATTTTTCAACATGGATTGTCAACAACATCTCTAGAACTCGACAATCCACCATGGAAACCTGCATTGTCATCAAACACAACCAATCCAAAAATGATGCAATGTTACCTTGAGAGATTTTTTCTCAACAATCTATCCCTTTGGGTTTGTTGACAACTCTTCTCATAACGATTCTCTGCACTTTGATACCTCTATGAAGCTCCTTCCATCATCAACCATCCTTCGCCTCTTGCGATTCAGATAGCGACCAAAGATTCACTCACCATATACTCTAAGCCAACATGAGCAATGCTCGGCGTGATAAACAAGAGCAGTATGAAAAGTTCATCAATGAATCACTTCATTTCTACCACCAATTGTTGATACCATACTAATACCAATTGCTAATCACTGGAATCCTTCTAACACCATTCCAACGCCACTCTTATGCTTTGATCACGATCCTTAGCTGTCGTGATATCTATTTGTTGATTGATCACTTCTAGCATCGTCAGATTTAATACTCTCCCCCTATCTCATTGCTCTCCCCCTATCTCACTGCCCCACCTGTCAGCTTCTCCCTCTGTCTTTGACTAAGATATTTTCTCACTTCCTTAGCCACCGTTTCTCCCCATTGAGGAGTCACTATTTATCCCCCTTTGTCAACGAACCCAAAGGTCACTCCTCTGTGGTCTGATACATTGGAAAGAACACATATTAGTACATTAGAGAAAAACACACCATACCTCGGGGAGAGGAGGGAGGGGGGGGGGGGCATCCACACTTTTTCAAGTGTGGGGAGTCAACTGAACTCCTAGAGCCAGCCGATGCCTCTCAAAAGCTTCATTTGGTAATACATTCGTCAGAATGTCTTCCACCTGTAGTTCTGTAGGAACATACTCTAACTTCATGATTCACTGCTCAACCTTCTCATTGATAAAATGATACTTTATCTTAACGTACTTTGTCCTTGAGTGATTGATGATATTTTTGCTGAGATTTATAGCACTTGAGTTATCGCACTGGATTCCGATCCGAGACTTCACTTCAATGCCCATATCATCAAGCTGCTGCTTCATCCACAATAACTGTGTGCAAGCTTGAGTGGTGGCAATATACTCAACTTTTGCGGTGCTCAATGAAATACAATCTTGCTTCTTGCTTAGCCAAGAAATACACGAACCACTAAGATAGAAAGCACCTCCCGACGTAGATTTCCTATCATCTGCTGATTTGGCCCAATCTGCATCAGTATATCCCAATAACTCTGACTGAGATTTGTCATTATATATCAAGTTGAAATCCACCGTGCCCTTGATATACCGAAGTATTATTTTCATTGCAAGCATGTGACTTTCCTTGGGATTACTTTGATACCGCGCTGCTTGGCATGTGACAAAAACAATATCAGGTCTCGTCGCTATCAGGTACAATAAACTCCCAATAATCTGCCTGTATTCAGTGATATTAACTGCCTTACCATTATCATCTTTTGATAATTTCATTTAGGTAGCAATCAGAGTCTTAATCTCCTTGGAATTTTCATTCCAAATCTTCTCATAACCTCCTTGGCATACTTGGATTGAGAAATGAATGTGCCATTCCTTCCTTGTGTCACCTGTAAACCAAGGGAAAATGTCAATCATAAACATTTCGAACTCATGTTTCATGAATTCAAAAAACTATCTGAATCGTGCTTCATCTGATCCACCAAATATTATTTCATCGACATAAACTAGCACCATCATCCTTTGATTACTGTTGTTATTGAAATAGATATTGTAATCAACTCCACCACGCCAGAAACCAAGCTTCTTCAAATACTGATCAAGCCTTGAGTACCATGCTCTTGGTGCTTGTTTCAGCCTATATAACACCTTCTTTAACTGAAAAACATTGTTCTCATCTTCATGAATGAGAAAACCATCTGGCTGCTCGATATACACTTCTTCCTCCATAATCCCATTCAAGAATGCAGATTTGACATCAATCTGGAACACTTTGAACTTCCGTTGCACTGCAATGACTAGGAATAATTTTATTGTCTCCAGCCTGGAAACCAGTGCAAATGTCTCATCGACATCTATTCCCTCTATCTGGGAGCATTCTTTGCACACTAGTCGTGCTTTGTTTTGAATCACTGTTCTATCTTCATTCATCTTGTTGCGATAGACCCATTTAATCCCAATGACATTCTTATCAACAGGCCTCGAAACAATCTCCCACGTCTGATTCTTCTCAATCTGATCTAGCTCTTCATTCATAGCCTGAACCTAGTTTTCATCTTCAGCTGCATCAACACAACATTTGGGCTCTACCTGAGATAGGAAAGATGTCTGTTGTAGTGATTTCATTCTTCTTGTCTGAACTGGAGCTGACTGATCACCAATGATTTTCTGCCTATCAATTTCAGCTCAAATCCTTGGCTTCTGTGCAGATACAGATTTTTCTTCTTCATTATCATCATCAGTATCTTCTTCTGAATCTGCATTATCCACTTCTACTCCTCCTGCGTTGCTTTCCTCCTCATCGCTTTCATCAGGAAATTGTTCACTGTGATGTTGAATGCTCTCTTCATTCTCCACTACAGTGACATCATTACTCTCAATTACTTTTTCCAACCTTTTTTTAAAGCATTTGTATGCTTGTCTTTTTCCTGAGTAGCAAAGGAATATCCCCTCATCTCCACATGACTCAAATTTCCTATGTTTTTCCTTATTGAGAATGAAGCACTTACTTCCAAAGATTCGAAAGTATTTCACTGTTGGCTTCTTTCTGTAACACATCTCATATGGAGTCTTTCCTTCCTCAGGACACAACAGAGATCTGTTAGAAATGTAGACCGATGTCAACACTGCTTCCTTCCAGAACCTCTCTGGTAGGTCTTTTTCTATAAGTATCGTTCTGTCCATGTTGTTGATGATCCGATTTCTCCTCTCAACCACTCCATTCTTTTGGGGAGTTCTTACCGAGGAAACTTGATGCCTTATCCAGTGTTTCTCGAGATATTCTTCCACCTGACTGTTTGTGAATTCTGTACCATTGTCAGTACAAAACTTCAGAATTTTTTGTCCAAGTATCCTTTCACACTCCCTCCAGTACTGTTTTAAGTAGCTGGACACATTTGACTTATGGGAAATAACAAATACCCATGCCATTTTGCTATAGTCATCAATGAAAAGAACATAGTACCTATTTTCGTCAATTGCTCTTGGTGTGATAGGACCACAAACATCAGCATGCACCAATTCGAACACTCTTATTGACTTCTTTTCCTTTGCCTTATATGTCTTTCTGAAGACTTTCCCTTGTTGGCATGCATCACACATGTGAGTATGATCACGTGATAGCTTAGGGAGGTCTTTTACTGCATCACACTTTACCAGATCTTCCAGGGATAGTTTGTATAGATGACCAAGTCATTTATGCCACAACTTGTTTTCTTTATCTCTGGACAGAAAACACATATCTTCTTCTCCACTTACCAGGTAGAGATTTCCCTTTGTTCTTTTCCCCCGTAGAACCACTGCCCCATCTCTTCCTTTAATGATACACATATTCTTAGTAAACCTTATAGAATGTCCTGAGTCACATAGTTGACAGACACTGAGCAAATTGTGACTGAGACCTTCTACTACTAAGACATCAGCACGTCTCATCTCTTTGCCCCCAAACCTGGCCTTTCCTAAGCCAATAATCTTCAGGACTTCATCATTTCCAAACTTGAAAACTCCTTCTTTGTCATATTTTATACCTGTAACAAGATCCTTATTATCTGTCATGTGAGATGTAAAACTGCTGTCAATGATCCACACACCAGAACGATCTGATGCTTTAAGGGAAATTTCTTCCACCACTGCTTTCTCATCCCTTTTCTTCTTGGTCCATATTTTTTCCTTCACACTCGACATAGATTGAGACTTCTGATATTTCTCAGAGTATGATGAACCGACTTCATCTTGCAAAGCTGTAAATCTATTTTGCATTTTCAACTCACCTATTGGTTCATTGAACTATTTCTTACAAAATTTTTGATTCTTCTTTGGCACATTCCTCTATATGGTTGATGTACAATATCTAGCCATGTGCCCAAATCCTTTGCACAAAAAACAGTATCCTTCGAAATATGTTCTAGAGAACTATTCTCTATTTGGCTGCCACCTCTGTTCTTGTGCCCTTCAATATCTCTTGGCTATGGAACACACATACTGTGAATGTCCCATCTTTCCACAGCAATAACACCTGATATAAGGTGCATTCCTTCGTGTCACTTCTGCACTGCTAATTTCTCATTGGGATCTTTGAATATTCTGATTCTGCTTTGTTCCCAAATCAACCTTCAATCTCAAAATGGGTGCTTGCGGTCTGACTTCAATTTCCATATATTTTTGTTTTCGATCAAGCCCCCCATCGGCCTTAACATCTAAACATAATTGATGCTTCCTTTCTACTAAACCACTATGCTCTACTTTTAGCTTCTCGGTTTTCTGAGTGATCTGTTTTCCTGATGTCCCAACACGAGTCAAGAGTTTTTCTTAATCCTTTACCTTTTCCAAAAACCAACAACTTCTCCTTTAAGTTATTCAATATGCTTGATTTGATATTTCCTTGTGTTATTCAATCCATCGATCTCCCTTTTATGTTCTTCAACCTTGAGTTTATATTCATCAACCTTTTCTGAGCTCTATGGCCTAGAAAACTTAAGGTTTTCAATTTCTTTTATTAGCTCAGACTTCTCTTCTTCCTGCCGTTGCATGTAGAGTTTGGAATCATGTACCACCTTGTTGGATTTCTTTGTTTTTTCTCTCCAAACATATATATCTTCAAGAGTTTCTTCTAATTCAGCTTCCATACCGACTCTTCCTTCAATTTCTTCTTCTTCTTCATCAGCATCAGTTTTTTCCATTTTCTGAGAGCTATCGACAACTTCCACTATAGTATTCTCTCCCCAATCTGTGCAGTTCTCTATCTCTTCAACCTCTTCAACCTCAGACTCATCTGAACTACCACATTCTTGTGAGAGAAGATTCTTTTTCTTAAAGAAATTTCTCTTGAATTGTTTCTTGCCTTTCACATAGGCTAAAGTCTTATTCTTAGGAATTTTGATTTCATCCTCCTCATCTTCTTGAAACTTCTTGGGGCACATTGTGGTAAGGTGATCAACTTTTCCACATCTAAAGCAAGCAAGCAAAAGTTTCCCTTTGGAATTTCCTTTTCTTCTTTGAAGATTCGAGAAAAGGAATGACATCACCCCATATGTCTCTTCTTCTTTATGAGAATCTTCAATGGTGAGATTCTTCATGGCCTTGAATGACACCTCTTCGGATTTCCCCTTTTCCACAGCATCGTTATCGTCATTTCTCATTTCATATGCAACAAGGGTGCTGTGCAGGTTATCTAATGTATGCTCTTTCGGGTCTTTATCTTCCAAAATTGAAACTTTCAGATTGAGCCGAGGTGGAAGTTTACTCAAGATACGCTTCACAATCTTTATGTGTTCAATAAATTCTCCAAGACCTCGCATGTCTTCCACTACAACATTTACCCTGTCAAACAATGCATCAACAGACTCATTCGGGTTCATTCTCAGATCTTCATACTTGTTCCACAATACTTGTAACTTTGCCTCTTTGACCTTTGAATATCCTTCATATATGTTCAGTAGATTTTCCCACATAGCATGTGATGTTTTTCATGACATCACCTTCATATAGATAACATTGGATAGGGATCCCACTAAAGCATTGATTCCCTTGGCGTCAGCATCTAATTCTCTTCGCTCGGCTTCTGATAATGCACCACTGTTAATATCAATAGTTATGCCATGCATTGATGCTGTGAAAACATCCATTCCCAAAGATTTAAAGTAGTACTGAATTTTATTCTTCCATAGCTAAAAATTGTTCCCATTGAAGATTGAAATCTCTTTATGATTGGTGACCTCCATTTGAGAGAGAAACACTGATATCAACCTTTTGCTCTGATACCAATTGTTAGGTCCACTAGTCTAGATACCCTAAGAGGGGGGGGGGGGGTGAATCATGGTATGACAGATTAAAACAACTACCCCTTTGATCTTATTTTGTCATTGGAAAAAATTCTCTTCTCTCTCCTTCCTAGTGAAGAGTATGAACAAAAAATAAAGCATGCATAGAACACAAAAATTTTACTTGGTTCACCCTCACTAGGATACGTCTAAGGAGCATACACCGACGATGTTCCGATGTACCAAATACACTATAAGTGCACTCCTGTTTACAAGTTCTAAGTGGACTCATTGTCCCTCCTAGTTTACAACCACTCACAATTTTGAGAACTCACTGCTCTCTCAACTGAAGTGAGCTCATTGCTTCTTCAGAAGATCCACTCACAGTTTATAGACCTGTAGGTTTCTTCATTATCACTAATGAATGCATCCTCCACTGTATGTAGATGCTCTATTGAAGTCCAAATTTCATCCACTGATGAATACCCCTTTCCCACTGATCATTGGGAAATAACCTTTGGAAATACCTTTGCAAAGCACCCTACTTTGCAAAGCTCCCAATTTCACGAAGCTCAAACAAGCCTTCACGAAGTCCTTGACTCTTCGCGAAGCACACACCTTTGCAGAGCTCACTACCTCATGGAGCACACTGCTTAGTAGAGATCAGAACTTCGCAAAGACCAGGCCTTCGCAATGCGACTTCCTTCGCGAATCTCACTGAGCCAACGCAGAACACACCTCTTTCGTGGAGCTAGATTAGTCGCCGTGAAGCTCCTTCTTTCGCAAAACAAACTGCCTCTGCAAACCTCCTTCAAGATTCAAGAGCAACAAATTTTTCTTGGAAAAATCTCTCCTTATCTCGAGGGGGTCGAGGTCTATTTACAGGCAATTCCACTGATCCTTGAACCTTCCGCGCGAAGACAGCGCCACGTCATCTCAAATAATGAAACTCTGAAATTTCCACCGAAATTCTCTCTATATCGCGAAACACCATGGAAATTTTCAGATCACGGAGCTCATCATAATCACGGAGTGTTCCATTAATTCCTTCGCACTGCCTCCGTAAAGCTTCACCACAATTCTCTTCATCTCTGTTGTTCACAAAGCTCGTCATAATTTCGAATAACACCATCAACATTCTTCATGTCTTCACGAAATCCACATCAAGAAGCCCATATTCGTGAAACTCATGACTTTTCTATATTTTGATGAGATCTTCAAGGAAATACATATTTCGCGATGCTCCCCAAACTCTAAATTTTGGACCCCAAAAATTTGGAAAACACTGTAAAATGGTTCCACCTTGTATCTGCTCTTTTTGTACTGCCTCCAGATCTTTCATTCCTTTGTCATGGTTCTTTGTCAACATAGATTTCCAACAACATCTCTGGAACTCAACAATTCACTATGGAAACCTTCATTGTCAACAAACACAACCAACCAAAAAATGCTGCAATGTTACCTTTTTCCCAACACACATCCATCAATAAATAATAAATGATGCGATAAGATTAAATCATACAAACTCAAAAGCGCCCATTGGGGCAACCACATATACAAAAAAATAAAAAATAAAATAAATGCACAGGAGGCTACACTACATCTCCAAGCCTCACGTCATCCCAATATCCAGTCAATCTGAGCTATCCTGCTTGATTATGCAACTCTGGGCCTCTTTCTAACTTGAACCCGCAACAAGTGAGGTTTGCTCAAGTTACCAAGTTCCATGGCCGCACAAGCAGAGTGTGAATAAAACTCAGTAGAGAACCACCAATGCGGCCCCGTACATAATAAGTAAATGCAGTGTATACATGTTACATACTTAGCTAAATAATAAATAAAACCATGGAAGCATAAATAACTACTGTCGATCCTCAGGTCCGACATAACACCTAAGATCGAACCAAACCTACTTTGGTCAGTGTCAGAGTGTCTTTGAGCATTTCATACAACCATATCGACCAATATCAAGCCCATGACCGATTCCTAGGAGAAAGTCTTAGGTAATCCAGACCAATCACATGTCATCGCTGATCCCTATGAGGTAATCTTAGATTTTCCAATAGCATCAAGTGTTATCACTGATCCCTAGGAGGTAATCCTAGGCGATCAATAGTCATTTAACATCATTATCGAACCCTAGGAGGTAATCCTAAGCATTCTATAGTCATCAAGCATCATCACTGATCCTTATGAGGTAATTTTAGGAGATCCAGTATCATTTGGCATCATCGCTAATCTCTAAGAGGTAATCCTATACAATCCAACAACATTAGGCGTCATCACCAGATCTAAGGAGCATGACCAAGACATCCCATAGTAGCTGGCGTCATCGTCGATTTCTAAGGGGCTGACCTTAGGCAATGATTCATATCAAGCATAACTGCCGATTTTTAGGGGGATCACCCTAGGTAATCATCAACATCAGGCTCATTTCCGATCATGTTCTAAGGTGACACCCACAATCATCACTACCTGATTTCCCAAACACACCTTCTCATTAGGGAACCCACCAGATTCTCCTAGGTCACATCTCTACCAGGTCACCCCGCATGGGTTCCTCTACCTCATACTCATCTCTTGGGTCAATACCCACCACTCAAAAGGTGCAATGTCTCTCGACATCATCATAACCATATTACACCCTCACAAACCTCATAGGGTAAGCCACATTGGCACCACTCTAAAGAGATGGCATAATACCCATCCCTCTTTTCAAGGTCATCCTAGGTCAGTCCTCACACACCCAACTTATCCACACATCCTACCTAGGGCATACCAACCCAAGTGTTCACATCTCAGTGGGGGAGGAACACTTGCCCCATGCTCATCTCTACTATCCCAAAGGCTTTAAGGCATCTCAAGGTACTCACATGGCCAATCCGTAGGTCATCCAACTTAATTCATCACTCCCTATACCTGGTGGTTACTAAGGGAACACTACTGGAAATGAACCCTTTACCACCGGTTCCAAACCCACTATTAGAAATTTAAGCTATAGCCATGGACCTATAGCCACGATTTTATAGGTTCGTGGCTATAACTTTTTTATAGCCACAGTTTAATTTTTAATCCGTGGCTACAAAATTCTATCCCCCTTCTTTTTTTGATTCCCATCGGGCTCTGCCTCCATCCCCGATATGCGTCCCCCTTTTTTTTCGATTCCAGTCAGGATCCTCCTCCATCCCCGATACACGACCCTCCACCACGGCGCCCTCCTCCCTCGACGGACTCTCCTCCTCCCCGATGGCCTCTCTCACCGCGCCCTCCTCTCTTCCCTCACGAATTTCCTCTCTCACCCTCGCTGCTGTCCTCTATCGCTCGTCCTCACCGGCTTCGGTTCCTCCACCCCTCATCGTGGTTCCTTTATTCACGACACAGATTCTCCAATCACGGCTAGACTTCTCTATTCGAGGTTGCTCCATCCCTCAAGCGGTACTCCCTTCCTCCATACCATTCTTTGGGCGTTCCTCCTCTATTTAGTGCGTTGGTAGAAGGGTTCCTCCATACCCTTCTTCGGGCCTTCCTCCTCCATACGGTGCGTTGGCCCAACTAATTTACTTAATTCTGTTATGTGGCTGCTGTTTGCAGTTTTGGTCCTAGTCTAATGAGTAAACACAATGTTCCTTATAACTTTGGAACTTTCCCCATGATCCATGACTCATGGTTGAGATAAATTTAAAGATTCATGCTAATACTAGTTGATAGATTCTTAGCAAGTATGAATTTTGGTTTTCCAAGGATGTGGTAATTTTTAGAACCATTATTTGGTTAGAGAATATATATTTGGAAATTCTCAATAAGATTTTCAGTTATGTGAATTGAGGCATGAGGGTGATATAGGCTCTCGGGTGTGTGTCTGAGCATAGATGAGTGGACCTATAACCATTTTAAGCTTTAGGTTTTTCACCATGGATCCTACATGGAGTAGAGCTCCATGTGTTGGAGGGAGAATACCCAGGTGGAGTGAACTTTTCCCTATTGTTGGGAAATTTGGTTTTACTTGTCTCCCTATAGTAAAATATCAGTTTATCATGACCATGGTTTTGGTTGTTTTGTCTCTTCTTGGGTGAGTTGGTTAGGTGTATTGGAGGGACTGTCCCATGGGATTATCCCTATTGAAAAAAGAAAGAAAATTACCATTTTGTATTGGTTTGTCATGGTGGAGAATTGTCACCAGTGTAGAAAATGTTTTTAACGTCACCATTTTTTACGTCGGTTATATATAACCGACATGAAAATCTGTGATATGTGATTTTTTACGTCGGTTATTTTATAACCAACGTAAAAAATACTGAGAGTAAATTTTTTACGTCAGTTATTTTATAACCGATGTAAAAAATGAGGTATTCAACAACTTTTTTACGTCGGTTATTTTATAACCGACGTAACAAAATAACGCGTGACATTTTTTACATCGGTTATTTTATAACCGATGTAAAAAATGAGGTATCTAATGACTTTTTTACGTCGGTTATTTCATAACCAACGTAAAAAAAAGCGGCGACTGAGGCATTTTTGAAGTCGGTTATTTGATAACCGACGTAAAAACCCAACCCGCATAAGTTTTTATGTCGGTTATATTACAACCGACGTAAAAAACCAACACAAGGCAGTTTTTACGTCGGTTATAAAATAACTGACGTAAAAACTGTGGTTTCTAATGTGTTTTTACGTCGGTTATAGAATAACCGACGCAAAAAATGTGGTATCTGATACATTTATAACGTCGATTATTATAATAACCGACGTTATAAATGTAATAAAATAGTTTATAATGTCTGTTATTAAATAACCGAAGTTATAAAACATTTAAAATATTTATCACACCCCGTGGATTGTCTTTTCTGATTTTTCGATCGACAGACCTGCGACTCGTCTCTCTCGCGCGGAAAACCTAGAATCGACTCTTCGATCTCGTTTAGTTAAACTCATTTTCCATCATTGATTATCATCTTTACTCTCCTCGGATCTATCATCTCCACTCGAAACACTCAGGTAAGCCTCCCATGACTTTATTTTGTTCGTTTTTTTCCCGGATAGTCTATATTTACGTTTTGCGATTTTTTTTGTTTAAACTAGCTAAGATTCTTCGATTTAGAACCCGATTACCTCGTTTTTCCATAATCATCTTATTTATTATCACCAGATCTATTAGATCGACTCGCAATATTCAAGTAAGCCTCACCTACTTCTATTTCGTTTGTTTTTGTTTCGCGGATGCCCTACATTTATGGTAATATTTGTTGTCATTGACAACTAATGATCTCATTCACCTATATTACTGCAATTTATATCTAAACCATTGTGATACACCCATTACGTGTACCAGTGTGATTTATTTTATAAGTATATATGGTTTTTCATGGTGGAATGTTTTTTTAGGATCCTTGGTTGTTTCTATTTTGGGTATCACTTTTTGTTATTCCATAAACTATTTACGCCACTTATTCTCGTGGACTATTATAAGTCTTTATATGCTATTAAAACCCGATTTATTGAACAATAGAGCATTTTATACTAGTAGGAGATACAGTTCATGGTTCTCATTTTGAATAATGGCATGGTACCAAAACTAGTAGCTTGAGGTTAAAATCCCTAGATATGCCAAAACTAGTAGCTTGAGGTTAAAATCCCATGGTTCTGGGGGGCTGTCCAGAGGGTTGGGGGCTATCTAGGGTGTCCATGGAGGTGGGGGGGGGGAGTCCAGGGGTGTGTGTGTGTGTGGGGGGGGGGTGTCCAAGGGTGTGGGGGCCTATCCAGAGGGTTTGGGGGGTTGTTCAGAGGGTTGTGGGGTGTCCATGGGGGTGTCCAAGGGGGTAGGGGGTGGGGGTGGTGTCCAGGAGGGGTGGGGGTGTCCAAGGGGGTGTGTGGGGGGGGGGGGGTGCTGTCTAAAGGGGTGGGGGGATGTCCAGGGGTGGGGGGCTGTCTAGAGGGGTGGGGGGCTGTCCAAGGGTGTGGTGGTGTCCAGGGGGTGTCCAAGGGGGTGGGGGGTGGTGTCCAGAGGGTTCAGGGGGCTATCCAGAGGGTTGGGGGGTGTCCATGGAGGTGGGGGGGGGGGGGGGGGCAGTCCAGGGGTGTGTGTGTGTGTGTGTGGGGGGGGGGGGGGGTCCAAGGGGGTGGGGGGTGTCAAAGGGGGTGGGGGGATGTCCAAGGGGGTGGGGGGGGGGGATGTACAAGGGGGTGGGGGCCTATACAGAGGGTTTGGGGGGTTGTCCGGGGGTGGGGGATGTTCAGAGGGCTGGGGGGTGTCTAGGGGGTGTCCAAGGGGGTAGGGGGTGGTGTCCAGGAGGGGTGGGGGGTGTCCAAGGGGGTGGGGGGGGGGTGCTGTCTAGAGGGGTGGGGGCTATCCAGGGGGTGAGGGGGCTGACCAGAGGGGTGGGGGGATGTCCAAGGGGGTGGTGGTGTCCAAGGGGGTGGGGGTGGTGTCCAGAGGTTTCGAGGGGCTGTCCAGCGGGTTGGGGGGGGGGGGTGTCTAGGGTGTCCATGGAAGTGGGGGGGGGGGGGCAGTCCAGGGGTGTGTGTGTGTGTGTGGGGGGGGGGGGTTTCCAAGGGGGTGGGGGGCTGTCCAAGGGGGTGGGGGCCTGTCCAGAGGGTTTGGGAGTTTTCCGCGGGGGGGGGGGGGGGGGGCTGTCCAGAGGGTTGGGGGGGGTGTCCAGGGGGGTGTTCAAGGGGGTAGGAGGTGGGTGGGGGTGTCCAGGAGGGGTGGGGGTGTCCAGGAGTGGTGGGGGGTGTCCAGGGGGGGGGGGGGGCTGTCCAGGGGGTGGGGGTGGTGTTCTGAGGGGTGGGGGGTTGTCCAAGGGTGTGGTGGTGTCCAGGGGGTGTCCAAGGGGGTGGGGGTGGTGTCCAGGGGGTGTCCAAGGGGGTGGGGGTGGTGTCCAGGGGGTGGGGTGGGGGGGGGGGGTGTCCAAGGGGGTGGTGGTGTCCAGGGGGTGTCCAAGGGGGTGGGGGGTGGTGTTCAGGGGGTGGGGGGCTGTCTAAGGGGGTGGTGGTGTCCAGGGGGTGTCTAAGGGGGTGGGGGATAAGTGTCAGTTGGGATTGACTATTGCATCATGGTTTGTGAGATTATGACATGATGATTGTATTATTTCATGGATATTAGTATTGCAATATGATTCTATTTGGTTATATATGTTTTTACCAGTCATCGACTATGAGAAAATTATGGGTTATGGGGGATACCATGTCGTGGTTTTCAAATATGCATAGTTATCCTGACCCCATTGTGCCGTGATGATTGTCTTTACATTGTGATTTTCTCCATCCGAGTTTTTATTTTAAATTTGATTTGATTCTCAGGTTTACTCCATTTTCTCCAATTTTCTATCAACCATTAGAGTCCCCATGGTTTTCTTTTATTCCATGGAATTTAAAACTGTTATATCTAACAATATTTTCTTTTTAAAATCATATTCAAGCATATTTTTTTAAATACACATAGATTTGTTTTATATTTCAAAATTGTTTTACATTCAAATTATGTTTTTTTTCATATAAACATATATTTATCTTATGTTAAAAAGATGTATAATTTTGATATTTGTTATAGGTAATAATGAGTCGAAGTTGGATTACGGCACATCGAATGAGCAATGAATATGAGGAAGGTGTTGATGACTTTTTGGAATTTTCTAAAAGAAATGTTCCAAGTAGTGAATTTTTTTTTCTGCCCATGCCTGAAATGTTTGAATATGAAGAAGTTGAAAAGTAGAGAGATAAAAGATCATCTGATTTGTCATGGTTTTAATCCAAGTTACAACCATTGGATTTGGCATGGTGAAACTGGATGGAATGTCACTTATGATGATGATTTGCAAGATGGTGATTCCGATGGAATTGAAGAAATGATTCGCGATATTGTATCAGAACAAATTGAGATAGAACCGATAGTTGCGTGTCTATATGGTGATGCTGAAAAACCATTATATCCTGGTTGTACAGATTTTATGGTTTTGTTGGCAGTGTTAAGATTGATTAACCTGAAGGTGAAACATGGATAGAGTGACATAAGTTTTACAGAGCTGCTACAATTGATGAAAGACATTCTTCTAAAAGATAATGATCTTCTAGATTCACATTATAAGGCCAAGAAAATATTATGCCTAATGGGATTGGGATACAAGAAAATACATGCCTGTCCGAATGACTGTATGATATATAGGAAGGAATATGAATTTCTATCAGAGTGTCCTAAATGTGGGATATCACGGTATAAGGTGAAAGAAAAATCACAGGCTGATGTAGAGATTACAAAGATCCCTTAAAAGGTATTTTGGTATCTTCCTATAATTCATTGTTTCAAACGTTTATTTTCTAATTCACATGATGCAAAAATGTTAAGATGGCATACTGATGAGCAGTTATGTGATGGAAAAATACGTTATCCAGCTGATTGTCCACAATGGAAGAAAATTGATGAGCAGTATCCTACATTTGGAAATGAAATTAGAAATATTAGGCTAGGGTTGTGCACAGATGGAATGAATCCATACCGGACCCTCAGTAGCACACATAGTTCATGGCCTGTTTTATTGGTAATTTACAACCTCTCTCCTGAAGTTTGTATGAATCGCAAATATGGCATGTTGAGTATAATGATCTCTGGTCTGAAGCAACCCGACAATGATATTGATGTTTTCTTGTCGCCGTTGATTGATGATTTGAAGCTTTTATGGGAGGATGGTATTTGGGTGTATGATTCTTATAAAATGGAATATTTTAAACTGCATACAGTGCTTTTGTTCACTATAAATGACTTCCCAGCATATGGAAATTTGTTTGGATACAGTGTTAAAGGGCATAAAGCATGTCAAATTTGCGAACAACAGACATTATATTGTCAATTGCATTATGGGAGGAAAACAATGTACATGGGTCATCAAAATTTTTTGCCTATGGTTCACTCTTATAGAAGACTAAAAAAGGAATTCAATGGCCTACGAGAATTTGATATTGCTCCAAAACCTTTATCCCCTGATCTGTATTTTGAGAGGGTGAAAAAACTTGATGTGACATTGGGAAAGACACAAAAATATGGTAATGATAGACATATTTGGAAGAAAAGGTCAATATTTTTTGAGATACCATATTATAGATATCATGAAGTTAAACATAATATTGATGTCATGCACGTGGAGAAGAATATCTGTGATAGTTTGATTGGAACATTGTTAGATATTAAAGGAAAGACAAAAGATGGGTTGAATGCAAGATTAGACTTACTATCAATGGGAATATGTTTGGAGTTAGCTCCCACTCCTAATGAAAGATGAACATTTCTTACCCCGGATTGTCATACATTATCGAAGAGGGAGAAAATTAGCTTTTGTCAGTGTCTTCATGATATCAAAGTGCCTCAAGGTTATTCTTCAAATGTAAAAAATTTGTCTCATTGAAGGACTTAAAGTTGATTGGTATGAAATCTCATGATTGTCATGTCATGATGCAACAACTTATACAAGTTGCATTGCGTGGAATATTGCCCATCCGTGTCAGAAAGACTATAATGAAGTTGTGTTATTTTTTCAATTCAATTTGTAATAAGGTGATTGATGTGAATGCTTTGAACATTTTTGAAAAGGATGAAATTTTTATACTTTGTCAATTGGAAATGTATTTTCCTCCAACTTTTTTTTGATATAATGGTGCATTTAATGATTCATCTGGTTCGAGAAATAAAGCTTTGTGGACCTGTATATCTTCGTTGGATGTATCTTTTTGAAAGGTATATGAAAATATTGAAGGGGTATGTTAAGAATCTACATCGACTTGAAGCCTCCATTATTGAAGAGT
This sequence comes from Viscum album, assembly GCA_963277665.1. Lineage (NCBI taxonomy): Eukaryota > Viridiplantae > Streptophyta > Magnoliopsida > Santalales > Viscaceae > Viscum > Viscum album. Next base: position 933,906,082 of record OY728163.1, on the reverse strand, counting down.
ATATTTCAGAGGAGGTTGCAGAGTTTTGTACAAGCTACTTGGCTTCGGAGAAACACATAGGTTTTCCTCCATCTCGCCATGAATGAGTTAATAATGAGGGAAAGGGGATTCATGGCTTGAAAGTAAAATCTTTGTCAGCTGAACAGATGAAGAAGTTAGAATCATACATCTTGAATAACATAGCTGATGCTCAACCGTATATCATATTGCATATTAATGAGTTGAAACAATGTCATCCAAAGAAGAAAGAAATGTGGATTTTGAATGAGCACAACAATTTTTTTTTGTCATGGTTTAAAAATACCTTGCTTGGTAGATCAGATGTATCAGAGATATTAAAATGGATAGTGGGTGGTCCATGTTTAAATGTGATAACATGGTCCAGTTATGACATTAATGGATATACATTTCATATGAAATCTTAGGAAAATAGAAGTGCAGTTCAGAATAGTGGTGTATTGGTGTTTGCAGAAGCAATGCATTTTTCAAGTGCTAAGGACAAAAACCCAATTTTGGCATCAAGTTCATATTATGGAGTGATTGAAGATATATTGGAGGTGGATTAATTTAAAATTAAAGTTCCTTTTTTTAACTGTAAATGGTTTATCGGTAACAACAGTTTCAGATACGATGAATTTGGAATGACAGTTGTTAATCTGAATAGATTTGAAGTCACAGCTGATTCTTTTATAATGGAAACACATGCAAAACAAATTTTCTATGTATTAGATCAATCAGATATGCAGTGGTTTTTTGTTTTACAAGGGAAAAACAATATGTTGGTGAGGATGAACTTGATGAAGATTATGATTTATGTGAGATCCCTACTTCCATGGAAAGATTAACAGAACATAATGATGAGCATGTTGAAGACATGGTTTTTTTCCATAAGGAACGATCACGACGAAGAAATTTGGGAAAACAATCCATTTGTAAATTCCTAAAATTACAGGTAACATTTGTTTATTTCTTGTTTACATTTATTATTTTAATAAAATGGTAGATATTGTAAGTTTTTTATTTATTAAAACATGTATTAAAACAAAATAAGTATAAGTTTTTGTTTGTTTTATTTTTGTTCAGTTTACTTTATCATGTTTACCATTACATTAATTATATATCTATTGTTTTTGAGCAGTGACAATTAGTTTTCCATGTTTACCATGTTTTCTAGGTTTACCATGTTTTAATTTTGTTTAGTTTACTTTATCATGTTTACCATTACATAAATTATATATCTATTATTTTTTTTCAGTGATAATTACTTTACCATGTTTACCATGTTTACCAGGTTTACCATGTTTACCATGTTTACTATCTTGACTATCTTTACCATCTTCACCATTGTTTAACATGATTACCATATTAACCATGTTTACTATTATGTAACTTAGTACGGTTTTCTATTTTTTGATTACAGTAGTATTAAAATATTTGAATTTGTATATTTTTGAACTAATGTTTGTTTTTTTGATTTGAAGGATAATGACAGATCAATCAGTTGATCAACCACATGATTCTGGAGATGAGCATATTGGTCATACCTCTGGGGAGGAACATTCACATGATCCTCTTGATGTTCCCCAATCTTCCTCATGTGCTCCCATTACTACAAAGAGTTCAAGAGTTGGTAAACGTGGGTGCACACGTTTACCAAAATTATCAGTTTCCCGTACGCAGGATCAGAGGATACTCGTTGAGTTTGATGAAGAGATATTCCTAGAGGTCCTAATACAAAATATTTTAAAAGTTTTGTATCCACTCAGGGTAAGAGAAAAGTAAGCATTTTGTATGATGACTGGAGAAGTGTGGACAAAGCAATAATCTCTCAGTTGTGGGAGACGATTTTGGTAAGATCTTTTGATATTATTTTCTTATTATTTAAAATTTCTAGTATATATAATATGTTTAACCTATACTTTATTAGATGACATTTGATATTCCTGACACTGGAGGAGTCAGGAAGAAATGCTTATCGATGGCTGCCAGGAGATGGAGGGATTTCAAATCAACCCTCACATCTGATTTCATTTTTGGTCATAGGAGTCATGAAAATCCATGTCGTATATATCCTTTCATAGATGAAGACACAAAGAGACAGTTTTTTGAAAGTAGAAGAAAAGAATCATTTTTGGTAAGGGTAATGTAAAATTTTATAAGATTTCTTATATAAATGATCTTATTACTGTTTTGTTAATGATTTCTTATTCTTAATTTACAGCAAACAATGAAATATCATCAGGAGATCCAATCTAAAAATGTATACCCTCATATTTTATCTCGGGGAGGGTATACATTATTGGAAGAACAAATGATGGTGGGAAAATTACAAAAATTAACAGTGGAGTCTTCAAGCTCTGGAGATGTGGCCCCTCCATCCCCTCCATAGAGACATGAAAAATGGAAGAGAGCTCAGATGGGGAAAAAGGGCAATATCTTTCGGAAGATTAGAGAATCATATCTGAGAGGATTGTAAGATATCTATTTTATTTATTTAAGTTAACTATTTTCTTCACATAATTTCAATCATTACAGAAATTTTCAATTAATTAATATAGGATTCTCTTGAGGAGTAGAGCTCACAGGGGGTATTTACAGCTGTTGGGAGGCAAGATATTTTATCTACAGCATTGGGAAAGCCCGAACATCTTGGTCGTGTACGAGGATATCCGGAAGGTGTATCGGTAAGAAAAGTGTTTCCACATTCCTCAACTACTTATGTTGAGGGTGTTTATAAAAAAAATAGAATCCTTGGAAGCTAAAGTTCATAATATTAATGCGAAGATGGATGAAAAGATTAGAGCATCGGTACAGTCTATGTTTTCAGACATGCAAAGACAATTTCAGACTGCAGCTCCCACTCCTCCACCTCCCCTTGCAGACCCCATTATTTATCCTCCACCTCCACCAGTATCTCCCACTCCCCCACCTCAGCCCACAGACCCCATTTTTTATCCTACTCCTCCGCCGCAACTTCCTACTTATTGCAAGTTGTATGTTGATGATCCTCAACATCATATAGTTGCATATGGATTGGTATATTGTATAAGAGATACAGTTCATCATCAACAATTATAGGTAGAGAATCAGAGGGTCATTGTACATGATATTATAGATAGATCATCTTGAGTACCATTACCTACAGATGAGGAGACGACAGTTGGACATAGTATCGGCCATTTTTTAATTTGGCTATCCAGACTTCTTCGACTCATTACCATAGAGGTATGTATGTTATATATTCTATTTATTTTTTTATTAAAGTTGTATTATCATTTGAAAACTAATATATTTTTCTATTTATTTTTACAGGAATACTTCAAAGGTAAAGAAATACTGTATAGAGAACAACAAAGACAAATGGCTATGACATCAGATACAGATTCAAGTGGTTTTGACAGATTGTCAAGATATTCAAATTTTTTGGTGGATCATTATGAGTTTCCAATGGAAGCTCATGTTTGTGGATGTGCAATAACTGTGTGGATTATGAAAGATGATATCATGGAGCTTGTTACTGGAGATAAGTTGGGAATCAACGTGGTGCAGATTTTTTCCATGTAAGTATTAACTCCTTTTCCCTATGTTATATTTATTAAAAATGTATACTTATGTCTGTTTTGTATTAGGTATCTTTATAAAATTTATGAGAAGAATGAGCGGACAGATGTATATGGGTTCATGGACCCGCATTTGATTTCCCCTGAAGCATGTGCATTGGATGAGGAACAAAGAATGGTTTATATTGCTAAAAGACTTGAATAGAATATAGTCACACAATGTTGGATGATGCCTTTTTGTGAGAGGTATGAAACACATCTCTCTCAAAGAGTTCATTATCTTTTAACATAAAAAACCACTAACCTTAATTTTTTTTATTAGTGATCATTGGATGTTAGGGGTTTTTTTCCCAAGGGAGAAGACACTTTATTGGATATGCTCTATCCATGGTGATGTGTGGGAAAGTTTTATGAAAATGTTGGAAAAGTAAGTTTCAATTTCTCAATAGTTTTCTATATTATAATGAATTTTAAATTTATCCCACTCTTATTATTTTCTAACAAGGGATGGGTTTACTTTCGAAAAAACACAAAGAAAAGGAGCGCGAAGATCAAATATGTAAATGTAAAGGTAAATATCCATTTATAATTTGTACTATTTGATTTATTACATACAAATAATATATTTAATTTACACTCATTCAAAAATAATTTTCATGAACAAAAAGGCCTCATCGAATGCGGATATTATATGTTAAGATTTATGTATGAAATAATAAAAACTGGGACAATTGTGAACTTTGACCTGGTAAGATTTCCTTTTAAACTTTGCCATAATATTTCATTTGATTTATTCATTATACATGTTAACTACTATACTTTTAATTTGTAGCTATTTGATGACCCTCAACCCTATAGTGCTGAAGACATCAAACACTTACAAGTGGAATGGTCAAATTATTTTACAGGTTTGATTTATTTTTAGTTTTTTGTAGTGTAAAATGTAATTTTGAATATTGTCATTGTAATTGTGTATTTGGTAGTCATTTAGGTTGGATTTAGTTTTTTTAAGTTGAAATTGTAAGTTTTTAATGTTATATATGTGAATGTTTAATTTTTCTCTACTTCTTGTTTTGGTCTACTTATGATGGTTTTTATGGTATGGATTCTGGTCTGGGGGGAGGGTTTCCAAGGGTGTGTGTGTGTGGGGGGGGGGGGAGGTGTTTAATGGGGTGGGGGGTATCCAGGGGTGTGGGAGGGCTGTCCGATGGGGTGGGGGGGGGGGGTATCTGAGGTGTCCATGAGAGTGGGGGGGCAGTCCAGGGGGGTGGGAGCATTTCCAGGAGTGGGGAAGGGCTATCCATGGGAATGGGGGGCTGTCCAGGGGGTGTCTAGGGGTGTGGGAGGGCTGTCCAGTGGGGGGAGGGGGGTCCAGGGTGTCCATGGGGATGGGGGGGGGGGGCAGTCCAGGGGGTGGGAGAAGAGGCGCCACCATCCCTCGGGGGGCTGAATGCTGCTGGAAGGTACTCATTACTCCCACATGTGAAACATTTTGAGATCTCAAGCTTCGCATGTGGGAGTGATGAGTACCTTCCAGTGGTATGCCCCCCGAGGGATGTCGGCACCTCCTCTCCCAACACCAGCTATCCAGGGGCTATCTAGGGGGTGGGGGGGGGGGGGGCAGTCCAGGGGTGTCCAGGGGGTAGTGGGGCAGTCCAGGTGTGTGTGTGTGTGGGGGGGGGGGGGTTTCCAGGAGGGTGGGGGGTTGTCCAGGGGTGTTGGGGGATGTCCAGGGGGTGGGGGCAGTCCAGGTGTGTGTGTGTGTGTGGGGGGGGATGTCCAATGGGGTGAGGGGGTTCTGGTCTATTTTTGGCAACTTTTTGGTCTGTTTCAGGGGTGTGGGAGGGCTGTCCAGGGGTGTGGGAGTGCTGTCCAGGGGTGGGGGGGGGAACAGGAGGGTGGGGGGATGTCCAGGGGGTGGTGGTGATGTCCAGAGGTGGGGGGGGGGGGGGGGGTAGTACAGGGGTGTGGGGGGTGTGGTGGGGGCTGTCCAGTGGGGTGAGGGGGTTTTGGTCTGTTTTTGGTAATTTTTGATCTGTTTCAGGGGTGTGGGAGGGATGTCCAGGGGTGTGGGAGTGCTGTCCAGGGGGTGGGTGGGTGTACAGGAGGGTGGGGGGTATGTCCAGGGGGTGGTGGTGATGTATAGGGGTGTGTGTGTGTGTGTGGGGGGGGGGGGGGGGGTCCAGGGGTGTGGTGGGGGTAGTCCAGTGGGGTGAGGGGGTTGTGCTCTATTTTTGGTAACTTTTTGGTCCTGTTTCAGGGGTGTGGGAGGGCTGTCCAGGGGTGTAGGAGTTCTGTCTAGGGGGTGGGTGGGGGGTGGGGTCTACATGAGGGTGGGGGGGGGGGTTTCCAAGGGTGTGAGGGGATTTCCAGGGGTCGGGGGGCAGTCCAGGGGTGTGGGGGGGTGTCCAAGGGTGTGGTGGGGGCTGTCCAGTGGGGTGAGGGGGGCTGTCTAGGGGTGTGGTGGGGGGCTATCCAGTGGGATGATGGGGGATGTCTATGGGGTGGTGGGGGGATATCCAGTGGGGTAAGTTTAAAATGTTGTCAAATGTAAATGCTTAATATTGCTTTGGTTCTTGTTTTAGTCTACTTCTATTTTTCTGGTATGAATTCTTGGTTTGGTTTCTGGTTGTTTCTGGGGAGAGCAGAGGAATGCTTTCTATTTAAAAAAAAATTGATTTTTTACGCTGGTTATTTAATAACCGACGTGATAAACACCTCCCGCGCTGGTTTATCACGTCGGTTATTTAATAACCAATGTGATAAATCATTTTCCAGGTGTTTATCACGTCGGTTATTAAATAACCGATGTGATAAACACCCACCCCCACTGGTTTATCACGTTGGTTATTTAATAACCGATGTGATAAACCCTCCCACCCAGTTTATCACGTCAATTATTAAATAACTGATGTGATAAACATCCCCCGCACTGGTTTATCACGTCAGTTATTACATAACCGACGTGATAAACCCCCCCCCCTATTTTTTTACATCGTTTATTTAATAACTGATGTGATAAAAGCATGGGAAATGGTTTATCATGTAAGTTATTTAATAATCGACGTGATAAATAAAAAAAAACCGTATTAATGTCATTTAAAAACTGTCGTAAAAAAATAAAAATTAACCGATGTAAATGACATTTTTTGCACTAGTGTGTGATGGTTGATATGTCTTGTTTTGGTGCCCATTTATACTATGATTGGCTAAGTATGGTACCCTATATTCACACCTATGGAAACATTGAGTCAAAATGCACTAGATGGGAAATTTAGGTGATAGTGGTGCTTCTTGGGAAATACAACCATGATATAGAACCTTATAGTTGGGAATTTTTTAAAGAGTTATAGATGAGGGGTTTCATTAGTTCTCATTTGAAAAATGATTAGAAAGGGTTGAGGGATTTTTATAGTCCTTAGTGTGTATAGGGCTTGTGGGTTTCATTGGATAGGTCCATGACATCATAGAGGAATGGACTTGTGTTTTGTTTGTTTGGTACTTCTAAGGATTCCCCCTAGTAAATGGAGAGCACCACCACAACAACATAAATATTTTAATGGATGCTGAAATGATGAGGATGGAGGCTCACTCAAAGAAAGGAAAATAAACATTTATCCACTTTGAGTTTTTAAACAACTCACCCCTCCTCTCTTCCTCCCACACATGTGATAAAATCAGGGGAGGTTGAGGGAGATTCATCCCCTATTCACCTTCAATTTCACCTTTAAATGTGGTGGTTTTTATAGACCTTGATGGTGATTCAATGTGTGATCTCATCTTCCTTTCATTCTAGTTTCTCATTTATCTTATAACTAATTTAATGAAAACGAGAATGGAGTTGGAGATGATTTCCAGAAGATTATGGTGGAAATAATCCAATATCATGGGTTTTTTTGGAATCACTAGTGGGAGTATAAAGATGAAAAAAGATTTTATTTCCATTTATTTTCATTGAGGACCATCATTATATGCTTTTATTTATAGTTTTTATTAAATTATATTTAAAAATTATGTGAATCAATGTTTTTTATTATGGGTTTGAATTTAGAATGTATTGGAATATGATATGGACCTTCCATGAGTGGTTGGTCACCAGAATATTTTGAATAGGTTATATGATGACATTATAGACAATTATGCCATTATTTGTCTTATGTGAGGAGTATAAGAGGATTAGTCCCCACTGGAATTTAAATCGTGACCAAACTTATGCGATGAGCATAAGGGTACTAGTCCCCACTAGACCTAAAATCATGACTAGAATTTTGTGATGAGCATAAGAGGAACCTACCTTTCCATATATGAAAAGTGTAAGATTTATTATGTGATAATAATAAGATGATTTGTTAGATTGGTGTAGCCCGATCTGGTTGGGCCGAGTGCTTGTGGCCCGCAACTGCCACGGGTCAAGCTCATTGGGGGTTGCAGGGGACAACACGCCCTTGCTTCAGGGGTCTGGGGTCCAAAGGCCCCGGTCCAAATTTTCGGGAACTGTAGAAACTTTGACCACTGTAGCAGTACAGACTTTGTAGTCCACTTTACTGTTTCACTTTTGACTTTCAGCCAACAGCCACTAGAGTATTGGATATATATAGGAAAGGCTTCACAAGATTGAAAAAGTCTAGAATAATATTTACTAATCTCTCCATACTATTAAAGAAATCTTCTCCTCCATGAATATCTTGAGTAGAGTTTTCATTACTTTCAACTGGTCAACCTATTCCTTAAAAACCCATTCTATAGAATCTGCCTCAATTAATCCTGATGAGATGAATACACATCACCTATAACAATATGGAGATACTATTTGACTATATACTATATCGAATCAGCATCAACTAAAGACGAGGGAGGTGGAGCACTAGATGTAGATGAAACAATAAGAGGTTCTTGATAACTCAAAATTCCACTGAAATCTAAAATAATTCTTTCTTTGAAATATTATAAATATACTATGGATACAAAATATGAAGGTACTGGGGAAAAAACTCTCTCAACACTAGGTAAAGAAGCCTCTACAGGTTATGATTTGGTAGGTACATCTAATGGAAAAACCTGAAGCTCACCTGCTTGGTCAATCTTCTTAACTAAGGATCCCTTAGGATATGTGCAAGGGATGTGTAGGGGGGGATGCTGTCCAGGGGGGCTGGGGTTGCTGTCTAGGGGGGTTCCGGCAGGGGGGGTGGGGTGGCTACTGTTCAGGGGGTCCAGCAGGGGGGGCAAGGGGGGTGCAAGGGGGTGTGTGCAAGGGGTGCAAGGGATGTGTGTGTGTGTGTGTGTGGGGGGGGTGTCCAGCATGGGTGGTGCAAGGGGGGTCCAGCAGGGGGGGGGGGGGCAAGGGGGGGGGGGGCAAGGGGGTGTGTGCAAGGGGTGCAAGGGATGTGTGTGTGTGTGTGGGGGGGGGGGGGGTGTCCAGCAGGGGTGGTGCAAGGGGGGTCCAACAGGGGGGCAAGGGGTGTGCAAGGTGGGTGCAAGGGGGTCTGTGCAAGGGGTGCAAGGGATGTGTGTGTGTGTGGGGGGGGTGGCTGCTGTCGAGGGGGGTGAAGAGGGGGGGGGGTGTCTAGTAGGGGTGCAGGGGGGGGGGGGTGTCTAGTAGGGGTGGTGCAAGGGGGGTCCAGAAGGGGGGTCCTACAGGGGGGGGGGATGCACTATTCTTGTTTATTGAGTTATATTCTTTGTGAATATTCTAAGATGTTTTGTTTTACCATAATTTTAGGATATGAGCACTAATATGTTCTACCTTGTGTTGTAGGTACTTTTTAACTGGTTCTAGACTTCTTTGATAGTTTGTATTATAGGGAGACTCATGTAAGTGCAGTTATGTGTTTTTTTTTGTATTTGGATTTTTTTAATTCTTATTATGTAAGTAGATTTTGTGTATAATTTAATTTGGAAGGGACTGGCAGGGGGGTATGGGGGAAACTGGTAAGGGGGAGGGGACTGGCAGGGGGGTGCAAGTAGGGGCTGGTAGGGGGTGCAAGTGGGGGCTGGTAGGGGGGTGCAAGAGGGGGCTGGTAGGGGGGTGCAAGTGGGGGATGGCAGGGGCAGGGGGGAGGGGAAACAGGCAGGGTGGGTGGGTGGGGGTGGCAGGATTGGGGGGGTGGGGGGGTTCCAGGGTCTGTATAGGAGGGTGGTGGGGTGGTTGTCCTGGGGAGTGGAGGTTTGGGCTATCCAGGGGGATCTGTCTAGGGTCTGGGGGGGGGGGGGTCCAGGGTCTGTCCAAGAGGGTGGGGGGGTGGCTGTCCAGGGGAGTGGAGGTCTGGGCTATCAAGGGGTTTTTGTCTAGGGTCTGGGGGGTGTCCAGGGTTTGGGGGGGGGGGTGTCCTGGGTCTATCTGGGGGGGTGTCCATGGTTTGTCCGGGGGGGGGGGGGGGGTTGTCCAGGGTCTGTTCGGGGGGTGTCCAGGGTTTGTCTAGGGGGGGGGGTGTCCAGGGTTTGGGGGGAGGTGTCTAGGGTTTGTCTGGGGGGGTGTCTAGGGTCTGTCTGGGGGGTGTCCAGGGTCTGTCTGGGGGGGTGTCTAGGGTCTGTCTGGGGGGGTGTCCAGGGTCTGTCTGGGGGGGGGGGTGTCTAGGGTCTGGGGGGGAGGTGTCTAGGGTCTGTCTAGGGGGGGTGTCCAGGGTCTATCCAGGAGGGGGGATTTGTAGGGGGGCTGTCCAGGGGGGCTATCTAGGGGGGAGGGGGCTGTCCAGGGGAGGGGGGGTTTATGTAGGGTGGGGGTGTCTAGTGTCCAGGAGGGAGGGGCCTAAAGGGGGGGGGGGGGGTGGGCTACTGCAGGTGGGGCTGTATAGGGGGGTGGGGGCTGTGCAGGGGGGGTGGGGGATATTTTTTATGGTTTTTCAGACCCTATATCCATGGTTTCTAACCGTGGATATAGGTCTATTTCCACGGTTAAAAACCGTGGCTATGGGTATAATGCCACAGTTTCTAACCTTGGAAATAAATTGTATCCCTCCTATATTATATCCACGGTTCTAAACCATGGCTATAGAGATATTACCACGGTTTGAACCATGGATGTATACCTATAGCCATGGTTTGAATCATGGCTCTAGACCTATAGCCATGGTTCCAAACTGTGGCTATAAGTCTAGGCCTATAGCCACTCCAAAATTATCCACGGTTTTAAACCATGGATATAGACTGAATTTCTAGTAGTGACTATTGGTAAAGGCTGGATAACCGTTGGTATAATATATACCAATGGTTATCCAAACCACAGGGAAGTAAGCCATAGGAAAAAACATATGCCAATGGTTTTTGGAAAACTGTTGGTATATGTTAGGAAATCTACATTATACCAACAGTTATGTCAAACCGTTGGAATAAATTTTCACCAACAGTTTTAAACCATTGGTAAACATACTATTCCAATGGTTTCAAACCGTTTAAATATAGTTTTTTAAATCTTTTTACCAACGGTTTACACAAACTGTTGGTATATCTAAACATTTCACCTATATCCCAACGGTTTGTAAACCATTGGGAAAGTGTTTTTACCAATGGTTCTCTTAGAACTATTGGTATAAAACACATTCACAACCCTATTCCAATGGTTTTAAACCATTGTAATAGGCTTTGCTGTGAAATTTAGGCAGAAACATGCTGCTCTGTGCTGCTCTGTGATTTCCATTACCTGGCTTCCCTTTTTGCATTTCCAACTTCCCCAACTCTACAATAACCAACTATAACACATACATATACACAATTAATTCATATAGATTTAACAAATAATGCACCCTAAAACTATACACATACATAATTAAAACATAATTCATAAGGTAATTATAAACATACATAATTGATTTAGAATTCAATTCGAAATTGAGATGAAAATTACATGTGCAATCCATAATTCAATTCATAATTGAATACTTAATTGAATACATACATAATTTAATTATAAATTATGAATAAAATACATAAAAGATGAATACATAATTATACGTGTTATACAGAATTAAGAATACATACAAAATTGCATTTTTTATAACACATAAATGATTGAATTCAGAAATTAGAAGCTAATAACCCCAAAATAAGGAAATGGATAAATGACTTCAACCAAACACAAATATAATGTCCCATGGTTTGGGGCGGGTGTCTTTGAACTTAGTGATAATGATAATGGGTGTGTATCAATGAGCTTGTGTGACATAGGGAATGTAGTTGTCCTTGGAATATTAAATGTCATGTGTTTTAGAATAGGGGTAGGAGTTCCTCACATGAGAAGTAGAATGTGTGAGGATGGACCATGGATCATTGTGCTAAAGTATCAACACAATCCAAATACGTTGGGTCAGTTTTCTGTATTCCAGTTGTTTTTAATTAAAATGATATCCATTTTAACCAAAAGATAGACACTTTGAGTGATACCGGCCACACCGTGCCTCGGATTGAGGCGGGGTTGACTCATACACGTCACATATGACCCATGGATTGTTGTCCTAAAGTATCAACACCATCTGAATGCATTTGGTCAGTTTTCCATATGCCATTTGTTGTTTTCACTTAAAATTTTGTCCATTTTAAATAAAAGTGAGACACTTTGAGTGGTACCGGCCACACCGTGCCTCAGATTGAGGCGGGGTTGATTCGTACATGTCACAAATGTTTCTTTTTTATTTAAAAGGGAATTCCCACGTGTGGCCTTTTCGAACCCTCCACACATGGTAACCCACCTCCCCCATGAAGAGGTCACTGCCCTAAGGTAGAGCCTTAATCAGGGAAGGAGCCGTTGCCAGCTGAGATGGAAGAGCTTCCCAGAGGGTGACAACCCGATCAACGATGGTTCATCAAAGCAATCCGTCAGCACATTGGGCAACACCTCATTTTGCCTACCCAATTGAGACCGAGCAACCTGAAAAGACGGGTGGATCCTGGGGGAGAGGCTCACCCCGAAAGTGGACTCCTAGGATTCGTACATGTCACAAATGACCCATGGATTATTATGCTAAAGTATCAACACAATTCGAATATGTTTGGTCATTTTTTCATATGCCAATTGTTTTTACTTAAAATGATGTCCATTTTAAACAAAAGAGAGACACTTAGAGTGATACCGGCCACATTGTGACTAAGATTGAGCTGGGGTTGACTCTTACACATCAAAAATGACTCATGGATCATTTTCCTGAAGTATAAATACAATCTGAAAGCGTTTGGTCGGTTTTCCATATGCAAGTTGTTGTTTTCACTTAAAATCTTGTCCATTTCAAATAAAAGTGAGGCAGTTTGAGTGGTAACGACCACAACGTGCCTCATATTGAAGCGGGGTTGACTTGTACACATAAAAAATGACCCATGGATCATTGTCCTAAAGTATCAACAGAATTTAAATGCATTTGGTTGGTTTTCCATATGCCAGTTGTTGTTTTCACTTAAAATGTTGTCCATTTCAAATAAAAGTGAGACACTTTGAGTGATACCGGCCACACCGTGCATCGTATTGAGGCGGGGTTGACTCATACACATCAAAATGACCCATGTATCCTTGTGCTAAAGTATCAACACAATCCGAATATTTTTGGTCAGTTTTCCATATGCCAATTGTTTTTACTTAAAAGGGTGTCCATTTTAAACAAAAGAAAGACACTTAGAGTGATATCGGCCACACTGTGCCTCATATTAAGCTAGGGTTGACTCGTAAATGTCACATATGACCCATGGATTGTTGTACGAAAGTATCAACACAATCCGAATGTGTTTAGTCAGTTTTCTGTATGCCAGTTGTGGTTTTCACTTAAAATGTTGTCCATTTCAAATAAAAGTGAGACACTTTGAGTGGTACCGGTAACAATGTGCCTCATATTGATGCGGGGTTGACTTGTACACATCAAAAATGACCCATGGATACTTGTGCTAAAGTATAAACAGAATCTGAATATGTTTGGTTGGTTTTACATATGCCAGTCTTTTTTACTCAAAATGATGTCAATTTTAAACAAAAGGTAGACACTTCGAGTGATACCAGCCACACCGTGCCTTGGATTGAGGTGGGGCTGACTCTTACACATAAAAAATGAACCATGGATCCTTGTGATAAATTATCAACATAATATGAATACTTTTGGTTGGTTTTCTATATGACATTTGTTTTTACTTAAAAGAGTGTCCATTTTAAACAAAAGAAAGACAATTTGAGTGATACCGACCACACCAGCCTCTTATTAAGGTGGAGTTGACTCGTACACATCCAAAATTACCCATGGATCTTTTTCCTAAATTATCTATATAATCCTAATTCATTTGATCAGTTTTCTGTATGCAAATTGTTTTCACTTAAAATGTTGTCCATTTCAAATAAAAGTGAGACAGTTTGAGTGGTACCGGCCACACCGTGCCTCATATTGAGGTGGGGTTGACTCATACACGTCAAAAATGAACCATAGATCCTTTTTCTAAAGTATCAACACAATCCGAATATGTTTGGTCGGTTTTCCATATGCCAGTTGTTTTTACTTAAAATGGTGTCCATTTTAAACAAAAGAAAGACACTTCGAGTGATACCAGCCACACCGTGCCTTAGATTGAGGCAAGGTTGACTTTTACACATCACATATGACCAATGTATCATTTTCCTAAAGTATCAACACAATAAAAATGCGTTTGGTTGGTTTTCTGTATGCCAGTTGTTGTTTTCACTTAAAATGTTGTCCATTTCAAATAATGGTGAGACACTTTGAGTGGTACTGACCACACCGTGCCTCAGATTGAGGCGGAGTTGACTCATACATATCAAAAATGACCCATGGATCATTTTTATAAAGTATAAACATAATCAGAATTCGTTTGGTTGGTTTTCTGTATGTCTGTTGTTTTCAATTAAAACAGTGTCCATTTTAAACAAAAGAGAGACACTTTGAGTGATACCGGCCACACTGTGCCTCATATTGAGGCGGAGTTGACTTGTACACATAAAAAATGACCCATGGATCATTTTACTAAAGTATCAATACAATCAGAAAGTTTTTGGTCAGTTTTCCATATGCAAGTTGTTGTTTTCACTTAAAATCCTGTCCATTTTAAATAAAAGTGAGACAATTTGAGTGGTATCGGCCACAAAATGCCTCAGATTGAGGCGGATTTGACTCGTACACGTCAAAAATAACCCATGTACATTGTCTAAAAGTATCAATAGAATCCGAATGCGTTTGGTCAGTTTTTCATATGTTAGTTGTTGTTTTCACTTAAAATGTTTTCAATTTCAAATAAAAGTGAGACACTTTGAGTGGTACCGGCCACACTGTGCCTCAGATAGAGGAGGGGTTGACTTGTACATATCAAAAATGACCCATGGATCCTTGTGATAAAGTATAAACACAATCCAAATATCCCAAGAGCTCTTAAGGGCAGATATCCTTCGATCCTTGGGCGTTTTGTGTGCCGTCAAGTGCGGATTAAAGATCAGGGTGAGTCTAATCCCCTCTTTGCTTAATCTTTTCTATTAGGGTTTTATGACAACCCTACTCTTTATTACACACTTTAAAATGATTTATTACATAAACTTCACTTGATACAACATAGAAGATCGATAGGTCTAGTGTTTTTGAGGCTTAGGATCTTTACATAACAACTTAGAACATGAAATAAAATATCTTTATTGTTTCCTTCCTTTACATGACCACTACATTCCATTGTACTTACTATTTCATAGGTTAAACTGAGGACATACATGAGAAAAGGGTGATCTATAAAGCCTAGTAAGGGAATAAACATGGAATAACATGAGGAATATAGTACATGTTAGACAATAGGCATATCAATGGTGCACAAGAGAAACATTAAAATAAAGGCATGATAAAGCATGATAACATTAATATGGAAATGTGGCAACAACATTTAACATGATTTTAGCATGATCTAAGGCTCATTGCACATGGAGCATGAGTAAACCCTCATTGCACTTGAATTAGAATGAGTAAACCCTCATTGAACTTTAATTAACATGAGTAAACCCTCATTTCACTTGAAGTATCATGATACTAATCTTTACCCAATGCATTGGAGCGCTATCAGGGCCCACCCTTCTTAAACATTTCATTTCATGCATAAATGTGCCACATGGATCATATAACATGGATTCATTAAGCCTAATCATTTATTCCATGATCAAGGAAATGTGGAATTCATACATGAAACAATATAATAAATATGGAAATGTGAATAAAGGTGAATACCCTTGATTTAGAAATGGGCATGGTATTCACTACACAATGACATTGGCTTGAAAAATCACAGTGCAATTTCGGCAGCGTAACGACGTGACGTAGGAATTCATAAAAATGCTTGATGAGAGAGAAATGGGTGTATAATCATATGCACGTAAAATTAATAGTAAGGGGGTCATATATATACATGTCCCAACATAAGTAATGTAATTTATATTCACAATATAAAATAATTTCTCGAATGTAAATGATGAGAGAGAGATTCCTTACGGAATTTCGGCATGGTAACGAGTGTACATGAGAGGAATTTAATGAGAGAGAAAGGGGTATATCATCATTCAAACATAGAGAGGGAAGTATGGGGGAGGTGTGAAATCACACCCCAAAATTTATAATTGAAAACAAAAGGGCATAACAACATAATGAAATTGAGACAAAAATGAGAAAAGAGGAAATCCCGTACTTGGAAGTGTGATCCCAAAGGATTGGGAGAGGATTGAGAGAGAATTATTGGGACCTTGGAGCACCTTGGGAGGATTATAGAGAGAGTATGGAAGGGTTTGGTATAACTACAAATGTTTTGAGTGAAGTGGAAGTGGGAGCTTGGGTGAGTTTATATAGGAAAAGAGAGAGAATTATTTAATATTTAGGTTTGGGTCACCACACATTAAACTAATCAATACCACAAAACAGACCATGGTTTTTGCCCATGGTTTTTGCCAAAGGGGAGTGAAAGACAATATTTTATAAGTAAAATGGCCTAAATTCTTAAAATATTTAGGGTGCTTATGTGGAGGTGAGTCACAATCTCAAGGAAAACAATTTAAAAAGACAAAATGTTTTATAAGTCTTGGAGGGTCCACTAAAGCTTTGTAAAATAAATCTAACAAACCTAAAATCACATTATTTTAGTGCTAAAACATATATTGGCCGAACATATCATTTATATCATTTTATTACATCACTATTGGGTCATTATGATGTCATAAAACACATTATATATTTAAACGGTATTTAATTTTTACCCAAAAATTCAACTGTCTTAAAAAATTATGAAAAATTCACCATTGGATAATTTCGACATCCTGATTCCAAAAATAATATTCATTTTATCTAAATAATTTTCTAAATGTGTTATTTTTTACTTTTAAAATAAAAACCGACATTTATCGAAAATTCATGGGTTTTGACAAAAACAACTTTCAAACCTTAATAAAAATTACAATTTCATTCATAAAATTATCTGAAAATTTATATTTAATAAAAAGTAATTTAATTATAATATTTTATTAAAATATTATTTAATTCAAAAATCCATTAATTCGTCAAAATTGATTTCTTAGTTGAATATTAACTAAAAATACTATTTTTGATTTAAAAACTATTTACAAAGTAGCAATAATAAAATGAATGCACATTATTTATACAAAAATAATGTACACAGTCATTGTGCTATGGTCTTGTTACATAAAACCTTATAAAACTTGCATAATACCAAAAGGTAAGGTGTGCGATGGTGACCGACTCTTGGGGTGGCTCGGATAACATCGTTCGGGTGGTAATCTCTATTAATTTCCATTTCTCCCATAGTCAGTTATGCTCAAGCTTAATGCGATCAAGATCAGTTTGAGATTGGTCAAGATAGAAGCCCAATGATTCCAACTCATTTTTGATCTCTGACAAATGGGCTTCGTATGGGGAAATTCTACTGGATGAGGCCATCACTTCCTTTATCTGAGTAAATCAGATTTGTTAAAACCCTATATTTATACTAATCATGTGATCACTCTTCAACGGCTATATTAGCCATAATTATAATTCATAATGGTATTTTAAAATTCAGAAACATAAAACCATTGAAGTTCACATTTTATATAACCATAATAAGACATTTAATTAGATCAAGAGAAATTTTCATTAATAAAAGTTTGGGTCGTTACAATCTTCCCCCCTTAAGAAATTTCACCCTCGAAATTTCCTTTTCCCACTCTAAAACAAATACGGGTAACTCTACTTCATCACTTCCTCTGATTCCCACATTTCTTCTTCAAACTTGTGGTTTCACCACAACACCTTGATGAGGGGCATTGTCTTATTTTGTAGAACTTTTTCTCTACGATCTAAGATCTTCAATGGTTGCTCCTCGTAATAAAGATCATCCTCTAATTGTACCACCTTTGAAGAGAGTACATGTGAAGGGTCTGGTATGTACTTCCTTAAGAGGGATACATGAAAGACATCATGTACTTTGGCCATTGTAGGTGGAAGTTCTAGTCGATAGGCCATAACCCCGACACGATCAAGAATCTCGAAGGGACCGATGTACCTAGGACTTAGCTTCCATTTC
The DNA here is from genome assembly GCA_963277665.1 of Viscum album. Lineage (NCBI taxonomy): Eukaryota > Viridiplantae > Streptophyta > Magnoliopsida > Santalales > Viscaceae > Viscum > Viscum album. The sequence continues at coordinate 933,888,005 of OY728163.1, read as the reverse complement.
TTTCCAAACCTCATGAACTTCTTCCATGGAGATATGTGTAGAAATACCATGTCTCCAACTTTAAACTCAAGGTCTAATTGATGGTTATCTGCATAACTCTTCTGTGGACTCTGGGCTGCCTTGATATGCTGTTGAATGGTTTTCACCTTCTCCACCATCTCTTTGACCATTTCTGGTCCTAGCAGCTTACGCTCACCAAATTCATCCCAACACGCTGGTGTTCTGCACCTTTTCCCATAAAGGGATTCATATGGTGCCATTTGGATGCTTGAGTGGAAACTATTATTGTAAGAGAATTGAACCAGTGGAAGATGTTAGTCCCATCCTCCTTTAAAGTCCATTTAGAAAGCTCTCAACATATCCTCAAGTGTTTGGATAGTCCGCTCAGATTGGACATCGGTTTGAGGATGATAAGCCGTAATAAAGTTTAGTTCAGTATCCAGAGTATGTTGAAGACTCTTACAAAACTTGGAGGTGAATCTTGGATCTCGATCGGATACAATAGATAGTGGTACTCCATGCATCCTTACCACTTCCCTGATATATATCTGTGCTAGTTGATCCAGTGATAAATCCTCCCAAATTTCAATAAAGTGTGAAGACTTGGTAAGACGATCCACAACAACCCAGATTGCATTGTTGCCTTTGGATTTCTTCGGAAGTCTGGTGACAAAGTCCATAGTGATGTTCTCCCATTTCTATGTTGGTATGGGTAATAGTTGCATCATCCCCTTAGACTTCTGCCTCTCTGCCTTCACTTGCTGACATACCATGCACTTTGATGTAAAATCTGCAATCTCTCTTCTTTATCTCTAGATCGGATGGTATACATAATCGTGACCCAAATCTCACAATTCCATTTTTGTCAACCATGAACTTTGAGGATTTCCCATTTCTGATAGCTTCCACCCTTTTTAGAATTTCCACATCCTTTCTTTGAGCATCCTTTAACATTTCCAAAAGATACGGTTGATTAATCATTTGTGAAAGAATTGATGATGTTCCATTCTTTATGATTCCCATGTCCATCTTCATCAAATATAAGAAGATTGGATCCTTTTAAATTCTCATCAATGATAGATTCACTGGATCCTTTCTACTTAGAGCATCTTCTACCTTGTTGGATTTCCCTGGGTGGTAATGGATTGAGAATCCATAGTCTTTGATAAGCTCTAACCATCTTCATTGGCGCATTTTCAACTCCTTTTTGTGAATATATACTTGAGGCTTTTGTGGTCCGTATATATTTCACACTTCTCCCCAAAGAGATAACACCTCCAAATTTTTAAAGCAAATATCACCGCAACCAACTCCAGATCATGTGTTGGATAATTATTCTCATTAAATTTTAATTTCCTTGAAGCATAGGTAGTGACTTTTTCATTTTTCATCAACAAACATCCCAGGACCTTCTTCGAAGCATCACTAAATATCACAAAAAGTTCTCCACTTGTGGGTAAAGTGAGCACGAGCACAGTGATAAGCCTCCTTTTCAACTCTGTGAAACTTTCTTCACATTCATCACTCCAAGAAAAATTTACTCCCTTCCGAGTCATCTTGGTAAGAGGGTTGTACCATTGTGAGAAATTTCTCACAAATAGTCGATAATATCTAGCTAATCCCAAAAAGCTACGGATATCTGTTATATATGTTGGCCTCGACTATCCCTCTATTGTAGTTTTCTTGGAGGGATCTACAGATATCCCATTACTTGTGATGACATGGCCTAAGAATGAGACCTCATTCAACCATAACTCACACTTTATGTACTTTCCACAGAGCTTCTCCTTCCGTAAGGTCTCTAGTATAGTTCTTAGATTCTCCTCGTGATCCTCCTTGGTTTTGGAGTATATTAGAATATCATCTATAAAGACTACCACAAATTTGTTGAGGTAATATCTAAAGAATATATTAATCAAGTCCATAAATATTACTGGAGCATTAGTGAGTCCGAAAGGCATTAATATGAATTCATAGTGCCCGTATCTTGTACGAAAAGCAGTCTTGGGGATATCTTCCTTCTTCAACCTTACTTGATAATATTCAGACCACAAATCCACCTTGGAGAAGTATTGTGCTCCACGCAGATGATCTAATAAGTCATCAATTCATGAGAGATGATACTTTTTCTTTATCATGATTTCCTAGTCCCCTTCATGCAATTTCCAGGGTGCTTCTTTCCACACCTTTGGAAAGTGAGGTGATGGATCTTCTTAGCACCATTAGATTTATCCATCAGACCACCAGCATTGAAGTCCACCTTATTTTTTTTATCCCCATGATACCCCTGATATTCTCCAATCTCCATTTTTACCTTGATGGAACATCAGACAATTTATTCATAGTTTTCGAAGTCACGGATCACCAATTCTTTCCGCAGGCTAGGTTTCAGCCCGCCAAAGAAGTGGTCAACGTTGCATTTGGGGGTAACGACAAAGCCAGTTGCATATCATGCAAGCCTTGTAAAGTTTGCCTCATATGCTCCGATGGATTCTTTATCTTTCTACTTGAGGGAAAGGAAGTTACTTTCCATGTTAAGTCAGAGGGTGCGTGGAAAATATTTATCGAAAAACATCTTCCAGAAATCATTCCATTCCAACGCATCAATATCCTCCTAAGGATTCATATTTTTGATCAACGTCCACCATTTATTAGCTTCACCCTCCATATGATAAGTATCCAGGAGAACCTTCTCTTGTTCATAACATTAAAGTATAGAGAAGATCCTTTCAATGGAGTTGATCCATTGTTCGGCGATTGAGGGATTATATGATCCATTAAAAGTAGGAGGCCTTTGTCTCATGAAGCTCTCGATATCCACTTGTTATTTTGTAGGGGGGTTGAACGTTCCTCTTGACCCATGTTTTTATTCAAATATTGAGTTAACTGAGAGAATCATGACAAAGTTCACGATTACCGCTCCCATCGGATTGGGCATCTCATTAGTACATTCATCACATTGATCTTCACATCGGTTGTTAGCCCAAGTCCTCCTATTACCAGCCATTTGATAGAATAAAAGGAAAGTTAGGGGTAACACATAAAGGGTAATCTAAAGACAAAACATATGACTTATAAATAACTTTTATTTACTTAACTTATGAATCCATAGGCTTCAATCTATGCTATTCATGATCTACTTTCTAACATATATTCTTAGGGGAATTTTTTTCATTCCCTTAATAAGGGTTCATACTAAGATTGTGAATTTACCAAAGAATATACCCCTAGAGTGTTGTAACCAAGAGTGCATCAAGACCCATTTTCATGCACCAGTTCTCATCTGAGTCTAGCTCAAAGTGGCATTTTCAGGTTTTACCCCTAGGATACATCTGTTCCAGAGCCGCCTCTACCTGCTCGTATCCAGATAGGGATTTATTTTCTTGATAAACCACTTACTTAATACTCAAAAATACTTAGGGATGTTTTTATTATACTTATTCTTGTCTCTAAGTCTTCACTAGGGTTTTCTAATCCTAATCCTAAAAATAACTAAACCTATCCTCTGATACCAACTATGACAACCCTGCTCTTTATTACACACTTAAACATGATTTATTACATAAACTTCACTTGATACAACATAGAAGATCAAGATTTATAGTGTATTTTGGGATTATTATATTTACATAACAACTTAGAACAAGAAATACAACATATTTATTGAAAACTTCATTTACATGACCACTACATTCCCTCGTACTTAACATTGCATAGGATAACCTGAGGACATGCATGAGAAAAGGGTGACCTATAAAGCCCATTAAGGGAATAAACATGGAATAACATGAGGAATATAGTACATGTTAGAAAATATAAATATCAATGGAGAATAAGAGAAACATTAACATAAAGGCATGATAAAGAATGATAATCTTAATATGGAAATGTGGCAACAACATTTAACAAGATTTTAGCATGAGCCAAGGCTCATTGCACATGGATCATGAGTAAACCCTCATTTCACTTGAATTATCATGAGTAAAACCTCATTTCACTTGAATTAGAAAGAGTAAAACCTCATTTCACTTGATGTATCATGATAATAATCTTTACCCAATGCATTGGAGCGCTATCAGGGCGCACCCTTCTTAAACATTTTATTTCATGCATAAATGTTCCACATGAATCATATAACATGGATTCATTAAACCTCATCATTTATTACATAATAAAGGAAATGTGGAATTCATACACAAAACAATATAATAAATATGTAAATGTGAATAAAGGTTAATACCCTTGATTGAGAAATGGGCATGGTATTCACTACACAATGACATTGGCTTGAAAAATCACGGTGAAATTTCGACAGCGTAACGACGTGACATAGGAATTCATAAAAATGGTCGATGAGAGAAAAATGGGTGTCTCATAATATGTAAATGAAATGGATATTAAGGGGGTAATATAGATACATGTCCCAATATAAGTAATGGAATTTATATTCACAATACAAAATAATTGCTTGAAGGTAAATGAGGAGAGAGAGAGATTCATTATGGAATTTCGGCATGGTAATGGGTGTATATGAGGGAAATTTAATGAGAGAGAAAGGGGTATCTCATCATTAAAACATATAGAGGGAAGTATGGGGTGGTGAAAAATCATACCCCAACATTTATAATTGAAAACAAAAGAGCATAACAACATAATTAAATTGAGGCAAAAATGAGAAAAGAGGAAATCCCTTACTTGGAAGTGTGATCCCAAAGGCTTGGGAGAGGCTTTAGAGAGGATTCTTGGGAGCTTGGGGAACATTGGGAGGATTCTAGAGAGAGTAAGGAAAGGGTTGGTTGAACTCCAAAGGCTTTGAGTGAAGAGTAAGTGGGAGCTTGTGTGGGTTTATATAGGAAAGGAGAGGGAACTCTTTAATATTTAGGTTTGGTTCACCACACATTAAAATAATCAATACCACAAACCATCCCATGGTCTTTTCCCATGGTTTTTTCCAAAGGGGAGTTGAAAAAGATATTTTATAATTCCAATGGCCTAACTTCTTAAAATATTGAGGGTGCTTATGTGGAGGTGAGTCACATTCTCAAGGAAAACAATTTAAAAAGACAAAATGTTTTATAAGTCTTGGAGGGTCCACTAAAGATTTGTTAAATAAATCAAACAAACCTAAAATCACATTATTTTAGTGGTAAAATATATATTGTCCAAAAATATCATTTATAGTATTTTATTACATCACTATTGGGTCATTAGGATGTCATAAAACACATTATATATTTAAACGATATTTAATTTTTACCCAAAAATTCAACTGTCTCAGAAAATTATGAAAAATTTACTGTTGGATAATTTTGACATCCTAATTACAAAAATAATATTCATTTTTTCTAAATAATTTTCTAAATGTGTGAATTTTTACTTTTAAAATAAAAACCGATATTTATCAAAAATTCATGGGTTTTGACAAAAACGGCTTTCAAACCTTAATAAAAATTACAATTTCATTCATAAAATTATATGATAATTTATATTTAATAAAAAATAATTTAATTATAATATTTTATTAAAATATTATTTAATTCAAAAATCCATTAATTCATCAAAAATGATTTCTTAGTTGAATATTAACTAAAAATACTATTTTTTATTTAAAAACTATTTACAAAGTAACAATAATAAAATGAATGCACATTATTTATAAAAAAATAATGCACATAGTCATAGTGCTATGTTCTTGTTACATAACCCATTATAACACCCGCATAATACCAAAAGGTAAGGTGTGTGATGGTGACAAACTCTTGGGGTGGATCAGATAACATCGTTCGGGTGGTAATCTCTATTAACTTCCATTTCTCCCGTGCTCATTTCTGTTCAAGATTAATGTGTTGAAGCTCGGATTGGGATTGGTCAAGAGAAAAGCCCAATGATGCCACCTCCTTTCCGAGCTCCGACAAATGGGCTTTGTATAGGGAAAGTCTACTAGATGAGGCCATCAATTCCTTTTTCTGATTAAATTGAATTTGTTAAAGCCCTATATTTATACTAAGCATGTGATCACTATTCAATTACTATATTAACAGCAATCACAATTCATAACGGCATTTTAAAATTCAGAAACATAAAACCATTGAAGTTCACATTTTATATAACCATAATAAGACATTTAATTAGATCAAGGGTAATTTTCATTAATAAAAGTTTGAGTCGTTAAAATCTTCCCCACTTAATAAATTTCACCATCAAAATTTCCTTTTCCCATTCTAAAACAAATGCGGGTAACTCTGCTTCATCACTTCTTCTAATTCCCACATCACTTCTTCAAACTTGTGGTTTCATAATAACACCTTGACGAGGGGCATTGTCTTATTTCATAGAATTTTTTCTCCATGATCTAGGATCTTTACTGGTTATTACTCATAAGAAAGATCATCCTCCAACTGTACCACCTCTAAAGAGAGTACATGTGAAGGGTTTGGTATGTACTTCCTTAAGAGGGATACATGAAAGACATCATGTACTTTGGCCATGGTAGGTGGAAGTGCTAGTCAATAGGCCACATCCCTAATAAGATCAAGAATCTCGAAGGGAACGATGTACCTAGGACTTAAATTCCCTTTCTTTCCAAACCTTATGACCTTATTTCATGGAGATATGCGTAGAAATACCATGTATCCAACTTTAAACTCAATTTCTCATTGTCGGTTATTTGCATAACTCTTCTATTGACTCTGGGAAACCTTGATATGCCGCTGAATGGTTTTCACCTTCTCCACCATCTCTTCGACCATTTCTGGTCCTAGAAGCTTATGCTCACCGACTTCATCCCAACACACTGATGTCCTACACCTTTTCCCATAAAGGGATTCATATGGTGCCATTTGGATGCTCGAGTGGAAACTATTATTGTAATACAATTAAAACAGTGGAAGATGTTAGTATCATCCTCCTTTGAAGTCCATTGATAAATATCTCAACATGTCCTCAAGATTTTGGATAGTCCACTCGGATTGACCATCATTTTGAGGATGATAGGCCATACTGAAGTTTAGCTCAGTATCGAGAGTTTTTTGAAGAATATTCCAAATCTTAGAGGTGAATATTAGATATCGATCGGATACAATAGATAGTGGTACTCCATAAAGCCTTACCATTTACCTGATATATATCCGTGCCAGTTTATCTAGTGAGAAATCCTCCCGAATAGAAATAAAGTGTGAAGACTTGATAAGACTATCCAAAAAAACCCAAATTGCATTGTTGCCTTTGGATGTCTTCGGAAGTCCGTTGACAAAGTCCATGGTGTTGTTCTCCCATTTCCATGCTGGTATGGGTAATGGTTGCATCATCCCCTTAGACTTCTGCCTCTCTTCCTTCACTTTCTAACACACCAGGCACTTTGATGTAAAGTACAAAATCTCCATTCTTTATCTCTAGATCGTATGGTACACATAATCATGACCCAAATCTCACGTTTCCATCCTTATCAACAATGAACTCTGAGGATTTCACATTTCTGATAGCTTCCACCCTTTTCATAATTTCCACACCCTTTCTTTGAGCATCCTTTAACCTTTCCAAAAGAGATGGTTGATCAATAATTTGTGAAAGGATTGATGATGTTCCCTTCTTTATGATTCCCATGTCCATCTTCATCAAATCTAAGAATATTGGATCCTTCTTAATTCTCATCAATGATAGAATCGCTGGATCCTTTCTACTTAGAGCATCTGCTACCTTGTTAGATTTCTCAGGGTGGCAATGGATTGAGCAGTCATAGTCTTTGATTAGATCTAACCATCTTTGTTGGAACATGTTCAACTCCTTTTGTGTGAATATATACTTGAGGATTTTGTGGTCCGTATATATTTCACACTTCTCCCCAAAGAGATAATGCCTCCAAATTTTTAAATAAAAGATCACCGAATCCAACTTCAGATCATATGTTGGACAATTCTACTCATGAAATTTTAATTTCCTTGAAGCATAGGCAATGAATTTGTCATTTTTCATCAACACACATCCCATTCCCTTCTTTGAAGCATCAATAAATACCAAAAAAGTTCTCCACTTGTGGGTAATGTGAGCATGAGTGCAGTGATAAGCCTCCTTTTCAACTCTGTGAAGATTTATTCACATTCATCACTCCAAGAAAAATTTACTCACTTCTGAGTTAGCTTGGTAAGAGGGTTGGACAATCGTGAGAAATTTCTCACAAATCATCGATAATATCCAGCTAATCCCAAAAAGCTACGGATATCTGTTACCGATGTTGGCCTCGGCCATCCCTCTATTACAGTTTTCTTAGAGGGATCCATAGATATCCCATTACTTGTGATGATATGGCCTAAGAATGAGACCTTCTTCAACTATAACTCACACTTTCTGTACTTTTCATAGAGCTTCTCCTTTCACAAGGTCTCTAGTACAGTTCTTAGATGCTCCTCATCCTCCTCCTTGGTTTTGGATTATATTAGAATATCATCTATAAAGACTACCAAAAATTTGTCGAGGTAATCTCTAAAGACTCTATTCATCAAGTTCATGAAGATTGCTGGAGAATTAGTGAGTCCAAATGGAATTACTATGAATTCATAGTGCTCGTATCTTGTAGGAAAAGCAGTCTTGGGGATATCTTCCTTATTCACCCTTACTTGATAATATTCCAATCGAAAATCCAGCTTGGAGAAGTATTATGCTCAACACAGCTGATTGAACAAGTAATCAATTCGTGGGTGAGGATACTTGTTCTTTATCATGATTTTGTTAAGCTCACAATAATCTATGCAAAGGCGCATTGATCTATCCTTCTTCTTGATGAAGAGGACTGGTGCACCCCATGTTGAAGCACTTGGGCCTATAAACCCTTTATCCAGATTCTCCTATAGTTCTTTCTTCATCTCCTCAAAATCCACAACAAACATTCTATATAAAGTCTTGGATATTGGGAACTCCTTAATTATAAGATCAATTGATAATTCAACATCTCTTCTAGGAGGAAGACCCGAAAATTCCTCAGGAAACACTTCAGCGAATTCCCTCACAATAGGCATGTCTTAAAAAATGGTTGCTTCCTTGGAATCAATCATCTGATCCAGATACGCATGCTCATAGGGTAGTAATATCCATGCTTGAGATGTTGGAGCTAAATAATATTCATCTTCCTCCTTGCACTTGTATATAATCGGGGGTCGATTATCCATATGAAGAGTGATTTCCCTTTCATGGAAATTTATGTTGGATTTATGTAAGGAATACCAATCCATGCTGATAATTGCATCAAATTCCACCAGAGGGAGTATGAATAGGTTCTCCAGGAAGTTCAATCCACAAATTATGACAAGGGAGGAGTTATATTCATGGGATGCCATGATTTCCCCATTTTTCGTACTCACTGACATCTTTACTTCCATGATTTGTAGTGGTGTTGGGATTGTTCTACTAAACTTTCATGATATAAAAGAATGTGTAGAAATAGAATAAAAAAGTACATTCTCTATTATTGAATGAATAACTAGTGTACCTATCCCCACTTCGTTGTTGGGGTTCACTTTGGCAGTAGTGATGGAAAAATATCTCCCTTGCTTCCTTGGAGGTTGTGGGTTGCTTCCTAAAACCCTTGGCTTAGGGAACTGATTTGCAAAGTGGCCTGGTTCTTTGCAGTTGAAGCAATGAACAACACACTAAGAGTCGAACAAATAATTTATATCCTTTGTCATAATCGTGGGTTTTTTTCCGATAGTTAATAGCCAAGTGCCCTTTTCTTCCACACCTAAATCATTTCCTCATCCCCTTCAGGCAATTTCTGGGGTGCTTCTTTCCACACCTTTGGAAAGTGTGGTGCTGGATCTTCTTAGAACTGTTGTATTTATCTGTCGGATCACCAGCATTTAAGTCTACCTTATTCTTCTTATAACAATGATACCCCTGAGATTCTCCGATCTCCATTTCAACCTTGAGGGCACATCAAACAATTTCCTCATAGCTTTCGAAGTCACGGATCGCGAGCACTTTCTGTAGGCTAGGTTTCAGCCCAACAAAGAAGCGGTCAACCTTGCATTTAGGGGTAATGACAAAGATGGATGCGTATCGTGCAAGACTTGTGAAGTTTTCTACATATGCTCCGACATATTCGTCGTATTTCTTCTTGAGGGAAAGGATCTCCCTTTCCATATTAAGTTGGAGGGTGTGTGGAAAATATTTATCAAAAAATATATTCTGGAAATCCTTCCATTCCAACACCTCAATATACTCCTCAGGCTTCATATTTTTGATCAACATCCACCATTGATTAGCTTCACCCTCCATACAATAAGAATCTAGGAGAACCTTCTCTTGTTCAGAACATTGAAGGATGGAGAAGATATTTTCAATGGAGTTGATCCATTGTTCGGCGATTGCGGGATCAGATGATCCATTAAAAGTAGGAGACCTTTGTCTCATGAATCTCTCAATAGTGACTTGATATTTGGGGGGTGGGGGTTGAACGTTCCTCTTGACCCATGTTTCTATTCAAAGCTTGAGTTAACTGATAGAGAAGCGTGACAAAGTTCACGATTCACGCTCCCATCGGATTGGACATCTCATTAGTATGGTAATCACATTGATCTTTACATCGGTAGTTAGCCCGAGTCCTCCTATTACCAGCCAATGGATATAATAAAAGGAAATTTAGTGGTAACACATAAAGGTTAATCTAAGGAAAAAACAGATTACTTATAAATAACTTTTATTTCTTTAACTTATGAATCTATAGGCTTCAATCTATGCCATTCATGATCTACTTTCTAACATATATTCTTAGGGGCATTTTTTTCATTCCCTTAATAAGGGTTCATACTAATATTGTGAATTTATCAAAGAATATCCCCCGGGAGTGTCGTAACCAAGAGTGCATCAAGGCCCGTTGTCGTGCACCATTTCCCATCCGAGTCTAGCTCAAAGCGGTGTTTTCGGGTTTTACCCCTAGGATACATCTGTGCCAAAGCTGCCTCCACCTGCTCGTATCCAGACAGAGATGTATTTTCTTGATAAACCACTTACTCAATACTCACAAATACTTAGGGATATTTTTATTATACTTATTATTGTCTCTAAGTCTCCACTAGGGTTTTCTAATCCTAATCCAAAAAATAACTAAACCTATCCTCTGATACCAACTTTGACAACCCTGCTCTTTATTACACACTTAAACATGATTTATTACATAAACTTCACTTGATACAAAATATAAGATCGATAGGTCTAGTGTATTAAGGGATTAGGATATTTACATAAAAACTTAGAACATGAAATACAACATCTTTATTGAAAAATTCATTTACATGACCACTACATTCTTTCGTACTTAGCATTGCATAGGATAACCTGAGGACATTCATGAGAAATGGGCGAGCTATAAAGCCTAGTAAGGGAATAAAAATGGAATAACATGAAGAATATAGTACATGTTAGATAATAATAATATCAATAGAGAACAAGAGAAACATTAACATAAAGGCATGATAAATCATGATAATATTAATATGGAAATGTGGCGACAACATTTAACATGATTTTAGAATGAGCCAAGGCTCATTGCACATGGAGCATGAGTAAACCCTCATTGCACTTGAATTAGCATGAGTAAACCCTAATTGTAATTGAATTAGAAAGAGTAAACCCACATTTCACTTGATGTATCAGGATACTAATCTTTACCCAATGGATTGGAGCACTATCAGGGTGCACCCTTCTTAAACATTTCATTTCATGCATAAATGTGCCACATGGATCATATAACATGGATTAATTAAACCTCATAATTTATTCTAAGATCAAGGAAATTTAGAATTCATACACAAAGTATTATAATAAATACATAAATGTTCATAAAGGTGAATACCCTTGATTGAGAAATGGGCATGGTATTCACTATATAATGACACTAGCTTGAAAAATCGCGGTGCAATTTCGGCAGCATAACGATGTGACATAGGAATTCATAAAAATGGTTGATGAGAGATAAATGTGTGTTCATAATATGTACATGAAATGGACAGTAAGGGGGTCATATAGATACATGTACCAACATAAGTAATGGAATTTATATTCACAATATGAAAGAATTGCTTGAATGTAAATGAGGAGAGAGAGATTCCTTACGAAATTTCGGCATGGTAATGGGTGTACATGAGGGGAATTTAATGAGAGATAAATGGATCTCTCATCATTAAAACATATGGATATCAGTATGGGGGAGGTGCAAAATCATACCCCAACATTTATAATTGAAAACAAAAGGACATAACAACATAATGAAATTGAGAAAAAAATGAGAAATGAGGAAATCCCTTACTTGGAAGTGTGATCCCAAAGGCTTGGGATAGGATTGAGAGAGGCATATTGGGAGCTTGGGGAACCTTGGGAGAATTCTAGAGAGAGGAGGGCAGGGGTTGGTCGAACTCAAAAGGCTTTGAGTGAAGAGGAAGTGGGATCTTGGGTGAGTTTATATAGGAAAAGAGAGGGAATTCTTTAATATTTAGGTTTGGGTCACCACCCATTAAACTAATCAATACCGCAAACCAGCCCATGGTTTTTCCCATGGTTTTTTCCAAAGGGGAGTGTAAAATTATATTTTATAAGGATAATGGCCAAAATTCTTAAAATATTGAGGGTTCTTATGTGGAGGTGAGTCACACTCTCAAGGAAAACAATTTAAAAAGACAAAATGTTTTATAAGCCTTGGAGGGTCCACTAAAGATTTGTAAAATAAATCAAAGAAACCTAAAATCACATTATTTTAGTGGTAAAAAATATATTTTCCGAACATATCATTTATAGTATTTTATTACATCACTATTGGATCATTATGATGTCATGAAACACATAATATATTTAAACAGTATTTAATTTTTACCAAAAAATTCGACTGTCTTAGAAAATTATGAAAAAATAACCATTGGATAATTTAGACGTCTGGATTCCAAAAATAATATTCATTTTGTCTAAATAATTTTCTAAATGTTTTATTTTTTTATTTTAAAATAAAAACCGACATTTATCGAAAATTCACAGGTTTTGAAAAAAACGACTTTCAAACCTTAATAAAAATTAAAATTATATTCATAAAATTATATGATAATTTATATTTAATAAAAAGTAATTTAATTATAATATTTTATTGAAATATTATTTAATTCAAAAATCCATTAATTCGTCAAAATATATTTCTTAGTTGAATATTAACTAAAAATATTATTTGTACTTTAAAAACTATTTACAAAGTAACAATAATAAAATGAATGCACATTATTTATACAAAAATAATATACAGAGTCATAGTGCTAGGGTATTGTCACATAACCCCTTAGAACACTTGCATAAGACTGAAAGGTATGGTGTGTGATGGTGACAGACTCTTGGAGTGGCTCGGATAACATCATTCGGGTGTTAATCTCTAGTAACTTCCATTTCTCCCGTAATTGGTTCCACTCAAGATTAATGTATTCAAGCTCAGCTTGGGATTGGTCAAGAGTGAATCCCAACGACACCACCTCCTTTTCGAGCTCTGAAAAATGGGATTCATATGGGGAAAGTCTACTGGATGAGGCCATCACTTCCATTGTCTGAGTAAATCAGATTTGTTAAATCCCTATATTTATACTAATCACGTGATCACTGTTCAACAACTATATAAGCAACAGTCACAATTCATAATGGTATTTTAAAATTCAAAAACCTAAAACCATTGAAGTTCACATTTTTATAACCATAATAATACATTTAATTAGATCAAGAGTAATTTTCGTTAATAAATGTTTGGGTCATTACAATCTTTCCCCCTTAAGAAATTTCGCCCTCAAAATTTCCTTTTCCCACTCTAAAAAAAATGTGGGTAACTCTGCTTCATCACTTCATCCAATTCCCACGTTGCTTCTTCAAACTTGTGGTTTCGCCACAAAACCTTGACGAGGGGCATTGTCTTATTTCGTAGAAATTTTTCTCTACGATCTAAGATCTTCACTGGTTACTCCTCATAAGAGAGATCATCCTCAAACTGTACCACCTCTGAAGAGAGTACATGTGAAGGGTTTGGTAAGTACTTCCTTAAGAGGGATACCTGAAAGACATCAAGTACTTTGGCCATGGTAGGTGGAAGTGCTAGTCGATAGGCCATAGCCCTGACACGATCAAGAATCTTGAAGGGACCGATGTACCTAGGACTTAAATTCCCTTTATTTCTAAACCTCATGACCTTATTCCATGGATATATTCATAGAAATACCATGTATCCAACTTTAAACTCAAGGTCTCATTGATGGTTATTTTCATAACTCTTCTGTCGACTCTGGACTGCCTTGATATACTGTTGAATGTTTTTTACCTTATCCACCATCTCTTCGACCATTTCTGGTTCTAGCAGCTTACACTCACTAACTTCATCCTAACACGCTAGTGTTCTTCACCTTTTCCCATAAAGGGCTTCATATGGTTCCATTTGGATGCTAAAGTGGAAACTGTTATTGTAATAGAATTCAACCAGTGGAAGATGTTAGTCCCATCATCCTTTGAAGTCCATTGAGAAATATCTCAACATGTCCTCAAGTGTTTGGATAGTCCGCTCGGATTGGCCATCAGTTTGAGGATGATAGGCCATACTGAAGTCTAGTTTAGTATCCAGAGTATGTTGAAGACTCTTCCAAAACTTAGAGGTGAATCTTGGATCTCGATCAGATACAATAGATAGTGGTACTCCATGCAGTCTTACCACATCCCTGATATATATCCGTGCTAGTTGATCTAGTGAGAAATCCTCCCGAATAGCAAAAAAGTGTGAAGACTTGGTAAGATGATCCACAACAACCTAGACTGCATTGTTTCCCTTAGATGACTTTGGAAGTCCAGTGAAAAAGTCCATGGTGATGTTCTCCCATTTCCATGCTGGTATGGGTAATGGTTACATCATCCCCTTAGACTTCTGCCTCTCTACCTTCACTTGCTGACACACCATGCACTTTGATGTAAAGTCTGCAATATCCCTTCTTTATCTCTGGATCAGATGGTACACATAATCGTGAACCAAATCTCACGATTCCATTCTTGTCAACCATGAACTCTAAGGATTTCCCATTTCTGATAGCTTCCACCCTTTTCAGAATTTCCACATCCTTTCTTTGATCATCCTTTAACCTTTCCAAAAGAGACGGTTAATCAATCTTTGTGAAAGGATGATGATGTTTCCTTATTTATGATTCCCATGTCCATCTTTATCAGATCTAAGAAGGTTGGATCCTTCTCAATTCTCATCAATGATAGAATCTCTGGATACTTTCTACTTAGAGCATCTGCCACCTTGTTGGCTTTCCCAGGGTGGTAATGGATTGAGCATTCATAGTCTTTGATCAGATCTAACCATATTCTTTGGAACATGTTCAACTCCTTTTGTGTGAATATTTACTTGAGGCTTTTGTGGTCCATATATATTTCACACTTCTCCCCAAAGAGATAATGCCTCCAAATTTTTAAAGAAAAGATCACCGCAGCCAACTCCAGATCATGTGTTGGATAATTATTCTCATGAACTTTTAATTGCCTTGAAGCATAGGCAATGACTTTGTCATTTTGCATCAACAAACATCCCATCACCTTCTTCAAAGCATAACTAAATACCATAAAAGTTCTCCAATTATGGGTAAAGTGAGCATGAGCACAATGATAACCCTCCTTTTCAAATTCATGAAGATTTCTTCACATTCATCACTCCATGAAAACTTTACTCCCTTTTGAGTCATCTTGGTAAGAGGGTTGGACAATCGTGAGAAATTTCTCACAAATCGTTGATAATATCCAACTAATCCCAAAAATCTACGGATATCTGTTACCGATGTTGTCTGGGGGGCTGTCCGGGGGGCTGTCCGGGGTCTAGGGGGGAGGGTGGGGGGCTATCCGAGGGGATATCCTAGGTTCATGGGATGGTATTTACATATTTTCTAAGCAAATTCTGTCAAGGTTAAAAAAATAATTTCATTATATAAACTTCTAATCAGACCACCAATTTTCTAAATTCCACTAAAAAATTATAATTTCATTAAAATAGGGGGATTTCACAACATCCATGATTTTTAAAAATAAAACATTCATAATATATAAATAATCATTTAAATCATTTATAATCTCATTTCCTATCAATAATTAAATTTAAGGTTTCATTTATGGAGAAAAATATTATGGAACCACCAATGTTTTATCAATGTTCAAATCAACACCCACAACTGGACAACCCATGAACAGAGGGTGGGGGGGCTATCCAGGGGGGTGGGAGGGCCGTCCACAAGGGTGGCGGGGCTGTCCAGGGGGGTACGGGTTGTCCAGGGGGGTGGGGGTGTCCAGGGGGTGGGGGGGCTGTCTAGGGGAGGGCTGAATCAGTCACATAAAATCATCAAGTCAAGTTTTTTTATTTATAGATAAAAAAATAAAGATAATGTGACCTACCTAATCACACATATATTCAAGCACAACAAATCAATAAACATCAAAGGTCAATAATATCTGTAAAAAATGTAACAGATCAATATTTCCCTCATCACCATCACTATCATCACCATCATTATCACCCTCAACCTCGTCCTCATAATTATCCCCATCATTGTCCCTGCCCTCCTCCTCTCCCTCGTACTCAGCCTCAGCCTCCTCATCACCCTCCTCCTCCCCCTGAGCCTCCTCCTCGCCCTCTTCCTCTGCCTCAACCTCCTCCTCCTCCAACTTAGCCTCATAATCACCATCATATTGACCACCACTAGAACTTCCACCTGGTGCACCATATATACAATGAAACAATGACATATATTCATCACAATAAGTGATGGCCTCTGGTGGAAGCGTTGGACGTAAAACTTTCATTAGTTTCATAAATGTAGTGTTTTCCCTAGCAGACTATTCTACTGTCTCTGTGGCCCTTTTTTCAGCCTGTTCTACCCGTGCCTTAACCTTCTACAACTCGGTGGCACTAAAACTCATACCTAAGGAGGTATAATAACTCATCAGAACTATACTCTTCCCAGGCTGACATCGTACTCTACCAGGGTGCTCATCTCCCAAAACCTGATGTAAGTAATCATTTGGCCCAAAATTGTTAGGTTCCTAGGAATAAAGGGCCTCTAAAGCAGCTTGTTACAAATATAAATAGATTATTAAGTTACAAAATAGAGATTAAAATTTTAAATCTACAAAGTAAAACTTATAATCTGCTGCTAAGTTGGTTCATTAACCAAACTTCCATATTTCTTCTTTCTACTCGAGCAAAATAGTTTTTCTCGAGGCAGACATCCTTCTTTATTCAATTTATGCCTCTACAATGACATTGAATGTAGGAAACCATAATTAAAAATAGGATACCAAAAAAAAACAGTAATTTCATAACTAAATTTATATAACAACATTAGTAATTGAATAAATTATGGAGGAAACAATAGAAAGTGAAAGTCGTAAAGAAAGATTATAAAATGTCATACCTACTGTCTCTCATGGTCTGGCATCGTAGTACGTCCCAATGTGTGGATGTATTTCTCAGCATCAATGTTTTTTTTATTTCTTCCATATGCATCCTAAATGAAATCCAATAATTAGTATTAATAAAAAACATAAAAATTTTCATTTAAATACCTCTAATTTGATTAATACCATAAATTAGATAGTCATCCAATGAGTAATCATCTGTCGGTACTGTTCTAATGAACAATCATCCATGAAAGGGACTTCCTCTAACTCTATTCCCACTCTAGCACACCAGCTAATGTACAACTCATACTTATAAGCTCTCCAAAGCTCGCCTAAATCCTTTAGATGTGATGGCTGTGCACCCTCACCATTGGGGAAATTAAACCGTAGCTGACACCAAAATATTAATTCATATAAATACAAAAATTAATATATTGCATTAAATACAACATATTTTTTTACCCATATCTCTGCCCAGGATTTATCCTTGACTTCATTTGGAAACTATCTCCATGAGAGCAGGTTGACATAAATGATGTCAGAGTATTTGGCAAGCGTCGCCAAAAAACTCTGACATTGCTACCCTGATTTTTAAATCATATAACTATCTTCATTGTAGTCCACCATTAACTGTGTGTGGTGGTTCCACACCGCACGCATGCGTGTACGCCCCCTCCCCCACCTCCTATCAGTAGATATATATGTTATGAAAGAAAAACAAATATTTTATCAATACATGTTATAATGAAAATAAATAATGGTGTAATAATTTGTTATGGTTGTATAAGTATACCTACAGTAGTCCAATCAATGGGCACTGCTGGATCTACAGAAACTAAAGGAACACCCTGTACAGATGGAGTGGGTCCCAATGTATGCTTCACAGGGACATACTCTGGCGGAGAAGGAGTTGAAGAAGATGGAATATAAAATCCCGGAGAGAAGGAAGCAAAAGTAAAAGAAGATGATAGGGATGGCTGACCAAATGCTGGATGGGGAGTGGGAATCATCACCGAATATGGTACAGATGGGTGAGGAGGATCAGATGTAAAGGGTGGTAAAAACATGGGAGGCCTAAATATCCCGTGTGTCCCTAACGGAACACCGGGATCAAAATGTGGGATGGATGGTATGTCAGTGGGAGGGGAAGGGTCTAATTGGGTACGTCGACCAGATCGTCTAGCTCCCATACCACTCCCCTTGTATGAACACCCTGAGTACTGGGACCACTACTAGGCTACTCATCAAATAACTATCGCCTAATAGATGGATCCTGAAAAAATGTTTAAAAAAAATTAATCATATGAAATTATATATTATTTAAATAAATATATTTGAAATAAAATACTCACTGCAGGCACTAGTGGTGGAATGCTTAGCTCAGTCATGCGACGATTTTTGTCCATAATATTTTTTCATTGCTTCTATT
Source organism: Viscum album (assembly GCA_963277665.1). Taxonomy (NCBI): domain Eukaryota; kingdom Viridiplantae; phylum Streptophyta; class Magnoliopsida; order Santalales; family Viscaceae; genus Viscum; species Viscum album. The sequence goes on along the minus strand of OY728163.1, from coordinate 933,869,140 downwards.
CAATTAGTTTTATTTCCTACATTTGAAAACAAATATAGAATTAAATAGAAAAGGATAACTAATGTGTAACCCAAGAAACAAAATAAATGAGAGGGAATAGGGGGATTCATGGATAATTTAACTAACCATTGTTTTAGGTGATCTTGAACAAATATATAATGAAGTCAATAAATCGTACAAGATGTAATAAAGAAATTTAATTTTTAGTAGGATGATTATTTACTAAGTGTCATCATTCTATTAAAATCACGGAACATTGATTCTACCAGATTCATAAGTGGTAAAGCAGTTGTCAAAATTAAGGAAAAATTTAATTTCTTTAGCTCAGGTAGATGATACAGGTTTCAATACATGATTTGTAGAAGAATACAAACCATCATGTTCATTACCTGATAAAATGATAAAGAGAGGTCTTAGAGTCATACATATTCTATAAAAATCATAGTTGAAGCATTGAAATGTTCACCAAGTTAGAAATGTTGGTTTCGTAGGTTTAAATACAGTTCAATTCCAAATTAGAAAATGAAATTCAAATAAAAATTCCAACCAATAAACATTGAAAATTTACATAATGGTCAAGTAAGATACAACATATTTGTAATCAATATTAAATCAATTTGAATAGTACCAACCTTAACAACCCAACTCGAGGTAAACCAAAATAATTGAGAACATAGATGGATGATTCTATATATTTTCCACCACAACTTCAGGTTCATAACCAACTCTGAAAGTTGAGCTATTAGAGTCATCAAAAGAAATAAATGGATTGGTTCCAATGGTAGTAGGGAAAGTGTCAATTCCATCATCACCATCATCAAAAATATGTCTTGGAATTACTTTAACTATGACACCAAATTCAGGTTGAAGTTGTCATTTGACATAAAAAACTTTTTTAGCCATTGATGCCAATACATATGGTCCTTAGATAGCAAGAGTGCAAGTCATATTAATTACTTGAAATCCACAATCATCAATAAATGTGCCCTGTCTCATCATCGAATCAAACAAATGAAATTTCATTATCGTGACTTGTCCATGAGAGTAATAATCCAATATTATTATTTTTTCAACGACTCCATTATAACCAACATTTTCAAATCTCAGTCTACTATCTAATGAAATGGCATAAAAATCTATTGTGGCAGTAACCATAACACCATCATGTTGTGTTCTCATGTTCTTTGCTCGTTCAATGACAATAAATTTGTACCCATTGATAACAATTGATTTACAGTCACGAACCACGGTATTTGGACGAAAATCCAAATCTATTATTTCCTCAGAGACAGAGTCAACATGAAAACTCAATACCTATAATATAAATGAATATTAAAATTAATTAAATATTGATTTAATTATTTTAAATAGTAATATTTTTACCGTTAATTTTAACCAAGCAGAAAACTCTTTAATATGAAAATTCTCCCTCCTTTTCAAAGATAAAGAACAATGATTTTTATTTATCATTGTTTTATGTTCCCTATAGATAAAAAATATGAATAGTTTAACAAATATATATGTATGATATACATATTCAATTTAGTTACCTGATGTCGTCATCGAACAAATCATAGTTGAACAAAAATGTGCGATGTTCCATCTCCTGATCTTCAAGGATTAATGTCTTCAATATATATGATCCAAGAATTCATCCTATTTAAGGAAGTGATGGAAAACTGGGTTCAATTTGCTCATACTATTCTTCTTCATTTATCATTAGTCTGTTCATTCTTGTAGTAAGATCAAACAAATAAATTGAGCATAAATCCATACATTCTTGATCCAAGTAACCGTTCACGATAGAACCTTCGAGATGATTCCTATTTCAAACATAATAATTTAATGTGTACATATTTCTTTCAGTTGGATACATCCAACGAAAAGAAACAGATCCTTTGAGAAGTATTTCAGTGGGAATATGGACAGTCAGATATAACATGCATGTGAAAAATGATGGAGGAAATATTTTCTCTAACTCACACAAAATTAATGGGGCATCTATCAACATTTTTTGCAAGAAATACTTGGATAACTTCTTAGAACAAAGATATATAAACAAATGTAACAACCGAATAACAGTCAACCTTACATTATTGAAAAAAATATTATGGATTGATATTGGAATCAACTCATGCAAAAGAATGTGATAATCACGAGTCTTCAAAGATTTTAGATTCAACTCTCTTTTGTTGACCTGTTTAGATATGTTGTTTGAATAGCCATCAAGAACTCTAATAGTCTCTAATACTTCCTAATTTTTTTTTCATAGGTGTCATCACATAAGAAGCACATGGAACTTGCCATTTATTTTCACTGATACACACAAGATGTAATTCTGGTCTGATGCCCCAATCCACCAAGTCACTCCAAGACCGTAAATCATCTTTTTTCTTTCCCTTAACATTTAGAAGTATCGAAAGAAACATTTCATATATATTCTTTTCAATGTGAATTACGTCTAAGAAATGAAATAAATTTTTTTTTGACCAATAAGGAAAATAAAAAAAGATACTCCTCTTCCTCCAATTGTAATAGGTTTCAGTGGAAACATTCTTTCTCTTTCCAGATTTCATTTGACCCTACCCGAATAAAAAAATAAAATCTTTCAATTCATGAAGCACATCAGTTCTAGACATACGTTGAGGTGGATCATCGGTCTCTATTTTATTTTCAAATCTTCTACAATTATTTCTATATGGATGGTCCATTAGAAAGAATCATCGATGTCCCATAAAACAAAAACTACATCGATGTTTCTATCTTCTGGATCGTGTATTCTTCATAAAAATAGGACATGAAAGTTTTCCCTTCGTGCTCCATCCAGACATCATTGCATAATCTAGAAAATCATTGATCGTCCATATAAGTGAAACACACATATGAAATACGTTTTTTGAATATGCATCATTTGTGCACACACCCACATCCCAAAGAAGTTTCAACTATTTTATTAAAGGTTTCATGTATACGTCAATATCAATGTCGGGATCAGAAGGGCCATATATAAGTATACTAATGAAAGTGAAAGGTTTTTTCATACATAACCATGGGGGAAGATTATAAATGTGTATAAAACTGGTCATGTGCTGTGCGAAGTAAGCATCTTCCCAAATGGATTAAAACCATCGCATGAAAGACACAGCCTCATAGTACACACATCAGCTACAAAATCAAGATATAGAGCATCAAATCTCTACCATGAAAATTCATCTGCAGGGTGAACCAACTCATCATTAGTCTTCTTTGTCTCGGTATCATGCCTCATCAGACATAAAAAGATTCTGGAGTCTGGGGATCAATGGAAAGTGCCACATTACTTTTTGTGGCACACAGGATGGTGTTCCATCAGATTTTGACTTCTAGCGGGATGTGCCACATTTTATACAATCATTTCATTCAGCGATTTCCTCCCAGAATAAATTGTAATCTTTCGAGCAAGCATGAATTTTGTTTCTTGAAAATCCAAGTTCCTCAACTAACTTTCATGCCATATAGTGGTTTGAGGGAATATCTGCATCATCTGGTAGTAAATCCTTTAATAAGTTAAGAATGTAATCGATTGCTGTATTAGAAATCCCATACATAGTTTTCCCATGAAACAATCGGATTAAAAATTCTAACTTTTTCATTTTATTGCATTGTCGATATACTGGATTCGTGGCATCATCATTCAACTTTTTCACTCTAAAAATATCATCATTTTCATTAGATGTATCATCTATCCTCATATCAAAGTATTCTTGAGTCGAAATCCTTTCTTTTTCATGATGACGAATAAACAGAAACCGATCATCTAATAAATTACCCAGTACAGTCCTTTCATTTCGATCATCAGCAATTTGAGATTTCATTTTCTCCCCATTATGATACGACACATAGTAGTTTTCTTGAAAACTATATTTGGTTATGTGGCAGCTGACTTCTTCACGGCTCAACCAAGGTCTACCAACACAATTGGAACATGGGAAGTGTATGCGACCGCTATCTAAAGCATTGTGAAATGAAAAATCTAAAAATATCTCCAAATTGTTTTGAAAATCTCTTGAGATCAAATCGGTTTCATACATCCAACTTTTATCCATTCTGTAAAAAGAATTGTTATAAGTCATTTCATCATAAGAAATTCAATAAGATTGAAGTTTAATAAAAAATATATTTATGTAAAAGATAAAGGAAGAAGTTTCTAGTTGATGTAGTGAACTATTAAAACAATGTAAAGATATACTAATTCAGTTATGTGTGCCTAAATTTGAGGTGAGATGTGTTTTGTAATTTTTTCATTTATCATATACAAGAAGACACTATAAACCTGATAGAACATTGTTCAAGATATTACAAAGTGAAGGCTTTTCATGAAAGATGCAGAATGTGTAAAGAGAGTTTTTTAAATAAGTTATTGATGCTAAAAAATGGAAATATTGTGAAAAGTTAGTACATTTCATAAAACCCAAACTAAATTCCATAGAAAGCACCATATCACCCCACTAAAAAAAGGAAAACCACCTACCCCACTACCCCAACCGCCCCCAATTCCTTCACATGGATCATCCTTATATCCTTTACCCACATCGAGAAAATATGACTAAACAAACCATTTACCATCTTTGAGTGGGGATACATCTCACCAGCACCTCCATTAGTCTATATGATTCACTAACTATATAAAAGGAGTGGCTATGAAGACTTCAAATCAAGTTGATTCATATAATCATGAAACTTGAATTGTAAAAAGAAAATAGAAAACAAATCAAACTACACTTATTGGGTATGCCATGCCACACACATCACCACCTACTTAAGGTCAAATCAAAATAGAAACAAAGAATAATAGATGCAAAACATTAAAACTAAGTCAATCCTTACATATTTTAAGCGGAGAACTAAAAAATTTATTAAATTCAGATGGATTTATAGGGAGGAAGGAGTTCCCAGCCTATGTAAAGAGAGAGACCTCTAGTTTAGAATCCTAGGGGGACTTCCCCAAGGCTTCCTAAATCATAATCACTATGAATCCAAGGTATATTTCCCCAAGGTATTCTAAACCAAATCATCATTAATCCAAGGGGGTTTTAAAATGGAATTAAAATCTATGTTTTTAACATGAATCCTTGTTTGGATTCTTCAAGGAATTCTAAATCATTAATCAAAGAACAAGTACTCAAAAATTAAATTAAAACTTATTTATATTCATTTTCAATAGGTCTCATATAATAGGCACATGCCTCAGGTCCCATTATGTGTTATAGGTATCCAAAATCATTCACTCATGTTCAATAACTCATTCTTGGAACCCCTATAGTCATACCTTTCATTACCCAATTAGTTCCCCAAGTCAAATGCACCTTATGGGTGGATAAAGTTTAGGCTTATACACTAATAGGTTGTTCATGGATCTTAAAGAGGTTTAATTTCATAAAGTATAGACAAAAACATTTATTTTTAAATTTGAGATTAATAATAAAGTATGTCAATGATACTACACATCATAAAGAACACAAAAAAATGATAATTTTAAGGGATAGTTTATAAACCATCTTCTATATAATCACAGACATCTACCAATCAAGTATTAGTCATTGATTCAATATCAAATAGTGTGAATCATAAAATTTTCCAAAATCCCTAGAAATTGGGAATAATGATGTGATCTTTCTAGATAGTGAAATAAATGGAGAAAAGTTGAGAATAGAAGGATATCCTTATAAATAGATCATAGTTGGGATGAACAACACTAGAAACAGATAAGATACCTCAACTCACCATGTTAGCTCATAGAGTTTGGTAGACCACACACCAACCATGTCAGTTACCTCAATGAGGGCTTCTATGTCTAAATTTGGGAAGAGGTTGAAGGAGTATAACCTGGATAGGGGAGTTGAAACCGATTGTAAGGAAGACCTCGGGTTAGGGTTCACCTGTGCGGGGGCTTCTGGAAATCGGGGAAAATGCAGAGTTATCTTCTTCTGTGTAATCGGGGGCGGTTTTTCTGCATTTGGGGGGGGGGGGGGGGGACTTTCCCCAATGGTTTTTAAAAACCGTTGGGAAAAGCATGGACTTTAACAATGGTTTGTACAAACTGTTGGTACAAGGAGAAAATTTTGTAGATTTCCCAACGGTTTCTTCAAACCGTTGGGAAATCCTTCACTAACTCAACCTTTACTAACAGTTTATTCAAACCGTTGGTAAAGGACCCCTATACCAACGGTTTTATTGAACTGTTGGTATAAAAGCGTTGGGAAAACCCAACTTCCTAGTAATGGCACCTAACACTAGGGCTACTACATTACGTTCATTTAATTTAGTTGGCACCCCTTGGGGTCCATATGTCAAGGCATACACTTCAATCAAGGCCTTTACCATTAGAAGTAGAGGCAATCAAGACATTTCCCAAGGTCCCTTGTGGCTTTGTCACTTTGTTCATTTCAGAGACAAACATTTAATTTCAAATTAAATAGTTTATTTAATCAAAAAGATTGATCGCACATAGTGTAAAGAGTAGTCATGTCTCACACATGCATAAACAAAATGAATTATACTAAGGGTATGTGCAAGGGACCAACTACCTCAATTTCAGAGTTATTTACTTTTAATTCACCGTTCGATATCTCTTGCCTAAGTCTGTCCAAGTCCATCTGACCATCGCTCATTAGCACGAGGCCCAGTTTCGCATCTAAATAACCAATTTAATTAATTATAATCAGATTATAATTAATTAATAAATTAAAATTAATTTTAAAAAATTTTAAAATTCAATTTTAATAGGCATAAATACTTAAAATCTCACCAGTCAACCCTGGTGCACTGTAACCGCAACCAAAAGCACACGAGAGGCCCACAATGCCCTCCCAAAATCAACTCAGGGAAAATCTATAACAATTGAAATTGATAATATCACCAATTTAATTTAATTTAATCCAAAAAAGTATAAAAATACAAACGGTAATATACATCTATCAAAATGAAGTTTAATGACATTTATATGTCATCTCAAGATGTCCTCTCACTAGGCTTCATGATAGCCCCATAAAAAATGTTTGATTCCAGCTTGATCTAGTGGAATTGTAATCAAAACCCTAAACTGAAGAACCAAAATTAGTGAGAAACAAGAAATAAGGAAGAATGGAGGAAGGAGGAAGATCTCTCACCTTGAAATACTAAAGAAATTTCCACAAAACCAACCCCAAATAGAGGGAATCAAAGAGGATAAAGGGAGAGGGGTCGATTGGTTCATCTCACCTGGGGGAGGAGAAGAAAAAAAGAGGGTATGATACCTTAAAAATCAACGGTGGGGTGGGGTGGGGGTGTTTTCCCCATTTTAAAAGCACATTGGGTGACAAAATGACATGCACCACAACATGCCCCACAATGTGGTGCATGCCTAGGCAACCCCAAAGGAGCCCCGACATGCCTGAAAAAAATGTCCAGGCCTATCCCTTCTCATCGTTTCACACATGGAGATCCCCAAGGCACTATGCCCTGTGAAATGCTCTTAATCAGGGCACTATAGTGTGGTGGCCCACCTAGGTGCCATGCTCAGCCAAGGAGAATTTCCCTCTACCATGCTGAGCCACACCCCCTTCCATTTTACACTATTACACCCTCAATAACCACAAGTAACTCTATGACATGGGTCTCTGCATGTTTAGGCAAAATGGCCTGACCAAGGGCACCATGGTGTAACCCAAGTCGTGGTGGCCTCTAAGCACCCCAGGTGCCTCCTGAGCCCCCCCCGAACCTACTCCTTAATACCCAAAACACCCAGACCAACTCCCTCACCTCAATACAAGTACAAAAAAATCTCCCCAATGGGTTCCAATAATTAGAATCATGATCCAAACTTTGGTTTTCAAAAAAACTTCTACTCAGGAGTAAAAAAATCAAATTCCCATGGAATTTCTCAATTTGTATGGATGTAGGTCTTTACAACCTCCCCACCATAGCACTCATCATTATTAAGAATACCTGGTGTACTTTCAAATGTCATATCCAACCTACTTCTATCATCAAATAATAACCAACTCATTGCATTCTACTCTAGAATGAAAACTGAGCCTCTGATGTACACTCCAAACGCAAGGACACTATTTATCAAAACTTGATCCACCACTCATCATCATTACTAAAACACTAATATAGTTCTTACCCACTCCCATATTTCTTGAGATAACATTTTGTCATCAACCAAATTATCACCAGTCTCATGGTTCTCCCCACCATAACCCTTAGCTCATAATAGTTGATTTTGATCCCTGGTTCTCCCCATCATTGGAACCGCCTACCAAAAATGTATTCTTAGTGGTACAATGACCCGCTCGGTGTGGTTTCCATCTCACTAAACCCAATAATATTTAAAAACATTGGTTATAACTCATATGGATAAATTTTCCAAAAAATACTCGGTCGCACTCGCCGATGTGCTATCTCATCATCACCTGATCATGATGCCTAAATCTCCAAAGGCATCCTAAATTCTTCAAAACCCTCACCAAATTTGAAGACTGAATTCTAGTGTAATTCCATGGTTAGATCCTCAACCAACCAAATCAGTCATCATGCTCTCACCCGAGCACCAATTCAACCTTGATCCGACACATGCTTGGATTACATCAAAATTATCCCAAGCCAGATGCCAACACATAGACTCCAGCCAAAACCTTATCCAAATATCGAAGATGATATTCACCATGGTACCAGACACAATAAGATTCATCCGATCACCCATATACAAATTCTATATCGATTGTACAATGATCATTCCTATCACACCCACGACCCTTCCAACATGAGGGTCATGTCTCCCTAATAGAATAGAAAGGTTTCTCTCACCTAAAATCCAATACAAAACATTAATCACAACATGTTCTTGGCTTAAAAAAAGTTATCCTTAACATCAACAAAATTCCCATTCATAACAAGGGTTACACCCTCCAACAGCCTGTGGTGTTCTCTCCATCATATGCCTTTCCTTATGCCTCTCATAGAGTTCAACATCAATAGGTTCTAATATCACACATGTGTCGCTCCTATCGAGAAACTCTTATCTCATCCCAAGAAACACCTGTCTATGATCAATCCAGGACTAACCGTGCCACCACACCACAATCTAATTCTGATGTATCCGCTACCATAGAGGTACATTTACCTTTCATAAAAACCCTAGGTCACCATTCCTGCTAATATTCATAACTACCATTGGTCTTTAACCCCTCATAGTCATTCATCGATTTATAATTTAATGAAACTGCGTGAACCATCCCGTGCCACCTAGATCTCATCCAAATATAATAGGTGTATAATTTTCACCACTCAGTCACACATCTTGACTCATGATCCCATGAGTCTCTTCTCATTGTATATAGGATCACATGCCTAAACCATTGACCATGATCCACAACATTTCAAACACATCCATCCAGAGTACCCTCGATGTTCCTCTTTGAAATTGAGCATCACACTAATGCCAAATATGATTACACATTTGACCACTGACTTGGGAATCATTCAAAAACCTCAACTTTCCATCCACACTTTATCACTGTGCCACTCAAAAACACATCTAAAATATACAGGGATAAGCATCATCCTAATCCTTCCCTGAAAACCAAACCTTGATACCAAAGTAGCTGCATTCAAGATACTTTCCTCATAAAAATTCCAAGGAATCTCTATACCTATACCATATACCGGGTCACAACTCACAAGAATCATATCATATTTAAAATCATCTACCTATACTTCCTACCTCTAAGAAACTCACAAGACTAGACTAACCCCTCACCCAATTTACCCTCACAAATCTCATCTCATCCATCTACATCACCCAACTCACTAACAACCTGATTCATATCTCAAAACCACTAAGCTCTCCAACATAACCTATAGGTCATACCTTACATAAATCATAGATCATAAGAAACACCTCTATTTCCTCATCTCAACCATCACATGACAAATCACATTCCCAACCACCCACTCTAGGGTCTCATGTGTATATCAAGCATTTCCTACCAAGTCATTTGCCTATTAGGCATCGATTCTCACTGAGCATCTACATATGAGACTTACCCTCTCAAGAATCACAATCTCAAGATGATACTCATCGGGCCTCTACATACAGGATTCACCCCCCAAGAGGATCATATTCTCATTTATAAGTATATAAGACACATCCCTACCATGATCCATGTCAAGTAACCGTAATTGTATAATTCGGTGAATGCCACCAAAAAGCTATATGGGAAAACACCATATAAATTTTTGTTTACATAATAAATAACCCAACCTATTTTCCAATTCCCATAAAGGTTCATTACCAAGTAATCACATGATTGTACTGACCCACTGGGGTCACTACACATCCCTTATATCGAGGGACTATATAGTCTTTATCATCGAGTATCTCACCATAGATCCACATGACCTATCATCAGAAGAAACATATATTGTGGTATAGTTGAGTAGAATTCCACCACTAAGTTATACAAGAAAACACCACATATTTTTTTTGATAATTTAAACAACTAAACCCTATGTTATTAGTGATATCATAAGAAAACATGTGTATTTCATGTAAATCCTATGTTCCAAACATGATGTATGAACTATAACCTCTTGCCAATGGTCCAAGAGACAAAAACCACATATAAATCATAAATCTCAAAATTCCAAGTGTGTCACATGAGGTGAAATCATATAACCATAAAACTAGAAACCGAGAAAAATAATCTCATATCCCTACTAACCTGGACTTCCTATCAGGAAGGGTGTTCACAATGCACCGGTCTGATATCCATCATAAGCTCCGAAACATTCCTATGTCACCTATTACCATCTATAAAAATAATAAGATGAAATAAAACTCTAATAAATTTTATGATATTAGTCATATAAAGGGTTTGATACCAATTTTTAATGTCCTCTCCTAAGCTATGGCCACTAAGCAGTGCCCAAATTAAAGGATTAGTAACTGTACTTTAGGTGCACCTCCCCATATGCTATAGTTGTCGACTAGCAGTGATGTACTAAGGTAGTACCCTGATGAGAATATAACCTCATATTAGAGTGAAAAATAATATAAAAATAACTAAACATCATCCACAATAAACAATAGAGTACGTGGAAGCAAATAAAATTATCTATCAATAAATAATAAATGATACAGAAGTATGTAGTCATACAGACTCACGATCACACAGTAGGTCAAACATATATATGAAAAAATAAAAGAATAAAATAAATGCACATGAGGATCTACTATATATCCAAGCCTCACCTAATACAAATATTTATCCAATTTTAGCTATCCTGATTGATCATGAAACTACAAGCCTCTTCCCAACCTGAACTTTCAACCAGTGTGGTCTTCTCGGGTTCCCAAGTGCCATGGGAACCTAAGCAGGGTGTGAGTAAAACCCAGTAGGGAACCACCAACATGGTCTCATAAATAACCAATAAATACAATTTATACGTGATATGTGTTCATATTAATAATAAATAAAACTCTATAAGCATAAATAACATCCCACCGTCAATCCTCGGGTCTTGCGTAACACCTAGGATTGACCCAAACATGCCTCAACCAACACTGGGGTATCTATAAGAATGTTATACAATTATGAAAAGCAATATTAGGATGATGACCAATTAATAAGATATCTATTAGTGTAATACATCATCCTTGATCTTTAGGAGGTAATCCTAGGAGATCCAATAGCATCAGGCATCATTGTCGATCTCTAGGAGGTAATCATAGGTGATTGACATGCCCACACACATCGCTAAATTCGTACGGACTGTAGTCAAATTAGATTTATTGTTGTCCCAAACTTCACTTACTACTAGGGCGTAGTATAGCGATAGTCTGGGGTTGATCCCATAGGGAGGAATATGGATCTTAGAGGTTACTGGTTTGAGACCCTTTTAGATAGGAGTCCTTTTGAGTTTCTTTAGTTTGAAAGTTTATTAAATATATGGTTGACTGTTTCTTAAAATGATTAAACAAGGTTTGGGATGAATTTTGAGTATCTGTGAGAAGGATAATCTTAATTATGATCTTGGTAGGGTCCTAGAGTTTAGGCTACAAAAAAAGAGGAAGTCGCTAGTTGACTTTGGTCAAGTCAAATAGCTCTACCTAGGAGGTAACTATTCCTTTATTGAGATATAATGAAAACCTAGGTGCATTAATCTTGGATTCAATGAAATAAAGTATCTTAGGCTAGTGTTCATAGCCTAATATACCCCAATCAGGATAGGGTCTTCCACTTAGATATCCTGTGGTCAGGGGAATTCAAATGAATTGGATAGAAATTTGATCATTTATCCTAATTACTAATCCTTTAGGGTTACCAAAATTAGAATTAAAGATTCATTATGAACTCAGATACATATACTCTCAATCCCAACCCCTGAGTGGTTTAGGCACTAATGGTAGGAGGATAAAAGAATAAATAACTAAAAATCATGCTTAACATGTTCAATTGATTTAAAATTAAATAGTTCCTAATCATCCAATGGCTTGGATTTTCTAAAAATGGGAATAATCATGCAATCAAAGTATATGAGAGATAAATCAAAATTCTAATAAAATGTTTAATTAAAATTAGAAATGGATCTAACAAATGTTCATCAGTAATCGAAGATGAACAATGGTAAGTGATGCAACAGAAATCGAAGTTGATAAAGAAAAAAAATCCATAGCTCTTGAATAATGAAACAATGAAGAAATTTTGAGTTTGAGAGGGGAAAGGACAAATGAAACTCAAAGGGAAACAAAAAAAAGATAAGTCTATGCTCTGGAATCATCTAAAATGTGTTGTCGAGGTGCTTAATATATAGGTGAAATAAGTCATGATGTGTAATATATTAGATGTCATGTAACCCCGATCTGCATACTTCTTCACAGATTTTGAATCTTGCATGTATCTTGTGCACATCTCGCCCAAAATCTGAGGTTTGACTGATTACACATCATGTACTGATGAATCACAGTGTGTACTAGCCTTCCCATTGTTCCTCCAAAGAGGATTTCTTGCTAACAACTTTGACTAGGATCACGTTGTGTATTACCCACTCACGACGTGTAATGGATTATTTCTCTACAGACTTCACGACTTGGTTCATGGCTTGGATCACGGCTTATCACATGATGTGAAATCCTATTACATGATGTGTAATAATGATTCATGATGTTTAATAGATTAATTATGAAACTTTTATACATTTCTTACTTTGAATTCGGTGAAGCCTCATTCCTGAAAAATTAAGCACATACCAAGCGTATTATCAAATAAAATAATAAAAATCCTTAAGTAAACGATAGAAAAATGTATATATGAATTCGGCTTATCAAATTCCCCCACACTTGAAAAATTTATTACCCTCAAGAAAAAAGGTATCAACAAAGATTTCAAAAAGTTAAGATATTTTTAAAGTAAGAAACATTCATCATGTCCAGACAAGTAAAACTAAGTGTAAGAGGAAAATTTTAGTCTCCAGAATCATCCTTGCGTAGAAAATTTATCATTCCTCATAGATCAGTTATTTAAAAAAAATTCTAATCTTTTAATTGCAACCTTTTAACTATTCCTTGAATTATATACCCATTTTTAATTTATGTCACAATGAATTTTCTCTCATCACTCATGGTAAAATGAAAATGGAGTTATGCTCATACCCAGAGTACATGTTCCTAACCATAGGGCTGCGTTGGTTCTATCATATCCACTTTGTAAAGATAAGTAAAAAATTAATCATGAGGGCTTCAATAATTAGGTTCTGATGACTCTGAGGCTGTGGTTAAGTGGGTAAAAGGTGAAAATCAAGCTCAAAAGGAGGTAATATCTGAAGCATAATGCATGAATCTCAAGATAAGTGTAATACACTACCTCCTCTTAGCTAATCAACTCTACACTCTAGTAGCTCTGATTGGATCCATATATATGTCAAGTAAGTATATAATGAGTATTCTGTTCTTTCACTTTTTCTTTTTTATTTATATTTTTTGAAAGTCATGTCTAGGCCAAATCTCACATCTATACCCTAACCATATATGATCCTTCAAGGGATTCATTAGTTTGGAAATGGTGAATTTTGACCTTCCTAGTACACAAATCATTTCAGTTTTTCTTTTTCTTTTGAATTTTGAAAAGGAATAGAATAAAAGTAAAATTCTACAAAGTAAATATGGATCGAAACCAAATAGTCTGATGAGCACACAATAAATCTCTTACTAGTAAAATCATCCTAGTTTTCTGAATGCTTCCCCCACACTTGTTCAAAAGCAGAGTTATGCATTATACAAGGAGTAGGGTAGGAAGGAAAAAACGACTTGGAATAGATTCATCCTATAAGGTCATTCATGGCACTACGAGATAAACGAAGGAAATATGTAAGGCGAGTCTCAAGAAAAAGTGGATAAAAATGATTGCCTCAATAATTTTAAAATTTGTACTTATTCAATCATAGCCTCAATAATATCTCAATGCAAGTTCTGATAGTTCGACATGTCCTAGGTATCACTCAAGAAATATTCTTAGAAAATAATACATAATTACGATCTTAGAGTCCTCTCGGGTAATGAGAATGAAATAAAAACTGGTAATTATAATGAGTATAAAACTAAGTAATGGGTCAATTAATCACAATTTCAAAAATGTTGAATTTGAATCAAATTTCTAAACTCAGCAATCATTTTAAAATTCTCAACAGAGAAAAAACACGAATTCTAAAAATTTCCAACTTGACTTTTAATTTTATTTAATTGGGCATAATGTTTTTCAAGTTTAAATCATGCTTATAATTTTGAAAAATTTCTCATATAAAAGTGATAAAAAGAAAACATTTGAGTGTATCGACAGTGAAAATCATGAGAAACTCCTCCACAATTAGAAGGATCCAGTGTCCGCACTGTCTATAAAATGCTTGTGGGAGTGTTATGGAAAGTAAAGCGCAAAAAAATTGAAATGGAATTGTATAATTTAAAAATGAGGGAATCAAGATCTCTCTGGATAGTGTCATTCCATAAGGGAATTTGGATGTTTATATTCTAATTCTGGGTCACTTTCAAAATTATTTAGAAAATAGTTCCTGCACTAGATGAAAGATTAGTCCACAGGTATTAGCTATTTGAAAAATAGAATAATGGGTAGGTGCATAGTATTCTGAACAAGAATATCCAATTTTGTTTAAATTTAGAATATGTTTTTAATACAACTCAAAAAGGTACATGACTAAAAATAAAAAAGACTTAACAGGACAACTCTATCTAGACAAAAGATCAACTATGGGTTGCCTCCCATAAAGTGCTAACAAGACATTTTTATCCAGTTAGATGGACCAAGATATCCTATAGTGGGATCATCGACTTAGTTTATCCTTTTCCACTTATAGTTATTGGTTGCCATGTCTTCCAATTATCAAGGTCACATAACTAGGTTTATGACTTCAGGGGCAGTAGCGTGAGAATGAATGAGATGTGACGGGAATGGAATCATAGATCGAGGTATCTTCTACTATTAATGGATCTCTAATGACAGTTCTTGAAGCTTTCATTCAATTTTGACAACTCTCTGGGTAACTCTGTGGACTAGAACAAAGGGTAAAATGGGTCCATCGACAATTATAGATTATACAGAGGAGCTAGACATGTCTATGTAACAAAATAAAATAAATTAAAATCAAGTCCAAAAAGAATGAAAAAATCAATCCACACACACACACACACATATATATATATATCTATCAAAAATTAGTACAAAAAGAGGGTAAAAATAGATGATAAAATGAAATGACCAACCCTATCAAAAAACCCTAAATCCCAAAAAGAAACACTTATGACATATCAGGTGTCCAAGACAATGATCTCTTCCATCGTCATCCCGCCATCTGATGGTGAGAAAAGCTGTCCGGTGGGGTCAATATCTATGAAAATAGTAGGGGTAGATGGAGCATCGGCTATAGTGGTGGATGGTGGGGTTGTGGAGCTGGATAAAAGTGCTGGGGTGGATGGTGGATAGGTACCGATCCATAGGGAGGATGTGGTTATGAAAGTAGGATCGATTAAGGGTACCTCTGGGGTGGAGTTAGAGACCAACCCCTTGCCTATCCGAGCCTTCTCAGCTACAAACTCTTGTCAGAAGACATGATTAGTGATGTCGTTTGGAAGGTTGGGTTGATATATGGGTGATGTGGGGATGGTAGAAGAGGAGTGGCCGACAGGGGTGGGCGGTGGTGGTGTGGTGAACTCCGTAGGCTCAATGAAAGGTAGATGAAGACGAGTGGAAATTTGGAATAGATTTGCAAGGATTCACTGCCAGGTCACCCAGATATCATACAGGGTGGGTAGGGTAGGTGTAGGAATGGTGGATGATGTGGTGGTAGAGGTAGGAGGAAGAATGGGTGGTACAGATGAAGATGTGGTGTGTGGATCAATGGGTGGGCCTACTGCTGCTGGTGGTGGTGCCTCTTGTGGTGCCGCCTCCTGCACGCCTTATGCCCAAAACTCAACATAATCCTCCATTACTAATAACTGCATCTTGTGCATCATCACAAGGTGAATAAGCTCAATAGGTCCTAGGGAGGTGAGGGGCGGTGTTGGATCGAACACATTTAGGTGCCTAGCCAGGTGAGTAATGAAGGACCCTCCCATCAATATACCATGATGTCTCTAGGAATCTACCTTGTAATAATGGGAGAATCAGGAATCCATGTTGATGTATGATCCACCCATGGATACTATTAGGATAATAATTTCCATCTTGATGATGCTCCCGTGAGACTTAGCCGAAGAGAACCATCCATGCGTCATGGATCTGTGAAGGATATGCAATGTGGGGCCCCATAGCTAGGTGGAATTCATGATACATGGGTCATGGTGTAAATGAGGATCTTAGTTAATTATCTCCTAGAGATGCTGTGAGTCTTCTCAAGGTGGCTCCAGCTGAAGAGTCAGATAAATATCAGAAGTAATAAAGTCATCGGTGTAAATGCCAAGTTTGATACTGAACTTTGTGAATGATAACTCATGGGGTTTTCTACCCAAGAAGAATCTAAGGCAGTCTATGGACATCTTGAAATTAGATAGGAAATTTAGGAACAATTCCCTATATGTATCCTTTCATACCTCAAGAATGATATCGATATGGAGGGTCTCCAGGAGGTCAAGGAAAACATCGTGGATATTCAGCCTGGCCAGGATGTGCATGTGTAGAGTCTTGTTTGTACACATTGGATTAGCCTACAACTGTTGGATATTTAAATAATGCTTCGGGTTATAAAAACACAGGATGGGATGTAGGTGTAGGTTTTCATCACTAGAGGTTGAGGTGGAGTTTTCCTGAGTAGCAAGTCCGGCATGGGTCGCTACAGGTGGTGCATAAGGTGTATCATATGTTGTTCCATAGTGATACTTGGCTAGTGGTTGCTCTCTAAAGGATAAGGATGATAAGGGGGATGAGGTTTGGGGTCACTTTGTTTATTCCATGGAAGAAGGTAGGGAGGGGTGTGGGTGCAGTTTTGGTAGAGGAGTATGAGGAGGGTGCTGTGAGGGTGAAGTAGGGAAAAAGGGGGCATGGGTTTGGAGAAGGGAGAAGGGAGGGAGAGAGCAGTTTTGGGAGAGGAGGAGGATGTGTGCGATTTTGGTAGAGGAGGAGGAGGAGGGTGCTATGAGGGTGAATTGGGAAAAAATGGGACATGGGTTTGGAGAAGTGATAAGGGAGGGAGAGAGAGATTTTGGGAGAGGAGGAGGATGGGTGCGATTTTGCAGGAGAGGAAGAGTGAGCAGGTGGGAGACGAGGGGCAGGGTTGTCTGTTCATGAACATAGGTTCACAAACTATTTTAAAAAAATAGACTAACATCATTAAATTATGTGTAACATTGGTTTATGTTGTGTAATGATGCAATAAAATTATATTTTGGGGGAAAAGGGTACACTTTGTGAATTACTGTTACACGACCTGTAATGAACTATTTTGGCACAAATTGCATTCCTTTCTTACATTTAGCTCTGGAACTACCTGAAACTTTCTTAAGGCTATCCTAATATAATCATTGCTAAGATATCATACCTTGGGTTGCCTCCCAGTTAGGGATTCCATTTAAGTCAGGAGCTTGACTCAATTTAGATTCAATTGAATTTTAGGTTGATAACACAACCTTCACTAAAAGGTTCTTGGAAATTTTTTAGTCTTTGACCATTCAGTTTAAAATGTGGTACACCTTCTCTTTGAACCTCAATGGCCCCATAAATAAAGACTTTGAACAACTTCTAATGGGACTGACCATCGAGATTTCAACTTACTAGGGAATAGCTTCAATCTTGATTTGAACAACAAGGACTTATTCCCAGGTACAAGGATATGCCTAGCAATGAACTATTAATGCCATTTATTTGTCTTTTCCTTATAGATCCTCACATTTTCATATGATTCTCTCCTAATTTCTTCCAACGTAGTTAATTATAGCATCCTGGATTCTCCAGTCTTCTCATAATCTAGATTCAGTTTCTTGATTACCCAAAATGAACAATGCTCCATCTCTACTAGGAGATAGTATGATTTCCCATAAACTAGTCTGAACAGTGTGGTGCCTATGGGTGTCTTGTAGGCAGTTTGGTATGCCCATAGTGCATTGTCCAGTTTGAGAATCCAATATCTTTCTCTTGTATTCACAATCTTTTCCAAAATTTTATTTATCTCCTTATTTGATAGTTCCACTTGCCCACTTTTTTGTGGGTGGTATGGAGTTCCTGTGTTGTATATGATTCCATACCTATCCAGAAATCCTCTCATAGTTTGGTTTGTAAAATGTGTTCCTTGATCACTGATAAGTAATCTTGGAAATTCAAATCTTTCAAACACATTTTTTTAGAAAGTTCAGGGAAACTTTTGCTATGTCATGTGAGGTTGCTTCATCTTCAACCCATTTCAAGACGTAGTCAACGCCAACCAGAATGTAGGATTTACTATATGATGTGAGAAATGGTCCCATAAAGTATATGACCCAAACATTGAAGATTTAAACTTTAATAATGGGAATTTATGACATCTCATTTTTTTTCCAATGTTTCCAGTCTGCTGAAATCTATCACATTTTTGAAAAAATTGCCACGCGTCTTGGTGCAGTGTGGTCCAATAAAATCCACTTTATAGAATTTTAGCTATTGTATTCTCGGGTCCATGATGTCCTCCAGTTGTTGATGTGTGACACATATAAATCACATTATGGGTTTCTTCTTGGGGGATACATCTTCTTAATAAGCCACCGACATAATGCTTGAACAATAGTGGATCATCCTAGGAATAATGCTTTGTGTATGAAAAAAATATTTTTCTCTATTGGTATGAAAGGTCTTCATGTAAAAATAACATGGAAAAATAATTGGAAATATCTGAGAACCACCGTTGAAACTTGATACTGAATAGGGTTTCATCTGGAAAATCTACTTCAATGCCAATCTCTTCATTTTGTTTAATAATGCATATATAAAGTTTGGATAAATGATCCGCAGTCACATTCTCTATGCCTTCTGTATCCTTGATCATGATATCAAATTTCTATAGTAGTAGGATCCAATGTATCAGCCTAGGTTTGGTATCCTTCTTGTACATCAAGTATCTGAGGGTAGCATGATCAGATGTACAATCACTTTGGACAAAACTAGATATGAATGGAATTTATCAAAGGCACATATAATGGCTAAGAGTTCTTTTTTTAGTCATGTAGTTGACTTGAGCTCCACTTAGTGTGTGACTTGCATAATATATGGGATATAAGATGTGGAAAATGCATTGTCCTAACACAACACCAATAGAAAGGTCACTAGCATCACATATTAACTCAAATTTCTTATCCTAGTTGGGTGAAATGATGACCGATGATTTTATTAGACTTTTCTTCAATGTATGGAATGATTTCTGACAATCCTCAGTGAATTTTAAAGAAACATCTTTTAACAATAGATGCGTTAAAGGACAAGAAACTTTATAAAAATCTTTCATGAATCATCTATAAAATCTAGCATGGCTCAGAAAATTTCTAGTACCCTTTAATGTTTAGGGTTATAACAGATTCTTGATGACTTTGATTTTTTCCAGATCAACTTCGTTGCCTTCCTTAGAGATTTTATGCCTGAGGAAAATTCATCATTGAACCATGAAATGAAATTTCTTGTCACGAACCGTCCCCTGGGGCCCGTACCGTGACTACCCCAAGACCGCCTTTCATAGGCCAGGGTCTGTCAACTAGCACCGAAAGGCATAATCCCTAAAATTGGGAAGGCATTGCCTTTATAACCTATAAACACACGCAACCAAGAACAGAGCAAGATGCAAACACAAGTAAACTGAATAGTAAACAGAGTGAGTTTAGGAAGTAAAAAGGGGCCAAAATACAAGCCCAATTTGAAAGTACAAGAAACTGAAAGTACAAGTAAACTAGAGAAAAAAGGAAGACAGCTGCTGGGTCATCCTCCAAGGTTCCTATTTGAAGGGTAGGTACAAATTTACTCCTCAGCACTCCACGTCCGTCCATATCCAATGTGTACTGACTCGTCGTAAGGTCCTCCTCTAGGAACCATCCAGTCCTGGTACTCTCAGTCTTGATCAACGCTGTCCGTCGTCTGCACCAAACAAAACAAGGTGCAGGCATAGCCCGTGAAGGGGTGAGTATAACGATACTCAGCAGGGACCCCGAGACCCTCAAGGTCTCACAAAATTTACAAATGATAAACCTCAAAGCATGAATTCAACTATGAAACCTACTTAGGTATATGCCCATACATATACCTAAGTTATCAAGTATACCCATCTCAATCACGAGGAAACACAAGGTCCAATCCAAAAGCCCAAAGCTCAACTGTTCCACAAAGGAAGGAAAACCAAAAAGGCAAGTACCACACAAGTACGCCACACAAAATAATACCACCCAGGTATTACCACAAAGGAAAGTACCACACAGGTACGAACTCAGCTCACACCAGGTATAACTTAGGTACAATAGTAGAGATGATTAGTTATAGCTACTAAATCATATTACTCCATTAAGAGGCTCTGTTGCTGAGCCACACAGAATCTATAGGAGATGACCCACACAGGATCACTAGGAGATGACCCACACAAGATTGCTAGGAGCTAACCCACACAAGATCTCTATGAGATGACCCACATAGGATAGCTAGGAGCTGGCCCACACAGGATCTCTAGGAGCTGACCCACACGTGATCACTAGGAGTTGACCTACACATGATCACTAGTCTGTCTTCTCATCACATCCAGCTACTGGGTTCCCGCACTATGCTCGCTCGTTTCCAGGAGGTTCTGCTCCATAAGTCACTAGTCGATACTCCAACTACCACTAAGTCTCATGGAGAAGTATCTCAAGGACTGCCACGTCATAGGGGTCTCAACGCAACAGATGACAAGTCAATCGGACGCCTGGTCTGTGAGTTATTAGCCTTTTAGTCCCGGGGGCCCGGTTGGATTCAGGCTCGATCCAAACTGAACATACCCCATCATAATCCAAATCTCTAGTGGGGTATACTCAAAGGGATCATCTCGCTCCAATATTTCCAGCGCCACAGATGGTTCGTCAAACGGACGTCTGGTGCCAAAGTTATGGCCAAAAGAGCGTAAATGGGTCGAAGTGGGTTCGGGTCCGATCTGACCCGGTCGGACCGACCCAGCCCGACCTGGCCTAGGATGACCTAGCCTGGGTCAACCCAGCCTGACCCACAGGGTCTGGCCCAGCCCACAATGCGGTCCAACCCGCTGGGTCCTGAAGGTTCCAGGCGCAGCGGAAGCGCATGGGTGGATGTACCCACTTGGCTTTTTGTCATTAATAATGATCAATTTGGGATCAATACGACGATAAACGCCAGTCTCCACAGATCAAATCACAGAAATGGACAAAGAAAAGGAAAGTCCTATAACCACAAAGTATGATCATTATAGGTTGATTATAATTAATTTAATCAATTGAAAATAAGTACCTTTTTGTGTTCTTTCTTTGTTGATGGTCTTGATCATGTTCCGATGTGATTCGTCGTTGCGTCGCAGAAGCCAAGTATAGACTTCCTCTAGAAGTGATCCACACATTCACCTTATATCTCTAGACATCGCCAAAGGAGTATCCAGGTGCTAGCATGGAGAAACCTTTACTTGAATTGTCTGCCTTAGATCATCTTGATCCGATGGAAGAGGATCTCTCTCAGTCTTAAGAGTGTTCTTGGAGGAAGAGTTTCTTTAAGCCTTGAAATAATTCTCCAGAATTGTTGTGCTCAATGATTATCTTGTGTGTAGGAAAAGAGTTGGGGTTGTGAGGATATTTATAATCAGGTTTGAGGTTGTAGAGTTATGACAATAAATAAACGCGTTACGCGTTTTATTTATTTCATTGACTCTTATTGAAAACCCCCATGTCGAATAATTAATTCCTTAACATTCACCCATGCTGATTATAATAAATATCATTTAATAAAACAATATTATATCCTCAAAATCCTGACTGGAAAACTACACGGCGTGTAATCATTAATACACGGTGTTTACTTGTTTTCCATAAAACTACACAGTGTGTAATCATTAATACACAGCGTGTACTTGTTTTTCATTTCCTTTCCAAAATGAAAGCTACATGACATGTAATCATTAATACATGGCGTTTATATCTTGTTTTTAATTTCCTCCTTCCTCCATCATTAAAATTGATTTAGGATTCCTTGAATAATTTTTAAACTACATACGGGAATAATCTTTATTCTACTTGAGATACTTGGATACACTTAGTGTGTGACCCTCTAGGCCTCTTTCTCATTGGCATTAGGCGGGCTTACCTAAAGTCCAAGATTAATATCTAGAAATGGGTCAAGGTACCCAAGAGAAAGAAGTTGACACCGCATTGATGTGTCACCTCATATGAACGCTTACTATTTAATTTAATCCCTTTGTCTCAATATCTCATCAAGCAGGTTTCATGGCAGTGTCATAAATCTATATGCTTGATCTATCATTCTTTGACTTCCAGAAATAAACTCGTCGTGTCACCATGGCCATGAAATTTGTGCGAAAGTTCTATTTCAATCAAAGGGCCCAAAATATCTACTTCCATAAATATGGAAGGGACAAATCCTTCCTTAACTTATCCATTAACAACATGTCATTTGTGACGCACCCAACGTACCCTACTTCCTACCAACTCTCTTCATGACGGTTTTCTTCAGAAAATCTAAGTGCATGAGTCATGACATGAGTTAATGATAATCTTCCAGTCTAAGGACAATTACAAACGCTTGTAGATAGCAATTTACGATGACACCAAGACATACAAAATTGCTACTAGTGGGTCTGTTCTCATAATCTCCCATCTTGGAGATTACCAAGTGCGAACTCCATGAGAGAGAGTCTCATCTTCTTACGAGTACTCGCACATGACTATTTGTATACTATGTGTCCTATCATAGTATGTCATCCAACCATAGAACTTTATTTTAGAATATTGTTATAGCATTTCAAGGTTCTCATCATAGTGGGGATCTGCCATGAACTTATTAATTAAACAAATATTTCAGGACATTATTATATTATAGTCATGCAGAATAATGAAAAATATATAATAAGAGTAAATTGATGTAATCAAAGTATAAAATAGTTGGTTCTCATGACACCAACCCTTACAAAATCCCACTTGGACTAGATCCAACTGCCTATGACTTTTAATCCGCTAGACCTCACATGATGATCATGTTTCTGCTGAGTCAAGGCTTTAGTCAAGGGGTCTGCCACATTGTCTTTTGTGGAAATACTGCTCACTGCAACTTCACCTCTCTAAAAAAAATCCCTCAAGAGATGATACTTCCAAAGTATGTGCTTTGTCCACTGATGTGACTATGGCTATTTTGCAAGTGTCACCGCTGCAGTATTATCATAATAGAGTGTGATAGGATCTTTACTACTAGGAACTTCATCCAGATCTTGGACGAGGCTTCACATCCATACTGCTTCTTTAGCTGCCTCATAAACTACAATATACTCAGACTCCACTATAGAATCTTCCACCACACTTTGCTTTGATCTCTTCCAACTCACTGTACCTCCATTAAAACTGAAGATGTACCCAGTCTGCGACTTCATGTCATCTTGATCAGTCTGGAAACTAGCATCTACATGTCCTCTGATGACTAGTTCCCCATCTTCTCCATAAACTAGGAACATATCCTTAGTACACCTAAGATACTTAAGGATAGTCTTGACTGCCATCCAATGGCGGTCTCCTGGATCAACTTGATATCTGCCTACCACACTTAATGTGTAAGCAACATCTAGCCTTGTACATAGCATAGAATACATGTCTGACCCAATCTCGGATGCGTAAGGGATCCTTTCCATTTTCTTTCTTTCCTCATGTGTTTGAGGACACATTTTATTGGAAATATGAATTCCATGTGACACTGGAAACAATCCCCTCTTGGATTTTTCCATAATGAATCTCTTCAGTATCTTTTCAATGTATGTACTTTGACTCAGGCCCAACATTCTATTGGATCTATCACAATGGATCTTGATCCCAAGAATATATGCTACCTCGCCCAAGTCTTTCATGGATAAGAATTTATCTAACCATGCCTTAACTGACTGTAAGACAAGTACTTCGTTTCTAATTAGTAATATGTCATCAACATATACTATTAGGAAAACAACTTCACTTCCACTAAACCTTTTGTAGAAACAAGACTCACATTCATTATTAACAAAGCCAAATTTCATTATAGCTTCATCAAAACAAATGTTCCATGACCTTGATGCTTTCTTTAATTCATAAATGGATTTCTACAACTTGCATACCTTGTTGGAATCCTTTGGAGTCACAAACCCTTCAGGTTGTGTCATGTAGACATCTTCCTGGAGGTTCCTATTAAGGAATGCTGTTTTGACATCCATTTTCCAAATTTCATAGTCATGGTAAGTGGAAATGGCCAATATGATTCTGATGGATTTCAACATCACTACCGGTGAAAAGGTTTCATCATATTCAATTCCTTGACTCTATCTAAAACCTTTGGAAACCAGTCGTGCCTTATAGGTGATAACTTTCCCCTCCATGTCCAGTTTCTTCTTGAATACCCATTTATTACCAATAGTCTTTACATCAACTAGAAGATCTACCAAAATACAGACTTGGTTTTGGTACATGGAATCCATTTCATAATTCATGCCTTCTTTCCACTTGGTAGCGTCTGTGCCTTCAACTGCTTCCTTGTAGGTAAGAGGATCATAATTTTCAACCAATAATGATTCACCATCCTCGGTGATAAGAAAACCATATAGTTCTGGTTCTCTCACCTCTCTCGTGCTCCTATGAAGTTCTTGTGTCTCTGGAACAGATTTTTCTTCCACAGGGCTTTGTGGAATCTGTTCCTATACCAACTCCTGTGTATCTTGAGCCTCAACTTCATCGAAGTCTATCTTGCTCTCACTATCTATTTTGGAGATGTTCTCCCTCTCAAGGAATATAGCGTGTCTTTCCACTGTAACCTTTTTGTCTGAGGGGTTGTATAGGAAATATCCCCTTGTTTCCTTGGTATATCCTATAAAGATACACTTTGTGCCTCAGGGTGAAAGTTTGTTACCTGAAGAGTCCTTAACAAATGATTCGCTACCCCACACATGTAACTTCGATAACATGGCTTTGCATCCACTTCATAACTCGTATGGAATACCATTTATCAATTTAGTTGGTATATGGTTTAGTATGTGTGCTGCTATTTATAATGCATATCCCCAAAAGGATAATGGAATATTCACATGACTCATCATTGATCTCACCATGTCCAACAGGGTGCGGTTCCTCCTTTCACTTACACTATTCCACTGAGGTGTGTAAGGAGGAGTGAGTTGAGATAAAATCCCAAACTCCTGTAAGAAATCAATGAAGTCCTGATTAAGATATTCTCCTCCTCTGTCTGAGCATATTTTCTTAATCTTCTTACCAAGCTGGTTCTCAACTTCATTCTTGTATTCTTTGAACCGATCAAAATAATCTGACTTATACCTCATTAAGTAAATATATCCATATCTACTAAAATCATCAGTAAAAGTTATGAAGTATTAGAACCCACCCCTTTATTCAACTAGAAATGGTCCACACACATCTGTGTGAACTAATTATAGAATCTCTTTAGCCCTTTCACCTTTCCCACTAAATGGGACTTTGGTCATTTTGCCTTGTAGACACGCATGACATACACCAAGTGATTTTAGTTTTAAAGAATCTAAATACCCATCTTGATGTAATTTTATCAAATGTTTCTCATTGAAATGACCTATACGGTGATGCCAAAGTTAGGTGTGGTATGAGTCATGTGAATTAACTTTGTCATCGATTTCCATTACTTGGTTTGTGTAGTCTAACACATAAAGGACATTATATAAATGTTCCCTACCAAAACAAATGCTATCTTTATAAAAGTATCAACATCCATTTCCAAACTTGAAGATGAGTCCATCAGTATCTAGTTTGGATACTGAAATAATGTTTTTGGTTACAGAGGGTACATAATAACATCCTTTCAAAACTAAGACCATCCCAGTAGGTAATGTAAGGTGGTAGTCTCCGACAACTACAGTAGTGAGTCTGGCTCCGTTGGCTGCTCGTAGATCCACCTCACCTTGATAAATCTTTCTAAATCTACTTGGTTCCTATATTTGGATACATATGTGAGCACCATAAGAAGTATCTAATACCCAATTGGTAGAAACAGATAGATTTCATTCGATAACAAATGTACCTGAATCTTCCCCTTACTTCCTTGGATGGGTGTAGTTTTTATTTCAATGGCCCTTCTTGCCACATGCGAAAAAAAGCCTCCTGTTCTCTTGACTCCCCTTTTATATTCATTTTATTGGAAGGCCTTGAAGAAGCTTTGGTCTTAAATATCTTCTCCTTCCCTTTACTTTTATTCACCATGAGGATAGAATGATTTTCATGCTTCATGTCATTGTCCACTTAGCGAATGAGGATAAGAATATCAGATAGAGACTTCTCAATGTTGTTCATGTTGAAGTTAACAACAAAGTTAGAGAAGCTATGGGGGAGTGATTCAAGAATGAGATCGATACCTAGTTCTTCGGGGAGTTTTAACCCTAGAACCTACAAGCACTAAATGTAGCAAATGAGTTTGACTACATGAGGCCCATCTGGGGCACCCTCTCCAAGCTTGCTCTGGAATAGAGCTTTAGAGATCTCAAACCTTTCCTGTCTTGATCTCTCCTGGTATAGACCACGAAGTTTCTCGAGAATTCTATAGGCATCCATGTATTCAAGAGACTTCATGAGATCACTAGAAATTGATGATATCATCAAACATTGAACATTGAGTGCATCGTTCAAATGTTGATCATAGACTAGGAAATCTTCATCACTTGCCCCTTGGGTGGGAAAATCAGGAAGTGAGGACTCCAACACGTAAAACTTTCATTCATGGAATAGGATAACCCGAAGGTGCCTAAAACATTCCTGAAAGTTACTGCCAGAGAGGATATTGTCTTTATCTATAATTGATCGCAGAGAAAATGTGGTTGATGAGTTTGTCATTTCGATTCTACAATTTAAAAGAGCAGATTTATTAATACTTTCTTGATTACATTTTTATGAGAAATAATAAATTTTATTAAGTCTCCCACTATTTTATCAAGTCCCAATGGCCCTCACCATTGAACTTGGAATGTCCAGTTTCTTTGACATTCTAGTGGCAAGGATCCATATTCCCCTTCGCATAACCCCAACAAGGGTTGGTCAAGATATTTGAAGGTATTTAGGTAGGCATGTCTTTTCCAGCTGTGAGATTACAGTTCCTTGATCTGTTGAATGGACTCCCCAATCCTAAAATCTTGACTTGGATTTCCTCAACTCTTTCCTCCAATATTACATCAAGTCTAGCAAGGGATACTCCTCTTGATGTAGTATGGTTAAGTCAACCCGAAACCTTTCATAAGGGATTCCTTTATAAAAGTAAGTGTCCCAACAAGGGTTGGTCAAACACATAGTTTTATCGAGTCTTTCCCTTAATCAAGTAATGGAAGGCTTGGTCTGAATTAATATGGCATTTGAGGGATTTTATTCTTTATGCATATTTTTTCATTATCACATGCTTGTTAATATTAAGTGATTCTTTCTTAAGTGATTAACCATGTTCTGATAATGTTTACATATAGTCTAGTTTTTATTTTATTCCATCTTTTCATGCTTGTTTATTTCATTAATTATGTGATCGCGACAACACATACATAATAAATAAACCATGCAATTAGACAAAAATAAAATAAGATGGCATGATCATGAGATTCTATTGGTTAGCTTATCTAGCAATTTTATAAGCTCACCCTAACCTAGGGAAAAACAGATTGAATGGATGGTTCATGTTTTGCAGCTCCCACCTGTCCACCTTTGTATCTTCTTAGGTTGGTTTCTCCTCAGCTTAGGGTTTTGAACCATCTCCTCTAGATTGGAAGATCCTCCATTACATGGGATTTAAAATAAAGAAACCATGGGCAGACATGCCCTATATTTTATTGTAAGAAGGCTCGCAGGCCAACAAATTTAAATTAAAAAAATTTAAATGAAACCATACACACATACAAAGGGTCTTTGGTCTAGCTCATTATCATCCATAGCATGAAATGATATTTACACATATTTATAATTCAAATTCTTTTAATCGTTATATTATTTAAGATAAGTTGCACTTGAATTCAATTAATTATGATCTTATAATTAATCAATTCTTTATCTTAAATTACTTTCTGAATTTCCTTGAGATTCTTCTCATCCATATTCCTTGTATAGGACTTTGTAATTTTGGAGGAAACTTGGTGAAATTCCATTTCTGGAAAGTACACAACGTGTTGTTTATATTTACATGGCTTGTATTTATTTTCACCCTTTATCCAAAGTACATGCCGGGGGCTTTGGCATGTTTTATCTACTTTGGAATTTTTGGAGTACATGGCATGTAGATAAATCATACACGGCGTGTACTTCCTTGTTATACGGTAACCGGCCTGGAAATCCCATGTACATGGTACGCGGCTTCTCCTTTGTACATGGTTTCACTTGGGCCGGATCGGACTACATGGTGTGTTGCTCCAACATACACATCATGTATTCTGATTCCCACATGCCATTCAATTTTGGTCAACATGGTGTAATAAATACTTAGGCATACTCAATTCACACGGTGTGGTTTGGCGGACCAGTGCCAGTTTTTTGAACCTAAGTACACAACGTTTAGGTTTTCATTACACACTGTGTATTCCCGTGTTGTACAGATAGAAAAAGCAGATCCTTCGGATGAGTTCCTCATTTTTATTTTAATCAAAATCAAAATTAAAAGGTTGTTTCTGTGATGTGAATCGAGAAATGAAGGAGGAAGAACATATCCCATTTATTCATATTTATAGAATGATTTATTTCTAATTGAATCAAATATAAATGTGTAAATTATCAACAAAAATTAAATAACTATAATCAACATTGTAACCTCCCTATGGTTGAGGGGATGAAAGACACCATAAAATTTTTATCTAACAAGTTAAATAGTCTCATAGACTTCCTAAACAAAAATATAGGAAAAATGACTTCCCAGATGATCCCAAATCATAAGGATAATTTTATTTTGATAAAAAAATAATTGGAAAAGAACTCTCACAACTAGAAACCCATGAACCTGAAATAAGACCACTTGTTCTGAGGGAGAATGAAGTTGGGAATTCTAAAAATTATGTGAAAATATACTGAGAATAATAAAAGAAAGATGAGGAGAAGGATATGACAAGGATGAAGAGAAAATAAATATAATTTCAAATACAAAAAAATTTAGAATAAAGACTTAACCCCATCATTTGTATCAAGGATGAATGAATCAAAGAGATTATAGGAATAAGTGCTTCAAAAAGAAATTAAAACCTTCCATAAATTAGAAATTAATATCCCCTTGCTTTAAGCACTAAAAAAATTCCAAGGTATTCTAAGTTTTTTAAGGATTTTTCACTAAGAATAGGAGACTTCAATGGAATGAAAATATCAACTTGGGAAGAAGTGTCCCAGCCTTTATCACACCATAGTTTACAACCAAATTTCAAGATATAGGGATATTTTCCATTATATATAACATTGGATATTTAAATTTTTATAATGATTTATCCAATATTGGTTATTAAATTAATGTATTAACTCACTTATTATATACTTATTTTCATATGGGAAACTTGAATCCCACCCGGGTGGCGGTCCATCTTGCAAACAGATCCACAGTTTTCCCAGTAGAAGTTCTGGAGGATGTCCTTATGAATGTCAAATACCTCTTATTATCAACTGACTTCTATGTGATTAATATAAAATATGATATGATCCCATTACACTTACCCATAATTTTTATGATAACTTTCTTAAATGTATCCAAAACCATTATCAATGTTCACAAAGGGACACTCACTATGGAGTTTGGATATAACATTTTACCCTTTAATATTTTTGACTCCACAAGGTACCCATCTGATGATAACTCACTCTTTTTACTCTCCCATGAAGTTGGTATTGAACCAAATTAAGAATTATGTATGTTCAATGAATTATTATCCTTATGAGATAATTTTCCATTGAAAATATCACTAAACATGTGAATTCCAAAAACACTAGAGATTCTGATTTTATAAGGGAAGAATAGGTAAAATCTGATTTCCTTGATGATTTGTTAAATTATTAAGAATATGATATGATTTATTATGTGTAGGAGGACCAAAATTTAGAAGTGGGGAACCTTAATTTAATTTCATCCTGTGTGAATACCCCATACCTAGAATTAAAACCACTCTCCACTAATTTGAAATATGTGTACCTTATAGAGGGAGAGAAATTACTGGTGATAATTACTAATAATCTATCTAAAACCCAAGAAGAATCTTTTATTGATATTTTGGGAAATAATTTCAAAGAAATAGTGTATAACTTAGGTGATATCCCATGAATAAACCCAAAAATATTCTCACATAGAATTCTTCTTGGGGGAGATTCCAAATCTATCAGACAACCCCAAAGGAGGATGAATCCCACCTTGATAGAGGTTTTGAAGAAGGTGATCAAGAAGATCTTGGAGGCTGGGATCATCTATTCCATTTCAAATTCACAATGGATTATCCCCATTCTTGTATTTTAGAAAAAAATGGTTTGACCACTATGAGGAATGAAAATAATGAATTAATCCCTGTTAGAATTCAAAATAGTCAGATAGTGTGCATAGATCTTAGAAATTTGAATTGAGTTTTATAAAATAAATTAATTATTTTACATGCTTTACTCATGATATAGTTCTATGTATTTTTATTTTATGATGGGTGGGTTTTATATATCCTTCCAATGCATTAGGAAATGATTTATTCTCTATGAGAAATGATATTAGAATTGACTACATAAGTTATTATATTTTGTCTTTATATTGGAATTAACTGGTTATGTTATTCCATTGCTAGTTTATGATGATGTTACTGGTTAAGTTATTTCATTACACCATTTTTTTAGAATTAACTAGTTATTTTATTCCATTATTAGTTCTACGAATATGGTGTTTCTAAGTAAGCTCAGTGATTTATTATTTCTTATAGGATTGTTTTATGCAATGATTTGATCAAATAAGGACATTTTTATATTTGATGGTATGTTTTATGCAATTTAAAATTTATTTTTATAAAGGAAATACATTTTCAAATGTTTTACAATATTTCAATGGCCCAATGG
This sequence comes from Viscum album, assembly GCA_963277665.1. Taxonomy (NCBI): domain Eukaryota; kingdom Viridiplantae; phylum Streptophyta; class Magnoliopsida; order Santalales; family Viscaceae; genus Viscum; species Viscum album. The sequence continues at coordinate 933,837,357 of OY728163.1, read as the reverse complement.
GTTTCTCTTTTACTTATATTACTTTTAGATATTAGTTTTGATCATCCCACATTTTCAAATGGTTTTCACTAATCTTAAGGATGTATAATAAATAGAGCATGGTAAATAGATATACACATTAAATGAAAAATGGTTTTAAGAATAAAACAAGATTTTAAACATAAAAAAAAGTTTTTAAAGAAAAAATTTGAACTATATGAAAGTTTCCACATTGTTATGTAATGGTTTTCCTAATTCTATAAAACTATAAAGATAAAAAATCCTATAAATGTAAGAAAGTGAAACTATTATTATGAAACTCATAATTATGGTTTTATTATGTTTGGGTTTTAATGGTTGGAATCAAAGATAATTTTTAATGAGAATATTTTTAGTACCAGATATGGGTATACTGTTCCAAGGTGTTATAGTGGACATATGAATATTTCCTGTTCCATTAGTCCATGGGATGAGGTTTGGATAATTCCCTACCTTTAGTTTTTAGGTAAGCACTGCACATCAGGTATGATGACATGATATTAGGTGACAAGGGGGAATTTTGGAATAAAACTAGAGCAGGTATGATAAAGAGTCATGGTGTCCTAGTTAGTACACAGTGACTTGATGCAAATGAACTAATAGTGGATTGGTTTGGACATGATGTATGATGTTATTGTGTAATAAGTTTACTTTTCCTCATATATACACATATAATATGGAATATAATATAGAAAATATTTGTACACTAATTTGATATATTTCTCACACCCTTCATGGTTACCTCAGTGTATGTGCAGACCACATGTTTTCTTTCAGGTTAAGAATAAGATGTGTATTGGATTGAGATATAAAGCACAACGGTAAGTAGAGTGTGGGTTACATTTATGCCTGAGGATTGAAGTAGGGACCATGTGGGTATTGTTTTATATGGGATTATCCTAGTGGGTGATAAATGTATGTTATATATGACTGTGGGTCTGTATAACGACATTTAATTTGGATATATAACTTTGTTTTATTTATTTATGCATACTTTCATTATTGTGATGGATATTATTTGGTTATTTTTTTGTTGTTTTATGACTCTGAATCAAGTTCATAGTCTCCCTACAGTATGGATTAGGCTCTCACCTATCATTAGTAGCCTCTGTAATACGAGGAAGTTCACTTGAGGTCACACGGATATCTATCTTGTATGGTGGTTCTAGGTCAAGGAGTTACAACATGTCATGGTTAACTACCAATAAATCTATATCATAGTGGACTAGGATAGATACTTATGTCCTATAACATAATGGGATGCATTAACCACTTGTATATTTTAACATAATAGATATATCCTGACCAACTATGTCCCATATTAATCTCATGATATATAAAGATTTACCCAATCCATTATAGGTATATAAAAATTAGGGTCCAAATATTACATAGTGATAAACTATTCATATGTGTGCCACATTAATTCATTAATACATTAATTGATGATTAATACATGGGAAGAAAATGTTTTAATCAACATTTTCATGGGGTATTTCATAAGAAGAAATGAAAATTTGATCAAAAGATAACAAAAATTTAATCACTATAATGAAACACATTATAAGTTAATTTATAGGGTCATACGTAAAGAGTGCATATAATTTTCACTATCCTCTCATTCTTCTATAGAGTGCAGGGATGAAAATCTCCTTCTGGAAGAGTTTATTATACTTGAAGTATCCATATTTTTACTCCATATTTCAGATCCAAGGGAACTCTAATTTAGTGTTTAGAAAGCATAAATCCCACACCCTTCCTTGATTTCATCTCTATGAATTTCCTTAGGCATCCCCTTGAGAACTCCTTATTTTTCCAAACTTGAGGTGTCACTCTATGATCTAGGGGCTTGTTACATGGATGTTGAGGGCCATGGTTTTAAGGAATGATGAGAATATACTATAGAGATCCCTTCTTATGAATCTTGGTGTTTGGAATTAGACTAAAATATGGTGGTGTCACCCATATGGTGGTTTTGGAGTCTATTTACAAGGATCCCATCTATGATCCTAATGAGAAAAAACCATCCATCCCTTTGATATATTGTGTATAATTTTTGATATCCTATCAATTTACTATAGAACCTGGTTTTATACCTACCATTATAGATCAAACTTATGGAATGGTTGTGAATAATCATTTCCATGTTAATGAACTTAAGGTGAACATTCTATATTCTAATCCTCCAATCCTTTCAGCTTAAGTGATACCTAATTATTCCATTGAGGTGTTTTTTGCAATACCGATTTCCTTAGTTTAGGAGGTGACTCAACTTCCCAAGGAAGAGACTACTACCTCTCCTAATTCCTTTGGGTTCCATGGATAAATATAAGAGGAAATAACCCTATAACCCCAAAGATTATGAGGCTATAGTAAGACCAAAATCATTCATTCCACCAGGAGTATAACGACTCTTTCAAGGTTTAAGGACAAGTTTGATTCCACAAACACATAGTTTTAAGAAATTTATTTCCTGCATGCCATTCACCTCATTTCTAAATGATCTCCCCAATAATTTGGAATTTTAGGGTCATGGTTTCCCAAAAAATAAGGGAATATATTCTCATAGACCTCCATAAATGGAGTATTTATTTTATAGTAATACTAGAGCCCAAGCTCAAGGATACTTATATCATGGAAATTTCTAAAAAGATGTATTTTTCTAAGTTCATTCATGGGTTCCCAATTAATAATCACATATGTATTTTCTAGTAAATCCACATTCAATTGGAATTCATTGATTCCTCCTCTCAACTCATTACTATAAATTTTAGTTAGGATTATATATCCTTCTTCATATCCATTTTCTATAATAAAATTTAATTTTTTGAAAGAATAGAACATTAGTATACTCTGTCTATATTTAACCCAAAATATAATTGTTGGTTCATAGGAGTTTCTTTAAACACCATCCTAGAACAATATAAGAATAGGAATGGAGTCCCTATACCAATATATCCATAAAATAGTTATAATACTTTCTATTCTACAATAGCCTATTATATGTGTAGTACACAGGGGAAAACTATACATGGTGAAATAAAAATTATGATAGAAATATAATCTAGAGAAATCTTGATATATTATTGGGAAACCTCTAAGTTGTCTCAAATTTTCTGAACTCATATATAAAACATCTGAAAAAATATCTATGTAATCACTCTCCATTTATCTTTCAAATATTTTTTGGGGGAATTTTATAGAGGTTTATTATTATCTAGTATTTAGATGGATATGGAAGGCTTCATAGATAAGGATTCATATTATTTTATGTTTCCTGTGTTTGGACTTTCTTGGTGGTAACTTCGAAAAAATTATAAAATTATATAGTGAAATAATATCCTAGAAGAACAATCAAATAATCCCAAACCTCCAGTCATATATCCTCTAGGATGAAATCAATTAGTTGGACATATGGTTTCAATACCAATTGAATTATTACAGTTTCCTTATATTTCCTCATAAATAAAAAAATAGAGGAAAACCATCTATAAATTGACATAGATTCTAGAGAGAGATCTAGATAAAAATGGATTATCCAAAGAGATCATAATATGAGATACTTCCATGCATAAATAAGAGATTTTTTTAGGAAAGTCAACATGAAATTGGAAGATAGATCACACACCACTGATGTTAGTTTTAATGGACCTATTTCCATGTATTACATATTATACTTTATCTCAAGGCCTTTATGGATGTTGATAGAAGAGACCTCTGATTTGGGTGATAATGACTCTCTATTTAATAATATTACAATGATAGTCATTTCCTAGGATAACCATAAACAAGTAATCATCCTCGATGAATATGAAATCAAATAATAAATTAAGGTTCTTAATCTAAATAATGATCATGTCCTGAATGGTTTCTCATCTTAATTTTATTATAATTCTTGGAACATAATTAAGATTGAGTTCATAGAGGTGGTTATGGATCTTCATGAAGTAGGTTCACTAACCAATTTTACCTTATCCAACATCATTTCCCAAATTTATAAAGTGATTCACTATAATGGTTTTGTTTATTTTCATCCCTTAATCTTGTGAAACATATCTTATAAGTTTTTTACCATTATTATAAACAAAAGACTTGATAATCTCTTTTCTATTTTGATATTAGAGGAACAACATGGTTACCCGAAATGGAAGAACATTTAGGGAGCTATTGGGTTTTCTAAGGAGATGATCATAGAAATTGATAGACGAGTGCTTGGATCTAACATCATCATAAAAATTGATATTGATAAGTCCTATAATAAAATTTAATGGAGTTTCATTCTCAATGTTCATAGGAGGTGTGGTTTCTCTTAATAGGAATGTGATTGAATCTTTCATTTCTTCTCATAAACTTAGTTCACTATATCCCTCATATTAAAAAGATTAGGGTTATTCATATATATTATAGGTATTATTAAAGGGGATCCTTTGTCCCCGAGTCTATTTATCATTTAATAGGATTTCCTTAGCATAAATCTAAATAATGGAATTATTTATGGTTTAGTACACCCATTTAGAGGTCGGTATAGTTTTTCTTGAATTTCCTATCTTTTTTTTCTAACAATATAGTCATCATAAATAATGGTAGTAATAAATATATCCAAAATTTAAATTTTATCCTTAATATATACAGTAACATAAGTTGTTAATTAATCAATGTTATTAAAAGTGGTTTTTATATCTATAGAATGTATAAGTCTAGGAGATCCAAGTTTATCCAGGATAAACTTGGAATATCAAAGGGAAATTTACCTATGAATGATATGAGATTTCTATAATCCATTATAAGAGTTCACCTTCATCAATTTGATTATATTGTCAATAGTATTATGGGTAGGTTCCTCAATTAGAATAGAAAATTTCTATAATTTGGAGGAAGGATCAATCTGGTGAATAGTGTTATATCTTTTATTCCCATGCACACACTCTCTGTCTATGGAATCCCTAAAACTACCATTAGAATCATTGAGAGAGTCTTTATCAACTATATTTTTAATTATTAGTAGGAAATTTATCATTATTGGGCTGGTTAGTGTAAAATTTCTAAACCAAATAAGGGGGGGGGGGGTGTTATCCTGAGGAATATTGGGGATAACATGATTTTCATGTAGGAAAAGTTGTTTTGGGAAGATATTTCAGGAAATTCACTATATACTGGATCTTTCTAGAGGAAATATTATGGTTCACCCATTAACTTTAATGAAATAAAAACCATTTCTCAATCATGAAGAATCCTTTAGGTATTCACTCACCCCATTATTAAAAAATCCAAAATGGATTATTGTTAGATTATATCCATTATTAGTAGAAAAATTAGGTAGGCTCTCCTCTTTTATTCCCTAAGTTTCTTGTCCCTGACATCACCTTCAGTAAATTTATTTCCCACCACCTATTTATTAAATTTTTCTTCAATGATAATAGAATATAATTTATCATAACATAAAAATAGTGGATGAATAAGGTAGATGTGTTTTCACCCCTCACTCATGGGTAAGTAAAGCTTCTCTATATTTCTTAAGGTACTTCATAGTGGTTCCAAGATATACCATCCAAAATAAATTTTGTAGTCTATAGGATTAAGAACCAATATATATATATAGATGAAAATATTCAAACCAAATTCATTCAACTTTCTTAAAAATAAAGATGCTGGAAAGATGATATAATTAAATTAGTGGGTCATCAATTCCTAAAAAGTGATTAGTCTAGATACATTTAGTCCCCCATCAAGTCTCTTTTAGAGAACTATGTTAGGAATAATTCCATGGATTATTTACATTAGTTTGACTACGCAACTCATACTCGTATGAGTTCTAATATCTAGAGGAGATGTATTATGTTTACTGAAAATTTTTGGGTGTTATGGGAAGATCATAATGTTGTGTAAAACCATAGTTTAAATCAATAAATATCTTATCTTATTTATAGATTTGTGATCTTTGTAGTTTATCTTGGACCACTATTTAAGGAGGCTTCTTTGTATCATCATCTTCTAGGTTGGATCCTAAGTTGTTATCTCCCTTATATCATGGATTCTCGTAGGGGGATCTGAGAACCTGGGTTTGTTATAAAGAACCTAAGAATGGTATAAAGTTGAAAAATTAATGAATCTTATCTCTAAAAAAAATGTTTAGATCACTATTTAAGGAGGATTCTTTGACTAATCATCTTCTAGGTCAGATCTTGAGCTGTCATCCCCCTTCTATCATGGATTCTCGTAGGGGGATCTGAGAACCTGGGTTTTCTAGAAAGAACCTTGGAATGGTCTAAAGTTTAACATAAATGAATACTATCTCTAAAACATATTCTATGGTCGAGGTATTGTGGTGGACCCATATGGTTCTATCATCTTGACCTTCATGGATTTATTCATGGAATATAGATCACTCAAAACAGATTCCATTTCAATGATCAATGGTCTAAATCTATATAAGATAAACAACATGTTCCTTTTAGTTATTGAATTTAACTCTTTCTTTGTTATTAAAGATCTATTGGGTACCTCCACTAGTCCAAAAACCATTGCTTACTCTGTTAAAACTTATAGACACAACCTCTATTTGGATATGAAGATTTCTCACACCTAGCAGGAGGGTAATATAATTACTAATTTTATTGCTTCTAAAGGTGATTAGGTGGAAAGGGTATTGTTCTTTTTCCAAATTTTGGTTCACTTACATTGGAATTTATTAATAAAGTTTTCTAGGATTCCTTTAGTCTTCATCACTTTCATCCTCCATGACCATGTATCTTTGATGCTCTTTATTTAAATAATAATCATAAAATTTCAGTCAGATACATGAAACATAATAACCATTGTTGATGGAAGTTCTAGAGAAATAATGTAAAATTGAAGGGAAAAGAGGAAAAGAGTTTTGTTTATGTTTTGGTAATGTTGTCTTAAAAACATAGTTAAAATTCAATTACATAATCATTTTCAAAAGGTGATAAAAAGACATCAAAGACATTAAAACCTCCCAATAACGGAACCTCAAACTGAAATAATGGTAAAGTAAAATAAATGTGGTGTAGATGATATGAATTTTTCTTAATGTTAAAATATGCACATTTCTGTATTTTTAAAGGTTTTAAAAATAACCATGCAATGATGAGTAAGATACCAAAATAAATTTTGAATATATTTAAAGAAAAATATAGGAAATATAGGAGATATTTCACATTTAAATTTTAAAATAAGTATAGAAAACATTTTTTTAGAGAAGAATATAGAGGTGGAATATTTAATATGAACCATATGAATTGTTTTTAATAATTCTAGTTAAGGAACTAACTTGGGTCAACCCTGAACTGAGCTCCCGAGCTAATCCAAGATAAGCCTCGAGGTTATTTCTCGATCCTCCTAGACTAGAAACTATTGTCTGGTATCAAATATAAAATATTTTGGAATTATTTATCTGTAGACCAGAAATTTTTTTTGAAAGAGATTAAAATAACAAACTAACAGTGGGAAAGATGATGGAAGCTTCACATACCACTACACGACCTCATAGGTCACCACCAACTATTGAACCATGCTCACTCCATGAGCGATATAGAAATCTTACTGATCCTAAAACTAAAATATGATAGAGTATTTGTGAGCACTGAGATTCTCAGTAAGGGTACCAAGGATAAACAAAACCCTATGCCTTACCTTAAATATAAATCCAAATGATGTTATATTGAAAATAAAACATCTCAAAGTAGGGTTTCCCATTCTTTTCAAAAACAAGTAGAAAGATTTTATTTTAATAAAAATACTTTCCATCACATTTTCAAAATAGTATTAAAAGAGGAAAGAAATTTTAGTATGTTTATAATAAAAAGGAAACCATTTGAAAAATAGGTTACCCAATTTGAAAATAAAAATATAAATTTCACTTTATAAATATACTATAAAACTAAGGAAAAAAGTGTACTTGTAAAATACGTCTCATGGAATCTAGGGTTCTGGTCAATAAGACCTATGTCAAATCCATAAATACACTCACATAATATGTATCTACTAGCACCAAACATCATTAATCTCCTCCCAAAAACTCAACGACATCCTCCTGGTTTTGACCGAGGGGAACATCCCATGGGAATTTAGGTTATCTAATTAGGGAAACTAGTCAACGCATAATCACAACTAGTGTAACATGTGTACCTAGACTCCCACCTAACTAACTAAGGATTCCCATGATGTATAAATAGAGGTGATCTTATATCAAACTAGTATATACATACCTATCACATTATTTACAAAAAACCCATCCTCCTTTTCATCTCTGATCTCCCTCCTTAAGCACATCCCCCTTTCAAGGTGCACAACTAAGGACTAAGCCCCATTTTCTAGGCTCATATCACATTTCAATCATTTATTATCCACAAACCATATTTTGATTTCAATGGAACTTCCTTATGAGTGATTTTAAATTTTCATAAAACATTACAATGTTCCATCTGGGTTTGATCACCTTAAAAGAAATAACATTCCTTTGGAAAACACTATTTCCCAAAGCCTTAAAGTTAAAAAACCACTCATCACAATTAAACACATATACAAATTGAAATATATATATATAAACCCCTTGTACCAATTTATATGTTTCCATCATCATGAGTGAATATTTACAAATTTGTCACCTATATATATATATCTACATATGTATTTGTGTATAAGTCTCATTTAATAATTTAATAGAATAGAGAATCCATTGAAAGATACTTGGGAAACCAAACATTCCATCAAGACTTAGTAGAAAACTATTTGAATGAACAAAACACTTTTATGTTGTTCAATGTACATGTTAGAAATAATTTTTGGATCATAAGTGATGTAAATTAAGACTAGAGGGGGGGGGGGTGAATAGTCATTTTCAAAAATTAAATATAAAACATTTAGAGTTTTGTTAATTATATATTAAATAGTGAATTATGTGTTCAATATATTAATTTTAGTGGAAATAAATAGAAAGAACACAAATATTTATAGTGGTTTGGATCACCAAGATCCAAGTCCACTCCTTAACACTATCTACTCTACACGACGATTGAAAAATACTAAGAAACTCATTTTTGAAGGTGTGAGAACCTATTATAGATTATACCTTTTACAAATTCATATAGGCACAACCTGGACATTTTACAGGAGCCTTGAACTTAGTCTTTGACCTTAATATTGACCAGGGGTAAAAACCTAGACTTCCTTTTACGTGGTAGAATCACCAAAACAAACAAGACCCGATTTTGATTGGTAAAATAAAAACAAAACAGAAACATATTACATATAGATAAACAAAAGAATAATATAAAGAAAAAAACATAAAGGAAAACTAGAAGAAATATATAATGATGAGAATATTGAGGTTTGATGATCTTGAATACTATAGTAGTATAGGATGATGCGGTATAAGTCTCTTCATTATCATAGTAAGGAATCAAAAGTCATAGAGCTTCTTAATTGAATGTGAAGAAATAATACATCACATGAATGTTTTACTAGTTATTTTGAATAATATGTATATAGATGATTTTTATTCCTTGATCATATCTATAACTGATTAATCCAATATCATCATTAATTTAATGATCTTCTCAGACCATCAAGAGGTACAATCACTAAATTCCACTTTTTAGTGCATAAAAAAATATTTTTTACCAATAAATATATTTAGAAAAACTATGCTAGATATAAAAAATATTCACGCAATTTATTTCTACTTGAAATAATAGTATAAAACTTCAAACATGATCATTAATATATAAAATTATATTTGACATTAATATAATAACTATAATATATGAGTTAAATTTCAGTTTATTGAATTATTAGAAACTCCCAAAAATAGATCATTGTAACTAAATGTATGTAATTCACTATATTTATTTAATATAAAAATTAAATATACTCAAAATAATTTTAACACTACATGTAATTATATTTTAACAGTGAAATAATAGGCCAATAATTAAAATATTTATTTCAATTAAGTAAATAAAAATATTTTTTTTAAAAAACATTAAACTAATGGTATAAATAAATACATTTTAGTAGAAAGATGTTTCTACTTCTACTATTAATAAGAGACACCATTGAAGTATAACTACCACTAATGTTACAAAATATAGGAGCAGTGCTACCATCACTTTGATCTATTGTGAAGGAGCTTCTATCATTATATGACATTCCTGATGCTACCATTACTATGTAACAGAGGATCTGTTTCAACTTTTTCAATTGGTAGATAAGACTACTGTGGATTAACATGAAGCTTCTACCATTAAAATTCATAAAAATACTACCATTGTAGCATACAACCATTATAGTCAGTGCTACTTCCACAAATAAGATTATACACTATAGAAATATATGTTGGTGGTACTTTCATTGGAGGAAATAGAAATGTTCTACCATTGAGATGATATACCATAGAGCATAGAGGAACGGTTAACCATTACAGGGTTAAGCTATAATAGAGGATGGGATAGTGCTACCATAAAGGATTTTAAAGGTGGCACCGTTGTGGTTGGTGAACAATACTTCTATCGGTGAAAGGCTGGTGATGCTACCATTCTAAAGAGAGGGATATTATCATACAGTGATCTACCATTAGAGGTAGGATGAGTGAAAATTTTATTAAAATATAAATCTTTCAAATTCTATTTTAAGACAAACTCATACCTGTTAATCAAATTCATGATATTCCTTCTACATCTCTATTAGAAATTGGTAGAAATATCAATTGATGGAATATTTTCATGCATAAAAATGTAGTTTCATGCATGAATTAATATCTACATAGACTCATAAATTCATTCATAGATCTCCCAAGAAGAACTTTGTTCTATCAATGGTGGTCCAGCCATGAAGAAAGGTGCACTATAACACCATCTAGAGAAGGGATAAAGAAGAGGAAGCTACACATTTCAATCTCACGAGGTGCGAGATATTAGGCGATTGAAAGTTATTCGATCGAACGGTGTACAAAATATCCATATTTTTAATGACAGAGAAACAATACCCTGATTAACATAGTACTTCATCAGGATCCCAAAATAACTAGCTTTCGGTATATCATTCAAAGTGTACCAAAACCTCTAGAGCTGACTATGGGGGATCCGTACTCACTACACAACACACACACACACCACATGGGTGTGTGCCAACCTATACAGACCCCCTAGAAACTATCCCTAACTATGAACCCTCACATGGGTGTAATTGTAAGGTCTCTATACACAGACCCTTACACTTACTTTCTTTCCTTTTTCACTGATCCGTGGGCTTCTCTCCCATGAGTTGACCAATGGTCCTCTATGTGGTTTAATGGATTGGCCCATTTTTTAACAAAACCCACTACTAATTTTAAATAATAATTATAAATTAATAACATATAATAATAAATATAAATAATAAAAAATTAATAGTTATCATTTTGATCAACTAATCAAAAACCCATGAAAATTTAAACATTATTTTTTAAAAAATTGAATTAAATAAATGTGTGGAAATAATAATTTTTCAAAAATAAATGTTATAGATTTAATAAAAATATTCAAAATATAAAAATATCCCCTTTTTTAAATTAAAAAAACATTTATTAATATTTTTAAAACATCCCCCCCTTTTTAAATTTATCATAAAGTAGATTAAAAATTAAATCTTTAAAAAAATCCCCCTTTTAATTAGTATCAACTACTTTGAAGTAACAGAGTAGTATTTTTGTCATAAAAGTTAAAAAATAGTTACAGTACTCAATTAAATAGAGATTTAAAAGAGATTAAAATTTTAATACTGCATTAATTATAGAAAATAGAAGTATTAAGCTTCAAGCATACCAAGTTCAACCTTTATTTTCTCAAATTTGATAGAATCTAAAGGTTCAGTTAAATGTCTACCAATTGTTTTTTATTAAGAACAAATTCTAAATAGATTTCACCTTTATTTACATGACCCCTTAAAAAATGAAATCTAATATCTATGTGTTTTGTTCTAGAGTGTTGTAGAGGGTTTTTAGAAAATTAAATTACACTATAATTATAAAAAAATATTCAAATTGTATCATTTTTTTAAATCATATAGTGTTTGTTTAATCCATATAACTTGTGAATATAATATCACAATAATAATATATCCAACCTCATTTGTAGATAGTTATACTGATATTTGTTTCTTATAACTCCATGAAATTAATATTTTACCTATAAAATGACACATACTTGTTGTGAGTTTTTGATCTGGACTATATCCTCCTAATTCAGAATGAAAATAAGATAACAAATCAAATGAATTCTAATTTGAGTAGAATAAACTTGTGATTATAGTATCCTTAATATTTATAATTACTCTTTTAACATCATTAATATTTCTTTCCTTAGTATTGTACTGAAATATAACACAAAAAAATTGAAAACATTATTTCTGCTCTAGATGCAATGAGATACAATAAACTACCCATCATGTGTCAATCTAGTTTAGTATCAACTTTATTTTCATATTTATCCATGTCCAATTTGGAATTTTTACTCATTGGTGAATTCATAGCCTTACTAGAATGAATCCCAAACATTTTTACATGTTCATTAGCATTCATAGATTAATTTAAGAAAATACCATCTTCTCATTGATTAATTTTTAAGACAAGAAAAAATTTCAATTCTTCTATTATGATAATGTCAAATTAGATTGTCATTAGTTTAGAAAAATCATTAAATAATGAACCATTTATTGAAAAAATATAATACCATCAACACAAGTTTGTATAATTAGTATATCATTTGAATATCTCTTTATAAACAAGGTTTCATTAACCTTCCCTTTAACAAAGTCATTTTGAATTCAAAGTAGAGTTATTCTTTTAGACTAAGTTCTAGAAGCTTTCTTAAGACCATATACAACTTTATTAAGTTTAAAAACATGTTTTTAAAATTTTTCATTTTCAAATCTAGGGGTTGTTTAACATAAACTTCCTTAGAAATTATCTCATTTTAAAATAAACTTTATAGATATTTTTGAAATTATTTTATATTTTGAAAAAAAGAAAAGAATAATAGAATTATAATTACTTCCATATAAGAAATAAAATAAAAATAATATTTAAATTCAATTTCCTCTTCATGTGAATAACCTAGAGTATCTATTCTTATGTTATTTTTAACTATGTTTCCAACTTCATCAATATTATTATGAAAAATCCATTTAGTTCATATGATTACTATATCTTCTAGAAATTCAACCAAATTCCACACATTATTCCTTTCAAATTTATGTAATTCATCATGCATAGAATTAATCCAACATGATTAAATTAAATAATTATCAATTTTAATAGGAATAAAATCCATAATAAAAGTATAGTTTTCATAGTAAAGTAAAATAGATTTTATGGTATGTATACTAGATTCTACATTACCAGTTACTTTTTTAATTGGATGGTATTTAAGAGTTATCAATTTGTTAGGATCAATTTGAGAAGATATATGCTCCCACTTAATATATTCATTCTAATTTTCATGGTTAAAATATTCACCTAAATTGAATTCCCAATATTCATCATCATCATCATCTAAAATAGATTTTTTTTCTTCTTATTCCTATTTTAATTACACTTAACATGAATATACTCTTCAATAACTAAAGCTATCTTATTGAAAACTCTATATTATTTTATAGTATTGGACTATCCTAAAAATATTCCTTCATCACTTTTAAAATAAAATTTTTCTAGATTATATTTTGTATTTAAGATAAACACTTTTCAACCAAACACCCTAAAATATCTATATTTAGGTTCGAAACCTTTAAATAGTTCATAAGAGGTATTATTTAAAAATGTTCTAATAGATAAATTATTTAAAACATGACAAGATATATTTAAATATTATTACGAAAAATATATAGGAAAAGTAAATTAAAAAATCTTTGATCTAACCATTTCTTATACAAATCTATTAATTATTTCAACCACACCATTCTATTGTGGTGTCCTAGGGGATGAAAAATAATGTTTATATCCATTTTGATCACATAATATATCTAATTATAAATTAATTTTTTTATGCCTCTATCATTTCTGATAGAAATGGTTGGTAGATTGTTGAAGTATTGAATAGGTTTATAGAAATCATAGAATTTAGTTAAAGTTTCATTTCTATTTGACACAAACTAAATTCAGATAATTCTACTTTAATAATATACACTTATAAATAGATACTTCTTACAACAAGAACTATTAGGTTGTATAGGTCCAAAAAATTCAAGATGTAATAGTTCTAAACAACTAGTATCACTTACACCATTTACAGATTTAAATCATTCCTTATGTTTCTCACCCTTTAAATAGGAATCACACATAAAATACATACATGTGTATAACTTTATAAATTAAAGAACCTTTTAAGGATTTTAAAGTTTGTGAAACAATATGAAATATACATTCTCAAGCCTCCAATTCCACAAAATGTAATCTGTTTCTAAAATATTTAAACAGTTAACCTTTTTTTTGGGATAGATCATATAAATAAATAGTATAAAAATTATCTTTTATGTTTATAGAAAATAAAATATATTTATATTTCAGGACGATACATTTATCATTTTCAAAAATTATATTTAATCCCTAATCACACAATTATTACATACTTATTAGATTACATTTTAACCATTTATATATAATACTTTTGAAATAATAATAGTTTTAGAAAAGACAACCCCTCTAATACCTTTAATATTACTATAGAGTTGTCTCTAAATGTGAAAAGGACACCATCTCATGAATTAAAGGATAGAAATTTATAAATATCATATGTAATATTTCTAAATTATCCATTGTATAAATATAATGATACTTTGAGACTTCTAAGGTAGATTTTCGGAAATTAAACAAAAAAACATACTATTTTGGTACCTATTATTACTTGGATCTAATTGGATTAGTATAAAAAAACTAAAATGTAAATAGATTAAATGAATTTATTTGTGGGTTGTTAGGAAAATAAATATATTGAAATGAAAGTTATAATATACCCAAATTAATGCATAAATATAAGTAAACATTCATTGGAATAATGGCCTTTCATTATACAATTAAAAAATCTTACACTAGAAATAATTCCTTTTGAACTTTTAAAAGAGTTAGTCTTATTTATCCTTGGTTATAAACTATTTTAACCAAAAACTTTTATTATTTGTGTTTATTTTCATCAATTACATTATTTTATCATATTGTTCTTTAACTTGAATAGATGTAGATAAATTCTCTTCAAGATTTACAACTTCATATTTAAAATTCATATTCTACTTTTGAATAGTCTATAAACCTATATAAACATTCACATTAGACCTAGAAACTATGTTTATTAATTTCTTCTTTTCTTTATTAAGATTATTACATTTATTAACAACTTTAGTTAAATCGACCAGAACTAAATTAAATCTTCTTTCTTGATCTTTATCACTCACTACTAAAATGTTTTTAACTATTTCATTTTCATATTTTAGCTTCAAAAACTTAGAATCAAGATTCGTTTTAAATTATTCATTATAAGAAAAAAATGTATTCAAATTATCATAATACTTTTCTAGTTTCTTATTTTATTTAAAAAATTTCTTATTTTAAATTTTTATATTAGTATACTTTTCAATTATCCTAACTTCATCATTTCTTAATTCTTCCACTACTTTAAGTAGTTGTTTAACTTCAGAATTTACATCATCAGAATCAGAACATGAATCTGAATTAATTTAATATTGATTTTCAGATACATAATTATGATCTAAATTAGATGTAGTAATTAATTAAGTGAATAGTGAATTAGTTAGCTTACACTGTGTATTGATTAGAGAACAGTTCCCTATCTTCTATTCCCTTCCAGAATCACTACATGAGTCAAAACTGTCTGAGCAGTTCCAACCTCCAAACAACACTTTATTATTCTGCAGAGTAGGGTGTGAGGTCCGGACGGACGTTTATTTCTCATTCTGGTTTCTTTTTCACCATTTGTGGATGTCCTCTTGGGTCATCTCACGTCGTTGGAGGGTTTAGGCATACTCCGACTGGAGTCCGCGGGCAGGTTTGTGGATTTGGGCTGGTGTTGACATTCACACCGATGGGTGCTCGAGGAGACCAGTTATGTGGTTTGTCCTACTTTTCTGATGATCGTGTTTCCTGGTTCGTGGTTCCTCAACCTTCTATTGATGATTTCAACTCCATCTTGAAAGTTAGTCTACTTGAAGCTTGAATGGATTGTCCATCCATTATGCTTGAATGTTGTTTGTTGTGAAGACTTGTATGTGTGAAGTGGTGAAGTGGTGTAGTGGTGAAGTCATGTTTGGTTTCTCACATTTTCTTCAAAAGTGTTTGCATTATGATAAAAAAACAATTTTTAGTCTGTAGTCATTTTTTAGCATTCTTCTAAATTTTCACTTTCCTCATTTTTTTCATGAAATTGAGAAACATATTGATAAAGTGATCCATCTTTTCATAAATTTCCTTGAACTCATATTTAAAAGTGTTAGATATTTCATTAAAATTATAATTAAAATCAATAACTTTTCTCTTTATAGACTCCTCATCAGCAATTTTTTTTCAACTCTAATTTATACTAAAATAAAGAGTCTATTAGTTTTTATAAGGTATAATCTTTAAAATTCATACTCATATCAATTTACACCTTGTTTTCATTTCATATTTTTTAGAAGAGCTCTTAGTACAATTTCTACTCGAGATATGCTATCCAACACTTCAACCAGAGCACTGATACCATTTTTGATACTTGTAAACCAATAGAACTTCTAGTTTACTGAATCTTCATCTACCATATTAAAGTCATGGTATTCTGATTAGATCATTCCTAGATTCTTTTTCTTGAGATTTTTATTCCAATAGTGAGTCACTTGATGTATTCTCCCTATATCATGGGTTGTCTTACCAGCTGATACAAGGCTATATAAACTTCTACTTATAGAACAATATGAAATATTTTTAACTTTATAATTAAAAAAATATTGTACCATGTCGTTACCTATAAGTGTTTTTGAAAAAAATTTGGTTAGATCATATGTATTCTAAAAGATATTCTAATGATTTACACTTAACTATTTCAAGTAGGATTCCATCATGTATTTCTTATAGACATAGTCACTTCCATAAAAGAATGGGGGTTATATAGAACATGTCCGTCATTATCATTATCACCTTCCATATTAAATGAACCTATTATTTTATTCTATATATTTTTACATATAGGATATCATGTTATCATAAAGTTAAAAATAAACAATAGAAATAATCATAGAGTATAAATATAATTTTAAGGAACCACCTACTCTGATAGAAATTATTGGATCTTAAGAGATGAAAATTAAGACCAGTGGTCATTGAATAATTATTTTAAAAAATTAAGGATAAATCAATCATATTTTTATTAATTAAAGATTTTTTAGTGAGTTATGTTTTCAAGATATGAAATGTAGTGGAAATAAAAAGAATGAACCCAATTATTTATAGTGGTTCAGAAAACCAAGATCCTAGTCTACTTCTCAACCTTCTCTAATCCATGAGAAGATTGATACCCACTAAGATACTCAATTTAAAGTTGTGAGAACCTATTATAGACTCTTAATTTTAAAAATATATAGAGGCATAACCCAAAATTTTTATAGAATCCTTCAACCTTATCTATGACCTGAATTTTGATAAGGATTCACAACCCAAACTTATTTTTATGGGGTAGAATAACCAAAACAAACAAGGATTATTTTTATGGTTAAAATCATAAACCTGACATAAAAAGATTAAAAATAGATAATGAATAGAATAATAGAAGTAAAACAAAAACAAATGAAACATAGAAGAAAGATCTGATGATTTGATCATTGTAGCAGTAGAGTATGATGTAATAGAAGTCACTTTGTGATCACAATAAAGAATCAGAAGTCAAAGAGCTTCCTGATTGAATGAGTTTCAAGAATATATCACACAATTTTTTTTCCCAAAAATGTAAAACAATATATATCTAGTTATTTTTTATTCCTTAATCACATCTCTATCCAATTAATCCTGAATCATCATTAATTGAAATATATTCTAGGAGTATTAAGAGAGCCAATCACTGCATGCCACTTCTTAACACATAAAAAATATATAATGTTATCATTAATTGTATTTATAAAAACCATGATAAATATAAAGGACCTTTTATGTTATTTATTTCTATACTAAATTACATTATTAAAATTTTAAAAAGATCATTAATACATAAGATTATTTTTCAAATTGTTATAAAAAATAAATATATGAGTTAAATTAAAGTTTATTATAAAATTAAAAACTCACAAAAATAGAGCATCATAACTACATGTATATAATCCACTAAATATGTGTAATATAAACATTATATATACTCAAAATTATCACGAACCGTCCCCTGAGGACTGTGCCGTGACTACCCCAAGCCCGTCTCCCAAAGGCCAGAGGCTAGAGACTAGCACCAAAGAAATTATCCTGAAAGTGGGAGGAATTTTCCCGAGTGCATGTAGGCATGAACACACACATCCCCAGCCCACAATGCTGAAATGTAAACATGCATGCTACTAATACAACCACTGAGAGTAACAATACAAAACTGAAAGTAAAGGGGCAAGAATATAAGCCCAACAAAAGACAAGTACAATCTACTGAAGTCTGTATACGGTAAACCCTACCTGAAGGGTAGGTTAAGGGGGTTTCACCTGAAGCCATAGAAGTATTCCTCATATGTCGGATCTCACTGGGCACCGCCTGGTTCTAGACCACGAAGGTCTCTGTTAAAGAATATTTTATCTGCACAAGACACGACACATGTGGGCAGAGCCCATGAAGGGGTGAGTAACATAATACTCAGTAAAGGCCCCAAAACACAATGGTAATACCACAAAGGAAAGTATATACAAAGTATACTACCCAATGGGCACACAAAGTGTATCCCTAAATAAGTACAATCAAGAGAGAGTCACAAGAGTCAGTTCACATAGGTATAAATCTAAATTATGAAAAAGCAAGACTATTAGTCATAAACACTGAACACCTTGCACTACCAAGGCACTCATCCCTGTTGAGTCACTTAGGCCTGCTGGGGAACCTAGACCTACTCATCAATTAGGCCTATTGGAGCACATAAACCCTCTCATCACTTTGGCCTACAGGGGAAACTAGACCCACTCATCACTTTGGCCTGTTGAGGCACCTAGACCTACTGGTTACTTCAGCCTACTGGGGCACCTAGACCCACTCATAACTGCCTTCTCTTCACATCTAGTTGTAGGATTACTACTCATAGCACACTGAATTCCACGATAATATACTCCTAATACCATCGGTTATTTCTCAATTTCCCCCAAAACCCCCTTAGAATATATCAAAAAGACTTCCTCATTTCAAGGGTCCTAATGCCACAAACAGCTCATCAATCAGATGTACAGTTTGGAAGATATGATCCTTTTAGTGAAAAGAGTCAGGTTGGGTCTTGGTCCGGTCTGACCTGGACTGGGTTCTATTGACTCGACCCGGGTCCAATGACCCGACCCGGGTTAACTGACCTAACTCAGGTCTGACCCGGTCCGACGGGTTGACCCAGCCCAGCCCGGACCGGCTGGGTCCGACCTTGCCCACTGCGGCGGCCAAGACCCTTGCACCGGCCTAAACCAAGGTGCTGAGCCCGACCCAAGGAACTGGGTCTGTCCTGCCTGACCAACCCTGCCTACTGTCGCGGGTCGGTCCGATATGCCAGGGATGTGGCAGGTGCGGTGTCCCACCCACGGCGGGCACCGGGGGTCGGTGTTGTGGTCCAGCTGGACTGTGGCCTCCAGCCGCCTTTGCCCGCACTGCCACCAGCTATTTCCATTGGACCCTGTCTACCTCTCACTGCATATTCGTGGTCCTCCTCAATCACCGCTGTGCCCCCCAGTGCACGCCGCCACCCGCACGCAGCCGGCGTTGGCACTAGCAGTTTCTTCTGTGGGCCACCAGACTTACTATGGTGGTCCGTTCTTTGATCCCAAAGGTGTTCTGAAGTCCTTGAGTCATCATCTCACTTTTTGCGGGCTCTAACTCATCTTGTCATTGATCCAAGGGTCTATTCATGCTCAGAGTCCCCCGAAAAATTTTGAAACGACCATGTAGATCTATCGACAAATAACGTAAGAATGGAGATAGGAAAAGAACCAACAACACCTGGGAGAATGTAACGCCCCGACCCTAGTTACCCAGAGTCAGTGCATTATTACATAACATTGGCATGATCACAAGGAAATCATGTCTCGAAAGACCGATCAGTTTAGTATTATTGGAAACAAGATTCATACATAAGTTCAACTTTACAACTTGAAAAGAAATACAACTCGAATTTATTCAATTAGAAACATCCAAGCCTCCTAGATAATGATTGCAAGTAACTCATAACTAACTTCTTAATATCCTTAGAAAATTAAAAATACGAAATGGGTGAGCTCAAATGCTCAGTAAGGGTAAGCAATACAGTGGAAGATAACATAAATATTAATCATGGTGAATAATTGAAACCTCATTCCTTTACCAATAATAAACATGAATACTTTTATGGGAGGAATATGAGTTGAGTAAATAATGCCATAAAAAAACATAATCATGGGTATTATACTAATAAAATTACCACATGAACCATCAATATTATTTTCATAATGAGGGAATGTATAATGCCAGACATTCTGAAACATTTTGTCAAGGCCTTGGACAAGACATCTAAAAATAATTAAGGCCTCGGTCAAAACCATATATCAAATTGGGAAAGGCCTCAGCCAATTCCACGTCTAGTTGTCTCATGAGACCTATTGATGCATCTAGGAGCTATAGCGGGCTCCACCCGTCACTTACTAAGTCCAATACATTCCTCATATGAAAAGGTTGAAATATAACATAAACATTCGTATTAAAACTAGCTTACAAAATTTCAATACTTTAACCATAAACCATGAATGGTATAAAAATAACACATCCATAGTCAAACATATCACAAAACCTTCAATACAATATGGAATATTTTTATCATAATGAATCTACTTCAAAAAAGTATAAAATCCATCAAAGGATGTTGACATAGATTTAATCAAAACTATTTGAGAGAAATATATATTTTCTTCTTTTTGAAATCATTTAAAGTTACATAATTATAAAAGAAAACATTTATTTTGAAAATATTCTTATAATATTTTAAGGTAAGATTTGATGATGTTATAACGGTGGAAAATATCAGCACCCACTGTATAAGTTAAAAAAACATTCTTACTTTAATTTTGTCGAAAAGGTCATAAGGTACCTTGTTTGGAAAACGATGGAAAGATTCCTTTCAAAACACTTTATAAAAATTCAAACAAGGGTATAAATGACTTTAACCCATAGTCTAGTAAATATTAAAAATGTTTTGGAATACGTTTTTAAGAAACATGGATGTGGATGATAAAGAGATCCCAGTAGATACTTACGTAAAAAAAACCTCAGATAATAAAGAGATTGTGAAATTAACCCTTACCTTGTAATTTTATTTGGTTGAGGGTAGGTTTACCTCCTGTATAATGTTGAAATAATTTTTATTAAATTATACAAGAATCATATACATTAATATGATATCATATTTGATCTTTTAACATTTCTTTTTTAATAATATCTTAGTATTATCGTCGTTCCGGGTGTTAACAGATTCGTTTTTTTATATTATTTGTTATGTGAGTCATATTTGTTATGGTTGGGATGTATCTTATTCATATCCAGAATGATATAAAGTCTTTAAACATTATTTTTAATCATCAAATAAAAATTAGTCTTGAATGGATACGATGGGGAATGAATCTCATTGCGTTCTTGGAGACGGTAATCCGTCCGTACGCACGAGCGACAATATCATTCTTTTGATATTAAAATAATATATAATTGGATGTTATATCATATATACAGAATCAATATCATGTTATATTTATTATTTAAATCAATTAAATATCATTATTATACCCATCTAAATAATAATGTATTTAATAACAATTACACCACAACGTGGAGACGGTAAGCCGCATGTACACACGTATGGTGACATGTCATTCAAAGGATGGATAGAATAAATAATATGTTTGTAACATATTTATAATAACATCATAGTATATATAAGATACTGAAGTTATCATGTTAGAATGGAAATAAAAATGAAAGAGGAAGTGGAAGAAGAAAGGAACTTGATAGAGGGTGGTGAAATCATTACCTCTTCTTCAGGTTCTTCCTTTTGATTTGATCAAAAGGGCTCCTTAGGTTAGCTTTCTAACTAAATTAAGGGCTCTAGGATAAATGGATGATAGTTTAGAGGGTATTTGGGTAGGGGTTAGCCGATCCAAAGGCTTTTATGGTATGAATTAGAGAGAAGGGGGAGTGCCCTTTTATAAGAGTAGTGAGGGGCACCTTAAAAAAAGCTAGAAATATTATTTTATAATAAAATAATTTTCGGTTTATAATGGCTCAAAAGTATATTATTTAAGAACTAAAATGGTTAATGAGTCGAAAAACAGTCAACCAATAGGTTTTAGACAGGTTTGGGTCACTATATTAACCTTATCTTTTAGATTTAACTCTTAGTTAAATAGTTAGACCTTTTCCCTGTCTCTTTGTGTTTTTATATTATATGGTTAATAAACATACCATAAACTTCTAAGAAAACCCAAATAGGTTCATTAATGACTCATATAATATTATTTATGCCCTTTTTTCAAACCTTATGCTTTTAGGAATATTATATCAACCAATAATATTGTATTTGTTTTAAAAACTCAATTATGTCAATTTTGACAATATTTAATAATTTATTTTTGTTAAAGTCATAACAACATTATTACTTCAAAAAAAATTCATTAAATCAACCTTAATATGTCATATTCACCTATAAAATACGTTTATGTCATAAAAAATTGAAATTATATTTATTTTAGTATTTATAATAAACTTTATTTGATTATTTCATTAATAAGGTAATTACTGCATCATCATTGTTCCATAAATAAATTTAATTATTTAATGTATAAAAATTATAAATAAAATAACATTATGTAGGAAATATTTGTATATTTATAATTAATATTTATAGTCGAATAGGTCAATTATATAACCTCATATAAAATTTTTTTTACTAAAAGATATTTTCTTTTGTTATTTTTGTCTCTACTTTAAATTATTTAATATATAATGTCATTATCACTTCCAGTGGCTCCATGGGGTCCCAAAATCGACGCAAGGTTGCACATGGTCTAAAATATATCTTAAAATAGGGTTATGGCATGTTTTAGGTAATTTAATATTATTATAATATTATTTTTTAACCTTATTTACTGGATTTACCCCTTTAACCATGATAAATAAAATATTTACCGAAGTAATTATTCAAAATGTCTAAAAATAAAATTTACCTATTTAAAAAATTTTGACCTCCTGATTATAAATATGGAATCCATTTTTATAAATTCAAAACAAAAAAGTAAAAGAAATTAATTTAAAATTAATTCCCGTTGTCAAAACAAAAAGCGTGTTTTTAAGAAATAATAACTATCAAAAGATTGACACTTGCTTATGCCTAGTTTAAATGTGAAATTATGTCCAATGACCAACATTGGATTAAATGGTAAAAGTATAATCTAATTATACTTTAAAACCACTCAATATTTTAATTTATATCTATAAATTATTTTGATTAAAAAAGTCATTTTTAATTAAAATTTAGTATTTTTCACTATTCATCAAAAATTGAATGTTTTCAGAAAAATATAAAAAATTCACCCTAAGCTAATTTTGATATTCCAAATCCAAAAATAAAGTCCATTTTGAAAGATAAAATGTATAAAATTTCAAAAAGTGGGTATTACTATTCATAACTGCTAGTTTGATTGGTTGTAGTGTGTTAGAACTCGAAGTTGCATACAACACACGCTATTGTATTATTCAAAGAGAAGTGTACCGTGGAAGCTTGGGGTGTTACATTCTCCCCTCCTTAAAATCATTTCATCCTCAAAATTTCTAGAGTATTTCTGTGTAAAAAGACTCGGGTGGTTCTTTATCATAAGTTGCTCGGGTTCCCACGTTGCCTCTTCCATCTTATGGTTTCTCCATAGAACTTTTACCAGATGAGTCATCCAGTTTCTCTGCACTTGTTCTCTTGTACCAAGAACCTTGACAGGATATTTTCAATAAGATAGACTGGGTTCCAGTTCTAATTCCTCATAGGCGAGTACATGCGTTGGGTCAGGCATGTATTTTCTCAACAGTGATATGTGGAATACATCATGAACTTTGGAAAGACTTGGAGGCATTGCCAAATGGTAAGCTACAACCCCAATTCGTTCTAGAATTTAGAAAGGTCCGATGTACATGAGATTCAATTTTCCCTTCTTACCAAAATGTATAACACCCTTCCATGGAGATACCTTCTAGAAAACATGATCTCCTACCTAAAATTCCAAATCCTTTATTCGATTATCAACATAGATCTTCTGCCTACTTTGATCTGATTTGATGTGGTTTTAGATTACCCTCACCTTTTCCATTGTTTCCTCCACAAGTTTTGGGCTTACAAGTTTTCTTTCACCAACATCATCCCAACAGGTTGGTGTGCGAAATATCTTTCTGTATAACGCTTCATATGGTGCCATCTGAATACTTGAATGGAAGCTATTGTTATAGGAAAATTCTACCAGAGGTAAATATTGATCCCACATACCTTGAAAGTCAAGTGAGCATGATCTCAATGTGTCTTCTAACGTTTGAATAGTCCGTTCTGATTTTCCATCAGTTTGGGGGTGGTAGGAAGTGCTCAAACAGAGTTCAGTATCCAGGGATTTATGAAGACTTTTCCAAAATCTTGATGTAAAATGTGGATCACCATCAGAAACAATCAATAGGGGTACTCCATGAAGTCTCAAAACTTCATTAATATATAGTCTTTCTAGAAGATCAAGTGGTAGATCTTCTCTTATAGTAAGAAAATGTGCTGACTTGGTAAGACGATCAATAATGAACAATAGTGCATCGTTCCTTCTAGGAGTCTTTGGTAGTCCCATGACAAAGTCCATCGTAATATTATCCCATTTCCACTTAGGTATGGGAAGAGGTTGTATGAATCCTCCAGGATATTTCTTTTCAAATTTCACTTGTTGACAAACCATACATTTTGACACAAAATCAGCAATCTCCCTCTTCTTGTTGTCCCACCAAAAATGTTCCTTCAAATATCTATACATCTTGGTGCTACCAGGGTGTATAGAGAAATTGGAACTATGAGAATCATCCAAAAATTCCCTTTTTAGTTTAGGTATATTGGGAACACAAAGTATCTTCCCAAATTTCAAAATTCCATCTTCATACACAAAGTCACTCAATCTCCCATCATTCACAGATTTAAGCTTCTTTTGAAACTCTTCATCACCGGTCTAAGAACTCTTTATCGTTTCTAGTAAATATGGTTTGGGAACCATTTGAAAAAGCATTGATGTTTCACCTTCCATGGTTATTACGATATCCATCTTTACTAGATCCATGTAAGTAGGATCCTTTTAAACTCTCATCTTGTTCAAAACTCCATGGTATTTTCTACTCAAAGCGTTTGACACCTTATTTTCCTTCCCCGGGTGGTAGTTTATCGTGAAATCATAATCCTTGAGTATTTCAATCCATCTCTTTTGCCTCATGTCGAGTTCTTTCTATGAGAAAATATACTTTAAACTCTTATGATCGGTATATATCTCATATTTTTCACCATATAGATAATGTCTCCAAATCTTCAAAGCAAAGATTATAGCTGCTAATTCAAGATCATGGGTAGGATAGTTTTTCTCATGAATTTTTATCTGCCGTGATGCATAGGCAATAACCCTATCATTTTGCACAAGGACACAACCAAGTCCTTTCTTTGAAGCATCACTATAAATAACAAACCCATCATTCCCCGATGGTAGAGTCAATATAGAAGCATTGACTAATATTATCTTCAATTATTCAAAACATTCTTCACACTCTTTTTTCCAAAAAAATTTAACCCCTTTATATGTGATCTTGGTTAATGGGTTAGCCAATTGGAAAAAATTTTGGACGAAACGCCGATAATGACGTGCTAAACCAATAAAACTACGTACCCCAGTTATACTCGTTGGTGCTGGCCATTCTAGGATTGACTTGGTCTTAGAAGGATCAACAGAGATTCCATCCTTGGAGACAATATGGCCAAGAAAAAAAATCTCCTGAAGCCAAAATTAACACTTACTAAACTTCCCATATAATTCATGTCTTCTCAGAGTCTTTAGGATAATGAACAAGTGATTTTCATGATATTCATATCTTTTTAAGTATACCAAGATATCATCAATAAATACCACTATAAATTCATCAAGATATTCCTTGAAAACTCTATTCATTAGATCCATGAAGACAGAGGGTGCATTAGTCAACCCAAAAGGCATTACTGTAAACTTGTAATGCCCGTACCTAGTTCGAAATGATTTTTTTCAGAATGTCTTTATTTTTCACACACAACTGATGATATCCAGATCGAAGGTCAATATTTGAAAAGCATTGAGCTCCATGAAGTTGGTCAAATAAATCATCAATGTGAGGTAGGGGATACTTGTTCTTTATTGTTATAGAATTGATCTCCCTTTAGTCAATGCACAACCTCATAGATCCATATTTCTTCTTAACAAAAAGGATAGGGGATCCCCATGGAGAAACACTAGGGTGAATAAATCCCTTATTACTCAATTCCTTTAGTTGTTTCTTTAGTTACACTAATTCCACAGTGGCCATTATATAAAGGGTCTTCAATATGGGCATTGAACCAGGAATTAAATCAACGGAAAACTCAATTTCTCATTCTAGAGGATGTCTAGGTAAATCCTCTGGAAATACATCAACATACTCTTTTACAATAGGTATATACTCTATTTGAACATTTATTTCCTCACCCAAAATTATTTCATTCTCTTCCTCTACAATAATTGAATTTAGTTGAGCTACTAGGGGTGGATCGAGATAAGAAATTGGTGGCGACGATTCTGCTCTAAAGATAAGGTGTTCTTTATCATCATTATCAAAAATAGTAACCTCCTTCTTCTTACAATAAATTTTTTCATCATGGTCTGAAATCCAATACATACCAAGGATTATATCAAATTCAATCATGGGTATGATGATGAGATCAGCAGATAAAGAAAATTTATATTACCTAATGGGAACTGATTCACAAAACTTTGTAGCAATGGTACTTCCCTTAGGAGTTTTGACTAACAACTCCCTTGTTAAATCAAATTATAAATATCTAATTTTCTTCGAAAACTTGGAAGATATGAAATAATGCGATGATCCAAAAGGAAATAAATCATTGGATAAACTTTAGGAAACCATTAAATTACCTACCACCACGTCTTTCGGGGCTTCAACCTCAACAGTAGTGATCGCATAAGGTTAGTCTTGATCCCTTGGACTTTTCTGAGTTAAGTTTCCCTGATGCTTAAGAAATTCATTTCCATAATTTCCCATCTCCATGCAACTGTATCATTGAACATTGGTAGCATCTTTCTTTCCCTTAAAATCACCAGCAAGATGGCCTTTTTGTCCATATTTGTAACATACTCGTTTTACTTTTAGATAGGCACCAGGGTTCTTCCTTCTATAATTATCACAGGGTGGAAATTCAATTCTTCCATTATTCCCTGTTTCCTTATTTCCTTTCCCAGAGTGTTCAACAGATCTCTTCTTCTTTTTCTTTGCTTTAAAGTCATAAGTCTTAGAGAATTCCTTTTCTATCTTGATATCACATGAGACAATATCTTCGTATGATGAGAAGGATTTTAATACTAATGATCGACGGAGAAATGGTTTTAACCCATCAAAGAAATGGTTAATCTTACCTCTTGGGTTACGTATATAATCTACAGCATTCCTCGCTAACCTTGTAAAGTTAGATTCATACTTTGTGACATTCTCATCCTCCTTTTGCCTCAGACTCAGAAATTGTATTTCTATATCCGCTCGATGGTCATGAGGAAATTATTTTTCTAAGAAAATTTCTATAAACTCCCTCCATTCCATATTTGATACTTAATCATATTCCTTTGTGTTTTGAATCAATTACCACCATTGATCAGCATCTCCAGTGAGGCAGTAGACTACCATGATAACTTTTTCCCTTTCACTACTCCCAAAGGCGTGGAATATTTTCTCTAAGGAATTTATCTATTTCTCAACTACTAATGGGTTTGTACCCCCATTAAATGTTGGTGGTTTTTTCCTCATGAAGCGACCTAACATTGATCCTCTACGCTATGGATCAGGGTGCTCCATACGGGTAAGGTTATTATTCATAACCTGAGTGAGTTGTCTCAGTATGGTGATTAGCTGATCAGCACCAGTTGCATCACCAACTCCACTATAATTATCTCGAGCAAGAGGGAAATCCCTACAAGGAGCGCATGCATTGATATAGTTTCCATTCCTCCCACTAGGATCCATTTCTAAACTATTACATAAACTATATTAGTTTATGAATCAAAATACATAATTCCAAACTTGAAAAACACTTAACATAAATTGAATAGTTTATGGATATAATCCATAATCATAAAAAAAATTTCTTTGAGGAAGTATATAATCATAAAACCTTCATAATGGTTTGTAAAGAAAATGAGAATTATCCTAAGCATATCCCCTAAGAGTGTCATAACCAAGAGTGCAACAAGGCCCGTTGTCGTGCACCAGCTCCCGTTCGAGTCTAGCTCAAAGCGGTGTTTTCAAGTTTTACACCTAGGTACATCTATGTCAGAGCTGACTCTACCTCCTCGTATCTAGACATGGATGTATTTCTTGGAAAACTCACAAAATCTCTAAAATACCAAAATTCTAGGAAGTTCTTCTATACTAATCTTCAAATTCAATCTTAGGGCTATGTGCTCTAATTAGAGTTTTTCTAAATCCAATTTCCAAGGTTTGTACTAAACTTCCTCTGATACCAACTCTAACGCCCCGACCCTAGTTACCCAGATTCGATGCATTATTACATAAAATTGGAATGATCACAAGGAAATCATGTCTCTAAAGACCAATCAGTTTAGTATTATTAGAAACAATATTCATACATAAGTTCAACTTTACAACTTGAAAAGAAATACAACATGAATTTATTACCTTGAAAACATCCAAGCCTCCTAGATAATGACTACAAGTCACTCATAACTAACTTCTTCATATCCTGGGAAAATGAAACATACGAAATGGGTGAGCTCAAATACTCAGTAAGGGTAAGCAATATAGCGGAAAATAATATAAATATTAAGCATGGTGAATAATTGAAACCTCATGACTTTATCAATAATAAACATGAATACTTTTATGGAAGGAATATGACCTGAGTAAATAATTCCATAATAAAACATAATCATGGGTATTCAACTAGTCGAATGACCACATGAACCATCAATATTATTTTCATAATGAGGGAATGTATAATGCCGGACATTCTGAAACATTTTGTCAAGGCCTCGACCAAGACGTCTAAAAATGATTAAGGCCTCGGCCAAAACCATATATCAAATTGGGAAAGGCCTTGACCAATTTCACATATAGTTGTCTCATGAGACCTACCGATGCATCGAGGAGCTATAGTGGGCTCCACCCATCACTTACTAAGTCCAATACATTCCTCATATGAAAATATTGAATATAACACAAAAATTCGTATTAAAACTAGCATACGAAATGTCAATACGTTAACTATATACCATGAATGGTATAAAAATAACACATCCACAGTCAAACATATCACAAAACCTTAAATAAAATATGGAAGTTTTGTATCATAATGAATCGACTTCAAAAAAGTATAAAATCCATCAAAGGACATTAACATAGATGAAATCAAAACTATTTGAGAGAAATATCTCTTTTCTTTTTTTTGAAATCATTTAAAGTTACATAATTATAAAAGAAAACATTTATTTTGAAAATATTCTTATAATATTGTAAGGGAAACTTTGACGATGTTATAATAGTGGAAAATATCCACACCCGCCGTATAATTAAAAAAAACATTCTTACCTTAATTTTTTCGAAAAGGTCATGAGGTACCTTGTTTGGAAAATGACGAAAAGATTCCTTTATAAACATTTTATAAAAAAAAACAAGGGTATAAATGACTTTAACTCATAGTCTAGTAAATAGTAATTTTTTTTTGGAATACATTTTTAAGAAACATGGATGTTGAAGATAAAGAGGTCCTAGTAGATACTTACGTAAAAACAACCTTGTATAATAAAGAGATTGTAGAATTAACCCTTACCTTGTACTTTTCCTTGGTAGAGGGTAGGTTAAACTCCTGTATAATGTTGAAATAATTGTTATTAAATTATACAAGAATCATATACATTAATATTATATCATATATGATCTTTTAACATTTCTTTGTTAATAATATCTTAGTATTATCGTCGTTTCGGGTGTTAACAGATTCATTTTTTTATATTATTTGTTATGAGAGTCATATTTGTTATGTATGCGATGTATATTATTAATATATATAATGATATAAAGTCATCAAATGAAAATTAGTCTTGAATGGATACGATGGGGAACGAATCTCATCGCATTCGTGGAGACGGTAATCCGTACGTATGCACGAGCGACAATATCATTCTTTTGATATTAAAATAATATATAATTGGATGGTATATCATATATACAGAATCATTATCATGTTATATTTATTATTTACATCAATTACACATCATTATTATACCCATCCAAATAATAATCTATTGAATAAAAATTACACCATGACGAGGAGACGGTAAGCCGTATGTACGCACGTATGGTGATATGTCACTAAAAGGATGGATATAATAATGAATATGGTTGTACCATATATATAATTACATAAAATTATTTAGAATATACTGGAGTTATAATTTTATAATGGAAATAACAAATAAAGAGGAAGTGGAAGAAGAAAAGAACTTGAAAGAGGGTGGTGAAATCATTACCTCTTCTTCAGGTTCTTCCTTTTGATTTGATCAAAAGAGCTCCTTAGGTTGGATTTCTAACTAAAGTAAGGACTCTAGGATAAAGGGAGGACAGTTTAAAGGGTATTTGGGTAGGGTTTGTCTGATCCAAAGGCTTTGAATGTGTGAATTAGAGAGAAGGGGGAGTGCCCTTTTATAAGAGTAGTGAAGGGCACCTTAGAAAAAGCTAGAAATATTATTTTATAATAAAATCATTTTCGGTTTCTAATGGCTCAAAAGTATATTATTTAAAGAATAGGGTGGTTATGGGTCAAAAAACACTCAACCAAAAGGTTTTAGAGGGTTTGGGTTACTATATTAACCTTATCTTTTATATTTAACTCTTAGTTAAATAGTTTGACTTTTACCATGTCTCTTTGTATTTTTATGTTATATGGTTAATAAACATATCATAAAATTACAAGAGAACCCAAATAGGTTCATTAATGACACATATAATATTATTTAGGCCCTTTGGACGAACCTTAGACTTTTAGGAATATTATATCAACCAATAATATTTTTTTTAAAAACTCTATTATGTCAATTTTGACATTATTTAATAATTTATTTTTGTTAAAGTCATAAAAACATTATTACTTAGAAAAAAATTCATTAAATTAAACTTAATATGTTATATGAATCTATAAAATTCATGTATTTCATAAAAACTTTGAAATTATATTTACTTTAGTATTTATAATACAATTTTTTTGATTCTTTAATTAATTAGGTAATTACTGCATCATCATTGTGTCATAAATAAATTTAATTATTTAATGTCTAAAAATTATAAATAAAATACCATTATTTAGGAAATATTTTTAGATTTATAATGAATATTTATAGTCAAATAGATAAATTATATAACATCATATAAAAATTGTTTTACTAAAAGATATTTGCTTTTGTTATTTTTGTCTCTACTTTAAATTATTTAATATATAATGTCATTATCACTTCCAAGTGGCTCCATGAGGTCCCCAAATCTACACAAGGATGCCCATGGTCGGACATGTATCATCCAATAGGGTTAGGACATGTGTTAGGGTAATTTAATATTATTATAATATTATTTTTTTAACCTTATTTACTGGATTTACCCCTTTAACAATGGTAAATAAAATATTTACCGAAGTAATTATTCAAAATGTCTAAAAATAAAATTTACCTATTTACATAATTTGGACCTCTTGATTCTAAATATGGAATCTATTTTTCTAAATTCAAAACACAGAAGTGGCAGAAATTAATTTAAAATTAATTCCCATTGTCAAAACAAAAGCGTGTTTTAAGAAATAATAACTATCAAAAGATTGACACTTGTTTATGTCTAGTTTAAATGTAAAATTACGTCCAATGTCCAAAATTGGATTAAATGGTAAAAATATAATTTAATTATACTTTAAAACCACTCAATAGTATAATTTAGCACTATAAATTATTTTTATTAAAAAAGTTGTTTTTAATTAAAATTTACTATTTTTCACTATTCATCAAATACTAAATGTTTTCAGAAAAATACCAAAAATTCACCCCAAGCTAATTTCAATATTTCAAATCCAAAAATGAATTCAATTTTGAAATATAAAATGTATAAAATTTCAAGAAGTGGTTATTACTATTCATAACAGTTAGTTTAATTGGTTGTGGTGTGTTAGAACTCGAAGTTGCGTACAACACACGCTATTGTATTATTCAAAGAGAAGCGTACCATGGAAGCTTGGGGTGTTACAGGTAAAGATTATAGCCTTATTATTTTATCCTTTGTTGGTCTTGTTAAAATGGAAGGGAGAAGAATAAACACCAAGTTTGGAACTCTTCAAGCCCCGAAAAAAATAATCCACCTCGTATGAACGTACCACCCATGGATCAACCTATTAGTTGGTAGATCCACATTTTTTTTAGAAAGAGAGAACGAGAAATAGAATGACAAAGAACAAAACCCCTAGATCGAGGTTGGATAGTTCAATGGTGAAGATCAAAGTCGCACCATCATCATCCGTCATTCTTCGATCCTCAATCCATTGTTGGTGGAGATTCTTCATTCATCTCTCGAAAATCCCCCAAAGGTTCAAAGTAGTTCTAGGATCATGCCAACGATCCTGTATCTCTGTTAAAAAATTAAATGGGGGAAACACATTTAAACATTTTCAGTTACATTGAGTCGCTACGTCATTACACTTTTTCATTTATGAAATGAAATAGTATTTCTGTTATGCTTTAGTTTCAGTGCCATTATTCTGTTTCATTTATTAAATGAAATACCCAGCTTGATGTTGCGTCGTAGCAAATCAAATTTGAATAAAATAAAATTTATTAAGTTTATTTTATTTTTATTTAAAATTATTAAAAAAACTTTTACCCTATACCTGCACCAGTCAAGGTTAGGTCCTTTATTAGGTAACGTCGTTGTTCTAGACGCAACAGTATCCTCAGTTTTTTAATCCGGGCAGTTGTTTAAAAGCTTCCAAAACCACGCATGT
Organism: Viscum album; assembly: GCA_963277665.1. Classification (NCBI taxonomy): domain Eukaryota; kingdom Viridiplantae; phylum Streptophyta; class Magnoliopsida; order Santalales; family Viscaceae; genus Viscum; species Viscum album. The sequence goes on along the minus strand of OY728163.1, from coordinate 933,803,788 downwards.
GCACTATTTTAAATAACCTTAAAAAAAGTTAAAACGTTTATTTGAGGCTCACTGGGCATCGAAATCTCATGTCGTCTTAGCACCTAGTCTCGAAATAGTCCCATATAATTTTAATAAAATTTACATTGAATTTTCAAGACATTACATTCTCCCTACCTTAATAATTTACGTCCTCAAAATCCTAAACAAGGAATAAACAAATAAATGGGGATACTGAGCATGAATCTATGCCTCCTGCTCCTAGTTGCTCTCCTAGAGATTCTTATTCTACCATAGAACGCACACCAGAGTAATTGACCACCCATGAAGGACCCTCTCCTATCGATCCTCAATCTCCACTAGGAACTCTGTAAACATCACCCCGTTGTCAATATCCATCTCACCCCAGTCGATGATGTGCGATGGATCGTGCACGTACCTCCTAAAATGCGACACATGAATGAAATTATGCACCTGATGCATCTTTGTGGGAAGAGATAGGTGGTACATCACCTCGCAAACTCTTCTCAGAATCTAGAAAGGGCCAGTGAATCTTAGAGACAACTTGCCGCCTTATCCAAATCTCCGCAATCCCCGTCGAGGTGAGACCTAAAGTAACACATGGTTTCATTCCTCGAACTCCAAGGGCCTCCATATCCTATCATCATTAGATTTATGCTTACTCTATGTAGTCCTCATCATCTTCTAGATGATCTGAATCTTCTTAGTGGTAGCCCGTACTAACTCGGGACCCATGAGTGTTGACTCCCCCAGGTTTGTCTAACATAACGATGATGTGCATGGTCGCCCATATAGTTCCTCGAACGATGACATACTAATTGTGGATTGGTAGTTATTTTTGTATGTGAAATCCACCAGTGGTAGGTGATCCTCCCATCTGTGACCTAAGTCCAAGATATAAGCATGGAGCATGTCCTCGAAAACCTGGATAGTCCTCTCCGTCTGACCATCTGTCTGAGGATGAAAAGCTATACTCAAATGTAGTTGAGTCCCAAACACCTCCTACAATCCCTTCCATATTTAGGATATGAAGTGAGAATAATAGTATGACATGATATTTAAAGGCACCCCATGAAGCCGTACTATCTCCTGAATGGAGAGTCATACTAAGCTCTCTCCCTAACCCTACTCCTAGATGGGTAGGAAGTGGGCCACCTTGGTGAGTCAGTCCACAATCACCCAGATGGTATTGTTCTCCCAAGATGTGTGTTGTAAAAATGTCATGAAGTCTATCGAGATACCATCCAACTTCCACTCTAGCACCTCGAGTGGCTGAGCCAAGACAGCTGGGACCTGATGATCTACCTTCACTTGATGAAAAGTGAGGCATTGAGAAATGAACTCTGCTACTACCTTCTTATTCCCCAATTATTGGTACTGATTTCCGAGATCCTGATACATATTTTCCACTTTTTGATGTACTTCTAAGGGAGAGGTGTGGAACTCTCTCAGAACCTCCTCTTGTAATGTCACTGGTACAATGATGCACCCTCTAAAAAGGAATACGTGCTCCCCACCTATCAAATATCCATCAGGGGTTTTCCTTATGGATAAATGAGCATGTTGGGTCTCGTAGTTAAAATCCCCAAGCTATGCCTCCCTAACTCACTACAAGAGTGGGGGAGTGAAAATAATTAACTGAAGTTAAGCTGCTCCATCACCATCTACAAAGGATATATGAATCATGATTAACTGATCCGACGCCTCAATCAACAACTGCAATATGGTTCTTCTACTGAGCATGTCCGCCACCACATTTATTTTCCCAGGAGTATATAATATTTAAAAGTCATAGTCCTGGAGGAACTCTATCCACCACTGCTTTCTCAAGTTTAGTTCCTTCTAGGAGAAGATATACCTGAGAATTTTGTGGTCGGAGTAGAAGGTAAACTGCTCAGCCATGAAGTAGTGCTGCTACACCTTCAAAGAAAAGACCACTACTGCTAGCTCAAGATCATAGGTCATGTAGTTCTGATCAAGATATATCAACTATCACAAACCGTAGAAAATAATTTCCTACTCTTCCATTAGAACACAACCTAGTCCGATCCGTGATGCATCACAGAACACTACATACCTCACACCCTCCCCTAGCAGTCTCAAGATAGGGGCGCTCGTCTGTATTTGCCTAAACTCTTGGAAACTTTACTGGAACTTCTCCATCCACATGAAGGGTTTTCCCTTATATGTAAAATCTTATAAGTGTGATTCTACACTAGAAAAGTTGTGAACAAACCTCTGATAGTACCCAACAAAACCTCAAAAGCTCTGCACCACAGTCATGCTCTTGGGTGGATCCTAAGAAAGAACCGCCTCTATCTTCACCGGGTCCACTGCAACTCCAACCTCCAAAATGAAGTGTCTTATAAAGTTTAACTCCTTAATACAGAATTGAAACTTCAAGAGATTCCCATAAATATGGTTCTCTCAGAGCGTATCTAGGACCATCCTTAGGTGTGTCGTGTGCTCCTCCTTAGATGTTGAGTACAAATAGATGTCATCAATGAAGACCACAATGGACTGATCAAGGTAAGGATGAAAGATCCTGTTTATGAGTCCCATAAACACTTCTAGGGCATTGGTCACACCAAATGGCATCACCAAGAACTCATAGTTTCCATACTGAAATATAAAGGCTATCTTTGGTACATCCTCACACCATACACGAAGTTGATGATAGCCATACCTGAGGTCTATCTTTGAAAACCACCGTGATCGCTTCAACAGATCTAAGAGGTCGTTAATTCTTGGGATTGGATATTTGTTCTTCACAGTCACCTAATTTAGGCACTGATAGTCCACAGACAACCTCAAACTTCAGTATGTATTCTTAGAAAATAGAATAGGGACCGCCAAAGTTGAAACAATGGTCCTAAAGAATCCCTTCCTCTTTAGGTCCTTTAGATGTACCCTCAACTCATGAAGCTCTATGAGAGACATCTGATATGCTGGTGTAGATATTAGTGTCATCCCAGGGTACAGATCAATTTAGAAGTTGACTTACTTGTGAGGAGGTAATCCCAAAACCTCCTTAGGGGAGATATACTCATACTTTTCCACCACTACATGAAATTGAGGAATCCTCTCATCCACTGCACCAAGGGTAAGGATAGATAACTGGTGAGTTATCGGCTGAACCCTCCTCAGAGTAAGTCTGTACTATTCTACAAGTGTTCCCTTTTCATCGGTAATGGAGAACCTGGTTATATCTCTGTGGACACACCACACTCTAGGCCTAAAAAATTCAATCTAAGAATGGAATGTGGATAAAAATTCCATACCAAGAATGATGTTGTAAGTCCTTGATTCTGCTACTAGGAGATCTCAGCCAAAACTCTCACCTCTAAGAGTAAGCTTGAACTACCATCACCAACGCGTTATCATCGAATCCCCTCCCATAGGAGTCTCTAATCATAAGAATCAATCCAATGAATCTACCAGAATCTCTGAGCTTTGAAAAGGTCCATAGTAAGGAGAGAGTGACTGAAACCTGTGTCTATAAGAACTAAAAATAAGGTGGAGAAGAAACATATCATACCTCCAATCATCTCTGGAGAATTGGGATCATATGAATATATCGCCTAAAACTGGGCCCGCCCCTGTCCACCTGCTCCTAGAGCCCATGGTGGACCACTTAGGGGTGGTGATGGTTGTAACTCGAACCTCCACCCACCACCTGCCACTCTACCTGCTCCCCTTCCACATCCACCTCCCTACGAACCACCTTGCTTGACCCTCTGCCTCTACCTCAGAGGTCCCTCGACCGTCTGTTGATCATATTCATGATGAGTCGGGAAATCATGAGCTATGTGTCTATTCCTACCACATGTGGAGCACACCCTTCTTCTATTCTGACTCCCTCTTCCCTGGGAGCCTCATAATTCCAACCCTATATCCTAGGGTCGTCCCTTGAAAGGATTGACCCACTTGGGTCACCGCATCTGCTGCTTGCTACCCACCGCTGAAGACTCTACCACCTGATGCTACTGGTAGCTCCTGATGCTAGATCCCACTATGCCTGGAATCTCTCTATGAGAAGAGCTCACTCCAGCACCCTAACCTGGGTAGGGATGCTAAATGATACTATATATTCCCTAATCTCTCGATGCAGTCCCTACTCAAAAGCTCGAGCCTTGAAGAACAGTTCTCTCAATATGTATGTAGAGTAGTGTGAAAGCTCATTGAATATCACTGAGTACTATACTACCATCACACTACCCTAATCTAGGTACAATATCTCCCATATGCATACTGAGCATAGAGTCACCAGAAAAAATTCCTCCCTAAAGAGGCACTCAAAATCTGTCCATGTGAGGGTCACCTCATCATGCGTCTGGATCTTCAAGCTCCACCATCTCCCCACCGATCCCTAAATAAGACTTGTGGCTAAGATCTTCATATGGTCAGGTAGTTTCCTCACAAGACAGAAGATGTGGGTGACCCCCTCTAGCCATTCCTTATCTATATGGGGCTTAGTCTCACCCATGAACCTGAGAGGTCTCTCTTTTGGAACTCGTTTAAGTCACTGAGTCTATTTGTGTTATCTACTGGTAACACTGGTAGGAACTGCTAATCCATGGGTGGTGGTAGCACTGGTGAACCACCCGGTGGGGCCATATTCTATTCTAGTCCCTACACTGATGCTTCTTCACTAGGTATACCGTCCTCACGGTCATGTACCGGAATCCTGGTGGGTTGTCTGTATGAAGGCATCCTAAAACAGATCAAGATGAACCAAAGTCAATAAATTAAACATGGTGAGATGAATCTAACTCAATAAGGAGACAATAACACTCTCAATTCTTATATGATGCATGCAACCAATGATTTCATGTACCAAGTCGAAAAATAGAATTCAGAGTCTTGGTGTATGGATACGTCTACCACCACACCAACACTGGACTCCCTGAGTATGAAAGTCAAAATCGTAATATTTAACACTATTTCCCCAAAACAAAGCCACTGAACTTTGGTCCTTAAGGAAGAACAAACCGACTCTGATACCACTCTGTCACGACCCATCTCATAGGGCCTATGTCGTGACTACCCCAAGCCCGCCTCCCAAAGGCCAGGGGCTGGTGACTAGCGCCAAACGCATTATCCCTCAAGTTGGAGGCATTATCCTAAGTACCTATATGCACGCACACACAAATTCCCAGTACAAAATTCTTAAAAGTAAACATGAATGCCACTAATACAACCACTGATAGAAATAGTACAAAACTGAAAGTAAAGGGGCTATAATACAAGCCCAAAAAAAGAAAAGTACAAGCTCTTAAAGTCCGTTTGCAGTAAAACCTACCTGAAGGGTAGGTGAAGGGGGTTCCACTTAAATCCATATAAGTATGCATCATCTGTTGGATCTCACTGGGTACCACCTGGTCCCAAACCACCAAGGTCTATATCAAAGCATCTGTCATCTGCACAAGACAAAAAACGTATAGGTGGATCCCGTGCAGGGGTGAGTAACACAATACTCAGTAAGGGCCCCAAAACACAAAGTTAATACCACAAAGAAAAGTATGCACAAAGTAGACTACCAAAGAGGTACACGAAGTGTAGCCCTTGAGAATTACAATCAAGAGAGAGTCACTAGAGTCATCTCACACAAGTATAAATCTAAAGTATGAAAAGCAAGACTATTAGTCATAAACACAAAACACCTTGCACTACTGAGACACTAATCCCCGATGAGTCACTTAGGCCTGCTAAGGCACATAGACCCACTTGTAACTTAGGCCTTATAGGGTACCTAAACCCACTCATCACTTGGGCCTACTAGGGCACCTATACCCGTTTGTCACTTCAGTCTGCTGGGGCACCTGGACCCACTCATCACTTCAGCCTGCTAGGGCACCTAGACCCATTGTCACTGTCTTCTTGTCACAGCGAGCCACCGGGATTCCTGCTCGTAGTGCACTTGATTACGGGAGAATCTACTACTCAAGCCATCAATCATATATCAATTTCCCAGAAAACTAACTTATAGTATATCAAATGGACCGCCTCGTCACAAGGGTCCCAACGCAGCAAAATGATCTTCAATCAGACGTACAGTTTGAAAGATATGAGCCTTTTAATGAAAAGGGGCCAATTAGGCCCGGGTCTAGTCCAACCCGGTCAGACCGACCCGACCCGACCCAGCTTGGGGTCTACTGACCTAACTCGGGTTCACTAACCCAATTAGGTTCTGACCCGACCCGTGGGGTCCAACCCGACCCGACCCAGCTTGGGGTATACTGACCTAACTCGGGTTCACTAACCCAATTAGGTTCTGACCCGACCCGTGGGGTCCAACCCGACCCGGTGGGTTTACTCAGCCTGCGGGGCCCAACCTGGGTTGGCTGGGTTCGACCTAGCCCATTGGGGTAGCCCAGCCCGCTGCACCGGCCTGAACTGAGATGCTAGACCCGACCTAGGGTCGGCTCACCTGACCAACTTGACCTGTTGGAATGGGCTGGTCCGATCCACCAGGGATGCGGCATACACTGCATCCCACCCATGGCTATTTCTGCGGATCGCCACCACGGTCCAACTAGACCGCGACCTCCAGCAGCGTCCACCCACATCGCCGGTGAACCCTATCCTCCACTCGCAGCGTAGCCATTAGTTTCCTTTTCCACCACAGTGCGCCACATCCTTCACGTGGCCAACGCCGCTTGCCGCCGCCAGCGGTTTCTTCTATGGGCCACCAAACTTACCCTAGTGGTCTGTTCTTTGATCCAGAAGGTGTTCTGGAGTCCTTGAGTCATCATCTCGCCTTCTGTGGGCTCTAACTCGTATTACCATCGATTCAGGGGGAGATCATTATCATAACCCCCCAAAAAGTCCTACGTGACAATGTGGGTTCATCAACGAAGAACGTAAGAATAGGGATAAGAAAAGAACCAAGAATACTCGAGGGATGGATGCTGGCCTTATTCTTTTGGACTTCATTCATCTCATTAGAATGAAAGGGAAAAGAATAAACACCATGTTTCTAACCCTTCAATCCCTGCAACAAACAATCTATCTCGCATGAATAAATGAGCCACAAATCATCCTATTAGTGGGTTGATCCATGTTAATCATTTAGAATAAGATAATGGGAAACATAATCACATAGAAAAAAACTCTTACCTCGAGGTTGGATCATTTGATGACAAAGTTTGGAGTCACACCATCGTCATCCATCGTTCATCAATCCTCAATTCACCATTGGTGGCGATTCTTCGTTCTTCGCTCTCCAATGCAAATCCTCCATTGGTTCAGAGCAGTTCCAAGATCATGCCAAAAATCCTATATCTCTTTTAAACAATTAAATGGGGGTAACACATTTCATCATTTTTAGTTACATCGAGTCGCTGCGTCATTACCCTATTTCATTTATGAAATTAAACAACATTTCTGTTACGATTCAATTTCAGTGCCGCTACACTGTTTCATTTATTAAATGAAACCACCGTCTTGACGTTGCGTAGAAGTGAAACAAATTTGAATAAAATAAACTTTCTTAAGTTTATTTTATTTTTCTTCAAAATGCTAAAAAAAATTTACCCTCAAACTCTGCTGGTCAAGGTTAAGTCCTTTCTTAGGTAATGTCGTCGTTCCAGACAGAACAATTCCATCTGATATTTTATCTGAGAACTTGTTTAGAAGCTACCAAAACTGCGCCCATGCTCTATTTTAAATAACCTTAAAAAAATTTCAAATGTTTATTCCAAGATCACCGAACCTCGGAATCTTGTGTTGTCTCAATTCCTGGTCTCAAAATAATCCATATAATTTTTTAAAAAATTACTTGAAAATTTTGAGACATTAAAAAAATAATTTTACCACATTAGGTAATTTTATTTTATTAAAAAAATAATTTTACCACACTAACATGGATTCACATGAACCTGCTAGCATTACAATTCTGTAGCCTTATATCATTGTACCATGCAACCATTGTGGTTAGTTATATCGCCACAATGAAGATGATATACTGTAGTGGTAAATACTGGTTGTACTTATATTAGAGAAAACTGAGCTATGCTACCATTGAGACAATCTACCATTAATAATGGAGGAATGATCAATGTTTGAATAGTAAATATACTATCAAGTATGGGATAGTGGTTCCATGAAGGATTCGAATAGTGGTACCATTATGGTTAGTGAGAAATGCTTCCATTAGTGAAAGGCTAGAGATGCTACCCTTGCAAAGTGATAGAACTTATCATCCCGTGATATACCATTCAATGTAGAACAAAAAAATATTCCATTGAAATATGAATCATGTGAAAATTATTTTAATCTATATCTTATCCCTATAAAACAAAATGATGAGAGGCCTTCTCCACTCTATTAGTAATCAACATAAATATCAATCGATGAAATATTCATATGCATGAAAATTTAGTTGCATTAATGTAGTCATATCACTGTTTACTTATAACGTCAATTATATATCTCCCATAGAGACATTGGTTCTATTTTTGGAGATCTGATCATGAATAACAACACACTGTAACATCATCCATAAAAGGGATGAAGAAAATAAAGTTTCTTGTTTAAATTTCATGAGGTGAAAGAGATCAAAAAACTATGAGTGATTTGATATGGTGTCATATGAAACATCCATCTTTTTAATTATGGAGCTCAATTTCCATACTTTACTTAGTTATACATCATAGTCCAAAAAAAACTGGCCTATGATATATCATTCATATCGTACTGAAGCTTCTCGAGTTGGATGTGGAGTTCAACACCCATTAAACATCACACACATTCCAAATATTCTTACACTGAACCATGTAGGGCTACTAGAAATTTTCCCAAACTATGAACAATAACACAGTCTTTCTCCTGCAAGACATATACATAGGCTCATCCACTTACTCTCATGCCACCTTGGTAGGTCCACTGGCTTCCCTTCAATGGGGTTGACCAATGGTCCCCTATGTGGTTGAAGGGCTTGGCCCATGGGATAGCCATGGTTGAAAAATTGTTTAACCAAATCCACAAATAATTTTAAATAAGAAATATAAATGAATAATATATAGAAATTTTAAAAAAATTTAATATTTAACATTTCATCAAAAAATCAAAACCCCATATAAATTTAAAAATGATTATTTTTAAATAATTTTATTTTAATAAATGAGAATAAATAGTAATTTATCAAAACTAAACCATTAAATAATTAATATATAGATTCAAAATATACTAATCATTTGGAACACATTTGAGTATTTATAATGTTCCAAATTTTTGAGATGAGGTTGAAAATATTCTTAAAACAAAGTAACCCACATTGAAAGCCTAGGGAATGTATGAAAAATGATTAAAAACCCATTTCTAAGAACCAAAAAGATTTTATTTAGAATATAAATTTTTATAATAATGAAAATTTTTTTTGGAAACCATAAATATATCAATGTTTTAAAATTAAAGGATAGAAATAGGGAACCTACCTCAAATTGAAGGATAACTCATCACCTTTGATGCATGAGACCTGAACCCATATCAATCAATTCCAAAGAGTATCTCAAGATGAGAAGAAACTCTATCCAAAAAGAAAAACATAAAAATTGAAAAATAAAAACACCACCCATGAGAAAAGGGTTTGGAAAACCTAACACCATAGTAAGGGGAAAGAAGTATGAGGAATAAGAATTATGCGGAGATGAGAAAAGTTACTCCTAATATGATCAAACTAAGAATCAAGAGAAGGAATCAACCCAATAAAGAGGGAGAATGATGTAGGGACACATGATTGGGAGGATGGTGTGCATGAGTGGAATTTACATGGGGGATGGGTCATTATTAGTGGGGTAGATGATACCTTATAGGGGTTATTCTTATTAAGGGAAAAGTGGATTTATTTATTTATTTTTTCGAAGACTGGATAGGGCACATGGATAGGTCACACAGTTTGGAAAATTGTGCACCAATAATGCACCCTCTAATAGAATCTTGAAGAATCATGCATGGAACTACCGCATGGTTTGGTATGACTTACACTAACTATTTGTTTTGGATATATCAAAATGTAGTTAATGTTTCATTTTTGGCACATGGTTTGGAAAAAAGTGTGCCTTAACCATGAAACATACTTTTCATTCAAAAAAAATCCCAATTTTAAGGGGAAAACCTATTAGGGTATATAAATAAATTTTTTCTCAAAGATAAATAAAATATTATAGTTATATCATGTCAATTTGTGACAATTATCCCCACCATTACACTTTCTTCCCCCATAAAATCCAAAATATTCAGCAGATTAATACACGAAGGGAGGATGTACCAACACCCTAAAAGGAATCCTCTATCACTTGTAGACTGAAAAACCAAAAAATCACTTTCCAACCATATGAAAAATCTCTAATATCCAACGAAGCTACAAAGACCATCCTTGTGGATTTATCTTAACATATAGAGAAAAAACTAATGATACTAAAGCTTAAACTACCAAACAAAGAAACCAAGAGTGAGGGACTCACATTTCCACACACACTCTCAAAACATGGAACACACCGACCCTAACATATAAATCACTAAATAAACTCATCATGGTCAGATCAAGATCTTCATGACCATCCATCACATGATTTACTATCCAAGCCACTAAACCACTATGATCTAAGTCCTATATGGTAGAAACACAAAATTTCCTCATCAAGAACACTTAGAAACTAGGTTCAATGCAAGATCCTTCTATGATGGTCTCCCACCATATTATGACTCTATTCAAACATCTATTTATGAAGTTAAAAAAACTAAAAAATCAAAACTAAGGAAGAAAACCATGTTATATGAGACACATAATAAGAAAAAAAAATTCATTCTATATCAATAATATATAGAACATCCATGTTGGATCGAAATAATGAATGAATATACTAATTGTAGTATCGAAGTATACTCAATATACAAGAGGGGGGTGAATTGTATACTTTAAAAATTCCTTTGGAACTTTTAAATATGGTTATGTTTAACAAGGTTAAACAAGGTAATTCATAAAACCTCTAGTTCTACACACTTGTTAGATTCCAAAAATATGATTCCGAGAAAGTGATTTCGAAAATATGGTTCCAGAAAAATGAAACTTAACGAAAGTTTACAAAGATAAATATTATACCTTAAAGCGTATAGAATATCATTAAATCAGAGTATACAAGTGTAAGGAAGTATAAGATAGTTATAATTTCCTTAAAAAATAAAATGCAACGGAAAACTTGTAATAGAACAAGTAATAAGTAGTAAATATTTTAACCCAAAGAGAAGGGTATCCAACAACCTTGGATAAAGGTAACTTGATTTATACTTTCAAGAAAGTCTATCTTACCCACACCAGGGTAATCCCTTGATACAAAGATCAGAGTCTGTCTTGATATCCCCTCAATCCCTCAACTTTAAGGTAGTTTCCACCTCTATCTTCCTCAGCAAGGAAGCCCTCAACTTCAAGGTAGTTGGAACCTCTGTCTTCCTCAGCAAAGAAGCCCTCAACTTCAAGGTAGTCGACACCTCTTTCTTCCTATCCCTAAAAGTCCTCAACTGTACACAGCAACAATCGGAGTTGCACAAAGAAAATCTGAACAAGAAGTTCAGTACGCACTATACATGAGAATATCTCTCTAGAAATAACTTCAACTACATGTAATATCTAGAGTCATAGAACAGTTCATCATAGTTATGAGATCTTTCAAATGAGATTCTATTTATAGGCACATCTCCAACGGTCAACTCCCTCCTCCAATGATCATATTTTCCTTGAATTTCAGAGGGACCTATACACATGTCACTCAAACAACAGTTAGTTAGAAATAGGATGTATGGCATTGTTTCATAACTATATCAAAGATGAGAAAAATATGGTTGCTTAATCAAAACAAATTTTTTGGAGTCTAAGAAAAATAAAAGTTTAGAGTCTAAGTAAAAATATTCAGAGTCTATATTATAGGATATTCAGATTCTGTTTATTAGGAAATTCGGAGTTAGAACTCATCGGAATTCGTAACCTGAATTTAGTGTCAGAACTCAGAATAATTTGTAAAAAGAATTCAGATTCATAATTCATAAGAGTTCGTAATTACAATTCGGGGTCTGAATTCATAAGAATTCTTAACCAGCATTTGGAGTCTGAATTCATAAGAATTGGTATTCAGAATTTGGAGTTAGAATTCATAATAATTCGTATTCAGAATTTGGAGTCAGAACTCAGAAGAGTTCATAATTAGAATTCAGAGTCTGAATTCATAAGAATTCGTAACTAGAATTTGGAGTCTGAATTCATAATAATTTGTATTTAGAATTTGGATTCTGAATTCATAAGAATTCGTATCAAGAATTCAGAGTCAGAACTCAGAAGAGTTTGGAGTCTGAATTCAGAGAACTCGGATCCTAAAACATAATTCTTCATATCTAAGTAATTATAGGATTCCGAGGTTTTAGATACAAACCAAATTTTACATTTAGAAAAATTATGATATGAACAATGGAAACAAGGTAAGGATAAATTTTCCTTATGAAAGCAAAATAGGGTAAGGAGAAAATTTTCCTTGAGGAAGGAAAAATTTCCTTAATGAATGGAAATTTCCCTTATCAAGATAAAATGAATTTTTCCTTAAAATAGGTGTTTTTGATTTTCAAAACATGAAAGAATGGAAAATTTATAAGCAAACCTTATTGATGCAACAATCTCCCCCTTTTTGGAAAGCACAAACATCCTTACAAAAAAGAATATAAGGACTTTGAATTTTTATGCTCTTGAAAATAAAACTTATCTCCCTTTACTTATGAATCATAGTGAATACGACTAACTCCCCCTTAGTCTTTGGAACAACTAAGGATCATATTTTGTTTTCTGGAATTTAATTTTACATTATCTTGCATACGGAAATATTTAAGATGAAAAACCCCCCTTAGATAAACTCCCCCTTGGATAGGGAAATGTCTTATACACTTAGTATTCTTTTTTTAAATTCCTTCTCCCCCTTTGTGATTTTCAAAAATAAATACAGGGAATGGAAAAGAAAATTATGGTACCTGAAAGATTAGTACAAGAAAACACAAAATGCAAGAGAGAAATAAAATTTTCATTAAGTTTGGAAGGAATTTGTACAAGAAGGAAAATACAACAAAAGATCGGATTGGGTATATTTCCTTCCTTATCCTAGGGTATCAATTTCTTCACTATGTTTTTTAGATTTTTGATTTCCTTGTGGTCTTCCTCTGCTTGCTTTAGGAGATATTCCTAATACTCCGATTTCTTCTCTAAATCTTTGATTCTTTCTTCATGAGACTTAAGAGCCACTGCCTGAGCGTTCAAGACTTCTTCCTACTTGACAAGATTTTCTTCTATCTCAATCCAAAGATCTCTTTATCTCTTCTAGCTTTGGGAAATAGAATAAAACTTTCCATTCAGATCCTTCACTTCTTGAATCCGAGTATTCTGGTCAAGAGTTAGATTTTCCTCAAAGCTACTCGTGAGATCCTTGATCTTACCATATTCTATGTCAAAAGACTCCTTGACACCATCTTAAATCTCATCAAGTTCTCTCAAATATTAAACTGTCTTCTTTGACCATCCAACCATTTTCTTACAAGACCTTTTATGGGCATCATAGTTATTGAAGAAATTATTGAGATCAGGATCAAGCTTTACACACTTGTCCATCACCATGGACACTGAATCTGATTTCTGATTTAGTGTGTGTTGAAGTATCTGTAATCTAGAATCAATGCTTGGTAAAATTGGAATGGTTCCAACCAGCTTCTTCAAGGATTGTACTACAAAATTATGTCCAAGGTAAGATGATTCTGAATCTGAGACTTTTCTTGGTGAGGGATATTTCTCTATATCAACAAGATTTTTCTTTGAAGATCCACCAAAATATCTCTTCTTCACAACCGCTTTAGTGGGTGTATCAACAACCACATGTTTACCCTTGTAAGTTCTTAGAATGGCTTCCTCATATAGAGATTTATGTTCACTATCAGACAGATGAACAATCTTATCTTCATCTATATTATCTTTCTCAGCTCTAGCCCCATCATCCTCAGGGTGTATGAAATCATGGTTTGAAATTTCTTCCTCGGGAATTTTATTAAATTCTTCCTCACCCTTCTCATCTTCACCTTCATCATCTTTCATAGGAGTTGCGAACTTTGAATATTCTGCTTCAGAATTTTAGATTGACAGTTTCTCGGATGGGGTTTCCTTTTCATGGTATTCTTCAACTTGATTTATAAGATATTCGGTGCCACTGCTACTTTATACCTCTTCTTCTCCTTTTTATTCAACAATATTTTCTTGGAATTTTTCCGAAGTGACAAACTTCTTACTTGGAGTTTCTGGTAAAGATTCTACCATGAAAGATTGTGGTACTGGAATATTCCCGGATGCTATTTCAGTAGTCTTCAAAAGACATTGGACTAACTCAACTTCATTCATTTTTTTTATTTTACTTCTTTTCTTTAGCTCACTTCTCAAGCTCATCAGCGGTCTTCTATTTTAAAGCCTTATCCTCAGCAGGATCCAAACCAAAACTTGGCTCCCCTACTTTCCTATTATTTTTGTCTTCCATTCATTTAGCTATGACCTCATCCGTATAATCTTTCTACTTCTTGGGATTTGGAGGTGTGGTTTGGGTTCCATTAGCCTCTGGTGTTTTACCTTCAACTACTACTTCTTTCAACTTATTCTTCTTTCCTCCCTTTTTCTATGGTTCAGGAACATCTTGTTCTTTCAGAACAGCTTTAGCCTCTTCCTCTGGTAAGTCATAAAATTCTCTGGAATCTTTAGAAAAACTAATATTCATTCTCTTAAATGTATCATCACTTAATAACATGACTTTGCAATTCCTTGTCTTGGAATTGTAAAGAATCTTGAAAGACTCAAGGCACTAAGAAATTAACATAGAGAGGATGGATGGATACATGATTATCTGAGCTTTCAATTTCCCATTATTAATATTCTCAATTGTAATGAGAATATGCTTCATCAATTTGATCTTCCTTTGGTTTACCAAGAAGTCCAAAAAGTACATATCACTCTTCTTTAACGTGTCCTTGTCACCATTTCTCAGAATGATGAATCCTTGAACCTATAATTCAAGGATCTGATTATTTGTAGAGAGGTGAGCAATCTTTGGAGTCTTGACATCTAAAAGTCCAAGACACTCCATAGACTTCATCTTATTGAAACTACCTTTATCATCAGGCAATTTATGGGAATAGAATTCAACTTCCCCTTCATAACACAACCCCACCAAGCTTGCATCCTTGGTGTATGAAAGGGAATAAGTTTTTCCATTTCTTTTGAAAGAAAATTTACTCCTCTCTTCTTCTTTGAAAAATCTCAAAGATTCATAAAATTCCACAAGAAAATCTGGATATACTATATCTTAAGATCCTGGCTTTGATATGAAAATGCTTTTCCATTCATTAAACCTGATGTTCTTGGATATAATGGAATCGTACTTGGAAATGAAATTCAGATGGACCAACCTCTCTCTATAAATCTGCCACTCCGAAATCGGCTTGACAGTTGACATCTCTTGAGAAGGAACTTCAACAGACATTCGGATTTAAGCAAGATTTGAGAGGTTCGAAACAGGCTTTTGAAAGGGGGCAGAGCTTCAGCACGCAAAGGATTGAAATCTAATGTGGGATCACGATCAGGGGGGTCCTTTATATAGGCGTTTGATATGACAGTTGAACTTACAAAGTCAATACAATGGTTGAGAAAACTTTTGATTAGATCTGACAGTTGAAATGATAGATGCAAGGATAATTTTTTAGGATCCGATCTTTTTAGGTTTTTAAAGCAAAACAATCGGATTTAAGGAAAAGAAAATCTGAAGATTTTAAAACAAAAAACAAAATGCCAGAAAGTAAAATATGATTACTAAAACTTAAGAAAGAAAATCATACCTTTTGGATTGTGAGAAAGATTATTCGTAATAGGTAATATTCTTTTTTAAGAACTTTAGATTCCAAAAAAAATTTGACTACGAAAATATCCATGAAAAAAATGAGTACGAAATTTTTTATTACAAAACTTTTGAGTACGAAAATCTTCATTACAAAAATTTCAAGTATGAAAATATTCATCAAAAAAATTTCAAGTACAAAAATCTTCATTACAAAAATTTCAAGAACTATCTATGAAGAATTTTGAAAAACTAACAAACAAATTTACTCCCCCTATGAAAAGGAGTTTATTACTATAAGGAGATTGGTTTCAACATAGAGTTAATAAAGATGATTACCTTATGGTTATCATTCCTAACTTTTTTTTAATGTATTCAAATCTATCGAAGGGTAAAGATTTTGTGAAAATATCAGCAAGTTGATCTTGTGTTCTGATAAATTAAAGAATGATATCTCCTTTTTGTGTTTGATTCCTAAGAAAGTGATGCCTAATATCTATGTGTTTTGAATGAGAGTGATGTTCAGGGTTTTTACTAATGGAAATGACACTTGTATTATAACAAATTTTTTTTGTTTTGGTAAAACTCATACCATAGTCTGTGAGTGTGTGTTGCATCCACAACACTTGAGCACAACAACTTCCAGCTGCTACATATTCAGCTTTAGTAGTGGAAAGTGATACCGAGTGTTGCTTCTTTCAAGACCAAGAAACTAAACAATATCCTAAGAAATGAAAAATTCTGGATTTACTCTTTCTATCCATTCTACATCCACAAAAGTTAGCATCTGAAAAACTTTTCAAAACAAAATCATTTCCAGAAGTATAGAAGAGTCCCAAATCTATGGTTCCCTTTAAATAGAAAAAAATTATTTTCAATACCTTTAAATGAGATTCCTTAGGATTGGATTGATATCTTGCACATAAGCATACTGAAAACATTAAGTCTGGACGACAAGCTATTAAGTAAAGTAGACTTCCTATCATACCTCTAAAAGATGTTTGATCAACTGGTTTCCTAGCTTCATCAAGATCAAGTGTATTTTAGGTACCAATGAGAGTACTTATACTCTTTGTGTTGTAATATCCATAATTTTTAAGAATATATTTAATATACTTATGTTGGGATATATAGATTTCTTCTGGTTTTTGAGAAATTTGAAAACCAAGGAAAAATGTTAACTCACCCATCATACTCATTTCAAACTCAGATTTGATTAGATCCGCAAAGGAATTAGTTAAAGATTGCTGAGTTGAACCAAATATAATGTCATCAACATAAATTTGAACAATCAAAAAATTTATCTTATTTTTCTTTATAAAAAGGGTTGGATCTGCATTTCCCTTAACGTAATTATTTTGAAGAAAAAATCCTGTAATCCTATCATACCAAGCTTGAGGGTCTTGCTTAAGTCCATACAAATCTTTGGTAAGTTTATAAACATGTTCAGGATGTTTTTTATCTTCAAAACCAAGATGTTGTTCAACAATAACTTTCTCTTGTACAAAACTGTTACGGAAAGCACATTTCACATCCATTTGAAAAAATTTGAAATTGAAGAATGCTACAAAGGCAAGTAAAATACGAATAGATTAAAGTCTAGCTACTGGAGCATAGGTTTCTTTATAGTCTATTCCTTCTTTTTGATTATAGCATTTGGAAACTAATCTGGCTTTATTTCATACTATGATTCCATTTTCATTACACTTATTTCTGAAAACCCATTTCACTCTTATAACAGAAGTTTCCTTAGGTCTTTCAACCAAGGTCCAGACTTTATTCCTTTAAAATTCATTTAGTTCATCTTTCATGGCTTTAATCCAATCATCATCACCTAAAGCTTCATTAGTGATTTTTGGTTATAATTTGGAAAGGAATGATAGATGTTCTACTTCATTTCTTAAGGAACTTCTAGTCTTTATAGGTTGATTCACATCACCAATGATACTATCACTAGGATGATTGTTAAGAAACACCTGATTTGGGTTTTGTAAAATATGTTCATCTACATAGGGTAGGAAATATTTTAGGGTAAATGTTTCAGAGATATATTCATGGAAATTTTCTTTATCAAAAGGATATTCTATCAAGGGTTGATAATCTGTTTTTGAAAACACATCCGAAGATGTAGGCTGGGGTTGTTTAAAAACAAAGGAATCAATTTCATCAAATTTCACATATACTATCTCTTCAACAGTACAAGTGTTTTTATTGAAAACTTTATAATCCTTAGAAGTTGTGGAGTATCCTAATAAAATTCCTTTATCATATTTTGGTGCGAATTTGTGTATATTATCTTTAGTATTCAGAATAAATACCTTGCAACCAAAAACCTTGAAGTAGGAAAGTCTAGGTTTCCTACCATTCCATAACTCATAAGGAGTTTTATTAAGAAAAGGTCTAATCAAAACTTGCTTTATAGTATAACAAGCAGTACTTACAACTTCATCCCAAAAATGTTTGGCTATATAATACTCACTCAACATGGTTCTTGTTATCTCTTAAAGAATTATATTTATTCATTCAACAACACCATTCCGTTGAGGAGTTCTTGGTGTTGAGAAATTATGAGTAATGCCTTTTCTACTACAAAAAGTTTCAAAATCAGAGTTTTGAAATTATCCTCCATGATCACTATGAATATTTATCGAAGGAAGGTTTTTCTCATTTTTAACTTGGGCTCTAAAACTTTTAAAATACGAAATAGATTCAGACTTTCTTGCTAGAAAATAGACCCACGTAAATCTAGTGTAGTCATCAACTAAGAAAAATACATAATATTTTCCACTAATGCTTCCAGTTTGTGTTGGGAAAAAAAGATCCATATGTACTAACTGTAATGCATCAGTAGTTGAGACTTTATCGATTTATTTAAAACAAGATTTATGTTTTTTTCCATATTGAAAAGGATCACAAACTTTTGAAGAATCAAATATAAGATCTGATATATCCTTAAATAATATTTTCTTAGAAAGTTTGCATAGGTTCTTAAGGTTATAGTGTCCTGACCTTCTATTCCACAACCAAGAATGATATTCCATTTCACTAAGGCAAGGTAAGTCTTGGCTCCTAAGGTCTTCTAAGTTTAGTGTGTATACATTCTCTTACCTATGGAATGAAAGAATAAACTCTTCCTTGGAATTGTGTACCAAGCACTTGTCATTCCTAAAATTCACAAGGTAACCTTCATCACATAATTGTCTTATGCTAATGAGGTTGTGCTTAAGAACCTTAACAAATAAAACATTTGAAATCAAAGTTTTTCCAAGAAGAACAATGTTACCTATACCAATAATTTCTCCCTAAGCATTATCTCTGAAAGTTACTTTTCCACCTTTCGTCTTGATAATCTTTTCAGAGTAGTTTTTGTTACCAATAATATGCCGAGAACATCCACTATCCATGTACCATATATTGCTGTTGGTAATTTCTTTACTTTCCTGAAAACAAAAGAGTTAAAATTTTGGAACCCAAACTTTCTTGGATCCGGAAATTTTGGAAAGAAAAATTTTAGGCACCCACATTTTCTTAGAAAAATAGGCCTTATGAAATCCTAAAGACTGGGTTTTGTTTAAGGAAAAACTTTTTTCCCAGTGTCCACCACACTGACACTTAGTGCAGAATGGAGCACTTTGAGGAAAAAAATAATTGTTATTAAAAATCGGTTTAGAGCTAGTATAACCAAAACCATAATTATTCCTTAGAGGTTGTATTTGAGAATACATTTTATCAAAATTTTATTTACCTAAGGAAAATTTTAAAAAACACTTCCTCAAGGAAAAAATTTCAGACTTTAGTCTGATAACTAAGTTCTTGTCTTCAAAAACATTATCTTTAGAACTAGATTTTGGCTCGAAAACATTTTTCTTAGAAATTACATTTTCTAGATGTTTAGAAAGTTTATCCTTCTCAGAATTTACGTCTCAAGATTTTTTGAAAAATTTTCAAAATAAAGATTTTTCTTATCAAGATCTTTAGAAAGATCTGATATTTCTTTAGTAAGTATAGAAATCCTAGAATTTTCCTTATCAAGCTTTTTGTTGAATTTATAATTTTCATTCTCAAGAAGCTTAGCAAACATAGAAACTTCTTCATAGGTAGGTAAAGTATTATCCTCATTAGAAGAAGATTCTTCATGCGAAGATTTATAATATTTATCATTTGTATAATTTACAATTAAAGAAACATTGGTCACTGATTCAGAATTGTGTAAATTATCCATTAAGCAATGGTTGTCAATAGGTAGTCTGGCCATTAAGAAACTTTGGTCACTGATTCATCATTTTTCCCAGTCTCCACCACTGGCACTCCAGGTGTCATTTTCTTTCAAGACTTTCTTAGATTTAGCTTTGTATTACTTATTTCTATTTCTCTCATAATGATTTTCCTTTATTTCTTTTCTTTTAAGCATAGGACAATCATGCCTTATTTGTCCAGCTCTCTTGAATTCATAACATGTAACTTCTGAATATTTATTATCTTTCCTTTCTTTCTTCTTATATCTGGATTAAAAGTTCTTTTGTACAATAATCTTGTTCATCCTTTGATTAAGGTTGGCTAGTTCATTTTCTGAAGATTCACTTCCACTAGATTCAGATTGTATAACAATCTTCTTAGATTTGGATCTTGTAACTCTCTCAGGAGTCTTGGAATTCATATGATTTGAAGTTGTAGTAAAAGAAACATTTCTATTCCCATTATTCTTATTTAAATTATCAACATCTCTCTTTATTCTAGTCTCATGTTTTAGAAGAGTTCTAAAAAGTTCATCAAGATAAATCTGAGTAACCTTTCTGTTCTCATCAATAGTAGTCCTCTTGGATTCCCACTCGTTAGGCATGATGTCTATGATCTTATCAACAAGAGCCTCATCATCTAATCCTTTCTCACCCATAGATTGTAAACTATTAACAATAGTCATGAATCTTTGTTGCACATTACATATGGGTTCTCTATAAGGAAAGAAAAAACCATGATATTCAGCTCTGATCAAGGCTCTTCTAGTTTCAATAACTTTTGAAGTTCCAAAGTGTGTAACTTCAAGTTTCTTCCAAATAAAATTTTCTACTTCACAAGATAAAATAGTTCTATATATATTTCTAGTCATGGAACAAAGAAAAGTATTTCATACCTTATAATTCAGTTGATATTCATGCTTTTCTTGATTTGTTAAAGTACTATCTTCCTTGTCAGGAATTTTATAACCTCCAGTAAGCATAACAAAATTTTCTACTCCAGTATTGATAATGAATGTCTTCATGCGATATATCCAATATTTGTAATCATTCCCATCTAAAATAGGTGGTCTAGTTGGATTTAGGTTGTCAATGGAACCAATATTGATTCCTTCCATCTTAAAGAAAAAAATCTTTCCACAAAAACTTGTTAATAAAAAAAATTCGGATTCATGGAAAATATTCCTATGCAAAGAAAATATAGAACAATGAAAAACTTGAGAAAGGAAATCTTATATGAGAATATAAGTATTTCAGAGACATCCTTTGATACCAATTGTTGGATCAAAATAATGAATGAATATACTAATTGTAGTATTGAAGGATGCTCAATATACAAGAGGGGGGATGAATTGTATACTGTAAAAATTCATTTTGAACTTTTAAAGATGGTTATGTTTAACAAGGTTAAACAAGGTAATTCACAAAACCCATAGTTCTACACACTTTCTAGATTCTGAAAATATGATTCCGAGAAAGTAATTCTAAAAATATGGTTCCAGAAAAATGAAACTTAATGAAAGTTTACAAAGATAAAGATTCTACCTTAAAGTGCATAAAATCTCACTAAATCAGAGTATACAAGTGTAAGGAAGTATAAGATAGTTATACTTTCCTCAACAAATAAAATGCAGCGGGAAACTTGTAACATAACAAGTAAAAAGTAGTAAATCTTTTAACCCAAAGAGAAGGGTATCCAACAACCTCGGATAAAGGTCCCTTGATTTATACTTTCAAGAAATCCTATCTTACCCACACCAGGGTAATCCCTTGATATGAAGATCGGAGTATGTCTTGATATCCCCACAAGCCCTCAAATTTAAGGTAGTCGACACATTTGTCTTCCTCATAAAGGAATCCCTCAACTTCAAGGTAGTCGGCACCTCTGTCTTTCTTAGTAAGGAATCCCTCAACTTCAATGTAGTTGACACCTCAGTATTCCTATCCCCAGAAGTCCTTGATTATACACAACAACAATCAGAGTCGCACAAAGAAAATATGAACAAGAAGTTCAGTACGCACTAAGCATGAGAGTCTCTCTCTAGATCACTTCAACAAAATGTAATCTCTAGATTCATAGAATAGTTCATCAAAGTTATGATCTCTTTCAAATGAGATCCTATTTATAGGAAAATCTCCAACGGTCGGCTCCCTCCTCCAATGATCATATTTTCCTTGAATTTTGGAGGGACCTGTACACGTTTCACTCAAACAACGGTTAGTTAGAAACAAAATTTACGACATCATTTCATAACTATATCAAAGATGATCAAAATATGGTATCTTAATCAAAACCAAGTTTTTAGATTCTAAGCAAAATAAAATTTCGGAGTCTAAGTAAAAATATTTGGAGTCTATATTACAGGATATTAGGATTCTATTTATTAGGAAATTTAGAATCAGAACTCATAGGAATTTGTAACCTGAATTTGGTGTCAGAACTCAGAAGAATTCGTAACAATAATTTAGAGTCATAATTCATAAGAGTTCGTAATCAGAATTCGGAGTCTGAATTCATAGGAATTCGTAACCAAAATTCAGAGTCTAAATTCATAAGAATTCCTATTCAGAATTCGGAGTTAGAATTCATAAGAATTCGAATTCAAAATTCAGAGTCAAAACTCAGAAGAGTTCAGAATCAGAATTTGGAGTCTGAATTCATAAGAATTTGTAGCTAGAATTCAGAGTCTGAATTCATAGGAATTCGTATTCAGAATTTGGAGTTAGAACTCAGAAGAGTTCGGAGTCTGAATTCAAAGAACTCGGATCCTAAAACAAAATGCTTCATATCTAGGTAATTATAGGATTCCGAGGTTTTGGATACAAACCAAATTTTACATTTAGAAAAATTATGATATGAACAATGGAAACAAGGTAAGGATAAATTTTCCTAATGAAATCAAAACAGGGTAAGGAGAAAATTTTCCTTCAGGAAGGAAAAATTTCCTTAATAAAGGAAAATTTCCCTTATCAAGATAAAATTCATTTTTTCTTAAAATAGGTGCTTTTTATTTTCAAAACATGAAGGAATGGAAAATTCATAAGAAAATCTTATTGACTCAACAATTTAAATAATACTTCTATTATAAATAGTGTTTCAAAAAGTTATACAACATAATTTACATCCCAATAAAAGAAACACCACTAAGTTAAAAAAAAACCATTTAGAACAAAAATGAAAATTTAACTGATTCTATATGATCACCATGCTTATTCAAAAAAGATAAGGGGTCTTTTGAAGGGGTGTATTTGGATCCACATCGCTTAATGGAAATACCCTAGTAGTACCATTGATAAGTACCCAAGATTTCACCATTATGGTAGTTATTTGGTGTTTTTATACAACAATAATTTTTGTTCCCTAACTTCCTACATTGATGGAACACCCAAATCTACTCATGGAAAACTATATTGAGAAGAAACACAAATGCCTTTTTCATTATAATTTCAAGCGGTCTAGAAGTAGATTTTCTCCCTTTTAATTTATTATAACCACCACCACTAACGTCATTGATTGGTGAGACACTAACCAAATTCAGTTCCCAGGATAAACCAACCTCAACTCGAATATCCTATATCACTACTTCTTTATAAGTGCTAGGGAACATCGACACCACCTAAAATAGTTTTGGTCGGAGTCCTTTTTCAAATATTCATGCCTTCAAGGATTTATCTTTGGAATGTTGTGGGTTGTACAACACTAGATTGAAAAAAATATTAGCATACTCAAAAACCATTGAATGAACTTACTCAAGATAGTGCAATCCCATTTCCTTCGGTACCTTCATGGATTCAAAGAAATATCACTGAAACAACAAATCCATAAAACTTTCCCATGAATGGATTATTTATGGATTGGATTAGAAAATGGTCTTCAACAACTTACAGATTAGGAATTCTAATAAAAAGTTCAAAAACTTTAGAATAAGAGGCTAATGAATCTTAAGAAGAATATAGATTTACTCAATTCTATGAAGTAATTCCTCAACTTTCCCCTTCTACAACTACCTAATGAAATGAGGTGGGTTAAACTCTTGAGACCTATGGATGAATTCCTAATGTTGAGGATCACCAGAATATATAGACTAAAAAAACCAATCAACTGAAATGATACTAGACCAACCAAAGCCATGTGGTGGAAGAGCTACACACAATTCCTCTTCCAGATTC
The DNA here is from genome assembly GCA_963277665.1 of Viscum album. Classification (NCBI taxonomy): domain Eukaryota; kingdom Viridiplantae; phylum Streptophyta; class Magnoliopsida; order Santalales; family Viscaceae; genus Viscum; species Viscum album. Next base: position 933,779,484 of record OY728163.1, on the reverse strand, counting down.
TTCAGAGCTCAATGGGGGCATACTCTTAAAACAAGAAGCACAAGACTAATTTAAAAAACATCTTGAACTAAAAATCCACATATCAATAAAAAAATACCCAAACTAAATATATACCTTTTAAAACACTTCCAAGACATCAAAAAATTATTAAAAATTAAATCTATAAAAAATAAATTAAATATTCCACAACACCCACTTATAAAAACATCACAATCCGCTTTTAAAAAAAATCTAAAAAGGTTAATCAAATACCATTAATATTAAATGAATTCTCATATACACACCCTCATTCAAGCTTAAGAACCCATCCACCTGAATAAAAATATATATACACTTACCACATACACACATCTATATATATGATAATTCATAAGAATATAAATGGTCAAAAAAAGACATTTGAAATTCTAAAAAAAATCATTCAACCCAAATTTCAGATTCCCAATTTTTTTTAAGAAAAATTTTATCATCAAAGAAAAAAAATAAAAAAATATTAATTTACTTTCCATTTCACATTTTACAAAACCTTTCTAACATAAAAAATTTCCCCTCCATTTTCAAAAAAATCCATACTTTTCCATTTCATTTTCATGGAGCTCAATGATTTTGTTTTATAATTTCAATATTAAAAAACCAAAAATATTTTTTAAAATAAAAATATAACACTAAAAAACCAATTAAAACCCACACTAAGAATGAACAAAAGAAAATAACCACTCAAAGGATCAAAAATACCAAAAAACATAGAAAATAATATATTACCCATGGCTTGGCCACATAGTTTGGAAGGTTGTGTAATAATTGTGTGATTACACCAAAGGGAAATAGAGTCCACTAAATAGCCTACACATGATTTTCCAGAGCATTAATAGAAACTATAAACCATTTAAATCAATTAATAAATCCACTCCAACCCCTAGAGATTATTAAAAAACCACAAAAATCTCCAAACCAATCAGAAACACTCAATCAAAAACCAAGAACCTCAAAATAATCTGAGATATAGGATCAGATATTGCAGCACAACCATCTTAGACAACTTTGGAAACTCAAGCATCCTTCTGAATAGGTGGTGATCAAACACCTACCCATGACTAACCTCTTTAATTCCAAAAATCCTAGATATATACTATAAGACATCCAAAAATACAAAAATATAATTGCTGGGATATCATTTTTTCATGAACCAACTGAGTTTGATCCCGAACTAGACACCCAAAATGATCTGTGACAAGGTTCAAGAGGCATTATTGATCGTCCTAGTATAGAAATTAGAGTTGGGCATCAAATATAACTATATTAGGAATTATTTATACTCTAAAAAAATAGATAAATAGAAATAAATTAAAATAAAAAACATTCATTGTGAGAGAAGATAAAAAATAGATATACCTCGACATGACCTCATGAGTAACCACCAACCATATAACCATGATCAATCCACTAGCGATCCAGAAATTTGACCAATCATAAAACTAAAAAATTATAGAGTATGAATTAGTAAAATGATGTTTGGTTAGGATTCCATGGATAAAAATAACCATATTACTTACCTTGAAGAGAAATCAAAATCAAGCTAGTTTGAACATAAAACATATATAAGTATGTCTTTCTATTATTTTAAAAAACAAGTAGAAATATTTCATTTTTAATAAAACTACATTCCATTGCATTTTAAAAACTATCTTAAAACATGGAATACATTTAAATATATTCATTTTAAAAAGATAATCATTTCAAAAATAATTTCTCTAATATGAAAATAAAAATAGAATTTTCACTTTATATAGATACTCAAAAATATTGGAAAGTCCCTTACATGTAAAATAGGTGTAATGAGATCTATGGTGCTGGTTGAGACATCATATAAAAATGATATAAATATTCTCACATAATCAATCTATAATGGTGTAGGAAATAATTAATCATAATGAAAACACTCAATTAGTATAGAATTTATACATAGGATACCACATAACTACCCAATGATTCCCATGAATCATAAATTGAGGTGATATTTTATCAAACTTGCATATACATACCTATCACATTCTTTACACAAAAACTCATCTGTATTCTCACTTCTGATCTCCCTACTCAAGTGAAACCCACTTTCAAGTCACAAAACTGAGGATAAATCCCCCTTTGTAAGACCCCAATGTTTCATAGTATGTTATCTCTTTAAAGTAATTCAATAGATTTATCGAGTTCGAGAGCACGGTGATTTACTAAACTAGCTGTTCAAAAGTAGTATGAATAGCATTAACTTAATTTCGAATTTTATATATATTCCATATAATTTTAACATCCATATTATGTGTTTTGTAGACATAATATAAGACCGAATTTATTTTTTTTTCAGATAAAGGAAGTATTTTTCAAAAAATGCAATTTTACCGCCTTTTAATGGTGATTTTTTTAAATACAATATTTGACACTTTTATATATTAAATTTGACAAAATAAACTTCTTATTTAGAATCAGGACATAAAAATTTAGTTTTGATAATTTTTTGGGGTTTTTTTGATAACTTTCATATTTGGGTGAATAGTGAAAAATACTAAATTTTAATTGAAAACAACTTTTTTAATCAGAATAATTTATAGTGTTAAATTATACATTTGAATGGTTTGGAAGTATAATTAGATTATATTTTTACCATTTAATCCAATTTTGGTCATTGGAATTTATTTCACTTTGAAATTATACATAAACAAGTATCAATCTTTTGATAGTTATTGTTTCTTAAAAACATGCTATTTATTTTGACAACATGGATTAATTTTAAATTAATTAATGCAACTTATATGTTTTGAATTTGGTAAAATTGAAATCATTTTTGAATTCGGAATATCAAATATATCTTAGGCTGAATTTTTGGTATTGTTTTGAAAAACTTCAATTTTTGATGAATAGTAAAACCACTTAATAGTAGTTAAAAAACTAACTTTTTCATTTAAATGAAATTTTACCACTTCTCTGAATTAAATTTCTAAAATATGACATACATGGTTCTTATTAGTAAGTAAAATGTGGTTCAATAAGATGAAAATATTTTTTGGTGAATAGTAACTTTTGACTTTTAGTTATTGCGATTAAAGGTAGATAGGGTAATTTAAGGTAAAAAAATATTATAATAATACAAAATTACCTTAAAACTTGTTTTAACCTTATTGGATGAGTGATGGCTGACCATGGACACCCTTGGGTCTATTTTGGGACCCCATGGAGCCACTTAAGAATGATAATGGCACTTTATTTTAATTAACTTAAAGTAAAGACAACAATGACATTAACAAATATCTTTTAGTATATAAATTTTTACATGGGGTTATATAAGTCATATTTTTGACTATAAATAATAATTGGAAATATAAAAATATTTCCTATAATATGGTATTTTTTTATAATTTTTAGACATCAAATAAATTAAATTATTTATGATACAACAATGATCCAGTATTACCTCATTAATAAATGATTTAAATAAATAAGATTATTAATATCAAGAAATATCCAAAACTTATCCGATTCTCATTGGATGATTTTATTTCTAACATGACTCATCTTATCTTTTACTTTAATTAGTTTTGGATCTTTTTAAACCGAAGATAAGTTTATAATAAAATATCATTATCAAACTTTCCTAAAGAGCCCCTCCTCTCCCTTAAAAAAGACACCACTTCTAACCCATTCCTCAAACCTCTCAAGCCCCTTGGCTCATCCAAACCCTACTCAAATAATCTCTCAAGATACCTCTCTTCCATCTAGAATCCTTACCTTAGGCAGAAGTCACTTCAATAAGTCCGTTTGGTTCAAACCAAAGGGAGTTACCCAAATTAAAAGTAATGGTTTCTCTTAACTTATTTTATTTTATTTTACTTCTCCAACCCCTAAAATCTTTTTAATACTTTATTTTATAACAAAAAAAATATCCTCAATATACTAGGATGTTTTTATTATAAGTATTAGAACTACACTTACACACACCTCCATCTAATGGGTAAAGAACATATTGTTTCTATGGATAACAAACTAACGCCTCACGAAACGATGATTGTTCAATTATCTCCTACCGCCTATCATGGTGGACATTAAGGTGGAACTGTATTTATATATGATATATATTATGTTTATGTTTTCTTTATACTTCTGTATTTTCCATTTATATTATTCCTTTATGGTTTCCATTATGGGTAAAACATGATAATTTCATTTGAGGAAGTGCGGACTACCGCCCCCTCAAAGTGATATGACTCATTAATGCCTTATGTGGGATGTAAAAAGGATGGAGTTAATGATATTATATATGATATTATACTGGTATTATAATATAACTATGTATAATTATGTTTTAATTCCATTAAAATACAAAATATAAATGAAAGTAGTGTTCATGCGTACCTAGGGTTTACTGTCTCCATGAACGGTGCATTTCATTTCTGTTCTCCAAATGTTATGTACTATTATAAATACATATATATACTGAATATATAATATATATATGATATCTAAATCATTTATATCATTTTTGAGATAATTTACTTTTTATCACATGGAAAAATTGTAATTATAACAAGTTCATTTTTAACTCAAGTTCCGAACATCGATAAAATATCCAATATGAACTCAAATAATTAACTAATTGTTATAGAAAGGTAATAAGTGATATAAAAGGAATAATAAACTTGAAAAATGTTCTTAATCAAGTAGAAATTAACTTAAGTTTATTATTCAGGAAGAACAAGGAATATAGAAGACAAGTCGGACTTGAGGTAAGGGGTTTCTTATCTCACTTTTAATTCTCTGAGATTTCCATTGTTTGCCTATTATTTATTGAATGTGGTGTATTGTGTACTGAAATTTGATATATATTATCATGATTATATTTATATTAATGGTATTCTGTGAATTATTTGGTGGTTATTAACTTCTGGTCATACAACTTGATTGATTACAACGTGGTAAGGGGATTTCATTTCACTTCTTATTCTTGTTAGATTCACGCTATATTGACACTATTTCCTTTTGTGTGGTGCATGTACTAGACATGATTGTATTCCTTGTGTAATATAATTTAATATATGGGTATTTACTAATTCATTGTTTGATCCTTCTTTCATGGGGTGTATGTTTCATGAGTTACCAAATCGATAAGGAAATTTCAAATTTCAATTTCCACTCATTGGGATTTACGCATACTTCATTGATTATTTTACTCCAAGATTATGTGTGGAATCACTATTTATTATTTATGTATTAATTTACACTCCCATTTGTGTGGATATAATTTTGATACACATAATCACTCCACTGATAATTTCTCAAGTCATTGATATGAACTTGATAAGATTAATCTTAACTCAATTTCCATTCATTGAGTTAAACATCCAAGTTATTGGTGTTGTTTATTGAAGAATATGTGTGAATGTACTCTAATTTATTTACACTAAATATCCAATCATATAGAGTGTATTTATATTTTTCACACATAATTATGCCATTGATTTATCCTTAACCCAAGGATATGATATTTATAAGGGATTTCATCTCAATTTACATTCCGTTGAGACTTATTTGTTGTTATATGCCAATTCACTTTTATATGGTGTATATAATGTAATTTTACATAGTATATCATGAATCCCTTTACTATAATGATATTATAAAGTTTTTATTACCTCAATTATTTGTATTAAAGTTTCTCTCATTTGGTTATGAACTCTAACTAAAATATCATTTTAAATGTTTTAGAGATTTATTCTTCTAAATCTTTCTCATTAATGTCCATGTTTTAAAAATGGTTTTAAGGATTAATTTATTTGTAAATTAATTTTTTAAAATTAAAATTCCTTTTAAAAGTTTCAAAGTGGTATGATATACTTTTTTTCAAAAATATATTTTAAATAGATTCTTGATAAATAATGTGACTTTTAAAAGTTTTCCAGAAAAAGGGGGATATTTCTCTCAAATAGTTTTGATAATTATTTTCATCTAAGTCAATATCATTTATTATTCTTGATTGAGGTTAATATATTATAATAAAATCTTCCATATGGTATTTAATGGGTTATGTTTGACAGTGGATGTGCTATTTTTATGCCGTTCATGGTTTGTGGTTAAAATATTGACATTTTGTATGCTAGTTTTAATACAAATGTTGAGATTATATTTCAGACTTTTCATATGAGGAATGAATTGGACTTAGTAAGTAATGGGTGGATCCCACTATAACTCCTTGATGCATCGGTAGGTCTCATGAGACAAACTAGTGTCTTGGCACAAGGCCTTGACCAAATCTTATTTTTAGTCTTAGCATGAGGCCTTGACTATGTGGTTATGATGTCCGGTATTATGAATTCCATCATTATGAGATTAGATATTGATATTTCATGTGGTTATTCGACTAGTAGAATACCCATGAATATGTTTTATTATGGAATTATTTACTCATCTCATAATCCTTCCGTAAAGTGTTCATGTTTACTATTTGTAAAAGCATGTGTTTTCAATTATTCACAATGCCTAATGTTTATCTTATATTTCACCGTATTTCTTACTCTTACTAAGAGTTTGAGCTCACCCCTTTATTATGTTTCATTTTCCTAGAATATGAATAAGTTAGTTGTGAGTGACTTGCAGGAATAATCTTGGAAGCTTGGATGTTTCTAATGGAATAAATTAGTGTTTTTTTTCTTTTCAAGTTGTAATGTTGAAATTATGTATGTATCTTGTTTCCAAGACTACTAAAATGATCGGTACTTCGGGACTTGATTCCTTGTAATCAGGACAATGTATTAAAATAATGCACCGACTACTGGATTCTGGGGTCGGGGCGTTACACCCTTTCCCAAGATCACATCACATTTCACAAATATTGTATGAAAAAACCACACTTCCATTTAAATGGGACAACCTTAAGTTTGAGTTTTCATTTTCATAAAACATTTCAAAGTGCTAATTGGGCCCATCACTTTAAAAGAAACACCATTCCATTAGATAAAAACTTTTCCCCTAATAATTCTATTTCAAAGAACACACATCACAGTTAAACACATGTAATGTTGAAATATATATAGATGCCCATTTTTCCAATTTATATGTTCCCATTATCATGTGTGAATATGTATAAATAGGGAACCTATATATATATGTATATGTGTATAAGTCAATTAAATGAATCTTAAGTCAACAGAATTCTTAGCCTAGATTCCACCTTGGTTGGTTGGACTATAAATTATTATATAATAAATTTATGTTTGTTATTAAACTATTTTAGAACCTTATTTGTATTTATTTTACTCAATTCCATTCATTTATATTTTCTTATTACCGAGTTATTGATCATTCATTGTTAAAATTAATATTGGGTTGTTAATTGTTCCGTTTTCTCCATGCTTACTATGGTACGGTGGTTTCAGTTAATTCTCCTCGATCATATGTTAATAACCTCCATAATGGTTATAATAATTATATATATATTTTTGATATTTTTTTGAGTTCCACTATTGTTTCATGTATGTTTCAATAATGGTTCGTAATGAATGGTCAAAATTATCCTTTTCATGAATATATAATTATTAAAAATGAATATATTTTAATAATGAATATAAATATACATATAAAAATTATATAAATATAAATAGATATAAAATTCATAATTATTTACACATATTACTAATATTTAAGTTTTCTTAATCATTCATGATGATAAAGTTATAGAAACATTCATATAGATGTTAAAACTGACCAAAAGAAGAATGTGTTATAACAAATGAATTAGTTAGAATAAGAAATTGTATTATTCTAATAGGGATTTTTTAGATTTATAATGATAAAAATTATATTTCATTACAATGTTAAATAATATTTAAAAACCTATGGATGAAGAAGATACACATAATGGATTATGGAGATGATAACACTAACATTGAAGAGTTGAATCCTCTATTAAAGGACCTATTGGAAATGAAATATTATGGAATATTCTTGTGAGAAAAGATACCCAACACGAGCAAGGATATTTGGTAGATAATTTGGTAAGCTATTTTATAAGAAATTAAAGGAATGTTTTTTTTGAGGTAGGTATATGATGGGTCCTTTTATAGACGAGTTTTAGTACAATTTAAGAAAATAATCATTACTTAATGAATAAGAAATATAATTTCAAATTGAAAGTATCACAATAATGGGATAATCATGATAATTGGTCATGAAGTACCTCATTAACACATTTAAAAATAATTTTCTAGGATATTTTATGATTTTAATTATCATTTTATTCCTTTTACATCATTTATATTCTTGATCATGGTAACCTTATTTTACCTTAGAAACTTATTGTAAAAAATAAAAATAAATTTCCAATATAAAATTATTTTTAGATTAATATTTAAAATAGAAAATACATTTTATTAAATTTAATTTATATGATTTATTAAAATTAGTCTTAAAATAAAACACATAATTAAGTAAAAAAACTTTTAGAAGAATACATTTTTTAAAATAAAAAAATTATTCCTTACCAAGTAATAACAATTGAAAGAATGTAAATTAATTTTATTTATATACAATAAATAAATTTCATTCAAATAATTCTTTAATAGTGGGAAATTTAATACATTGTGATAAAAATACACAACACTTATAAAAATGGTTCATTGAAAAATATCAACTTTTAAAATTATATGATTTTATTCTTATATCATTAAAAATATTTATCAACTACCGATTCATTCAGATTCATAAATATATTTGAACTGAATTTATTATTTTAATTTTATTAATACATTTCATTAAAATTTTTATTTAAAGGTAATAAATTTATTTAAAAAATATTTAAAATAAAATATATTTTAACCAATGAATTAGTATCTTTTATTTTAATTAAATACAAATCAAACAAGCCCCACTTCATATGGAATTAGGTCTTGTAATTTTATTTAATGGATTGGGGTTCAAAACCCCATATGGATTCCATCAGTGTGGAATTTTTCATTGGAGGTATTTCACATGGGCTATGAACAGCTTTTAGTACATTATATGTATTCAAAGGGGTGCATTTTCAAGTTGGGTTGTGTGACTTTATCTTTGTCTAGAAGTTGGGTGGATTCTAGTGATGTGGATTGTATGGGAGGGTTGTTTGATTAAGTTAATATTGGGGTGGTGGGGTTTAAATCTTGAGGGGGAGCACTGGCTATACAAGAATAATAATAATAATTTTGGGTAGAAAAATAAGATGGTGTAGGCCCCATATCACAAATGACATGCATGATTTACACGCATATGTATTCATGGGATTAAACAACAATAAAATTTAATATATATATATATATATCATATAATATAAATAATATTAAAATTTCAAAATCTCATTAACTAGTTATTGAAATAAAAAATATAATATTTTCATTAAATTTCCAAGAAGTACATTCATTCTATAAAATCTTCAATATACCTATGGGGTACATATATACTCTTTGACCATATATCAAAAAAACAACAACTAACCAACAACCATATATATAATAGAAATATTTTATTCTTATATATAACCTTAAATATTTCACTAAAATCATTTATCCTATCCACTCAGTTCACTCATAAAATTTCTATAATATTTTTAATATATTTCCTTATTTCCATAGCTGTAATCGGAGATACGATCTTTGAGGAAAACCATGAGAATGAATATTTTAATTTAATCATTTATAATTTTATTTTTATTTAATTCCTATTTTAGTTTTTAAAATTATTTTTTACATTTATTTCTCATAATATATTATTTTTTATCTTATATTTTAATATTTTATCTCAAAAAAACATAGAATCTGTTCATTTTTGTTTAGTGTTGCATGTAAAATAAGGTATTGGAAACATGAGATTAATTTAAAGGAAATTTTGCATTAAAAAATTAGGGAGTTAAGTTATATATTTATAATCATGAATAATAAATAATACAAATAAATTAAAAGATGGAAACAATCATACCATTATAGATCCCAAAACTTGATAAGTTGAAGGGATTTTTCATGGTGGATAAATATTTTGAAAAAGTATTTAAATGAAAATAGAGGACATATGAAATAAAAAATACATTAATAGAGGTAATGTTAGTGATTTTTTTCATAGAAGTATGGTTTTAAATATAGGAGAGTGGTATATATTCTTAAAATCTTTCATATTTGGATTTTTAATTCGAATTAAATATAACCGAAAAAATTGTAAATTTTAAACCTAAAATTTATATAAGCATTCAAATAATCATTTTTGTATATTATTTCATTCTATAAATTTTTAGTTCATTTTCATATTTCATATATTAATCTATCATTTTAGTAATTATTTATATTAATTTTTACATTTTCAAGTAGTTTTATAATTATTTTTATCATGTATTTCCTTATAAAAGTGTTTGGATCATTATATTTTCCAGTTTCTTAATTTTTTTTTATTTTTAACTAAAATTTTACAATAATATTTTTCAATAAAATATTAAAAAATTTTAATTTTAAATTTATTTTTTCATAAAACTTATAAAAAATATTCTTTATTATATAAAACCACATAATGAATCACATACTATAAATATTAACATCTCTAAAATATGTATAAATCAAGTATAAATAAAATTATTTTTTTCAAATCATATTATAATTTGATATATATTAGTTACATCATTATAAACCTCTAATAAATAATGAAAATATATAGTTTTTTCCACATTCTTATCATAGAGAGTAAATCATTCAATGTCCATTGTTAATATCCATATAAGACAACTCTCAAGTTGAAAAAATTGAAACATTTCTTGTACGAAATATTGGTGAAAAACTATTGAGATAATTTAGGACCCATATTTGAGGCATGAATGATAGTATTTGGATTAAAATTACTGTTTCAGAATTTTTGGGGAGGATTTGTGATTTTTCAAGGGTTTTGGGGGGTTTTATAGTTGATTTCATTATTAGATAGTCTTGAAGAATAACAAAGTGACTATACATGATAAAAATCAGAATTCATATCTTTATGAAAGGTTTGGTTCATGGATTATGAAAATAGTGAACATAATATTGTTGATTATGATAGGGAGATTGGTTTTGAAAAAAAGTTGGATAAAATATTTTTCTAATAGTGTATCATAACTCTTCTTTCATTTAAAAATACAAAAAAATTAATTTCAACCTACAAACCCAAATTTATCTCATTATAACATCTTCAACATGATTTAATGATTAATTAGAGATTTTGGGTGGCTCTACATATCTAAATCTCTTCTCATTGTGATATTAGGTTGTTTGGATATTATATCAATTTTATGAGACTCTTAAATTTATTTTATACTCATTTATTATTATTATTCTATTGGTAAAAAACTATCCTATAATGGATTATTGATATTGATTTATAGGGTTATAAGAAATTCGTATTTTTATTTCTATGTGTTGGATAAGAATTGGTAGAGGTTTTATCAATGTTCTGAAAGTGTGATTTTACTCAATCATTTCATTGAGGTGGGTGGATTCTATTTCATATTATTATATACCAAATCTTGTGTGATTATATTATGCTTTTAATATAATTATTTTACTGAATTTAAATTGATTTATATGTGGATATGAAATGGTTTCATCATTTTTTTGGTGTTTGAAGATTTTTTGAAATGCTTATTATGGATTTTCTTGATGCATGTGTGTTTTTGGGAAAATATATTTTTGGGTAAAGAATGATTTGGAAATGTAACACCCCAAGATTTTATAGTATGTTATCTCACTAAAGTAATTCAATAGCTTGAAAAACACACAACACTGAGTTCAAACGCACCACAGCTTACTAAACTAGCCATTCAAAAAGTGGTTATGAATAGTATTAACTGTATTTTTAATTTTATATACTCTATATAATTTTAACACCCATATTATGTGTTTATTATACATAATATAAGAACAAATTCAATTTTTTAGAGAAAGGAAGTATTTTTCAAAAATGCAATTTTACCTCCTACTAATGGTGATTTTTTTAAATGTAATATCTGAAAATATTATATTAAATTTGACAAAATAAAATTCTTATTTAGAAGAGGGACATAAAAATTTATTTTGGAAATTTTTTTGGCACTTTTCTGATTACTTTTATATTTCGACAAATAGTGAAAAATACTATGTTTTAATTAAAAACAAATTTTCTAATCAAAAGAATTTATAGTGTTAAATTATGAATTTTAATGGGGTTTTAAGTATAATTAGATTATATATTTATCATTTAATACAATGTAGGTCATTATAAGTAATTTCACATTTAAATTTTACATAAACACATGTCAATCTTTTGATAGTTTTTACTTTTTTAAAAACCTGCCTTTTGGTTTTGACAACGGTAATTAATTTTAAATTAATAAATGAAACTTATATGTTTTGAATTTGGTAAAATGGAATTCATTTTTGAATTTGGAATATCAAAATTATCTTAGGGTAAATTTTTGGTATTTTTCCGAAAACTTTCAATTTTTGATGAACAGTGAAAAACACTAAGTTATTATTTAAAATCGACTTTTTATTTAAATAATTATTTATTTTTTTAAATTTATATTAGGTCAAAATAGATATATAATACCTATATAAGTTCAACTTAATTAATTGGAGTCATTTTATAATAATTTTAGATATATAAAAATTTTAATGAACTTTTTACCGTCTTTTACCCACCTCCTAGGAGCATTTGCAAATTTGCATAAAACTTTATTTTACCGCTTCTGTGAGTTGAATTTCAAAAATATGAGAGACATGGTTGATATCTTTAAGTAAAATGTGGTTCAATAAGATGAAAATAATTTTTGGTGGATAGTAATTTTTGACATTTATTTACCACGGTTAAAAGTAAATAGAGTAATTAAGGGTAAAAATGATATCATAATTACCCTAACACAAGGTTATAATTCTATTGGATAAGTATAATTGGACAAAAAAAAAACTTAGGAATAAAATATTATTCTCTTTTGTCCACTTGGATTAGATTAGGACATTTATTATTATTTTATTTAAATAATAGTTAAAATAGTTAAATTCAGAGTTTAATAACCGAACTATTTTTAATATAGGGTTATATATAAGATAAATTCGACTATAAATATTCATCAGAAAGATAAATATATTTCCTACATAAATGTATTTTATTTATAATTTTTAAACGTTAAATAATTTAATTTATTTATGACACAATGATGATGCAATAATTACCTTATTAATGAAAGATTAAAATAATTGATATTATAAATATCCAAATAAATGTAATTTTAGAATTTTGATGAATTAAACTAATTTTATAGGTTAATAAGACATGTTAGAGTTTATTAAATAATTTTTTTGAAGTCATCATGATGTTATGATTTTCCCAAAAACCAAATACTAAATAATGTCAAAATTGACATAATTGAGTTTTTAAAACAAATCCTATGTTATTAATTGATATAATATTCCTAAAAATATTTGGTTTGGCCAAAGTACTTATATAAGGTTATATATATTAATAATGAAGCACTTGGGGTTCTCTTGGCTTATTATAGTAAGTTTATTAACAATATAATATAAAAATACAAAGAGACATGGTAAATGACAAACTATTTAACTAAGAGTTAAATCTAAAAGATAAGGTTAATATGGTGGCTGAAACCTATATAAAACCTATTGGTTGTGAGTTTCTCAACCCATACCCACCTTAGACTCTAAATAAATCATTTTTAATCCATTCACTACAAGAAAAACTCACTCTAGAGGTGGTTATTTTTACATTTAGCGGCGGTTTAAACCGCCGCTACATGGGTTAACAGCGGTTTGCAGAAAGTGTCGCTAAATTTGGTTCCAGAAAACTATTAGCGGCAATTTTTTCCATTTAGTGGCGGTTTAAGAAAATCTTCTTATCTTCCTCATTTCTCGGTGGTTCTCGTGACATTAGTGGTAGTTTTTAAGAGCCCGAGATTTTATTTTATTAGCGGCGGTTATAACCACTCCTAATAAAATAAAATCCCGGGCTCTTAAAAACCGCCGCTAAAGTCACGAGAACCGCTGTGAATGCACGCGGGTGATGCGACTCTGTAGTGGCGGTTAAAACCACCACTAAACGTAGAAATAATTACGTTTAGCAGTGGTTTTAACTGCCACTACTATCTTACCTGTATACTATTAGCGGCGGTTAAAACCACCGCGAAAAGCTGACCATAAAAAAAAATTTGCTGCTTCCACTACACCACTACCCTGAAAAAAAAATCAAACCAGACACAATATCATAAACTAACATCAACTCAATGAAGTGTTGGACCTTTCAAGGATGTTTTTGGATATATTCATGAATATTGGACTGGGTTTATGGCCACCCATGGTGTGTTCCAATCCCTTGAAAATGTGAATTTAGTTATTAAATGATAAATTGAAGGGTTTATGAGATTAAACCAATTATAGATATTTTTATAATGTCAAAATGGAATAAGTGGTTGTTTATCATAACTTTTATGGTTAAATGTGTTGTGATATAACTAAGGGGATAAATAATGAATGGAAAATGTGGGAATATCCATTTTATAAGATGGAATTGAAAATATGTACAATGGTTTTTGTTATGAATTAATAGTAAAATAGAATAGTTATGGAATTATGTTAAGTGTAGTGAAAGTGATAAACTATGTGAATATTGGTGAAATGAAATAGGTTCACCCTTGATTTTATAATTTTTTAAAAAGGTCAAGTGTGTTTGACCTTGTGGAATGTGTATTGATGGATTAGTAAATGACGAGGGACATAGTAAAACCCACCCATGGGTAAGAATTTTTTTACGAGGAATTCCTTATCTTTGATGTGGGATAGATAGAAATGAAATTTGACATAATGGACTTGATATGATGTATATGGAGTTTTCTATTCTCGGATAGTGTATTGACCTGGCTTTAGAGGAACTAAAGCCTATGTGTATGATATGGTTGAACTGATTAGTGCACCACAGTATATGAATTTGAAATGATCAATGAATTACCATTGTTGTTAATAAAAATGTAAAACCCATTTATATTAATGGAATATAGGTTTGACATGGCTGAAGAAGGTTTGGTGGGATTTGATGTCATCATAAAATCAAAGGATATACAGGGTTAAATGCTTGATATTTAATTATGGAACTTGTTTACCTTTTATTCCTTGTTCATTATTTAATTGTACTTATGTATACAGTATTATTGTTATTATAATATTTATCTATTTAGACACTATTTTTGGTGTCCTATTAACCTATACTCACACCCTTTTTAGGATTCCATTGATACCTGAGTAGATCTCATGGTTGTAGGGAAGTTTAAAGGAAAAATACTTTTGATAGATAGTTGGTTTAGGATATGGTATGGAGCATGTATGAGGGAACTGGATGGAAATCTAGACCCATTTTAGGATTTTATAGGGTTTTTATTTTATTTTTTCCTTAACACATGACACTTGTATGAACTGACATGTTTACTATATTGGTTGCGGGGATTTACCCAATTTTTGTAATTGAATACATCATGCATGATTATTCTTATAACATACTTGGTTATCATTTAAATTGATTTATACTATTTTTTTATACTGGTAAAGATGGTATATTATCCCCACATACCTCATTGGACCCTCAATACTAGTAGGAAGCCTCTTGTATATGAGGAGGCATTCCTATGGTCATATGGCACATTGGTTTGGAGAACCAGTTTAGTGGAACCTAGGTAATGGCGTCACAATGTTTTATCAAAGCCATTTTATTTTCTATTGAATAATTTTTTTGAAAATTTTATATAATATTAAGGTGTTTTAGTCCTTGGTAATGTTTTTTTGTGTGATTATCTAACCCATATATGGAGGAAAACCCAGGTTCTCGGTGTGGGATTGTTGTTCTTGTTGTTTGATGTTATAGTAGGATGTTATTTCACCTTGGGTGATACGCTAGCTATGAGATATTACTATTTTCTAAGGTTTTATTCATGGAACGAAATGTAATTTTTTATATATTCATGAATAATTTTAGGAAATCAGGATTTATATAACATGAATCATATTAGGATCAAATAGAAAACAAGGTTATGTTTGTGTTATGGAAAATGAAAATCATTTTCTATTGGTTTCATAGAAAATAGTTCCTAATAAAGAGTTATCAATCCACTTGTTTTTGTGATTTACGGTGTCATAGGATACCAACGCCAGAAGGGTTTACCTTCTTGGATGATGATATTTAATAATTACATATTATAATATTAGGCATCTAGAATTTATTCAACACATCAACGATGGGTTTAACTCATAGTCATCCAAAATCTCGACTACCAATTCAAACATAGGCCTAACTGGAATGATGTATACCACACTCGAGAAATCAATACATAAAAGGAAACATCAGAAATCAATAAAATGCATAAAAGGAAACATGATAAATCAAGGAAATGTTAGGACATGAAATTTTTTGGTGGCAACTATGTGCCACACATGGTACATATACAAACCAACTGTTCCCGTATTTGTTCAACACATAAAAAATACAACTACTTAGGGTCCGATGATGCATCGTCACCCTATCCACTTCTATCTCCACTTTCTGCTGTCACCTGTAAGAACATTATATTGAAAATTAAATATTGTTTCATATTTATATTAAAACTTAAAAGCAATGAAAGTTTGAAAACTACATGATTTTTATTTTTTGTGATTTACCTGCTGACCACCAGTCGATGCACTACCACTGGGGGCATATCTGCTCATCTGCTGATGTATATCAGTCATCACTTTCTACAAAGAAGATATCTGAGCCCCCTGATCTTGAACTGTGGTTCGTAGAGAAGTAATCTCCCTCTGAGAATATTTGGGTATGGACTGACTATAACCAGGAGTATATGCAGTTGGAATACCTAGTGGCATGCTAAATACCTCAGATGGTACGGGTCCAAAACCCATCCCGTGCACTCTACCATGATGCTCCTTCCCAAGGACTTTAGCAACTGGGTTATCCTAGGAGACTGAGTAGGACTGCCCAGTATTGACATCCCATAGTTCTTTAATTTTTACCTATAAATAAAATATCAATATATATTAACACAGTAAAAACTGAAAATAAGTTATTATAATAAAAAATTGACTTCATACCCCAAATTTTTTGGCAGGCTCATTAACAAAACTTCCATCTGACTTTTTGTGAACATCCAACCACAGTTCAGTTCGGGATGCTTCATGCCCTAAACTCTGTGACTGCATTAAGAAAAGGTAAATCAACAATTCAATATATTAAACAGATAATATTTGTCTTATAAATATTTAAAATAATTAAAACATTACCATTGTCGTTCGGCTTCTAGAAAATCTTTTGGAGCCCACAGTGTGATAGATGACTTGCTTAGCCCGGTTTGATGCATTTTGTCTTGAGAGATCCTGAAATAAAGAAAATACAATTTAAAAGTAATGTATTGAATGTCATATCATCTTCATATAAATGTATAAATGTAAAATGAGGATCATATAATAATATATATTTCAATACCATCTGCTTCTCATCATGATGTCTGTTAACAAAAACTTTCCACTTTTCTTTCGGTACCCCACTGGGTAGATTCTCATACATTTGTTGCATGGTCAATGAAGTATCGTTGACATTACACCACAATCTCCATTTGAAATCTTTCCATTTCTTACCAAGATTTTTCAACATCCACTTCCATGCCATCACATCAACAACTATAAAGTGGAAGAAAATCTCTATATAGAAATTTATTTTGAACATATTAGTAACATGAAATTGAATTAAACCATTATTTAATAAAATTAATTTTATTTGGGAATCAAAAGCTTAATTTTTCCAGCTTGGAGGCATATGTCTCCAATCATCATAAGAAATAGGAAGGGAAATGAGCTCCGCTGCCAGCTGGCCTAGAACCTGTCCAAGTAACCCCACGACGTCATCCGTAGGGACCCCATAAGAATCAAATGGCACGACTACCTTCTCGCCAATCATATTCCAAACAGCTGAACTTTTTATGTTTTTCTCCATGGTTTCATTTTTTTCATCTTCAATGAGAAAAAAATTAGTATAAACAAAATGCAATAAATTTATTTAATTAAAATTTGTACCTATGACAGTGACACTCCAGTATGTCCGTGATGAACTGGAAGGGGCGTGTCGCCGCCCCACTGATGAGGATTCTGAAGGGGGATTCGATGACTCAGGCTCTAATGGGACACCCACAGATGGTGTGAGAGATGGTGCAGGGGGAGATGGTGTAGGGGTGTATGCAGCTGGTGCCTTAGATGTCGTGGGGAGGGATCCAGATAGATCATCAGCTGTCGAAGAACTAGATGAAATAGTGTACCGCTTTTTCCTTGGCATTGCTGTCATTTAATCAAATAAAATTTAGTTCAGAATATATATTTCAAAAAAATTATGTAGAAAAGAAAATTAAAAATGATAATAGATGCCCAGTACTAGCAGACAAAATTATATAACAATGATAATGAATGACTGCAGAAATGAAACAAGTGGTTGCTAAATGAATAAGTAATTGTACATAAAATCATTTCTCCTTTAATCATGTCGGTTTACTGCTCCATTGCTTCATTCACTTCATTAATCCTTGCTAGACTAATATTTTCAATATCATGATGGGAAAATAATTCTGCTTCCTGTTATTGATGAAATTCAATTTCAGAGGCCAAATCTTCCACTTAATCACCCATATCATACAGATATCTTTGTATTACATGAAAAACTACACTCCAACCTTCATCCACAACATCATTAACATAATATAACATTTTTTCTTCTGATGATAAGATATATGGATCATGAAGTTCACGATCACCAACATCCATCAAGCGAGAGAAGTTCACAGAAGTAAATTGTAAGGAATCTCTTTTAACACCTCTGATAATATCAACCCATTTTCATTTGAATAAAACAACAGAAAAATGTCTGTGGTAGTTTAATTCAATAATATCATGCATCTTTCCATAGTATCCCACTTCAGCAAATGTAAATATACCACTATTCTGTGTTTTCAAACCCACTTCTCAATCGACTGTACAAAATCTACATCCATTCACATTATAAGCGTCGAACTTTCTAACTTGTTTTATAGGACCTCTAGCAAGAAACTTCAAATATTCTGACAAGTATGATCGAGTATCAGTATTCATGATATGAAAAAAGAAATATTATTTAATAGATTTACAAAATGTATGTGTCAAACTAATATTCATATTTATTGCAATATTTATGAACTTACACATCGTGCAAACCACTCTACAAGATCTTTATTCACAGATTTCGTTATATATTTCTCATTTTGTGTTTGTCCTCTCATTCATCTCTTTGTTTTTATCCTCAACTCTTCAATAAATAGATCTGCAATTTCATTATTCAGTATCACATATCTATGTTCCTGTAATAATTCCAATTCTGTCAGTGTCATATTTGAGGTCCTTCCAACTGATCGGCCAACAACAGGAAATATTTTTGATTTTTGATGCATTTGAGATTGAGTTGATGTGTCGTCAACATGCCCAACTTGATTAAATCTTGTATCAATATCATCCAAATATCTGGAACAAAAGGTAAGACACTCCTCAGCCAAATAGCCTTCAACAATAGAGCCTTCTGGTTGAGCTTTATTTCTCACGTATGCTTTCAAATTCCCAAGATATCTATGAAATAAAATAATAATATTATGAATTTATTTAAATGCCAAAAATTGTTTACTTAAATTAAAAATATATAAATAAAATACCTCTCAATTGGATACATCCATCGATAATGAACGATGCCTCATAATTTAGCTTCCTCAACCAAATGCACAGTTAAATGCATCAAGACAGTAAAAAACGATGGAGGACAGATCATATCCATTGTACAAAGGGTCAATACAAACCTCTCCTAGAGGCTATCAAGCTGAAATGAATATAGATATTTCTCACATAATTGCCTGAAAAATGTGCAGAATTGGAGTACAATAGTAGTAACATTTTTAGGTAATAATGTACGCAATGTCAATGGTAGTTACTGTTGTAACAAAATATGTGAATCATGACTTTTCAATCCATGTAACTTACAATTATTAAAGTCAACACACCTTGAGATGTTACTCGAATACCCATCAGATACCTTCACATTCTTTAAAATTCTAAGGAATGTATCTTTATCCCTATTTTTCCTTGCAAAAATGGCCGGAGCATACTTTTCATTCTCATCTGGCCAGAGATCATGTTTTATGTTCATTACTTGAAAGTCTTTGCGAGCATTGAGATGATCTTTCAACTTTCCATGATCATTAATTAATGTGAAAATAAAATTATCACATACATTCTTCTCAATATGAATCACATCAAGATTATGCCGCAACAAATTAAATTCCCAATATGGGAGTTTGAAGAATATATTTTTTTCTTCCATTGTTGCGTTATGATTTCACCTGATGATGCACTTCAGACCTGTTTTCTGCTATCATTCAAATGATTAACCTTCCCAAATTCTGTTTCAATATTTTCAAGCTATGTCAATATTTCAGAACCAGTTAACAACTTTGGAGGTGGTATATGATCTATGGAACCATTTAATTTTGATATGTTCAGCCGAAATCTATGGGATGCATCAAGAAATATCTGACGGCACAAGAAGCACCATTTTCTACTATGAGGTAGCCGTTTGGGCTCAAAATCAATGTTACAAACGGGACAATCCAAACCCATGTAAGTGTTCCAACCAGATAAATTCCCAAGCCCAGGTAAGTCACTAATGGTCCACATTAAAGAAGCATGCATTTTGAACATTGTTTTCGAAGAAGCCTCAATTGTATCAACATCGTTGCTCCATAACTCCTGCAATTCATCAATCAAAGGATGAAAGTATACATCAATATCATTTCCAGGAATTTGTTTTCTAGGAATAATCATCAAAGTGATAAAATATGTTTGTTTCATACACATCTATAGAGGCAGATTATAAGGGATCAAAATAACTAGCCAAATTCTATAACTGGTACTCAAAGTCCTAAATGGGTTGAATCCATCGGCCTCCAATCCAAAAACGAACATTCCTAGGATCAGATGAGAAATCTAGATGTAATGAATCAAATGTCTTCCGTGATTGGGAATCTTGTGGATGTCTCATTAACCCTTCATTTTTTTATCTATAGAATTCCACTTTATGTGTTCGATAGTTTTCGATGACATGAATAATCTTTGCAATCGAGGATTCAAGGGAAAGTTATGAAAAACCTTTGTAGGTGTGTTCCTTTTCTTCTTCTCCATGAAATTATGTTCATTCAGACTTCCAACATCACCCTTTGACTGCCATCGAGAAGAAGATCATTTCTTTCAATTCTGCCTACTTGAATCCCCTCCCCAACAAAGAATACAATCATTGGGACACACATGTATTTTTTTTACAATTCAGACCATGCTTGTTAACATCTTTTTTCATATCTTAAAAAGATTATGGGATTTTTGCTTCAATAAATGCATCAAGAATCAATTCCAATATCATAGACATTGCCTTATTTGTAATTCCACATAGACATTTGATATGGTACAACTTCTGAAAAAATGAAAGCTTTGAATATTTCAAACACCCGCTATACAACTCTTGATTTCCATCATTAAATAAATCATGAAACACATTTTTCTCAGTGAAGTTTTCTCTTACATTTGGATCCACAGAATCAAGAGGAGGATCCAATGATATATTACAATCTTGATCTTCTTGTGTTATAGTTTCAAAAACATCACTTGTCACATTGCAATTTGTAGCACCCTCTTATGGTTGTTCTGATATGTTTTGATGCTGATAGTGGTGTCTTGTAGTGCCAAATGCATCATTTATGAGGTTTTTCATTTCATTTTCCATTGTTGATGAACTTGGGACCTCATTCTATGGATTAACATCAGCACTCAATCTTTTCGTAACATTCGATTCTCCATGCCAAACCCAACAAAAATATTGACCAGGGAATTGCTTCAGTATTAAATTTTCATAAACTTCATATCTCTTCAACCGTTTTCTAAATTTACATTTAGGACATGGACATCTTATTCTTCCTTCAATGAATCGATTAGAAATTTCAAAATCTAAAAACTCATTCAAACCCTTAACATACTGAGGTGTGTTCCTCGGTAATGTGATCCAGATTTTATTCATGTATATCACAATGTGCCTACAAAATTATAAAAAAAATCAAAACACACAGTGACTACTAAATAGAGAAAGAGATTCATATATATGATAGTGTATGATTACAGAAACATAATATAATAAAGATGATCCCATGAGTTAGATATGAACCTTCTATTGTTTAGGATAGGGGAAGTTTCTTTGTTAAAGAGAAACAATGTGCTAACAATACCATATTACTCAATTACCACATGGTCAATACTAAAAGTTATGCTAAACAGTATTCCTATCATGTTTCTCCCAAATCTCCAAAATTTCAACCCTTGAATTTTGAAATCCTTTATAGAATCAAAATATAATATTAGATAACAAAAAGTAACATAAGAATAACTTGGTTGGAATCACAGTTCATGAGGAGGCTATATTCTTGGACTACCTATTGCTCTCAGGAAGTGAGAAAATGATGGATAAGAGCATATAAGTTCCATTAATTGAACCCAATTGTGCCCAAGCCATAAAAGAGTTGGATAAGAAACTCCACTTTATCAATATTCTCCTCTATCCCCATGATGATAGAAAAAAATTGGCACGAAACACATTGTTGGCGCCAAAATATTGCATGAAATGAAGGGATGAAAAAGAAGGCTGGCACGCTGCCTCGCGAAGCACCGTCACGAAGCACCGGCGCGAAGCGCCCCGAGCATCGCGGTCTCGTGAAGCTCCAGAGGCGGTAACTCTCTGCAAACGCATTTTACGTTCGTGAGCACGCCGCGAAGCTCCAGAGGCGGTAACTCTCCGCGAACGCATTTGACGTTCGCAAGCCCGCCGCGAAGCTCCAGAGGTGGTAACTCTCCGCGGACGCTGTTGACGTTCGCGAGCACGCCACGAAGAACCGGAGGCGGCGTGCGAGTTCTGCTTCACGACGCCCCTTGCCTATAAATACTGGACCCCCCCTGAGTCCCGAGGACGGACAATCCGACCTTTCGGCTTCTCCTCTCCCAAATCGCGAAGCACACTTTGCCCCGGGAATCATGAGCTCCGCGAGGTACTTCTACTTCGCGATACGCCTTTGCTTTGTCTCGTTTTGAGCCCCTCTTCCGAGAGGGATTCCCTTCGTGAAGCTCAAGGGCATTCGCGAAGGAAGGGGATTCCCAAGGGAACCCGGGCAGCCGCGGAGCGTTTATGATTCACGAAACACCCAACCCATACTAGTGATCTCTATGCTAAGGTAGGATCACTACACATCGCGAAGCACACTGCTTCGCAGAACCCTACTTCGCGAGGCACCTCTTCTTCGCGAGGCAGTGCTCCGCGAACACTGTTCCACTTCGCGAAGCACCTTCCACTCACACCTATTCCCCATGCTAAGGCCAAGGCACTCCACTTCGTGAAGCACACTCCTTTGCTTAGAAATTCCTCTTCCCGTGCGACCCTCCAGGTTTGCACGATGTGATTTCAAAGTCCCATGGACAATACCACCCGTAGCGTTGCTTTACCTAATGCTTCTTCGCATAGGCACGCTAACAGCTATTGCTTCTTCGCATAGCCACGCTAACGTGGACCCCTTGATGGTTCACTCCACAACCCCCCTTGACTATGGACTTACTGGTACCTTCCCTTCCCCAAGGACCAGAGGGTACCAGTTATGTAAGTCCTAGGGGTGCGGAGTGAACCCACCTCGTCCGAGCTGCAGGACGTTAAACTGCCAAGCACCATGTCCTCAACACATGACGCTAAACTGTGACCCGACCTCATGCCTCTCACAAAGGGTCCCCCCAGCTCGAACATTTTTTATGCCACTCGTCTCCACGGGGGTGGAATCACCCATCTACAAGGGATGATATCCTCTTTATTGGAGTGGCGTATGTTCTCAAGAGAAGGGCGACCCTAGTTCCCCAACAGATGGCTGCACCCCTGCATCTCCGTACTTCCCCACTACCAAGGTCAGTGGAGGGCGTGATAAGGAACGAGGAACCTCCCATCATTGGTCCCGAGTCCCTCTTTCGTCGCGCTTTGTCGCACTCCGGGCTTCCATCCTGGAGTAAGTCCCAGCACCATGGGCCACCTAACACGTAAGCCCCTCTTCACTTCTCACGGACGCATCCTTCGTGACGTGATCGTCAAGTCCTTGCAACCTCTTATTTCTCACACCGAGCATGACTCATGTGGGCTTAGAGTGAGCACCGACCCTGACCCCCACCCATAGCGAACTACGAGGACTTTGATCCATGTCAAGGCATGGTACGTAGGAAGCCTCCATGAGGTTCAAGCCACATTGCTTGGTTTTTCATTCACGTCGAGTTTCGCCCTCGTCCAGCATGACGTTAAACTATATGCCCCTTGTCCCGCATGACATTAAACTGCACACCCATTTGAACTACGAGGTCTTTGATCCATGTCAAGGCGTGGTACATAGGAAGCCTTCCTGAGGTTCAAGCCCACCCATCATCCAATTCACGTCGAGTTATACCTTCATCTATCATGACTTTAAACTACATTCCAGTCCGACATCAAACCATTGTGACTAACCCGAACTATGAGGTCTTTGATCCATGTCAAGGCGTGGTACGTAGGAAGCCTCTACGAGGTTCAAACCCACCATCCGGTCATTCCGACCTCATTCACGTCGGTTCACCCCCGTCCCACATGACGTTAAACTGTATTTCACAACCCAAACTACGAGGACTTTGATCCTTGTCAAGGCGTGGTATGCAGGAAGTCTCCCTGAGGTTCAGGGCCAACAATCATTGGCCCAGACCATCTCCTTGTCGGTGTGCCAAGATCCCCCCCCATTTTCACCCGAACTACAAGGACTTTGATCCATGTCAAGGTATGGTACGTAGGAATCCTCCCAGAGGTTCAATCCCATCTCCCATTGGACCAAGGTCCATCATTTACGTCGGTTCGCCGACACCCATCGCCCGTCGTTCATTCACGTCACGGATCACTACCGTCCTGCATGACGTTAAACTGTATTCCATCAATCCTTTGAACTACAAGGACTTTGATCCATGTCAAGGAATGGTACGTAGGAAACCTTCCCAAGGTTCAAGCCCACCACTAGTGGACCCACGGGTCTACTTTCACATCGGTTCACCGATAAAACCCTTTGAACTACGAGGTCTTTGATCCATGTCAAGGAATGGTACGTATGAATCCTCCCCGAGGTTCAAGCCCATCTCTCATCAGACCAAGGTCCACCTTCACGTCGGTTCGCTGACAATGCCCATCGGACCAAGGTCCACCTTCACGTTGGTACGCTGACGATGCCCATCGGACCAAGGTTCACCTTCACGTTGGTTCGCTGACGACATTCATCGGGACAAGGTCTACCTTCACGTCGGTTCACCGGCACCATCCCGAACTACGCGGACTTTGATTCCCTACCACAGGGATACATAGGAAGCCTCTTCAAGGCTCAAGCCCAACTTCACTGTCTCCCTTGCGATGGTCCCATTTCATTCCCCCTCCACTCCATTCATCCACATATCACCCATCCCGATTCTCGCCCAGACTATCATATCCCGGTGAGACCATGTCGGTACGCTCCTCCTCACAGCCGCCCATGGGCTGGCCCCGATATCGGCATCCCTTCAAGGGAAATCCCTCAATCCGATCTATTCTAGATAATGCTATGATCGGGCTGATCCTTCTCCGCTAGACGTTAAACCCGCGGCATACCCTGTGTTAAACACGGGAAGCTAAGGAAAACCTCAGATATGTGTCTATGGCATATAATTCCCCGCGCTCGATGTGGGATGCCTCGGGCTTCCACGCCCTCGAGAAGCCCTGTGACCAGGGATAATAGATAGACATGCCAGGTTCCCCAGCATCCAGACATGCTACTGATGCCTCAACGTGACTACTCCCCCGACTGAAGGTTGCTGCCCTGACTGGACCCTTTGGAATGTCCCGACAGAAGCAGTGTAATTAACTGGCGTCCATGGAAACATGGCACTATGAAGAGTTTCACGAACTACGTATTAAATCTATGAGGGAGACCCGGACTAGGTGATGAGTTTTGAGGAGGAATCCACAAAAGGAAGAACCAACATCCCATCATCCCGTTTGGATCAAGGAGAAGACGTCCCTGAATAAGGAGCGAATGCCGCCCGCCTTTGGAAAGCGGGAATGCGGGGCAACAAGCGCAGTGCGTCCTCCCCCGCAGACGGATGGATGTGCGCGCCCCGACGAAAGCGTCGGAAACAGAAATGGTGAACCCGACGTGAAATCATTCTCCTCAATATGGAGATTAGTAGCGTTTGAGACACCAATAGATTGACGTGTCACCGGATCCAGATATCCGGTGCCTGGTCCCATTAAGCAAATAGCGGGCCTGTCGTGAACCTCACCGGAAGTCGGGGCAGTAGAACGTGGGGCACTCCGTTCTGCAGCGTGTTGGCATGGATCCTTCTTGCAGACGTGGAGAATGGAAGGATGCTGGGGCACTGGCTGTCAATCCTTTTCCTCTCAGTGCTGATGAGTTGATCCCTTCGTTTCTCAGGAACCAGGTTGCTGTTACAGAGACGCGATCACTGCCTGCTAGCCTATGTAGGGGCAGGGGAAACATCGCCACAGCCACCCCACATGGCGTCGCTACTGCCACGATGGCTGCCACATCACGGAATACGGGGCACCCACGTCCCATTTCCCCATCAGAGGCCATCCAGCGAAGGGTGATCAACAACCTCGTGCGCAGGTACGAGGAGGAAGGGGTCATCCCAACTCGGGATATGGCCTGCCTGGACCTGGAGGCATCCAGGCCCCGCTGTCAACGCTGCCCTAACAGGCCGCGCAGGGAGCCCCTGCTCCCCATCACAACATTCAACCGTTTCGGGAGGCTATCCCCAGAATGCCTTGACAACTCCTCGCCTTACGCTGATGAGGCGGGCGCCGTCCGACTCAGCCCGATCAGGGTCCCGACCCAAGGGCTCTAGGCAAGAGCTCCCGCCCGGCCGCGTCAGCACCGCCGTCCGACTCCGCAGGAAGAGCAGGCAGGCCATGCCCCTGCACCACCTGCACCCGCTCGCCTGACCCAACGTCAGCGCCGGGCCCGGGCTGAGGACGCTCGCCCAGATGCGTCAACGTCAACAGCTACAGTGGACCGCGCCACCTCCAACATGCATCATGAAGTCCCTGCATACACTGAGCAGGGGCACTCTTTCACCCAACCAGGATCGAGACCGCAATCGCCCCACGAGCAGGCTGGGTTGACTCTCCGGGTTGCAGGCCCAAGTGGTGATCGCCGTGAACTAACCCACGGTGATGTCACCCCGTACCACTACTCCACAGAGCATGGGCCTTACCCTCTCTGAAGCTCATCATGGAGGTATGCCTCGTGCTACCCACATCCCGAAGGAAGACCTGCCCCGTGACAGTGAAGCTCGACGCGGAAACCTTTCCCGCGCCCACTATACAGGGTATGGAGTTCATCCTCCTGCCCCCGACCGCCGATCTGAAGGCACCGTCCATCTGGTCCTTCTCCAACGTGGGGGCCCTCCCTACGTCCTCTCTGAAACCGACAAAGGTCCTCCTCACCCCAGCAACTCGAGGAGTGAAGGTCAGCCTTGCTCCACTCGCATCAACCATGGAGGTCCTCCCCATGCTCCTGCCGATTCCAACAGAGGCTCCGCCCACATGGGTGCTATCCATGGAGGTCCTCCCCATGTACCCTTCGAAATTTGCCCTGGTTCCTCTCCCACCTCGGCTCTCTCGAGTGGGGGCCCTCTCCGCCATAGCGCCAGGGCCGCCCCGAGACTGCATGATAGGGATCAACCCTGTCCCGAAGAGCCACCCCGGGGCAGGAGAGCAGGTCGTCGCCGCCACAAGAAGAATCCTGGGAAGGCCCAGGTGGAGATCAAACCTGCCCACTTCTCCGACTCTGAAGAGGAATGCGACTCAGCGATGGAACCTTCTCCCCGCTCCTTCGTATCAAGGAACAGGGCAGGAACCAGACACGTTAGCCTCATTCTCCCGGAATATGAGGTCCACCATATTCCCATATCTCTCCACAGGTACATCTAGGAGGAAGAAATCTTGGGAATTCCATGCGTCTCGACCGCGCAATCACCGCCACTATCACCAGAAGCGCCCTCTACCTCTACCAGAGACCACATAGAGCTATTTTGGGGGCCAACGACGGTAGAGCGACGACATGACCGGTCGCCGGTAGCCGCGATTCCTATGTCGGAAGCTATGGCTATCAGCCCATCGTATCGTGACGTCGTGGCCAGGTCACCTTACTCTTCGGAGGATGGCCCAGAATTCAGCGGCCAGTCAGCTCGTTCACCGTATTCTCCGCCGCCGAGTTTGCTATCCCAGAGGTCGGCCTCGGTACCGCTACCGGTCCCTCAGCCTCCCCCGGTTGATGAATGGGGAAATACAGGGCCAGACCCCGAGTCCGAACCCAGGAGCTTCTGGAGTATTCTTGCAGCGGATTACTTCCTGGAGAAGTTCTGGCCGATGGCGGTGCTGAATTTTCGCGCACCAGAGTTCCTTACCCCTGAAGAAGTGGGATGATTTTGTCGAACCCTATGGGAGACACACTTTCGCCTTCGTTACGAATGGGTGGTGTACCCCAGAAGTCGAGAGCACTTCAAAGAAATCGGCGAGTAGTGCCGCCTGATCGATTCGGCCGCACTCCTTGTGGCCCAGCACCCCGAGTCGCCAGGCCGTCAGAGCGTCCTTCAACGGAAATGTGTTCAGAGTTTTAAAGCACTCCGCAGAATCGTCAGGGAAGCTACCCCCCATGTGTAAGTCCGTGGTTGGGGACACTATGCCGCTCTCCTCTTAGACCCTATCCGACGACAGCCCGATTCACTATGCGACATCGAGGACATGCCCTCGAGAGGGGTTGCGGTCCACATGGCCGACGTAGTGGGCAAGGAAGAAGAGCTTGAATTCCTTGATGGAGACTTACCCCCCGAGGGCATACCGCCAATATTGGACCCATCAGGGAGGGTTACCCGTCAGTAGAGGAACCTGCTAGGACTCCCCGTACCCAACGAGTCGCTGGTACTCGGTCGAAATAACGGCAAGGGTAAGGAGCGTGTCGGAACTATCAAGAACTCCGACCCGTCTGCCTCTATGTAGAAAACGGACGAAGACCCCGAGAAGGCCATGTTACGCCAGCAGCTTGCTAAGCAGAAGAGGCTAGTTGATGAACTCTTGGCTGAGCGAGCCACAGAGCGGCGACCCGACTATGGTAATCCCAGGCCGGGGCAGCAGGGGCAGGAACAATTTCCCCCCAGTGAGATGCCTCCGGGAAACCTTGATCATGCTACTCCCGCAGATAGGGAAGAAGCTGGAGCTTATGGCAAGAGGGCGCGATACGTCTCGCCAAACCCCCCCGAGCGACGGGGCAATCTGAAGAACCCAGTCCGGGTTCCCCCAGTCACCCCACAGGTCGTTCCGCCAGTTGATCCATGAGCTGTCGAATCCATCTACCATGTTGAAGAACCTGGAAATTCAATTGTGGTTAGGTATCCCCGTCAATATAGGGACCCCCACCCGGATGATCTTATTACGGCACTCACAGCCCGCCTCGAAGCATTGGAAACACGGCAGGTGGCGGTCCCACCGGATGGAAAGCCTTATCCCACGTGGGTGGATGATATTACCGCACCTCCGGGTTTTGGGAACCCCACTTTTTCGCCCTTCAACGGGACAGGAGACCCACCACAGCACTTGGCACATTTTTCTTCCAGGTGTGGCCCCATGCTGGGGACCCCGGATCAGCAAGAAGCCTCCAAACTCTGGTGTTTCATACAGACATTGGAAGGTCCAGCATTCATCTGGTACATCTAGCTCCCTATCGGATTGGTGACCGGTTGGGAGGACCTCCGCCGGTAGTTCCTGTACCAGTTCAGCTCCACCACGCAGAAGACCAGCATTGCAGACCTCTTCAAGTGCAAGAAAAGGCCTAATGAGTGGGTTGCATATTTCATCGCCTGGTGGAAGGGACTTACGTATTCCCTCGATATGCCATTGACTCAGGAGAAATTACGGACTATGTGTGTGGGGAATGTCAAAACGGAGCTGGTACCCTCCTTGATTACCCAGAACTACCCTAGAGGGTTCAAAGATTTCTCAGATAAGGCTTAGTGGCTTGAGGAAGCTCTGCAACAGGCTAGTCAGGCATGTTTGTTGCCCCCTATGATCCCAGCCAGGAGGACCGCTGGGACTGAACCCGCCGCGGTGGCCCAAATAGAAGCCCATAGGCAGCTGGAATTACTGCCGGCGGCACCATCCCAGCAACCCCACAGAGTTCCTCCACCTCAAGCACAGGCTCCTGCCCAGCAGCGACCGCCTCAGAACCGACAGGTTCCCCCGCGCAATGCGCCACCGCCACCCAGGTGAGACAATCAGGAGCTGCCTCCTCGGCAAGCCCCTCATTAAGGTCAGGCCCCCAGGGCCCCCTATCCGGAAAGAAGGCACCATACTTATTCATTCAATGAAAATCAGGTCCCTGGCTACTTTCGAAGTGCTCTAAAGCAAGGGATTGTGCGCCTGCCCGAGTGCAGAAGGCCGAAAAAGGCGAATCTCACCGATCACCCCAACTACCGCCCTTCTCATCGGATTTTGGGGCACACCCTCAAGCAATGCTATGTGTTTAAAGACGGGCTTCAAGACCAGGTCAACAACAACATAGTCAAGTTGGGCCCGACACCATCACAAGTGGCAGGTGTCTTTACAGGGTCAGAGATCGGTAGCGACAGCGAAGGTGAGTGGCAGCAGGTTCCCAGTCGCGGATCCCGGAAATACGACGATTGGATGGCTCGAAAAACCGTCGTCCGTGCCCATGGTATTATCCGGGCACTCCTGAAGCAGCCGGAACCTTCAGAAGAAGTAGCCGGTACCTTCGCACCGTCTTCACAGTCGACCTCTTCCCAAAAGGGCAAGCAACGACGACGCAAGAAGAAGCAACGCGCACCGCTGTTGCCGTCGTCATCCCGCACTCTCGGCGACTTTATGACCCCTAAAATGGGGATTCCTCCCAGGATCCGCCCAGTGGTGGATGACTCCTCGAGCGACATCCAGGGGTACGCTTCGGTTAACACCGTGGAGCTGGTAAAGCCCTATATGACTCCCGACGAGGGGGAACGCCAGGCGGACCTCCCCAATGTTTCCAGCCGACGTCAACGTCAGCAGAATCGCAACTGCGCCGGTCATCGAGTTATGTCAGCAGGCACTTTCAGCCAAGCCGTGCATGCTACTGAGACTAGACAACATGCTCAGCATAGAGCTCAGAACGCGCAACCCCATCTAACGCCCTCGGCTCTACCTCCACCGCCGTTTGTGCTACTAGATCAGGGAGAGATGCCTCGTTCATATCACAGTCAGTCTTGCCCGGCTACAGGCCAGCCTCCGCTGTCCAATCCTAGTCCGACGACTACTCTCCAGGATTCAACTAGTAGGCAGCAGGATGTACCCAGTACTAGCCGATCACCGGTTCAACCGGTAGGACCCGCTATGCCTCCAAATGCCGAACGACCTCCTGTAGGAAGAGGTTCACGTTTGACACGAAAGTATGATGTCCTGAAGCACCTGGCCGGAATTCCGGAAAGGATTTCTATCATTGAGGCCCTTCGCCTGTCATTTGAAATGCGCGAGGCACTTGCCGAGGCCCTAAGGAGCCCCCTCCAGTTTGAGACGGAGGTAGCAGCTGCAGAAGCCTTCCATATCGAGATGATTAAAAACGCTGAATGTCAGGCGGTTATCTCGTTCTCCGGTGAAAATGAGGACCCTCCTCTACAGGGGCACATTCGCCCGCTGTACATCACTGGCCACTTCAATGGCGTGGAAGTCTGCCGCTGCCTCATTGACACGGGTTCCGAAATCAATCTAATTCCGACTCGGATGTTGCGAAAGCTGGGTCTGTCTGAAGGTTATTTAACTCCCTCTGACCTCAGAATCCAGGGGTACGACAGGACCGAGCAAACCCCAGTCGGCAAGATCCGCCTAAAGACTCAGATCGGTGGCTTAATTTCCAGCACCGAGTTCATGGTTGTCTCTCAAGACACCACCTACAACGCGTTTATGGGTAGGCCATGGATCCATCTGCATGCAGCGGTCCCTTCATCGTATCACCAGTGCCTCAAATACTCACTCAACGGTCGAGTAGGCGTGCTCCAAGGAGATGCGTCCCCTTTCGCTTCTTGTGAGGCCCGCTATCTGGATGCTGGTTATTACAAAATTAAGGATAAGCAAATCCTAGTAAGTGAGGATGAACCCGCCCCGGTCACAAGTGATCCCTGGGCAAGCATGGATGACACCTACATCCTCCTGATCCACCGATTGGAGGCCACGACCCCCGAAATGGGGCAATGTTTTTTTTGTTTTGAGTACACAAGGAAGGAATGTTCACGTGTCCAAGCGACGGAGGAAAATCACCTCGTACTCCTACATCAACCAGGCTCAGGTGATCCCAGAACCTCCTACCCCTGTATGGTACCAGGATGTCAAGCTTATGACAACAGCGGTGCGCCATACGTGTCTCTTCCGCCAGGCTGGAATTAACTAACTCAAGCCGACACGTCACCACTGCTTTGATGTCATCAAATGTGGCCCCTTAGGCCGAAGGCCAGATGGGATAGGGTTGAATGCCTTCATTACTATGGTTTCAATGGAGAGTGAGTCTCCTGATATGATGACCACTGCTTCCCAAGCCGACACCAGCTGCCCCTCAGGTTTTGATAGCCCAGAAGTATCTCCCATCACGGGAAATCCCCCCACGTGTGGGGAGGAAGACCTGGAGGATTCTCCCCCTACCTTTGAGGAAGGCGTCTCTACCATGGTTGATGAATTGGTACAGGTGAACCTTGGTAGCGAGGCAGATCCGAAACCCACATTGATCAGTGCAGCCATGTCCCCCGAGGAGCGGCAGTAGTACATAGACTTCCTCAAACAACACCATGATGTGTTTTCCTAGAGTTACAAAGAGATGCCAGGGCTAGATCCCCAGGTAGCCGTTCACCGTCTGGGACTCCCGGCAAAACACCATGGGTTTAATTAGCCTCCCAGGAAGATACACCCTTCTCATGGTTCTATGGTTGAGGCCGAAGTTGACAAGATCATCAAATCCAACTTCGTTAAGGAAGTCCAGTACCCCAAGTGGCTTGCCAACATTGTGCCAGTTAGGAAGAAGAATGGGAAGATCAGAGTCTGCATCGACTTCCGCGATCTTAATCGCCACTACCCAAAGGATGACTTCCCACTCCCGGTGACGAAGTTATTGATTGACGCCACGGCCGGGTTCCAAGCCCTCTCTTTCATGGATGGGTATTCTGGGTACAACCAGATCCAGATGGCCCCCGAAGACGAGGAGTCCACTGCCTTTAGGGCTCCCCAAGGCACCTTTTTCTACCAGGTTATGCCATTCGGTTTGAAAAATGCAGGTTCCACTTATCAGAGGGCCATGCACCGCATATTCAAGCCGATTCTCGGGACATTGGTGGAATGCTATGTGGATGACCTCGTATTCAAATCATGTCAGCGCCAGGACCATCTCAAAGACGTCGAGAAAGTGTTTGGTTTCCTCCGTTCCCGTCACCTAAAGATGAACCCGTTGAAGTGTGCCTTTGGGGTCACCTCTGGGAAGTTTCTGGGCTTTATTGTCAGATATCGAGGTATCGAGATCGACCCGGAGAAGATCAAGGCCATCAGCCAAATGCCTCCCCCGAGTAACATTCGGGAGCTTCGAGGCCTCCAAGGCCACTTAGCATATATATTCCAATTCATTGCGAATCTGGCCGGCAAGTGTAATCCCTTTTCCCGGCTCATGAAGAAGGGCGCCGCCAACGAATGGGATGAGGAGTGTCAGACCGCCTTCGAGGAAATCAAGCAGTATCTGATCCAACCTCCAGTTTTGATGCCACCCATCTCCGGAAAGCCACTGGTCCTTTACGTGACCACCCTGGAAAGATCCCTAGGTGCACTGCTCGCCCAGAAGAATAACGAGGGTACTGAGAACAGTCTCTACTATCTCAGTCGCATGCTTCTCGATACAGAGGTCAGATACTCCCCTATCGAAAAGAGCTGCCTTGCGATCGTATTCGCCGTGCAGAAGTTGTGACATTACCTGCAGCACCATGAGGTGCAATTGGTCTCCCAGGTAGACCCACTGAAGTACATCCTGAACCGCCCCATGCTGACTGGCCGACTAGCACGGTGGGCAGTGATTCTTCAGCAGTTTGATATCAGGTTTGTACCTCAGAAGGCCATTAAGGGACAGGAGTTGGCAGACTTTTTAGCTACCCATCCAACCTATGCGGATCAATCCCTAGACCTAGATTTTCTTGATGAGACGATCCTCTCAGTCGATCATGCTGTCCCGTGTTGGCAAATGCATTTCGACGGTGCCTCCCAGAGCCCCACCGGTAAGCGGCTCAACGATCCTAAGCTCAACAGAGTGGGCCTGGGTATTGTCTTCATTACCCCGGCGCAAGCCGTCCTGCCATACTCATTCCTATTGTCAGAAGGCTGTACGAACAACGAGGCAGAGTACCAGGCTCTCATCACTGGCCTCGAGTTGGCCCTTGAGATCCATGTGCCCCATCTACATGTGAAGGGAGATTCCGAGCTGGTAATAAAACAGGTTAATGGCAACTACGTCGTCAGGAAGTCAGAGCTTGTACCATTTCTAGAGTACACCCTCCGCCTAATGGCCCAGTTCTCTTCTCGACCAGAGGTTACCCATGTCCCATGGTCGCAGAACGGTCAAAAAGATGCCTTGGCTGGCTTAGTCGCGTCACTCGTAGAACCCGAGCAAGATGATTTGATCATACATGTGGCACACCGGAGAGTCATTGCCCCCGTCACCCAAGAGGACAATGATAGCCTACGGGTAAGTCATCTCACCGCCAGACCCTCCACGTCATGGGTCCCGGGTTCGTCAGACGCAGAGGTTGAATCCACTCCCGACTGGAGGGCACCTTTTGTCGAGTATCTCCAAAATGGTCACCTCCCGGACGACCGGGTTGAGCGCGAGCGAATTCGACGCCGCGCGCTGCAATTTACCCTCCAGAGTGGCCCCAGTCTTGAACAGATCCTTTATAAGCGGAGTTTCGATGGTATCCTCCTCTGTTGCATCCAAGGAGTAGAGATACCTCAAGTTATGCAAGAGGTTCACGTCGGTTCCTGTGGCGCCAATCAAGCTGGGCCGAAGCTGTCCCATCAAATCCGGAGGTTGGGGTACTTCTGGCCCTTTATGATCCACGATTGTATTGGGTATGCCAAGAGATTCCACGCGTGCCAAGTTCACGCCAACTTCCTGCATCGGCCGCCGGAGCCCCTCTACCCCACCAAGTACTCTTGGCCATTTTCGGTGTGGGGACTTGATGTAGTGGGACCGTATCCACTGGCAACAACCCGCCAGTATAGGTTTATCCTGACTGCTACAGATTTATTCTCCAAGTGGGCAGAGGCAGTTCCACTCAAAGAGGTCAAGGCTCGTTCCATCGTTAACTTTGTGAGCTCCAATATTATCCATCGGTTTGGGGTCCCTCATGCCGTCCTCACCGATAATGGCACCAACTTCTGAGTGGCTGAACTGAAGAAATTGTACGCCAATTACGACATCCGGTCAAACCATACCTCCTGCTACTACGCGTAGGAAAACAGACAGATCGAGGCATTCAAAAAAACCCTCTCTAACATTCTGCAGAAGATGGTTGGTCAGAACAAGAAAAGTTGGACAAACAAGATCCTCAACGCCCTCTGTGCTTATCAGACGACGACTCGCAACTCTACCCAGGTGACCCCATATTCCCTGGTGTATGGAGCTGAGGCCATCCTACCCATTGAGATCCAGCTGCCATCGTTACGCACTGCAGTTTATGATCACCAGACATCAGATGAGGTAGCGAAAATCCGTCTAGCTGAATTAGAAGCACTGGACGAGAACCGACTTCATGCCCTAAACAATCTAGAAAGGCATCAGGATAAGATAGCGAGGGCCTTCAACAAGTAGGTTCGTCTCCACTCTTTTCTACAGGGCGACCTGGTACTGGCCCTTCGAGCGCCATTGATTCCCGGTAGGAAATCTCCCAAATTAGAACCCAAATGGGAAGGGCCTTATATCATCCATAAGGTTTACCCCAATGGAGCATACTCCTTGGTGACCACGGATGGAGAGCGTATAACCCCTCCCACCAATGCCAAATTCCTCAAGAGATACTTTGCCTAGGGCAAAAGGGTCCTGCATGACCCTAAACTGCGAAAAGGTCCCGCATGACTTTAAACTGCATGTTATGGTCCTACACGACCCTAAACTGCGAAAAGGTCCCGCATGACTTTAAACTGCACATTATGGTCCTGCACGACCTTAAACTGCATCTTCATCCTGCAAGACAATAAACTGAAAAATGTTCCGAGCTCTATGACTTTAAACTAATATCTCCCCCCCATCCTTACTGCAAGACATTAAACTGCAAGTCAGTCAGGCCTTCCTGATCGAGGCTCAGCCTTAGGCCCCTTGGCCTCCTTGGGCCTATGGCCCCCCGTCCTTACTGCAAGACGTTAAACTGAAAGTCAGTCAGGCCTTCCTGACCGAGGATCAGCCTCAGTCCCCTTGGCCTCCTTGGTCCCATGGCCCCCTGTATTCACCGCGAGACGTTAAACCGCAAGCTGGTCAGGTCTCCCTGACCGCGGCCCGGCCTCAGGCCCCTTGGTTTTCCCCGAATTACCCTCTTGCGGGATTGTACGGTATGGTGTGGGATTATGTCCTCATTCGTGTCGGATTACTTGCCGTACCTTACATATCCCCAAATGAGATGCATCCTCGTCCCTCATGACGTTAAAATACATCTTAAGAAATACGTGTGGCTTGATTCCCATCTTCATGGGATACGTAGGAATTCTCGGACGCCTCGTCTTGAGCCCAGCCCCAAAATTTTCTCTTCCACTATCCCCCCCTGGGAATAGTTTCCTTGGAGGATCTCTGTGTAGCAGGGAGTAGGCTTTCTTAGCCCCGCTCATACAACCCCGCTCACACAAGGATTGTAAGGGTCACACCATGTGCCCGCTCCCGTTCTTCTATCCTTGGGCCCATGGCCCCCCGTCCTCACCGCATGATGCTAAACTGCATGGCCTTAAAGAACTACGTATGGCTTGATTCCCATCCTAATGGGATACATAGGAACGCCTGGACATTTCTTCCGTTGGCCCAGCCCAAAAGTCAGAATCTTCCCCTCGGGTCAAGACATGGCAGGGTGCACACTTTTGCCCCAACTCACATCAAGCAAGCCTCGACCCAGCTGCACATCCCCCCTGGAGATGTTTGCCTCTTTCGTGGATGGATACAGCTATGCTTCACCCACTCCTTGACTGGGATTCCATCATTTTTCACACCCGGAGGGACCCCCAAGAACGACCTGGATACCATGCCCAAGGGATCTCCTACCAAAACGGGCCAACGACCCCGAGGGTTTTCAAGAAACAAGACGATACAAGTCCCGCATTGCGAATTCGGTCAGCGGTCGACGCTCATTTGTTGCTCCCATAATGGGTCACCAAAAGAACGCTGTGTTTCGAACATGGTCAACAGTGTCCTGGATCTACGGGCCCACCCCAAGATGTCCCAGAAAGCGAGTGCAGTGATTCGTTCTGCCCCATCCTGAAGTGACGAACTTCCCCCTGGGTGGTGCTAGTGATTTGGCCCACGGCCCCGATTCCCCATAGGGGTGTACGGTGTGGCATGGGACTACGTCCTCCTTCACGTCGGGATCATGTACCATGCCGTACGCCTTCCCTTACGAGGACCAGCCTCAGGCCCCTTGGCCTCCTTGGGTCCCTGACCCTCGTCCTCATGTAAGATGTTAAACTGCAGACCAGTCAGGCCTTCCTGATTGATGCCTGACCTCAGGTCCCTTGGCCTTCTCAGGACCCTCCGCCCAACCTCTTACCCGGGGTGTACGGTGTGGCGTGGGACTACATCCTCCTTCACGTCGAGATCATGTACCATGTTGTACGCCTTCCCTTACAAGGCCCAGCCTCAGGACCCTTGGCCTCCTCGGGTCCCTGACCCTCGTCCTCATGTAAGACGTTAAACTGCAGACCATCAGGCCTTCCTGATTGATGCCTGACCTTAGGCCCCTTGGCCTTCTCGGGCCCCTCCGCCCAACCTCTTACCCGGGGTGTACGGTGTGGCATGGGACTACGTCCTCCTTCACGTCGAGATCATGTACCATGCCGTATGCCTTCCCTTACGAGGCCCAGCCTCAGGCCCCTTGGCCTCCTCGGGTCCCCGACCCTCATCCTCATTGCAAGACGTTAAACTACAAGCAAGTCAGGCCTTCCTGACCAATGCCTGACCATCAGGCCCCTTGGCCTTTCCGGGCCACGGCCCAGGTCCTCTCTTATGGGAGTGTATGGTGTGGCGTGAGGTTATTTTCTCATTCACGTCGATCTCGTAATGACCACACCATGTACCTCTCCCTCCTGAGCTGTTTCGTCGATCCCTTTTAGGCAGTTCACCGATGTGCCTAAGAGTACTCTGGTTTATTACTTGGAATGCCAAGCTTTACTCGGACACGTCCACACCCGCTTTCTAGGCTTTGTGTATCCCTGCATCAGGGCTTTCATCATCTTTCACACCCGGAGGGACCCCCAAGAACGGCCTGGATACTACGCCCAAGGGCTCTCCTACCGTTACGGGCCAACGCCCCCGAGGGTTTTGGACAAAAAATCGATAAAATCCCGCGTTGCGAATATGGTCAGTAGTCGATGCTCGTTTGTTGTTCCCACTTCAGGCTAACGCGATATGGACGCTGCGTTTCCACCATGGTTAGCAGTTTTAATCTATCTCCATGCCAACCCATTAGGCCCAAAATGTCGGGTGCACAATTCACACCCTTCATCACTTCACCGTGTCCAAGTAGAGTCTCAGAACTTTTGGTACTTTTCCTCTATACACGTCTGCACGTTGGGGGAACAAGCCACGTCAAAGGTGTCCTTCAGGGCTCTCTACCAACTCCCGTTTGACTCACCCCAGTATTGCAATGAGGATACCCCCCTTGTTTCCCACACCGAGTTTAACTCACGTGGGCTTAGGCACCGTGTCAGTTTTTGTTTTCACTTAACATGAAGTCCATTTTAAACTAAAGAGAGACACTTTGAGTGGTGCCAGCCACACCGCATATTGGATTGAGACAGGGTTGACTCGTACATGTCACAAATGAATCATGGAACGTTTTCCTAAATCATAAACACATTTTGAATGCGTTTGGTCAGTTTTCCATATGTCAGTTGTTGTTTTCACTTAAAATGATGTTCATTTTAAACAAAAGAAAGACACTTTGAGTGATGCCGGTAACACCGTGCCTCTGATTGAGGAGGGGTTTACTCGTACACATCACATATGACCCATGGATCGTTTTTCTAAAGTATCAACACAATCATAATGCGTTTGGTCAGTTTTCCGTATGCTAGTTGTTATTTTCACTTAAAATGTTGTCCATTTCAAATAAACCTGAGACACGTTGAGTGGTGCTGGCCACACTGGGCCTTGGATTGAGGAAGGGTTGACTCGTACACATCACAAATGATCCAAGGATAATTGTACTAAAGTATAAACACAATCCGAATGCGTTTGGTCGGTTTTCCATATGTCAGTTGTACTTTTCACTTAAAATGTTATCCATTTCAAACAAAAGTGAGAAACTTAGAATGGTGCCAGGCACACCACACCTCATATTGAGCCATAGTTGACTTTTACACATCAAATATGACCCATGGATCATTTTGATAAAGTATCAACAAAATCCGAATGCGTTTGGTCAGTTTTACGTATGTCAGTTGTTCTTTTCACTTAAAATCTCATCCATTTTAAACAAAAGGGACACAGTTAGAGTGCTACCAGCCACACCATGCCTCAGATTTATACGGGGTTGACTCATACATGTCAAAAATGACCCATGTATCATTTTCCTATAGTATCAACACAATCCGAATGTGTTTGGTCAGTTTTCTGTATGCCAGTTGTTATTTTCACTTAAAATGTTATCCATTTCAAACAAAAGTGAGACACTTAAAATGGTGCTGACCACACCACGCCTCGAATTGAGCCTAGGTTGACTCGTACATGTCACATATGACCTATGTATAGTTTTCATAAAGTTTCAATAGAAACCGAATTCGTTTGGTCGGTTTTCCGTATGTCAGTTGTTGTTTTCACTTAAAATCCCGTCCATTTTAAACAAAAGAGAGACACTTTGAGTGGTTCTAGCCACACCATGCCTCAGATTGAGGCGGGGTTAAATCATACACGTCACATATGACCCATGGATCATTTTTCTAAAGTATAAACACAATAAAAATCCGTTTGGTCAGTTTTCCATATGTACTTAAAATGTTGTTCATTTTAAATATAAGAGACACTTTGGGTGGTTCCGACCACACTGCAACTTGGGTTGAGGTGAAATTAACTCGTATATGTCACATATGACACATGGATAGTTTTCCTAAAGTTTCAAAAGAATATGAATGCATTTGGTCAGTTTTCCATATGTCAGTTGCTGTTTTCACTTAACATGAAGTCCATTTTAAACTAAAGAGAGACACTTTCAGTGGTGCTGGCCACACTGCATCTTTTATTGAGACGGGATTGACTCGTACAAATAAAAAATGACTCATGGAATGTTTTTATAAAGCATAAAAAAATTACGAATGTGTTTGGTCGGTTTTTCGTATGTCAGTTGTTGTTTTCACTTAAAATGATGTTCATTTTAAACAAAATAAAGACACTTTGAGTGGTGCCGGAAACATCGTGCCTCGGATTGAGGCAGGGTTAACTCGTACATGTCACATATGACCCATGGATCGTTTTTCTAATGTATAAACATAATCTGAATGTGTTTGGTCTGTTTTCCGTATTCTAGTTGTTATTTTTACTTAAAATGTTGTCCATTTCAAATAAACCTGAGACACTTTGAGTGGTGATGGCCATACCGGGCCTTGGATTGAGGTGAGGTTGACTCTTACACGTCAAAAATTACTCATGGAATGTTTTCCTAAAGTTTCAATAGAATACAAATGTTTTTGGTCGGTTTTCCGTATGTCAGTTGTTGTTTTCACTTAACATAAAGTCCATTTTAAACTAAGGAGAGACACTTTGAGTGGTTCCGACCACACTGCATCTTGGATTGAGATGGGGTTGACTCGTACATGTCAAAAATGAATCATGGAATGTTGTACTAAAGCATCAACAAATTTCGAATGAGTTTGATCGGTTTTTCGTATGTCAGTTGTTGTTTTCACTTAAAATGATGTCCATTTTAAACAAAAGAAAGACACTTTGAGTGGTGCCGGCAACACCGTGCCTCATATTGAGACAGGGTTGACTCGTACACGTCACATATGACCCATGGGTAATTTTTCTAAAGTGTCAACACAATCTTAATGTTTTTGGTCAGTTTTCCGTATGCTAGTTGTTATTTTCACTTAAAATGTTGTCCATTTCAAATAAACCTGAGACACTTTGAGTGGTGCTGGCCACACCAGACATCATATTGAGGTAGGGTTGACTTGTACACATCAAAAATGACCCAAGGATTGTTGTACTAAACTATCAACACAATCCAAATCCGTTTGGTCAGTTTTCCATATGTCAGTTGTACTTTTCACTTAAAATGTTATCCATTTCAAACAAAAGTGAGACACTTCGAATGGTGCCATCCACACCACAACTTGAATTGAGCCAGGGTTGACTCTTAAACGTCGCATATGACCCATGGATCATTGTGATAAAGTATCAATAGAATCCGAATGCGTTTGGTTGGTTTTCCATATGTCAGTTGTTCTTTTCACATAAAATCCCATCCATTTTAAACAAAAGAGACATAGTTAGAGTGATAACAGACACAATGAACCTCTTATTTAGATGGGGTTGACTTTTACACGTCAAAAATGACTCATGTAACTTTTTCCTAAATTTTCAACAGAATCTGAATGTGTTTGGTCGGTTTTCCGTATGTCAGTTGTTGTTTTCACTTAAAATGTTGTCCATTTTAAGCTATAGAGAGATAGTTCCAGTGGTTTAGGCCACACCGCGCCTCAGATTGAGGTTGGGTGGACTCGTACACATCACATATGACTCATGGATCGTTTCCCTAAAGTTTAAATGGAATCCTAATGCGTTTCGTCAGTTTTCTGTATGTCAGTTGTTGTTTTCACTTAAAATGATGTCCTTTTGAAACAAATGAGAGACACTTTTGGTGGTGCTGGCCACACTGGGTCTTGGATTGAGGTGGGGTTGACTTGTAAACGTTAAATATGACCCATGTATCGTTTTTATAAAGTATCAACACAATCAGAATCCGTTTGGTCGGTTTTCTGTATGTACTTAAAATGTTGTCCATTTTAAACATAAGAGACACTTTGGGTGGTGCCGACCACACTGCGACTCAGATTGAGGCATGGTTGACTCGTACACATCAAATATTACCCATGGATCGTTTTACTAATGTTTCAATAGATTTAGAATTCGTTTGGTCAGTTTTCCTTATGTTAGTTGCTGTTTTCACTTAACATGAAGTCCATTTTAAACTAAAGAGAGACACTTTGAGTGGTGCCGACCACACCACATCTTGGATTGAGATGGGGTTGACTCGTACACATCAAATATGACCCATGCATCGTTTTCCTAAATCATAAACACATTCCTAATGCGTTTGGTCAGTTTTTCGTATGTCAGTTGTTGTTTTCACTTAAAATGATGTCCATTTTAAATAAAAGAAAGACACTTTGAGTGGTGTCGACAACACCATGCCTCAGATTAAGGTGGTGTTGACTCTTAAATTTCAAATATGACCCATGGATAGTTGTGCTAAAGTATCAACACAATCCAAATGCGTTTGATCAGTTTTCCATATGCTATTTGTTATTTTCACTTAAAATGTTGTCCATTTAAAATAAACCTGAGACACTTTGAGTGGTGTCGGCCACACCAGGCCTCGGATTAAAGGTGAGGTTGACTCATACACGTTAGAAATGACCCAAGGATCATTGTACTAAAGTTTAAACACAATCTTAATGTGTTTGGCTAGTTTTTCGTATGTCAGTTGTACTTTTCACTTAAAATGTTATCAATTTCAAACAAAAGTGAGACACTTTGAATGGTGCCGGCCACACCGCGCCTCAGATTGAGCCGGAGTTGACTCGTACATGTCAAATATGACCCATGGATCATTGTGATAAAGCATCAACATAATTTGAATGCGTTTGGTCGGTTTTCCATTTGTCAGTTGTTCTTTTTACTTAAAATCTCATCCATTTTAAACAAAAGAGACACAGTTAGAGTGCTACCGGCCACACCGCGCCTCAGATTTAGACGGGGTTGACTCATACATGTCACAAATGACCCACATATCATTTTCCTAATGTATCAACATAATCCGAATGAGTTTTGTCGGTTTTCTATATGCAAGTTGTTATTTTCACTTAAAATGTTGTCTATTTCAAATAAACCTGAGACATTTTGAGTGGTGCCGGCCACACCTGAGGCATGGTATTACCATCTTGAAAAATAGAAATCTCCTCGGTTTATCTTAAAGGAACCAATATCACTCATGAGTAATAGAAACCATCCAGGTAGCCCTCACCTAGAAACAAAAGCATACATCCTGGAATTTCAAGTCTAAATTCCCTGAGAATGACGAGTTCGTCCATGAGTCCTTAACATGTAACCCATGTATTATCCTAAAAATTGACAAGTAAACCAAATAAAACAAGGCATAATTAACATAACATGGAGAATTTAATACAAGGCTTTGTATTCAAATTAAAGAATATCATCACATGCATTTGATGAGCATGAGCTAATAATCTTACCAAGACATTCATATAATTCAAGACATATAAAAATGGAATAATCCAAAATAACATTGAATGATCAGAGAAATAAAAAAGGCATGTGAAATCAAGGAGGGTGTGTGTGTGTGTGTGGGGGGGGGGGTTGTCTAGGGGTCTAGAGAGGAGGGTGGGGGGGGGGGGGCTATCAGGGGGGATGTCCGGGGTCGAGGGAGGAGGGTGGGGGGCTGTCTGGGGTGCTGTCCGGTGGGTGTCCGGGGTGCTGTCCGGGGACCAAGGAGGAGGGTGGGGGGCTGTACGAGGGGTGTTCAGGGGGATGTTTGGGGTCCAAGGAGGAGGGTGGGGGGGGGGGGCTATCTAGGGGGCTGTCTGGGAGGATGTTTGGGGGGCTGTCCGGGGTCCAGGGATCAGGGTGGGGGTGGGGCTGTCTGGGGGGCTGTTCGGGCGGGTGTCTGGGGGGCTGTCCAGGGACCAAGGAGGAGGGTGGGGGGGCTCTGTGGGCTATTGTCCAGGGGGTGTTCGGGGGGTTGTCCGTGGTCCAAAGAGGAGGGTGGGGGGGGGGGGGGCTGTCTGGGGGGCTGTTCGGGGGGCTGTCCAGGGTCCGGGGAGGATGGTGGGGGGGGGGGGGGGCTGTCAGGGGGCTGTCCGGGGGGCCATTCGGGGTCCAAGGAGGATGGTGGGGGGGGGGGGGGGTCCAGGGTCCAGGAAGGAGGGGGGATGTCCAGGGAGTTCCCAAACACACAAAACTCTATAAACATGCTCAAGATACACCACAACCACTAAAATACATAAACATTCATGAAAACAGACAATATATAAAAATAGCTCAACTCCAACACTAGACTATGGGTCTAGATAAAACCAACAACTAGAATAGATTAAACATCAAATCTCATTAATATTAGTCAAAAATGTAAAGGATCAATTTGTCCCACATCACCATCACCATCATCACCATCATCATCACCCTCGTCCTCATCCCCATCATTATCCTCGCCCTCCTCAACAACTAAAAATATTGTTTTACTTGGTTTGAAT
The DNA here is from genome assembly GCA_963277665.1 of Viscum album. Taxonomy (NCBI): domain Eukaryota; kingdom Viridiplantae; phylum Streptophyta; class Magnoliopsida; order Santalales; family Viscaceae; genus Viscum; species Viscum album. The sequence continues at coordinate 933,734,487 of OY728163.1, read as the reverse complement.
ACAGTTCAATTCCAAATTAGAAAATGGAATTCAAATAAAACTGCAACCAATAAACATTAAAAATTCACATAATGGTCAAGTCAGCTAAAACATATTTGTGATCAATACTAAATCAATTTGAATATTACCAACCTTAACAACCCAACTTGAGGTAAACCAAAAGAATTGAGAACATGGATGAATGATTCTATATATTTTCAACCACAACTTTAGGTTCACAATCAACTCTGACAATTGAGCTATTGGAGTCATCAAAAGAAATAAATGGATTGGTTCCAATGGCACTTAGGATAGTGTCAATTCCACCATCACCATCATCAAAAATATGTCTTGGAATTACTTCAACTATGACACCAAATTCAGGTCGAAGTAGGTCTTTGACATAAAAGACTTGTTTAGCCATTGATGCCAACACATATGGTTCTTCGGTAGCAAGAGTGCGAGTCATATTAATTACTCAAAATCCATAATCATCAATAAATGTTCCTTGTCTCATCATTGAATCAAACCAATGGCATTTCATCATTGTGAATTGTCCATGAGAGTAATAATCCAATACTATTATTTTCTCAACGACTCCATAATAACCCACATTTTTAAATCGCGGTCTACTATCTGATGCACTGGAATAACAATTTGTTATGGCGGTAACCATAACACCATAATGTTGTGTTCTCATGTTATTTTCTTGTTCAGTGACAATAAATTTGTACCCATTGATACAATTGATTTATAGTCATGAACCACGGTATTAGGACCAAAAGGCAAAGCTCTTATTCCTCAGAGACAGAGTCAGCAGAAAAAATCAATACCTGCAATATAAATGACTATTAAACTTAATTAAATATTGATATAATTATTTTAAAAAGTAATATTTTTACCTTCAATTTTAGCCAAGCAGAAAACTCTTTGCTATGAAAATTCTCTCTCCTTCTCAAAGATAAAGAATGATGCTTTCTATTTATCATTGTTTTATGTTCCCTGTAGATAAAAAATATGAATAGTTTAACAGATATATATGTATGATATACATATTAAATTTAGTTGCCTGATATAGTCATTGAACAAATCATAGTTGAACAAAACTGTACGATGTTCCATCTCCCGCTCTTCATGGCTGAATGTCTTCAAAGTATATGATCCAGGAATTCCTCCTGTTTGAGGAAGTGATGGAAAACTGAGTTCAATTTTCTCATACTATTCTTCTTCATATCTCATTGGTCTTTTCATTCTTGTAGTAAGATCAGACAAATACATTGAGCAGAAATCCATACATTCTTGATCCAAGTAACCGTTCACGATAGAACCTTCGGGATGATTCCTATTTCAGACATAAGACTTTAATGTGTACATATTTATTTCAGTTGGATACATCCAATGAAAAGAAACAGGTCCTCTGAGAAGTATTTCAGTGGGAATATGGACAGTCAGATGCAACATGCATGTGAAAAATGATGGAGGAAATATTTTCTCCAACTCACACAAAATTAATGGGGCATCTGTCAACATTTTTTTCAAGAAAGACTTGGACAACTTCTTAGCACAAAGATCTCTAAAAAATGGCACAACCAAATTACAGTCACCCTTACATTATTGGAAAAAATATGACAAATTTCTATTGTAAGCAACTCATGCAGTAGGACGTGATAATCACGAGTCTTCAAATATTTTAGCTTCAGCTCTCTTCTATTGACCCATTTAGATATGTTGCTTGAATAGCCATCAGGAACTCTAATATTCTATAATACTTCCAGAAATTGTTTTTTTCCATAGGTTTCATCACATAAGAAGCACATGGAAGTTGCCATTTATTTTCACTGATACACACAGGATGTAATTCTGGTCTGATGCCCCAATCCACCAAGTCACGCCAAGATTGTAAATCATCTTTTGTCTTCCCCTTGACATTTAGAAGAACCGAAAGCAACATTTCACATATATTTTTTTAAATATGCATTATGTCTAAGAAATGATGTAACAAATTGGTTGACCAATAAGGAAAATAAAAAAAGATACTCCTCTTCCTCCAATTGTAACAGGTTTCAGTGGAAACATTCTTTCTCTTTCCAGATTTCATTTGACCCTTCCCGAATGAAAAACTGCAATCTTTCAATTCGTTAAGCACCTCAGTTCCAGACATACACTGAGGTGGATCATCGGTCTCTATGGTATTATCAAATCTTTGACGATTCATTCTATATGGATGATCCTTTGGAAAGAATCATCGATGTCCCATAAAACTAAAACTACAACGATGTTTTAGTCTTCTGGATCATGTATTCTTTATACAAACTGGACATGACAGTTTTCCCTTCGTGCTCCATCCAGACATCATTGCATAATCTAAAAAATCATTGATCATCCACATAAGCACATCACACATATGAAATATGTCTTTCAAACATACATCATATGTGCGTACACCCACATCCCAAAGAAGTTTCAACTATTTTATTAAAGGTTGCATGTATACATAAATATCAATGCCGAGATAAGAAGAACCAGATATGAGTATACTCATGAAAGTGAAATGTTTTTTCATAAACAACCATGGGGGAAGATTATAAATGTGTATAAAAACTGGCCATGTGCTATGCGAAGTAAGAATCTGCCCAAATGGATTAAAACCATCACATGAAAGACCCATCCTCACATTACGCATGTTAGCTACAAAATCAGGATGTCGAGCATCAAATCTCTGCAATGAAAATCCATCTGCAGAATGAACCAACTCATAATTAGTCTTATTTCTCTCGGTATCATGCCATCTCATTTTTATTGATATGTCATCGGACATAAAAAGATTCTGGATTCTGGGGATCAATGGAAAGTGACACATTAATTTATGTGGAACGCGAGATGGTGTTCCATCAGATTTTGACTTCTAGTGAGATGTGCCACATTTTATACAATCATTTCGTTCAGTGGTTTCCTCCCAGAATAAACTGCAATCTTTTGGGAAAGCTTGAATTTTGTTTCTTGAAAATCCATGTTCCTCAAATAACTTCCATGCCATAGAGTGGTTTGAGGGAATATCTGCATTATCTGGAAGTAAATCCTTCAAGAGGGTAAGAAGGTAATTGATTGCTATTTTAGAAATCCCATACATAGTTTTCCCATGAAACAATCGGATTAAAAATTCCGACTTTTTCATTTTATCGCATTGTCGATATACTGGAGTCGTGGAAGCATCATTCAATTTTTTCACCCTATCAATATCATCATTATCACTAGATGCATCATCTTTCCTCATATCTAAGTCTTCTTGAGTCTAAATACTTTCTTTTTCATGATGACGAATAAACGGAAATTGATCATCTAACAAATTCTCCATTCCAATCCTTTCATTTCGATCATCACCTATTTTAGATTTCATTTTCTCCCCATTGTGATACCACACAAAGTAGTTTGCTTGAAAAACATATTTGGTTATGTGGTAGCTGACTTCTTCATGGCTCAACCAAGGTCTACCAATACAATTGGAACATGGGAAGTGTATGCGACCACTATTTGAAGCATTGTGAAATTCAAAATCTATAAAGCTCTCTTAATTGTTTTGAAAATCGCTTGATATCCGATCGGTTTCATACATCCAACTTATATCCATTCTGTAAAAGGAATTTATATAAGTCATTTTGTCATAAACAATTCAATAGGATTGAACTTTAATAGAAAATACATTTAAGTAAATGATAAAGGAAGAAGTTTCTAGTCGATGTAGTGAACTATTAAAATAATGTAAAGAACAAGTACTCATAAATTAAATTAAAATTTATTTATATTCATTTTCATTAGGTCTATAAGAGGCACATGCCTCAGGTCCCATTATGTGTTATAGGAATCCCAAATCATTCACTCATGTTCAATAACTCATTATTGGAACCTCTATGGCCATAAATTTCATTACCCAATTACTTCCCCAAGTCAAGTGCACCCCATGGGTGAATAAATTTTAGGCTTATACACTAATAGGTTGTTAATGGCTTGTAAAAAGATTTAATTTCATAAAGTATAGACAAAAACAATTATTTTTAAATTTGAGATTAATAATAAAGTATTTCAATGATAAAAACATTAATGAATTAAACTTGTGACTTATCTAACTTTTTTATATATGTCTACACATGCCAGCATGGCTAGTGAAAAGAACCCCACCCTCATAAAAGTTATTATTGTACAAGAAGGACACATAATATACCACGTACAATGAGAACCATATTTAATTGACCCTAAAGTTATATTAGTACAGTCATCTTGGGGGAAATGGAATATATGATCCTGGTTAACTGATGAATTCAAAATCTCGTATTCCATATGTTGGACACTATCTAAGGTAAGAAATCATGTGAGGATGGGTTTACATAATTCAATTTTCTACATGCTAGTGAGAATGAAGGCTTGAATTAATGACTTGAGTTCATTGATTAAATGAGGGTAGAGGTTGCATAGGTTGTGTAAACAAAATGATTAAATAAGGGTAGATGTTGCATACACTGTGCATGGTGGGGGAGTCTCAGCCGATTTAGAAACTAAAATAAATTACCATCATAGGTATCAATAAGAAACATCAGTATCAAAAGAAACTCCAAATAAAAAATGACTAAAAACATCAAACACTTTTTATGTTATCCCACCAAAAAATGATCACAAATGTCCCTATATATTTTCATACTTCCATAATTTATAGAGAGTTTATAGTTATGAGCTTTATCCACCTACATACCCTCCCCACCCCACTTGGATAACCCTACCCCCACCCCACTTGGACAACCCAGCCCCCACCCCACTTTGATAGCCCTACCCCTACCACACTTGGACCCCCCCCCCTCCACCTGGATAGCCCTATCGTCACCCCACTTAGAAAACTCATCCCCCCCTACCTAGAGAGCCCCTCCCCCACCCCACCTGCACACCCTCCCCAACCCCAAATGAAAACAGTAAACATAAAACAAAAAAACAACCCTACCCCCACCCCATTTGGACAACCCAGCCCCCTCCCCCATCCTACCTAGACAGCCCCTTCCCCACCCCACTTGGATATCCCTTCCTCGAAATCCTACCCCACCCCAACTAGATAGCCCACCCCCTGCCACCCTCCACTTGTACATCACCCCCACCCCACCCGCCACCTGGACAACCACCCCCACCTGGACAGACCACCCCCTCCCTGGACACCCCACAAACCCCTCCCCCACCAGGACACCCCACCCTGACCCCTGGACAACCCACACCCCCTGGACAGCCCGAACACCCCGTGGACAGCCTGTCCACCCCCTGGACAGCCCCACCCACCCCCTGGACAGCCCCACCCACCCCTATAGACAGCCCCACCCACCATCGTGGACAACCCACCCACCCTCCATGGACACCCCTACCCCCTGGATAGCTCAACCACCCCTGTGGATAGCCCAACCACCCCCCTCAACACCCCTCCCCCATGTGGACAACCCCCACCCCCATGGATAACTCACCCACCCCCCTGGACACCACTACCCCCCGTGGCCAGCCTGCACACCCCCCTGGATAGCCCGCCCACCCCTCCTGGACAGCCCGACCACCCCCATGGACAACCCATCCACCCTCATAGACAGACCACCCACCCCGTACCCCCTAGACACCCCCCTTGGACACCCCTATCCCCCTGGACACCCCAACCCTCTGGAAACCCCCACACCTATGGACACCCCTACGTCAAAATCCAAATCCAATTTTCAACTAAACTAAAGTCCACCAAAAGTACCATATCACCCCACTAAACAAACCCTTTACCATGTTTGAAGTGTAGAACAAAATACAGAAAATAAATCCAAGGGTTCCGTAGACAACAACCCTAATTTAGCCTAAACCAAAAAATCAAACACCAATAAAAAATAGGAATAACACTAAAACTAAGGTAACACTTACTAATTTGAAGTGTGAAATAAAATTTTGTTTGATTGAAGATGGATCTTGGCTAGAAGGAGTCTCGCGGCCGAGAAAAATTCAGGAGGAGCTCGATTAGGGTCTCTCTGCAATCAGGTGGAGTGGGGGCTTAGGTGTTCTGTATTTGGGGAAAATATTTCCCAATGGTTATTAAAAACCATTGGGAAAGACTATTTTTACCAATGGTTTTGTTAAACCGTTGGTATATGTTAAATAAAATCATGATTTCCCAACGGTTTTGGAAAACCATTGGTAAATCTGAAATTAGTTTACACATTGCCAACTGTTTGAAAAGACCATTGGTAAAGGTTACCTTCTATACACTATACCAACGGTTTCTTTAATCTGTTGGTATAATACCATTGGGAAAACCCTAAATTCCAGTAGTGTCGGTAGCATAACGACATCACTTAAAATTAATAAAAATGGGTTGATGAGAGGGAAATGAGTCTATAATAATTTGAAAATAAAATATGAATTAATAGGTAAATGTAAATACATATCCCAATATAAGTAATTGGAAATATAAGGCATAATATAATAAGGAAACTTGAATAAAGAAGGGAAGGTAAAGATCCCTTACTAAATTTCAGCATGATAACAGGTGTACATAAAGGATGATGGAAGGATTAATGAGAGTGAAAGGAAGATCTCATAATTTATACCTAAAATGGTCTGTAATAGGTATATGTAAGAATATATCCAAATATAATCAAAAAGAAAATTTAGAGACATAACAAAAAGAAGTTATAGATAAAATAAGGAGAGTGGAAGATCCATTACTTGAGTGTGAGACTTAAAATGCTTAGGATAGGCTTATTTAGATCTTTTGGGTGACTTGAGAGGACTATAGATAGTGGATGGAAGATTATGAACATGATTCAAGTATTTTTAGTGAAGAGAAATGTGAGATTTTGTTGGTTTATATTGGAAAAGAGTAGGATTTCTTTATTTTTTAGGTTTTGGACTTACAAAATAAAACAAACCAAACTAAAAACCATCCCATAGTTTTTTCCCATGGTTTCTTCCAATTGGTTCTGGTTATAATTTTATAATTCCAAGGGACGAAATTAATAAAATAATACCCTTGTTATGTGGAGGTGAGTCACACTCTTATAGAAATGATTTTAAAACCTTAAACTATATTAATGGTTTTGGAGGATTCATAAAGGCTTTATAAAATAAATAAAATAAACTTAGAATGAAATTATTTTAAAGTAAAAAAAAATATGGTAGTGTATACCCTTTATAGTATTTATTATATCACTCTTTGGCCATTATAATGTCATAATACACAAAGTATATTTATACGATATTTAATTTTTACCTAAAAATATTACTCTCTCAGAAAATTATAAAAATTAACATTGGATAATTTCAGTGTTATGATTCCAAAAATAATATTCATTTTATATAAATATTCTTTTCTAAATATGTGAATTTTAACTTTTAAAATTAAATTGACATTTATTAATAAATCCTAGGTTTTTTTGAAAATAATAGTTTTTTAAACCTTATAAAAATTATATTTAAATTCATAAAAATTACATGATCATTTAAATTTAATAAAAATTGTTTAATAATAATATTATTTATTTTAAAAATACATTAATTTTTCAAAATAAATTCCTTAATTGAATCGGAATATCAACCAAAAGTACTATTTGTGTTTTATTGGTTCAAAATAAAAATAATTTATAAATTAAAAATATTAGGATAAAAATATATTAATTATTATATAAAAAATAATGCACCTAATAATATTTATAGGGTCTTGATAAATATAGATTTAATATACCAGAAAATTCCATAAGAGAAAGGTGTTTGATGGTGGGTCTTTCATGGGGTGGTTCAGTGAACATGGTTTGAGCCATGATCTCGATGAGCTTGTACTTATCCCTTAAACAGTTTATCTCGTGATTAAGTTATTGGATCTGAGATCGAGATTGGTCAAGGGAAAATCCAAGGGATGCTATCTCCCTCATAAGCTCCAATAAATCGGCTTTATAGGGTATGATCCTACTGGTTGAGGCCATCACTTCCTTTTTATATGTCAATTGGAATTGTTAAAACCCAATATTTATACTAATAATGTAATCACTATTCAACAGATATATTATCAATGATAATGATACCTAATGTTATTTTAAATACAATTGGATACAACAAAAAAATAAGTGCATGTGTTTTCTATAACCATATTACATAATAATAAATTTAATTAAATAAAAAGTGTAATTTTATTTATAATAGTTTGGGTCGTTACAATACTTCCAATTAACACAAATAAGATGTAACTTTACCCATAAAACCATATCTCTTTGATTTATGATACAAATATTATTATCTATATATAATTTATTATCCTTTATATCAATATCATTTAATAAAATCATATACATAGGTATTGGTACACACGAATTTATTTGAGAAACTTGTACAGTGTAATGTATGAAATAGAATATTAGAGATAAAGCTAGCTGGTAATCCATTTATTTAATACTACCTAAAATATCAATGTTCATGATAAATCATGGGGTAAATTTCCCTTTTTTACCCATCCAGTAATGACACAATCTTACTAACACATAGAGCAATCCATGATTTCTAACATTTAATTAGAAGGTTCATATTTATTGATCGTTATTGTAATTTTTTCAATTTTTAATGGTTATGAGTTATTTACTAATCAATTCAATTTAGTAGATTATTTTATAAATGATACCATGACTAATCAAACATGACATTACTTTTCTATCCAAAAGATATAGGAATGACATAGACTTATATATAGTACTTTGAAAGGATCCATCTAAAATGTTGGCCAGAAGCTATTATTATAGGAGAAATCCTCAAAAAAGAGGTATTTATCACATTCTCCACTAAAATTAAGGATGCATTCTCAAATAATGTTATAAAAAATATGAATAATTGACACATACTAAATTTTAGTTTATGGGTGGAAAGAAGTACACAATTCCACTTGAGAACCCAATGCCTGATGTAGGCCCTTCTATAATTGAGACATAAATATATAATCCCATTCAGAGATTATTATTTATGATACCCTATAAATATTATTGATATATAAAACATATAGTTTCATATGATCATAAAATAATGATGAATTCATATAGAAAAAAAGTGTGATGTCTTGTTTAAATAATCCATGATCTCCCACATGATATCATGACCACTTAAAAATCTAGGTATGCTAGCTTTAAAACCCTTTATTATATCATACCATGTATCATATAATATTTAAGTATGCATTTTTATTTCCCTATGTTACTTTTTATATTATTAATAAACAATAGAAGCATAATTGGGAAATAAATCATATAATAAATTAACTCAATAAATAATAATTTATTCACCCATAATGGATAATTATAAAAACATATATAAAACCATTTATTACATTTCATGTATTATTATATACCATGGAAGATTACATCCATTAAAAGTAAATAAATCAAATCAGGTTAATAATTAGAAAATTATAATATTTTTACAACTAAGAAATCCCTTTGGATAATCTTCACCCTTTATAATCACTATTAGTATAACTAAACCAATAATCACAAAAAAATGTTATTAAATGAGAAATAATTTTATAAAATTATTAAATAAAATAAATGGAAATAGAATTTTCATTTGAGAATTTTTAATGTATTGAATTTATAGGATGTAATTGGGGTAATATATTTGTTAGATAAGCATTATAAAAGGGTATATAGTTGCTGTGTAGATTACCAATTAACATGTTACCAGTTTGGAATTACTAGTATTTAGTTAATATATATAACGTTTATTTTAATTCTAAAAATATACACATTGATTAAAAATTATTTATTTTAAAGAAAATAAATTAATTATTTAATAGAATTAATAGATCCTAATTCACTTGGGGAAATACCATAGATCTTAAAAAAAATTATTACATATTTTTTTTAAATTTATTTCTTTTGGAAAATGATATAAATAAAATTTATTGATAAAATTTATGGAATTATTTGAAAAATAAATTAATATCATCCAAGAAATAATTAAGGATACACAATAAATACTAATTTAATTATTTATTCCTAAAAATGTTTTGTTTAAAAACATTTTTTATTATATGTTATATGTTTTTTTCACAATTTAAAATTTTATTTTTTGTAATATTAAATTTAGTGATTTTTTATGTATATAAGCATAAAAATTAATTTTTTTCTAATTATTATAATGTGGTAATGAAGAATAATAAATGAATTTTTATACATAAAAATATATGTTTCTAATATTTTTTCCATATTGTGAATTTATATTATAAAAAATTAATTATATCATGGTTTATATAATTTTATTAAAATATAATATTTTATAATTAATGTGATGATTAGTAATTTTTATGAAATAATAACAATATTACTTAAAATTTAAAATTTTATTTTTCTAAAAAATAGTTATCTTTGTATATATTATTTTTTCATTTAAAAGTTATATTGATTATATATAAAAATTTAACTAGACTAGTTGGAGTCATAATTTATAATCACCATAACTAAATTACTTATTATTTCATTCTTATATTTTTTGTAAGAAAATAATCACTGTTTTAAATAATTAAACATGTTAAAAAGATGTAAAAGAGTTAAAAATGACATGGATCAAATATTTGTCAATTTAAATGTTATAAAATCCTTATACAAGAAATTTTTTATTAGTGGGTGTCAAAACTAAATTTATCAAGATTATTTCATTACCTAACTCACCTAACACCCATGTGTTTCCATCTTTACCTTTCACCTAACATAAGATTCCAATGAAATTTAACTCATTTTTACAAATAGAATGTGCTTTCTTATACCCACTCCAAATCATTGGTATCCTTGTGTTTTATCTTTAATATAGACCCAAATTCCCTCCCCTAAATTCCTCTCCCTTGTTTTATAAAATTTTTTCACAAAAGAGGTCTATGCCCTCAATTCTAAAGGAAGACATTGTGAAAAGAAACGATTTCATCAATATAAGTTATGAATTCATCTTCATTCCTTTTATTTACATTCACATATCTAATATTCAAAAAGATAAATATAAAATCTAATTATGTAATGTTAAAATTCTAATTCTTCGATAAAAATTATATTATCACAATTTAAATTTGTCTTATTACTCTTTCATTATTTATGACATGCTCTTGTTTGTGTAGGTTTTACCACCTACATGAACGATTATATAATATTTCCATTATGAATTATTATGATAAATACTAGAAATATGATTTAATAATTAATGATTTAGGATATTTTCAAAATTATATAGTTTTAATATTATGAAATATATCCATTAATATATTCATTTCTATTGTCAATTTAATAATCCTTGAGTATGATATTTTTAGTCAATCGCTGTGAACCTCACCATAAGTTCCATGAAATGAACATGTGACTCTAGAACTATATAAAAAACATATAAAAAATATTCATGAACATTTCTTTGGTGATGAACTCATCATCATGTATCATAGACTTGAACGTCTATACAGAAGAAATCACAAAGAAAATGGGACAATTATCACCAAAACATTAATTTTAACAAAGAATGACTAATAAATGGGTAATAGAGAATTATAAATTTACAATATCAAGAAAAAATAGGTATGTTTCTAATATAGATTAATAGTAAACATGAATTTATTATAAAAAATGTTAATGCATGTCCAGTGACGTGAGAGTGTATGGTAATGGTTTTTATCTCAATTTCCCATCATTGATGCATGCTTTTTATTATGTAAATCTTTATACTTATATGGTATATATGTACCTCCTTAAATTATTTTATCATAATTACCACTTTATTCAATATTTTTAAAAGTTTTTTTTTTCAGTTTATATCTTTAGTTTTCAATTTTATTATTCATTACCAATGTCATAAAGGTTTTGTTGACTCAATTTGTATTTCATTATGTCATAACATTTATACCTTGACTATCTTTTTATAAGTTTTATATATTCTATTTTTTCTCTATTTAATATGTTATTTTATTATTTATCTAGGAAAATTACATTTTCATATAAAATTATTCTTCTTTGATCATTATCATACTTAAAAAAATGACATTTTTAAGAATATTTATCATCATAAATATTGGATATTTCTATTCCATGTCCTTATTCTTTCTTTCTTAATTTTTTTTATTATTTTTAAATCCAAATATATATTCATTTCAATGCTTTATTTTTCCTTTTATATTATTTTCAAAGTAAAATTTAAAATTATTTTTATCAATGTGGGTTTATTCAAAAAAATATTAAAAATAAATTTCTTTCCACTTTTGTATATTTTTTATATTACACTCCAAATTTATACTATTTAACCATAATAAATTTGAGAGGTTTCGTTATTTGGTTTTCTATTGAAAATAATGGTTTATAAAGTCTTATATTCACCATTTTAGGGATTTTTTTTCAAAAATTATATATAAACATTATTTTTAAAATAAAATTATAGAGGCTTTAAGGTATTTTTTTATGTTTTTGATCAATTTTCCACTCTCTAAAATATCTATCTTTTTTAAATTTATGCTTAATTTAACAACATATATGTTTTCTTAAGATATATTAATTTTTATGAGATTTAATGTTTGGAATCTTCTTATCCAATTCCTTACTACTACTTATATGGTATTTCATGAAATTTCAAGCAACCCAGTCTCTTTTCATGTAATTTTCATGATATGATTGAAAATCGATTTCTTGTGGAATACATATGTATGGTTTATCATTTTGTGATAGTTGGGTCAGATATATCTCTCCAATTAATTGGGTAAATATTTATATATCTTGATATAATGATTTTATACAAGGAGCTTATTGTGTTTATCTATTTTTAAATCACCATACATGAACCCGATTGCATTTATTTATGATAAAAACTCTATGAGTGGACTTGATTATGTTACACATGTTCACAAATATATTTATATATCTAATTGTGTTTATCTATACTCACAACTCTATATGTTAACTTTTATGTCACACCCATAGTATGGATCTCATTTCTAGTTGTTGAATCATATAGAAGTAATGTAAATATTCTATGAATTTGGGTAATCAGGTTGAATTTTTTTATTTAAAAATAAAATGACTTCATTTGAGGATTCAATGGTATAGTAAATGTTCAAGAAAATTCTATGATGTTTCCTTCCTAAATAAAAACTAACTTGATAGTAATACACATACAACTGAAAAAATGGTCCACAAGGTTATTACATGTCATGGGTGGTGGAAAGTGTTGGTATCAAGTTTAAAATCAATGAATCTTATAAAAATAATTTCATGTATGGTGGTGGTATCATCTAGGATGTTTGTGTCTTAGTAATCTATGCATCATGAACCTTCTATGGGTAGATTAATTTTATCATGTTGTAAACATGTGTAATGTTGAGTAATATCCCCCTATAAAGAGTTTATAATATCAATATATCTAATATCCAAATGAACTTATAACCACACATAAAAGTTTTTGAAGGAGCCTCTCCTACTCATTGGTACTTTTCTTATTACAACATGAAATGTAGATCTGTTAATGAACATGATGTGGTGAATTGAGACACTTAAAATGATGTTAAAAAAATCTATGAATATTTTTGACACAAAATTCAGTTTGGATAATACTCTTCTCTAATGTATATTTCCTTACCCTTTATTATAATATAATATTCCATGGATATTACCATGGTGTAAGAAACTAAGTATTTGTATGAGGCGTGGATACCTTAAATTTTGGTTTTAATGTTTAAATGTGGCCTAATGTGAATTTAATTTGAGGTCATGGAGGTATAGGGGGTGTCCAGAGCATGTTCAAAGCTCAGAACACAAGTTTAGGAGTGAAAATTATTTGGTGAATGTTTAGTTAAAACCGTGTAGGGTAGGCCACATGGTTAGATAAAACCATGTGAGGCTGGAAAATGGGGAGCTATAGGCCAAAAAGTTTGGCCAAACTATGCGATTTGGGATTCTTGACCATATGAAAACCTTTACAATTTTGAGAGTGGGTTTTGGCATAGTTTGCGCTTGGTTAGTTAAAACATGTGGTTTCCCTTCCCTATAACTAACCATACATGATTGGTGTAGGGTTTGTTAAACTGTACACTGAAACCATGAAACGCATTTAATTTTGGGTAATTTTATAATTTTAAATTAAATTAAATATATTTTAACTTAAGTTTTCACTTTCTTATTACTACGCATAGCATAGGAATATTTTGAGATACTTTTTCGGCTACTAAACTAGGAATCCATAAAACTTTTCCATCTGGTCTCTAATTTAAGTGTGGAACATCTCATTGGGTCTGAATTAGTGAGTAATAAATTCATTTTTATCCCTTCGTCATTCTTCTTCATATTGAAGATGATATTTATGTGCAAGATGATTTCCCCTATTTTTAGGTTCTTCATTCATTCTTCTTTTTTATTCTAATCTAGTTTGAATAAAGATTTAATACTAGATGAGCACTCTATTACCAGTATACGATAGGTGATCTATACTTTTCTTGTTAGTTTTGGTGATTTATATACCAAGCTATCATTGTACTACCCATTGGACTTTTCAGCATGATTCAAATATTGAAATAATAAATTGAATTAAAATAATTAAGACCTATTAGGGATTCTCTTAGGTTCCTTTGTAATGAGTTGGTGGTTGTTTCCCCATCCAAAGGCCACCCATGGACTGCTCCATATAATTTATTTGGGATTTACCTGCTTGATCTACCCAAGTGGTTTGTTTATATGCTTTTATAGTTAGAGGAAGATTAATTATAATTTAAGGGAATCTGTTTACTTACTTTGAAGATGTTCTTCCACCTTTCTATGTTGAACATGCTGTTAGGTTTTTAAATTTCTTAATTCTTGAATTGATAAAATGATTAAATATGATTTTGTTTGGATGAGTGGGTATACTCATTGGTTTACTTTGATTGTGAATGTGGTTAATGAGTGGGTATACTAATTGTTTATATTTGGATGTAATGGTTATATGAGTGGGAAGACTCATAAGGTATAAAATGACATATGGTATGAAATGGTAAATGGTATGAAATGGTGATTGATTCCATAGATTCCTTGTATATTGATACTTGGATCTTGAAAAAGATAGTGGATTACTTAGACTGAGTATGCTCATTGGGTATTGATTCCTCAAGATTCCTTGGGCCTTGCTACCCCTTGGAACAGGCTCACTTAAACTCATGTAGGACATGTTTGGTTGAAATTCTCCTAGGACTCCAAACAACACCTAACCTAGTTTCCTTTGAGATGTTCCTAGGTATCGACATGGATTTCTTGGTATTATATATCTTAGATATAACCCTTCATGGTATGATATTGTTGGTATACAATGTGGTCATGGTAAATGTGACATATTTGGTCATACCACTTAGCTGTGGATGTTATGATTCTTCTGGTTATATGGAAAGGCCATGGTTGATATGGTTTTATGGTTTATACAGTAAGGCCATGGTGCTTATTTCATTTTTATTTTAGATTACATGTTAGGAGATTGACACTTATTTTGTAGGGAGCCTTTAGAGGGTAGTCAATATCACTTGCTTAGTAGTGGACATGCCATGGGAACTTTACATTTCTTTACTACTTACCTACTTTACTTCCACACTACTTAGCTTGTTATATTGCATATCCTAGAATTGTATAGATCTTTGGGTGGTTTTTTATTGGTATTATGTCTCACTCCATTTTTGGGATACCTTTGGGTGCCCATACATATTATATGATTATAGGTATGGATAAGGTCAAGTTCCCTACTACATGTTTTTGATTTCTTCTAGGAGAAGGGAAGCACATGATCATGATGAGGCTTGTGATACTATTCAGGGATAATTTTTTTTGGTATTTTTGGTATTTTGGATACAAGAATTATACTATAATCCTATGTACTTATTTTGGATGCTTTTTAGAGACATGTATCATCATCATTTCATATGAGACACTTCTAGATTTGTTATATATTACTATCTTGTTTTTTATTCATCTGTTGATTTTTCACTACTTCCACTACTTGTATGAAATTGATATTCAATTATGTTAGACTATAGTGTTGAGGGTATAATCTCACAACTAACACACCTAGGCCCTCACTACTAGTCAAAAGCCTCTGACATTTGGGCAGATGCGCTTGAGGCCATGTAGTCAACTGGGCTGAGGTCATTGTTGAGTGGCATCTAGGTCCAGGACATTACACTTGGGATCCACTATTTAAAACCTCCTTATATTTGATTTTTTCAATTAATAAATATTTATATTGAGTGTGTTTGTGTGTCTATGTTTAGCTATGTTCATGACTCTATATATTGACTTGATATCACTTTTCTATGATCAAAAATATATTTTTTATGTATGTTTTTGTTTGTTCCACATACCTATGTTATGACCCATGTCTCATGATTGTTGTTCCATGTTTCTATATTATTATTCCATTTTATATATTTACATTCATTTTTATAATTTTTTTGATGTATATCCTTCTATAATGCTTTGTGTAAAACACTTATGATTAAATTTTTTCTTAAATCAGATATTTATCCTATGTTTATGTTTTTAGACATCTTTATTTTCTAATCCTCTATGACTCATTAATTATTTTTTTCCATATTGAGAATTTTATCTCACTCATTTATATTTTTCCCATTTCACCATGGAATAATTGTAAGTAATAAATCTAGGAGTAAGTCATGCGTGGATAATTTTGTTAGAGGTTTTGATGAAATAATGCATTATAAGACATATTTGTAGTTAATATCAAAATATGCTAATAATTTGGATTCAATGATTTTATGATTTATTTGTTATATATAATATTTAAATTATGGGAATCATGTAAAATATATGTGTGTTATGCTTGGGTCATCTCAATTTACATAATATAAGTTTTTATTTATTTTTAAATAATAGGTTAAGAAGTGTAGGAGAAGCCGATTTAAACCAACCAAGGTTGAACCAAAATTATCAAAGTATAAAATAATGGTTTCATAGAGTAATACATCATGAGGTTTAATTTTTATATTGTTATTCACACTCTTAATGTATTATTTTTTAGTCACATTAACCCCTTGGGTTTTATTAAATGGGTAGAACCAAGAGAAACTAAGTTAACAATAACTAGGATGGACAATGTGTTGATTATCCCAAAGAGAAAAAGGGATTAAATCTAGAATTGAAAATGTTATTGTTATTCACACCCAACTATCCTGAGTTATGATTAATAATCAAACCTTGTTTGACTCCTAAACATACCAATTAAGAGAAAAATTTAGTTTTATGAAAGTATATGTGGAAAAGACTATATAGGAATGAATATTCAACTTCTTAAGTGTCAAAAATGTGGGAAGAAGCACCTTGGAAAACCTATCAATGGAATTAGAATATGTCATCTATGTTGTAAAATATGTAATCAAGAAACAAAATATATAAGAAAAATGAAGAATTCAGATAACATTATGGATATAAATAAAGTTCTTTTTAAGGCACCACTAACAATTAAATGTTTTGAATTTATGGAATTTGGGAACTATGAAAAAAATTACAACACATTGGCTAATGAGGATAATCAATGCCAGCAAACCTCATAATCTAAGGGACAGATATAATCTTTATGAAATCACATTTCCTAAAGTGGATCATGAAAATGAAGTGGTGAAAGGTATATTCATCATCAACTCAAGAAATAAAAATTTCCTATTTAATTATGGTTACAACTACTCATTTATATTTAGAATGTTTTATAAGAGTATAAAATAAATAAACCCAACAGTTAGATATTGAATTATTGATGAATAAGCGTAGTGGTATGATGATTATATCCCAATCCTATAACTACTAATTACTATAAGTATGTGGGGATATGCTTCATGAAAATATTTTTATTCCACATTTAATCAAATTTGATAAGATATTGGGCATGGATCAACTCACTCTATGTAGAGAAATAGGAAATCCAAATTTCATATCCCAAATCAAATTATAATTTTATATCTATGCATGTATTGTAATAAAATCCATATAAATTTTACATCCTTTATATAGGCCTTGTAAACCGATAATTAGGGTTATTTTTCTTAAATAGTTAGGGAAAAACTAAAATTGAATATATTTTTATTATGAAATAATATGTTGATGTACTTATAGAAGAGGTTTTAGGTATTCCACTAGAATATGAGGTTGAGTTTTAATTAAATTCATGAATGGATTTATTTTAATATAAATGAGTATTTATATATTTTCAACCATTAAATTAAAAGAATTAATGATTAAATTTCACGAGAATTTGGAAAGTGTTATATGTGCCCATGTGATTGACCATGTGGTGCTTCAATCCTCTTTTTTTAAGAAGAAATATTGATCAATGTGTTCTTGAATTACTTATCATGAATTTAAAATAATAATTATTATGAACAAATATCCTCTAAATTGTATTAATGACTTGTTTGATCAACTATAAGGTGATAAATATTTGTTAAATATTATTCTTTGATTTTGATATCATCAATTTATGGTGAAAAGGGAGAATGTACCCAAGAAAACCATTCCTAAAAAATATGGACACTATGAATTCATAGTTATTACATTCCAATATACAAATTTCCCCTTGTATTCTTGTATTATAATAATATATTCTTTATAGATTAAATTGAAAATTTTATAGTTGTATTTATTGATTATATTATAAAATTTTCTAAGAGAAATAAAGAAAATTATGATCATTTGAGGATTATGCTAATGACATTATGAGTGGATAAATTAAATGATAAGTTCAGAAAGTGTTCATTTTTTATATAAAATTTATCATTCATTGGTCAAAAAATTATAAGATATGTTGTATTTGTGAAACTTTCAAAGATAGAGATAATTAAAGAATAACCTACACCCATCATGTAAGAACTTGATTTTTGAGTTAGGTACGGATCCTATAAATTTTGGTTTAATTTACTTTTACAAACCTTTTTAGAATTCCTAATGAGTTCATGAAGGTCAAAGGGGTGTCTGATGATTTTTTAGAGCCTGGAAACCATATTTTTGTGAAAGAAGGCCCCGTCGTATGGTTAAAGTAAATTGTGCGGGGAGGACACAAAGTTAGTCTAAACTGTGCAGATGGTCTGCATTTTCGAGTAGAGACATTCCACATGATTTGTTCAAAGTTTCCCTAAGCATTCGAACTAAACATGTGAGTTAATCTTCTTCTATAGTCACCCATGCATTGTTGGAGATTTTTTTGGAAAACTGTGCGACCAAATCTTTCACATGCCAAATTTTTGAAAAAATGACCATTTTCCCCTTAATGATATAATTTAACCCCCTTCTTCCTTATTTTATATTTCCAGTGGGATAAACTCCATTTTCTCCCATTTTGGAGAATTTGAATGCCAAATCATGGTATTACGATATCTCTTTCATCCAAGGACCGATCAAGCTTCTATTCATCACATTGGATGGATAACGGTAAGTACTCGAGTCCTTTTGAGATGTTCTTATTTTCTCTTTATCTCATCCTATTTATCTAGGTGTAAGAGTTTATGCTCATTTTTTATATCTACTCTAATATAATCCAAATTATAGGCCGATAATGAAGTAAGAGAGCTGTATAAGTACTAGGTGGGTGGTCTATAACTCATCTGACAAGTTCATTGATTTTGGAATTGTCATGTGGGGCCTGCCGATTTCATCAGGTGCTGTTTATTGAATTTATATTTCATGATTATATTCATTATAATTGGATGGTTATGCTCTTTAAATAAATGTGATTAGTTGTTTGTGGTTATATTAATAACTCACAACACCCCATGTAGGGTAACATTCCATTATTGGGTTCTTAGTTTTTTGAAACTTTTGATCCATTGTTTTGGTGTCCTCAAGCTTAACCACACAAATGGTAAGCCTCCCTTTTATCAAATGCCTATTGAATCATGAAATCGTGAATAGATTATACATTTTCACTTCCACTTGACCCATCTAAGGTAAGTGATTAAATGTTGGTAATTGATTCAAATGATATTATGGAAAATATATTTAAGTATATAACTTGGACTTATTAAATGTAAATGAATGTTTTGTTGCACATAAATAGCACAAATTTCCATGTTTATAAAATAAAATGAAGTGAAACTTATTAATTAAACTTGAATTACATGGTTTTAATTAAAAGGTTTCATGCTACTTGGACTTGTCAAACTAATGAAAGTCATGGCTTGAACCAAGTGAATATTTTATAATGGAATAGTTATCATATGAGAACATTAATTGTAGTGAATCAAATGTAAGGTGAATTTATAAAAATGAACCTTTACATATTAATAGTAAGCCTTGACTCATGTTATAACTTGGATTCCCGAGGGAATGTCTTGGGTACTGAAGGATGTCATTCCGATTCAAGGATGCTGGTTTCCTTGGGTGAGACCTACTTGGGAACCCGATCCTTATCTATCTTTGGATACCTAGTATGAAACTGTAGGATCCCTTCATTTTTATTTCAGGATTCCTCAGATACACTCCTTGGATCTGACATTACTTGAGGATCCTTGGTTACATCCTTGGGCCCAACCACTGCTTATCCCCCATTTTACCTTGGATGTATTCCTTGGACTCGGTTAGAAATGTTATTATGGAGAAACCTTGGATGATGCTCCTTGTATTACACTCCATTAGCTAGACCCAGTTACTATTGAGTTAGTGTCCCCTGAGGTCTATTTTTCCTTGGTTATTAACTTGGAACCACTTACTTTTTAGTTATTAATCACGGTTTCCTTATTACACCTTGGAAACTTCACTATTTATACTATCATGCAATGGAATTAGTGATGGATATTACTCAAGTGACCTATTAATATAATTTGGTAATTGAT
This sequence comes from Viscum album, assembly GCA_963277665.1. Taxonomy (NCBI): domain Eukaryota; kingdom Viridiplantae; phylum Streptophyta; class Magnoliopsida; order Santalales; family Viscaceae; genus Viscum; species Viscum album. Next base: position 933,713,663 of record OY728163.1, on the reverse strand, counting down.
AAATTAATGAACTGGTTACATGTTCGTACACCGACTGAGGACTGAAGTAGGTACTTGAAATTTAGTTACATTATACTAATTTACTTAATATATGCATTCTTACACACTATTAAATTTCCATTACATGGGCTAGATGTTATAGATACTATTGGTGGTGGCCCACTGAGATTTATATCACACCCTCTCCAGGCGCCATTTGGTACCCAGGGTAGATGACATGTATGTAGGTGTTGATAAAAGGAAGCATAATGCTTTCGAAACTTGATTGCTTTCTATGCTAGGATGGAGATGGTAGCAAAGGACTGAGCTGTAGCTCATGATTCTTGAGATAAATTATATATTTTATTTTTATACAATCAGTTTTTTTGTATATTCTTGATACTTTATATCCATGTTTTTTTAGCTTACTAGATACATGACATATCATCATTAGGTGTTGTATGTTATTCCAGTTATTTAAGTTATTGTTATCGTTGTCTATTTCACTGTGCATTCTATTTACTTATATTGCTACTACTATTTACCTCTGTTTATATTTATCCACTACACTACACTCTGGTAATGAGGAAAAGGTCTCCCTATGGACATACCCTAGGCCCTCACTGCTAGTCACTAGACTTTGGCATTTGAGGAGATGCACTTGTGGCCATGTGGCCAACTGGCCTTGAGGCACCTGTTTAGTGGAATCCAGGCCCGAGACATCAAAAAGAGGTATAAGAGGGGTTTCATTCTTGCATTAATATTTAGAGAAAATATATTGGAGATTAGTAACTCTTGAAAATTTGTCATAATCCATGATTGGGCATTGAGAACCCATGTTCAGGGTAAAATATGAGTTTTCTGAAATACAATTGTTGTTTTGTTTTTGCTTATTACAATTGATATCATTTCATAGTTGGGTGAAGCACATGCTATTTGGAGTTGTTGATTATTATTCTAATTGAGAATTTCACTTCATCCTTGTATCGATGATATGACAACAAGAATAATTGTTACATACATCATTATAGGAACATAGAATTTGCATGTCATGCATATATCCAGGCCATATATGTGCACTTCACTAATTTTCATTGATCGTTATGCCTATGATTATTGAGTGAGCCTCACCTAATATATTTTCTTGTGCTAATTTTGGGATGGGATTGAGTGATTTCCTATTTTAATTCCTAAGGTTTTATGGGACCTTGTGTTTGGAATGAGTAATTTACCGAATCAATCCTTTTATTAGAAATTCAAGTGGGAATTAATCTTAGCGATAAGGACTATGGGCCCTCATTCATTGGGACATGAAACACATTTAAAATAAATTCAATACAAGTTCTAAGAAAATGAAAACATAAAAGTGAATGGTTACACATCCTTATCTCACCTTGTCATGTTTATGAAATGTAAAAGAGTGAACCTAGTAATTTAATGTTAACTGAAATGAAACAGTTGCCAATAAATGATGGGGAATGGTACAATTGAACCTTCATCTACTGAAACCCTTGAAATAATATCTGAGAACTTACCGATACTCGACCGTATAAGTGGGTATTTGGGGTATTATTCCTTAGGTAGTGAGTTTTCATAAGCTCATCTTACACTAGTGATTCTATCTGTATGCTTCTAAACTTTTTTTGAGGTATCTGCTGCCACAATTCCCCCGTTTTGTGCACCAAGAAGGTGGAGACGACCATGATATAGATGTGGTGGTCCTTGAGATAACAGTATTACTTTCAGGAGTGTCACTAGAGGTACCTCCTATTGTACCTAATCCAGGCACTGATTCCCAAGTTCGTGATAGTTTTCTTTGTCTGATTTAGTCTATGTATGGTGCTCCACGAGATACACCTACAATGGCTGATCTAACTCTTGATTTTCAGTTGCAACATCCTCCCACCTTTTTGAGGGATGATGGTTCATAGACTACTCAGTCTTGGCTAGAGGAAACCCTTTCCATCTTTGAGAATCTGGAAACACCTCCAGTGAGGAGGGTCATACTTGCCACTTACATGATGTATGATTCAGCCAAGCACTGGTGGGATGTGATTACCTAGGTTGGTCATCATCAGGGAATGTTATGGGTTGATTTCTAGAATTCCATCTATGATCAGTTCTTTCCTCAGACACTGAGAGATTGTAAAGATAGAGAGTTCATGCATCTCGAGTGGGGTTCTATGTTAGTTATAGATTATTTAGCATGTTTCACAGAGTTACAACACTTTTCACCACTTCAATCCAGTGATGAGATTTTTTGTGCTATGTGCTTTGAGGATGGGATCTAGTATACCATCTATGCTCAGGTGAATGTATTCCACCTACCTACCTTCTTCGAGACCATAAATTATTCTATAATAATAGAGCAAAACCTAAGGGAAGAATGTAGTACTAGTCATAGAGGACCAGTGCCAAGGCAGGACAATAGTTCTTATGGTGGCTGAAAGAGATCCCTTAAGGTTTCTCATCAGGGTAGTTGCAACCATGGTACCCATCTAGGTAGCTCCGTAGGGGAATCTGAAGCCTCAGTGTGACAAAGACCCACTGGAGTGCCGATATTTCAGCCATATGGGGCATATTAAACATTTGTGTAGGACCTTTAAATCATATTCTAGTTGAAGACGTTTTTCACTAGATCCACCATTAGGAGAAAGATATTTTACGTCACATCAGGCGGGGAGTTGGAGTGTCACCAGGAGGACTGGTTGAGGAGGAGGTTATGGTCATGGTAACCAGACCCCTGATCACCAGCTGTGTCAACAAAGTAGTTTTTATCATGGTAGTCTAATTATTGTATAGGATCATGGATCAAGTTAGTTGCAAGAAATACAACCGATACCCAAGGATCAGGCTATGGGGCCATCTACAGTACACAGTACAATTCTAGTATCATCTACTATTGTATATTTTTTATTTGATATAGGTGATTCACACTCGTTTATGTCTTTATCTATCATGGAAATCCTTTGGATTAAAATACAATGTTACTTTGGTGTAATTACCCTAGATACACTATTAGGGTAGGTTAGAGGGCATACACCAATGCAAGGACTTCCCCCTTTAGGTAAGAAGTTAATAATTTCTATGTCACCTATTTGTTATTATAATTATGGGTTTGATGTTATTTTCATGATGGATTGGTTGGTTTTGTATCACACCTTTATAGAATTCTATCTCTACAGGGTATCATTTACAACACTAGAGGGAAGCGGTTATCTACATAAGGGTGAGTGGGATGTACAAGATAGAAGAGTTGGACTAGATCATCACAAGATATGTGGAGTGACTAACTATATTTCCAATATCTTCATGGAGGGTCAGGGTTTAATTCAGACTAAATTCCTTCAAGTAGTAGATCATTTCAGAGATGTCTTTCCCAAATAATTTTTTGGATTACCTCCTGAGAGAGAGGTATATTTTTCAATTGTGATCATTCCAAGAGAAGCTCTAGTGTCCATTACTCTGTATAGGATGGAACTTACTAAGCTCCAGTAGCTCAAGTGGAAGTTAGAGGATCTATAGAACAAATGTTTCATACGAACCAACACTTACTCTTGGGGTTCGCCTGTGATTTTCACCAAGAAGGTGGATGGGACCCTTTATCTATACATGGATTAAAGATGGTTGAACCATATTATGGTCAATAAACTGTATCCACTGCCTAATATAGATGATATATTTGACTAGCGCTGAAGATCTAGGGTCTTCTCTAAGATCGACCTGAGATCGGGCTATAAATAAATGAAAGTAAGGCCATAAGACACACCTATTACAACTTTTTGTAGCAGGTATGATCTATATGAGTACCTCATCATGTTGTTCAGTCTCAAAAATGTGTCTACTATTTTCATGTCTCTAATGAATAAGGTGTTCAACCCATTTTTGGATTCTTTTGTCATAGTATTTGTGGAAGACATCTTGGTGTATTCTCACACTCATAGAGACCATTCCAATCACCTTGATATTGTTATGAGTACAATAAGATGGCATCATATTTATGCTAATATTTATATGTTCTACTTCTGGATCAACATAGTCCACTTATTAGGTCATATTATCTCAGAATCAGAAGTCTTTGTTGACCTAGAAAAGGTTAATGTTGTGGTTTCCTGGGAGAAACCCAAGAACCTGTTTGAAATATGGAGTTTCTTGGGGTTGGATAGATATTAAAGGATTTTTATACAGAACTTATCACGCCTTTATTCACCTATTAATAGCCTTAAAAATAAGGATGTTATGTTCTTGTGGTTATAAGTGTGTGAGAAATCCTTTCAAGAGATGAAAGGGAGGCTTGTCTTGACACCTATTTTGATTCTTCCAAATCATGGTAGAGGATATATCATCTTCTGTAATGTATTAGGAATTGGCCTACGAGTAGTGTTGATGTATGAGGATAGAGTTATTTCATATGAATATTGATATTTTAGGAATCATGAGAGAAACTACTTGATGAATGACCATGAGATATCAGCAGTTGTCCGTACCATATGTTATTGGATACACTATCTATTGGGTGAGCGCTTTGTGGTTTAAAAAGACCACATGAGCCTCAAATATGTTTTTATAGCATGAATTAAATCTCAAACAATGAATATGGGTTGAATATCTTCATTACTTTGATTTTGAGCATGATTATATGCTTAGAAAGGGAAATGCTACCATGGATGAACTGAGTCAAAAAATTAAAACACAGGATGTATGGGAATCCAGTGATGAATAGAAGTTACTGGCCCTCTTTTCTGATTTAAATACATAGTTTCATGGTTTTCACGAGCTATCTTACTTCTCAGCCTTGATGGTTACCTATTCCATCCTATTGAAGGTGAAGAGTAGGAAATTTTTAGATCCTGAAGGGTTGGTTCTCCATGAGAGTATATCAGAAGCTGACCCGCCTCTAGATTGGTATGTAAATAGAGATGAAATACTACATATTCCAAGGCATGTCTCAGTTCTTACAGATGTGAGAGAGGATTTTATGAAAGAGTCCCACACTTCTCATTGAGAAATTTATCCAAGAATATCCAAAATTTATTGAGATATGTGACACCATTATTGGTGGCCTAGGATGAAATGTCAGATAGAAGGATTTATCACTAGGTGTTCCACCTATCAGTCGTTGAAGGAGTAACACTAAATAACTGTAGGCTTGTTGCATACACTTCTAGTATCAAAATGAAAATAGAAAGATATTATTATGGATTTCATATCAACTTACCCAGGTCATAGAGGGGTAGCGATGCTGTATGGGTAGTTATTGACTTACTAACAAAGGTAGCTCACTTCGTTCCTATTCAAGATAATTTCTCAGTTGATGATCTTAGAAGAATTTATGTCGATGGGATTATACAACCACACAGGGTCCCTCCTAATATTGTTTCAGATAGGGATGTTTGTTTCACATCATAGTTCTGGAAAAGTTTGTAGAAATATATGGGTAAAAAAGTGATTCTAAGAACATCTTTTCGCCCTCATACTGATGGGAAGTTGGAACGGACAATACAAGTTCTAGTGGATATGATCCCAGCATGTGTCCTTGATTTCAATTGTTCTTGGGAGAAGAATATTCCTCTTATCTAGTTCTCCTATAATAATATATTTCAGGAAATAATTTAAATGGATCCTTTTGAGGCCTTATATGGTTGGCGATGCCTGTTACCCCTGTGCTGGCTAGAGGTAGGTGAGGCAGCCCTACCGAGTCATTATCTCATACACAATACTTCGAAGTAGGTTCATCTGATTAGGAAGCTTATGAATAATGCTCAGTTTAGAAAAAAAATCTTATGCCGATCTCCATTGATGACCTCTAGATTTCAAGGTCGGGGATCATGTTATCCTTCAGGTGTCGCCCAGCCTAGGGCATAGACGGTTATGGATGAAAGGGAAACAACTGCCTCATTTTGTAGGGACTTTTCAGATATTGGAGTGAGTCAGGATAGTATCCTATTGGCTTCTATTACCTCATAGGTACCATGCCACACTTGATGTATTCCATGTTTCACAGATTTTCCGTTATCATGTTGAGCCGCCTCATAATTTTGATCCTGAGGAAGTAGAGCTTGATGACGATGCTTCATTTGAGTAGTATCCCATATGCATCATTGAATGGAGTATGAAGACTCTCTAAGGCTAGTCTATTCCTTTTGTATGAGTGATATGATATCATGATCGTACATAGGATGAGACTTGGGAGTCGGAGGCTGTTGTACTTTCATAGTGGCCAGAGTTGTTCTCAGATAATATTTTGCAACCCTAGGAAGGTGAACTTGGAGATGAGTTCCTTTAAGGGGATAATACTATAAGAACCTGATTTTTGAATCAGGTAAGGATCCTCTAAATTTTGTTATAAATTAAATTTAAAAACCTTTTTCAGATGCCTAATGAGTTCATGAAAGTCATAGGGGTGTCCGGGGATTCTTTGGAGCCCAAAACCCTTATTTTTGGGAAAAATTTCTCTGTCGCACAGTTAGAGTAAACCATGTGGGGAGGAAACATTGTTAGTCTAAACTATTCTGATGGTATGAATTTTTTGGGAGAGCCATTTCGCATGGTTGAAACATGATTTCCCTAACTGTGTGATCTAACAGTGTAAGTTCCCGCTCTTCTTTAGGTACATATGCATGGTTGGCATACAATTTTTCAAACCATGCGTCGAAACCATGCGTAGGACAAACTCTAGGAAAAATTACCATTTTTCCATTAATGATATAATTTTAACCCTCATTCTTCACTATTTTGGATTTCTAGTGGGATGAACTCCATTTTATCCCATTTTGGATCTTTTAAAGGCCAAATCTAGGGATGAAGAGATCTCCTTCATCTAGATTCTGATCAAGTTTTTGTTCTTTACATTGGATTCACAATGATATGTACTCGAGTACTAAGTGGGTGGTCTATAACTCATCCCTCAAGTTCATTGATTTTGGAATTGTCCTATGCGGCCCATGGATTTCATCAGGTTCCATTTATTGAATTTCTATTTCATGCATATATTCATTAGAACTGAATTGTTTTTCTCTTTCTGTAAATGTGATTAGTTGTTAGTGGTTATATTAATAACACAAAACACCCCATATAGGGTAATAGGAAATAATTGGGTTTTTAGTGTTTTAAAAATTTTGAGCCATCGTTAGAGACTTCTTGATATTTACCACACTAATGGTAATCCTCCCTTTTATCAAATTCCTATTGAATCATGAAATTTTGATTATATTATACCTTGTCTCTTCAACTTGAACCGTCTAAGGTAAGTGCTTAAATTTAGGTAATTGATTCAAATGATATTGTGGAAAGCATACTTAAGTATATGAAACGGCCTTATTAAATTTAAATGAATGTTTAGTTTCACTTCCATAGCACACATTGTCATGTTTATGGAATGAAGCAAAGTGAACCTTATTAATTAAACTTTAATTACATGGTTTTAATTAAAATGTTGCATGCTACTTGGCCTTGTCAAACTAATGAAATGAAATAATTTAACCAAGTGAATTTGTTAATGGCATATTTATCATATGACCAAATTAGTTGTAGTGAATAAAATATAAGATGACTCTTTATTCACATGGACTTGGGAATATTTATAGGAAGGCTGGAATCGTGTTAGCTCTTGGATTTCAAAGTAAATTCCTTGGGGTTTTCAGGGTGTCACTTTGATTGAAGGATGTTGGTATCCTAGGGTGAGACCTACTCAGGTGATTGATCCTTTTCTATGTTTGGATGTATGATATGACACTATTGGATCCCTTCATTTTTATTATAGGATGCCTCAAATACACTCCTTGGATCTAACATGACTTTAGGTGCCTTGGTTATATACTTGGTCCCAACCACTGATAATCTCCCATTTTACCCTGTATATATTCCATTGAATCAGTTAGAAATATTATTTTGGGAATGACTTGGATTATTCTCCTTGGACCCTTAGTTAGACTTAATAACTATTGAGTTAGTGGATCAAAGGTTGAGGTTGGCTTAGTGATTACCTTGTAAGCACTTACTTTTTAGTTATAAATCATGGTTTCCATGTTACACCTTGGAAACTTCACTATTTATACTATCATGAGGTGATGTTAGTACTAGATATGCCTCCCACAACCTATTAATATAAATTTTCAATCAACTAATTAATGAACTAGTTACATGTTTAGATACCGACCGAGGGCTGAAGCAAGTACTTGGAATTTATTTACATTGTACTGCTTTACTTAATATATACATGCTTTCACATTGTTACATTTCCATTACACATGCCTAATTTTATAGACACCATTGGTGGTGGCCCACTGATATTTATGTCACACCCTCTCTGGGTTCCATTTGGTACTCAAGGCAGATTATGTGTATGCAGGTGTTGATAAAGGTAAGTGTAATGCTTTAGACACGTGATTACTTATTGTACTAGGATAGAGGTGGTAGAAGATGACCGAGATGTAGCTCGTGATACTTGGGATAGTTTATGTATTTCATTTTGATGCATTGGGTTTTTCATGTATGTTTGCTACTTTATATCCATGTTTTATAGCTTACTAGATACATGGCATATCATCATAAGTTATTGTATGTTATTCCAGTTATTTCAGTTATTATTATCCTTGTCTCTTCTGCTGCACATTCTATTTACTTATATTTCTTTCTCCATTTACCTCTTTTTATATTTATCTATTGTTCTACACTCTCTTAATGAGGTCATAGTATCTCCATTGACACACCCTAGTCCCTCGCTTGTAGTTGGCAGCCTCTGGTGTTTGGGGATATGTGCTTGAGGCACTTATTAAGTGGCATCTCGGTCTGGGATGTCACACATCACTATAATAAAGATCCATAATTTTCATGGATTGGATGGATACTATTTAAAATTTGTGAAATATTATCATAATATTAAAATTAAATATATATTTTAATCTATAAGGTAGTTAAGTTATACCAGATAGATTAATAGGAATAAAATTTTAAGGTTCTTAAAAGAATAAAGGGAAATACAATTATACTCACACTAACATACAATAGAGATGTTTTCATGATATATAGTAATTCATCATGGAATAGATTATGATCTTTCCTTATGAAAAATTACATGGTGGTAGATTATGCATTATGTCAATTAATGGTTCATGATAAAACTTACTTGATAGATGATTTGGATTTATCAGTGGTAATATTTTTGTTAAAGATGTAAAGGCATATTTGTAAAAAATGGTTGTGAAAAATGAGAATCTAAACATATGACTATGAGTTTCTTAGTCATAACAAAGACTATAAAGTAGATATTACATTATAAATTATATATAAATCAATATCCATGTTAATAATACCCTTATATATTGACATTAATGAGTGGAATTGAAATTGTGAGAACACTATTTATTTTAGGGGCAAGAATGTAACATACCATATTTAAGTCTACATTTTATTTACCTACTGTACTATTTTATATGTATAATTAATTTATGAATAAGTAAAAAATAAATTATATAATAAATTAACGATATTTTTAAATATAAAAGAATAATAATTTTATAACTAGGAATTCCACTTGATCAACTTCAACCTGGAGTATTACTATTAGTATAAATAAAAATTCAAGGGGAAGGAAACACCATGAAAGGAGATTTTTTTTATTAAATTCCTATAGTAAAATTAAGAAAATGAGAATTTTTATTAGAGATGATATAATGGAATGAATTCATATGATGTAATGGTGTTAATATAGTCAATATATGATTGTTATAATAGGGTATATAGTTTCTAAGTATAATTCCAGTAAGCAATATACCTGTTTTTAATTATCTATATGTAGTTAATATACATAAATCTTATTTAAATGTTAAACATATACATTTTAATTATGAATAATTTATTGTAAATAAAATAAATGTTTCTTTAATAAAATTAAAATATATTAATTCACATTGGAAAATACCCGTGGTCCTGATTAAATTGTTTTATTATGTTTTTTGTTACATTAATTACTTTTATGATATAAAAAATTTTATTAAAAAATATTAAGTAACGATTAGTAAATTAAATTAATAATATCCAATAACTATTTTAAAAAAACTATGAGAAATATTAGTTTAATTGTTTATAGATATTTAGAAATGTTTTGTTTAAAAAATTAATATTTAGAATATGAAATTTAATGAATTAAAATTTTAACACAATAATTACATTATAGTTTTAGGTTTATTTTGATAAAATATTATAGTTTATAACAATTTTGATGATTATTAATTTAAATTAAAAAATAATAATAACTCTTAATTTTCTAAAATTCATTTTTGTACGAAAAACTCATTATATATATATATATATTATTTTAATAGTTAATTTTTTTATCAATAAATTTAATTAAAATAAATGGATACCAAATTTTGGATTGTATCTTCAAAATTTGGAAAGATGGGTAATCATATATTTTTGGTAAAAAATAATTTCTATGGTAAGTAATAAAAGAAAGTAAACATGGGTGAAAGAGTTAAAAAATGATATGGTTTAAATTATTTATAATTAAAATTGTATAAAATCAATTAATAAGTCCTTAGTTAATTTTGGGTGTAAATAAAAAAAATGAAAACCCATGTTTTCTTACCAAAATCTCGCAACATCCTTTGATTCTGTCTTTACCCTTCACCTAACACAATATTCCAATCAAATTACCCTTATTTTTACCTATAAATGGATCCCTATTACACCGTCTACAAACCACTTACATCCTTATATTTTATCCTTAGTAAATGATTAAATTACCTATAATAATATTATATACTACATTTAGAATCTGTTGGTCACAAGAAGGAGGCCTATATCATTCATTATGAAGGGAGACACTGTGAGAAGGAGTGATTTTGGATACATGATGAGTTATTATTCAGTCATTTTATTTATTTTCACATAGAAATTATTAATAAATATCATTATACACAATAATTATTTGATACCAACATCATTATGAATATGTAAAAATGTTATTATCATAATAAAACATTATATTCTTACACATTTATTAGTTATAACATGTTCTCATTTGGGATAGTTTTACCACCTATATTAATGATTATATAATATTAACATAATGAATTAATAATATAAATACTAGTAATATGGTATAATAATCATTTATTGATGATTTTTTTCACAAATATATAGTCGTAATATGATAATGTATATTAAAAAATAAATAACTTCTTTTGTTAATTCAATAATCAATGAAATTGTTCTTTGGAATTTTATGTGAACCATTACTATAATATCCATGAAATAGTCATGGTACTCCATAAATATATCAAAAAATTATAATAAATATTCATTAACACTTTTTAGGTGATGACCCCATGATCTAGGATCAAGAAGAAGAACTATTATATTGAATCCAACATAAAAAAATAAAAAAATTAACACTCAAATATTTATTTCAATGAATAATGATAAATAAATGTGTAATAATAAATTATAAGTTAATGTTATACTTTAAATTATATATTTATATATGGTTCTCAAATAGATTAATTATAAACCTAAATTGACTATATAAGAGTTTTGATCATGTTCGACCTGGCAAGAATCCAAGGTGTGGGGTTTTCATATCAATTTCCTTTATTTGATATATGTTTGATATTATGAACCAATTTTCATTTATATACTGTGTATCATTTTTATTTAACATATTTTATCATATTAAATTATATATTCATGGTATTTAATGTTTCATTTCATTTTCTATTTTTATTTTTAAATTTTTTTATCCTTAGTAAAGTTGTAAGTGTTTTATTGACTCAATTTCTATTTCACTTGGCCATAATCATTTTTCTATGACAATGTTTATCAATTTTTGTTACATTTTCCCTTTCCAATAATTTATATGATATTTTATATTTTCTCTAATGAAATTACATTTTCCTATAAAAAATTTCTTCTTCAATTAATCTCTTATGTTAGAAAATTTGACATTTTAAAGAATAATTCTCATCCTCTATATTGGGTATTTCTCTTCTATTTCCATATTTATTATTTCCAATTTTTTTTTATTTTAATATTTTTAAATCTAAATATGTATTCATTTTTTTACACATATTATCCCACAACATCTCATTTCCAAATGAAATTTTATGATTCTTTTTTATCAATGCGAGTTTCATTAAAATCTTTTAAAATAATAAAAATTCATTTCTACTTACTTTAATATATATATTTTTCATCAAATAAAAAATTATTAAACTTAACCATTATAAATTTCTTAAGTTTGAATTATTTTTATTTAACTTTAAAATAATTTTCTAATAATATTTTTTTCATTTTTTTAAAAAAATATTTCAATAGTGACCCAATTTTTTTCTTATAATAACATTGTAAAAGTAATAAGGAAATTATTTTTATAATTCTACTTCCATATTACTCTCTCAGAATAATTTTTCACTTATTAAGTAAAGATTTATATACTAACTGATAAATTGTCTAATGATATATTACATTTTTAGTGATTTAATTTTCTATTTTTATGATAAAATTATTAATTTCTTATGAAAATCCACCCATAGGATCAGTGAAATCATATAATGGGGGTAAATTAGTGATTTAGAATTCTTGTTTTTATATTGAACAACCTTAATCATTAGTCAAATTTATTTTATATAACTTTTAATCACACACATTTATACATATATCAATTCATAATATATTTACATGTTTCACCTATTAAAATGAGAAGTTTAATCCTTGATTCAATTGAGAACCACTCATGATCACATGACCCACTATTATCAACACTCTGATTTCAACATGTTGGGTTTATCAATGAAATCAGGTTAAAAATATGCTGACTATGTATGTGTGTTCCATATAGATACCAAAATTATTTATTTAATTTTAAAAACAATATATTCATTAACCATATAAGAACTCCATCAAGTTGTTTCTTATTTTGTTGCTTCCTCCTCTTTTTCTTATACTTGTAATATAGTAAGTACATTTTTTCCTCTATTATTTTTTTCTTCTTCTATACTGCACCCAATTTTATTCCTTTTCTTCCTTAAAATTACCTTAAAACAATATATCATATCAAATTATATTTTTAAATTCAAATTAAAAATTGAAAACATCTTCCAACTAAAACTCAACTTATTTAGATTTTTTTATCCATTAGATCTTCCAATGACTCTTAATCACCCTTGATAAAATTTTTGAACAATAAAGATTGATTATATTATCCCATTTTTTTATAAATGATACGTATCATCCGATCTAGTCAAATATAGAAAACTCCTCTGACCATGACCCGTATAACAGTATATTATACCTTGATTTAGTCTTAATATTGAGAACTACTTTGAAACTGCTCAAACAACTCCTATAACTTTGCTATTTGTTTTTAATTTCCATTTTCAATTAGGATTATTTTTCTATCCCAAGGAATGATAAATTTAATGGATCTAATCTTGTAATTTTTTTAATAAATTCTAGGTAATTTAAATCCTTAGGAACAAGTCTCCTCAAAATTTTGAGGACTTTCCAAAATGATTACCAAGAATGGAAAACAGTGTTCTCCTCACCATTTTGATTCCTAGGAAATTCCTCTTTATCATAAAATTTTAATGGCAACTAAAAAATATTTTATCTCATTATTTCTTATAAGAAAATATCTCAGCAACAACACCTTGTAAAACATTCACTCTACTGGGAATCTCCCTGCTTCCATGACGTGACATGTTTTATTTTTCCCCAAAACATTATCTACATGGTACATTGATATAGAAAATAATTATTCTATAGAATATGGGTAAAAAAATGTATGAGTTTAATGAGGCATCATTTTTTTTATATTTTTATATAGTCTCGATAATGGTTTTGTTTATGATCATGACATGCTGATAAAACCTCCACTTATAACACCTTCAAACTTCTTTTTTCAAGCTTCAAAATTATTCTATGTTCTTCAAATAATTCCGAAAACATGGAATTAAAATATTATCAAAATAATAATCATGAAAAACTATGTTTAAACATGATTTATATGGATAAAACAAAATAAAACAAAATTATCATATCAAATACATATTTTCTACATATTAATCAACCATGGGATTAAAAATTTATAAATAAACTCTTGGTAACAACAAGATACCACTTTTTACTTTAACGGAATCTAAGAAATATAATTAACTTTAAAACTTCAGTACTATAAGATGATATTATTTATTCAATAATTCTAATCTATAATGAATGAACTCATTATAGTAAACAAGAACAATGAAAAATATATCATATTATACATAAAACAATGACTTACATTTACCTCTAAAAAGACCTGATAATATTGATTCCAATTGAAACATAAAAAACCATTTTCTATTTATACCATTTTATGAAATCAACTGATAATCAACTATATTTCAATTGTGAATCAACTTTAAATAAACTCTCACTTTGTAAAAACTATTCCTAGAACCCTATAAATATAATTCCATTTATTAATCCTAACCAGATCAAAAATAAAAAAACATACACACCCACATAATGAACTAAATTCTTTCCCCTTTTAATAACTCTAATTATATACATGCTTCCTTGAATAATAAAACTCTCTCCTATTTGGTAAAAACACATATCAAAGGTTACTATTTAAAATTCACCCCTTATAAAATGACTAAATGGAGAAAAATTAAAGAGATTTATGTAGAATTATTCTCCAAATTATGTCCATAATATACAAAGAATAATATGATAAAAGGGATAAAGACACTATATCTTATCATTGAGAGGAATGAGGCTAAAATCAAATTTTCAATAATAATTTTTGAGATACAACCTTTGGATGTTGTATTGTAAACACATATATTATTTTATACAATATAGGAAAAAATTATATTGTTAAATATTTAAATATATAATCTATTTTATAAAGTTATATTTTATTTTAGTGTGTTTTGACATTGAATTATAAATAATATTCCAAAACAATTTAATAGAAATTTTATTATCACCTCCCAAGTAATTCATAGCTTCACTTACACCTTGCAATTTTACAACAGAGTTCTCATCCACATCCATTGTATTTTATATTTTTTTAAAATGATATATTATGTTTAAGTAATACTCAAGGTTATAAAACACCACTTCTTTAGGTACTAAAAAAATACACTACTCTACAAAAAATAATAATAATATAGATGTAGACCATATAACATCAACATGGATTTCCCAAGTTATATATGTGTATCCAAACAATCAAGACTTCCCTTGATTTAATTATTCAACCAATAATATATTTTTTCCTTTATTTATGAGAGAATTATTTTCCCATCTATGAGATGAGATATTTTTAGTGAAAATAAAAATCTAAAACAAAGGGTGAAAATAAAGGAAATATTAGGTCTAGAAGCTATAATGTAAAAAAACTTCCAATAATATTTAGAAATTATTTTGGGCTAGATTATTTTTATTTAAAATCATTTAATAATTTGGTTCTCATTGAAAAAGGTATAGAAACCAGATTTAAATCCTTCATGAAAATTTTTTTTTGATGTTCCTAATCATACTTTTCTTGAGAAAGAAAGATACAATTATATTCCTATTAAATTTTTAAACCAAATTTTTTTTCTCATTTCTCTAAGGAAATTTCAAATCAACTTATTCATTTATAAATAAAACTTTTCCCAAGATACTTCATCATTTAAAAAAAATATAATTTTTTGTATATAAATAATAAAAATTGTTGATACCATCTTATCATTTTTGATGTAGATATTCTTGTACACTCTTATATACATAAAAATAAACTAATAAAAATATGTATCTAACTTTTAATACTATATTCTTGTAGATTTATTCAACCAATATAGTGATTTTTAACCAAAATGAATATTCTTAATCATTTACAAGAAATAATCCACTAGGTTTCTCAATGTGAAACTCCTATTTTATCTCTCCATTGAGAATGGAAAACATGATGTTAATTTAGAATATCTTGTATTGTATCTATAATTGAATAAAGTTTAATATTATTATGTTTTAAATTATAAAAACTGATTCGACTATCTTATCAAAGTAAAATTATTGAACTTGAGAATACCCTTTGCATACAAGTCATGATTTATTTCTCCTAACTTTTCCTATTTCAATCAAATTTATTCGAAACAAACATTTTTTCCAATAATATTATTGTATTTGAGATTCGGAAACACACAATAAGTTTCATTCTTATAAATCTAAATCAATTTTTTATTCATATTTTTACCCACACCTGGTTCTCCAAAGATTCATGAACATATATTTATTCAACTTGAGAAGGTAGTGATGTATGTATTGTTGTCATCAATGTTATCCTAGTTTTAAATAGATTCCCTTTTTATCCCATGATTTTTTAGAACTACACTTATTTTCTTATCCTTGTATGGGATTTTTAGGTTTACTCTTCATCACTTGGATTAGATGAATCACCATATTCGACATGTATACCATTAAAATTTCAAAATTTCAAAAAGTTCACCCTATTTTTTAACTAAAATAATTTTTTTTACTTATTAAATGTGATAATTTATATTTGTATTTATTCTTTTCATTTTAAAATACACTAACATTAGTCATGTCAATAATATTCCTTGAATCATAATTATAGATGTGGTAATCTCTTTAATTTATAGGATAACCTAGAAACATACCATCAACACCTCTTTTATCAAAGTTTCTATGATTTTATTTTTTGAATTTAATAACATAGGGTCTAATAAAAAACATTAAGTATTTCAAAAATGGGCTATTCATGTAATTTATTGAGTATGGTGAAGTGTCAGAATTTAGTCTACATGAATAGTGATTTTGAATGTGAAGTTTTGCACCAATAGTCTATCTCCAAAAATACTGAGAAGTATCATTCTATTTAAACTTGGTTTGAGCTATCTCTACTGAGGTTTCATTCTTCCATTTAGCTGCAATTTTTGTGTGTGGTGTGTATGGTTTATTGAGATCATAATGAAGACCATGCTTCTTAAGGTAAGATTTAAATATTCCAGATTTATATTCAGCACCATTATCTACTTGGATTCTCATTAATGTTTAACAAAAATCCTTTTTAGGACTTTTCTTGATACTCTTGATCATCTTAAGAGCATTTAACTTAATTTTAATAATAATAATACAAGTAATGAAAGAGTATTAATCAATAAATAAAATAAAACACCAATCTCAATTTATTTATTTCCTTCTCATAGGATAAAAATTTCAAAATGAATAGGATACAAGGCATGATATGTATGAATTTCAAATTCTAATATAAATAGTTATTAATATATCCATTTTATTAAGTGTATCACATTCAGTTATTTTCTCTCTTTATCTCAAGAACATCACAAACACTTTCTATTTAGGCAATATTGTATATGTTTCATTGGAAAAGATGTATAATCCTTCTATTCCATAGATGATTTTATTTTTTAATACATAGGTAGCATGAATTTTGAGCATCTCCAAATTTAAATAGATTTCTCATAGTTAATTTTACTCTTATCATAATCCTGTCATCTCCTACCCTTTTATCCAAGAAACACCTATTTCATAAAATCACCTCATTTCCTTCATCATAGAGATGATAAAAACATAACAGGTTGTGTTTGATCCCAACAACATACATTGTATTCATGGAATGAAGCTTCTCCTTTCCAACAAAAATTGACCTAACACCATTTATTATTAGTGGACCATCATTCCCAAAGGTCACTAAAATGTATTTAAACTCTTATAAATACTTCCGTAGTTTTAATTCTTATACCATACATGAAGAACATCCAATATCAAATACCCTTTAGAAATTACATTTTTAATATTTAAGTGAAACTTCTACAATTAGAGATTTTTATTTTTCATTATATTTATTCTTTTTTTATACTTATGAGTATTTTGATTCATACACATTTAAGTTAGAAGCATGGTGATTTAGTCATTATAAAGGTTAATAGGTTGGTCACATCATCTAGATGACTTTTATAAATGTTGAAAACTATTCTGAATATTTACTCAATAATTTTCTACTTTCCTCTGAACATTTTTTCTATAATATATCTAAGTCCCCCTCAATGTCTGACTCTAAAATAATTTAGATTAAAAATAATATTTATGATTGAATGAAAAAATAATTGATTAATTCCCAAATACTCTATAGTGCCAATAATATTCATAATAATAATAATAATTATTTTTTACTTTAGGGAGTATTTTCTATAAAAGATAAAATTGAAATTACTTTTTTTATTGACCAACTATCTTGGTTTTATAGAATAAAAATTATTGTAATATCGTAGCACCTTATTATTTTTTCCTAGAATCTTTAAAACCATTTTATAATCACTATTTTTAGTAGTTTTTTATTTTATGTTTACGTTCTAATAATTTTAATATTTCAAATAATTAGTTTTTTTGGCCACTAACTTTGTCTTGTTCAACAGTTTCATCAATTTAGACTTTTGAAAAATATTTTCAAATACCTTTTCACTCAACAGGAGTGATATTTTTTCTTTATTTAAATTATTTATTCTTAATATTTTCTAAAATATCATTTTAAAAATTCTAGAATATGAATATGGGTTTTAAAAATTCAATTTTTACATTGACTATTTTTAGCTGAACAAGTTCAGGATGGTTTTATTTTTTTACTTCATTATTTTTTATATATTGATTTATTTAGTCTTATCATCATCTAAAATATTATTTAAATAATCAAACTCATTCAAAAAACTTTTTTTATTATATAAAAATATATTATATATTGGTAGAGGTTGAGTTTCCTCCCTTCAATTTTTATACCTCCTTCTCTAATTTTCTGATCATTGAAAGGAAATCCCCAATTCTCACTTTAGAATAAACTCCATTTAAGTTTCTTCTTTAGACCCATCTTCAATAATATTATAAATAATGATATTTTCTTCACCATCTTGAGAAATAATTACCCTCTCATAAATATCACTAGAAGTTTTTATATCTTCTTCTCCATCACTCCTTTCACTATCTTCAGACTTAGATATTAAATTTATCTATTTTCATTTGAAAAAATTATAACAATTTCACCTAGAAGAAAACATTTACTTGGATGATTTATTATTTTGGGATCATATTATTCTTTTATCTTCTTAATTACTAGTTTATTATTATTAAAATTTTGGATTGTTTTTTTTATAGAATTTACAATTTATCCAAACATGAATAATTATATTTAATGTTTCCCCTTTTATATTCGCATTCCTCTTCTCACTTTTCCAGATATATGATATTTTTTTTCAATATTTTCAATCACTTCATATTCTGAGTTAGAACTACCAGTTTATCATTATCAACTTCTTTAATTATTTTATCTTTCCTTGTGGCATTAAAAGAGATTTATTTTTCATCCTTATTCATATTGTTTGGTAAAATATTTCTTCTTAATCTCATCGGCTGTGAGAATATTATGTAAGTAATTTAATTTTTTTTCTTCTAAATGTTTATCTTCACAGTATGATACTTTAGCATCAAACATATGATGAAAAATGTGTAGTATCTCCTCAAAAATAGTTGAATACTCTAACTTCTCCCTAATATTTTTGATATTACTCATAGTTTCATTGTCACTTATGAAATAAATCCTCAATAGATTCTTCATTATTCCTATTTTTTTGTAGAGACCCGTTTTTTCCTTGTATTAATTTGAAATATTTCTAAATATTTTTCTAGATCTAGGAGTTGAGACAAAATGAAATTCTAAGGCCTGATGTGCTCATAATTAATTTTTTAAAAATATTAAAAATATTTTATATTTAGGGTGTGTGACTAATTAAAGAAACTGAGATAAGTCTTAAATGGTGATCATATTAGAAATTTGAGACCGTGGTTAGGTTCAGAACACAATGCATTCCCTAGGAACGACATAAAATAAATTGGCGTGGGGTGTCCCAAACCCTCTCTCATTAGCGGTGTATTTAAGAAATGTAATTAATTAATTAATTTAATTAATTAAAACCCTTTTGACCTAATAAATGATTATAAATATGTGGTTAAGGGTATTTGGCCAGGGTTGGCCTCACAATTTCTACAATCCAACAGAGAGATCTCTCTCCCCCTTTGGATAATCCCTCCGAAGAATGATGAAACCTTGGATCTAGGCGGATTGATGCACAAAGAACACAACGACAGCTCCAAAACCCATTTGAGAGCATGTTCTTCACCAAAAATTGATCTAACTAGTGGTAGGACTCATCTTTGGTGTTTTTACACCCTGGATTAAATGTTTGAGGATATTGATACTTGATGCTTCAGTTTCTGACCCCTTTTCACGATCCCAATCACTAAGTACATGTCATTTATTAATTTTTCATCTAATATGGAGGCCCATTTTTGATCTTTGGCCAAGAAATATTGTCCAATGATCCCAAAATTTTTTTATGGTTACTTTACACTTCATTTCTCCACATTCCTCATTATGGAATCCATGTGGATCCCAGTTTGACAATTGTCGGGCGACCTGAGCTTGATCAGGCGCCCATATTTTTGATGAATTTGACTAACAGTGACGAAATCATGATGAAGGAACAGATCTGGAAATGAAACAATTCAAGGACTATTAATCCAAAGGGTTTTCAATAATCCGATGAGGATCAAAGTAGCGATAGTGTGTGGAAGATTCGACCAAACCCTCGTTTCCGAACAAGGTTGATTCGTGGCGAACGATGATGGGATCCCACATACATTGGCTAGATCTGATACTTTAGATGCGAAATACAATGATGTCAGTCACAGTTGGTGTAGATTTGGAATCAGTGGTAGGAATAAAATAAACCCTCATGTTTCTAGAAAATCTCTACTACACACCATGTAGTATTAAGAACACACGACATGCAGTCTCCCTCAGTGGCGATGCTAGGGTTTCGGGGAAAATAGGGATGGAACATCGTGTAATCCCTTTGAAACACTATGTATTACCCTTTTCATGTGAACAAACCTTGTGAAGGAACACATGGCCAGACACACACCATGTACCAGATTACAAAGACATGGGGTTCGAGTACACGAACACGAACAACGGACAAGGGCCCAGTCCCAGATAGCTAGGACATGGATTTTTCTACTACATGGGATAGGAACCGTGTACTATTCATATACCCAACTATGTAGTGGAGAAGGACCACATATCGTGTGTCACCTTACAAGCCATGTTCTTCTTGGTCTCTTCTGAGCGTTCATTGAACCCCCATATCTCTTTCGTTTGGACTCAGATTTTGGCCCACAAGATGCCTATCTTAAGTGTTTTTACATGTAGAACTTGATAGTGCCCCCAGAAGAAGCTTTTGAGACACAACATGAATGTTCTAGTTTGGAACATGTAGAGAGGACACCTGATGATGGTAGTAATCAGACAACTTTTACCAGAGTAGTTTTGTGCGGACACTTAAACTTGGTTGGGTAGTGTAGTACCCGATGATTCCAAGATGACCCTCTAGTGGGACCGGGCAGTGTAGTCCCAGATTATTCAAAGTTACCCTCTAGTATGATTTTATCAGTGGATTTCCTCAACATTTTGGGCTGACCCTCCAACTGGGATGGGCAGTGTAGTCCCCGATGATCTTCTAGGAGTGACTCTCCAGCCGAGTTGTGTAGTGGCATCCCCTGATGACTCACCAAGCTTACCCTCTAGTAGTGTCTAGGATGTGGTGTTCCCTGATGACTGTCCCAACTAGTACCCTCTAGTAGGACTAGGCAATGGTGTTCCTCAGTGACTACCAAAGAAGACCCTCTATTGTGAAGGTACAATGGCGAGGCATGGATCAACTTCACCTAAGGACTCACGAGAAATAGGGGTGCTTTCCCCACCAAGATATATTCTTGTGACATGATATAAAACCATGCGGGTAAGTCATTTCCACCCAAAGTATATAGTATCGATGTATGGTTATTTGAGCCCCTTTAACTTGTGCCTTTTGGGTAGACACTTGAGATGCTAAGCATCATAGATGACTTTACCTTGGAGCTATCGACAACTCACTTTATTGGGCTGAGCTATGAGATGAAGATCCCATTAAACTCTTTTTTATGTTTCTTTCACTGAAAATATATATATATCTATCCTGTTACAATACCCATTCCTTGGGTCTAGGTTACTCTCTTTCTAGGATAGGTGAAGACACACAAGGTATTCCATATTCTTTCTGTTTCTAGTTTCTCATGGTTGGATGAGTCTACTCTCTGAATATTGGTAGTGAATACTCAATGAGGAGTTTATTTACTCACCATTTCTAGCTCCTTGTGTTTAGGTTAGTCTAGTTTTACTCTCTTATTGGGTTGATATGTACTCTTTCCATTCACTTTTACCATACCTTGTTTTCTCTTCTGCTTTCCTTTTTAGTGTATCTCTTATTACCCCCTTCTCTTTTTTGGGGAATCCAACTAGGTATGTATATACTCACCCCTACATGGGATTTTTCCAAAACATTGAGTGTCATGTCTTTTACATATGGTGGATCGGTCAATCATGATCTCAAATGATCTAAGGGATACAGGCTACGTGGACCGCATATGGTGGTTGGAGTTGGGATTTAGGAGCAAGGCTCTCTCAGTTGTTACTCTTTTTCAGTTTAATTTAGGTTGGGATAGGTTTCTGGTTTGGGCATGTGTTTTAACCTTTACTTTTTAGTTGACACTTCCATACTCTTGTATTGTCTAGAGTTTTATGCATGTTCATTTTACATTATAGTAGTTAACACTTTTTCTACTTTTTCTCTACACTTTTCATTGAGTGGGTTGTGTGTGTGTGTATAGGTTCTTAGGAAAAGTCCTTATTGTATTTGTTGTGTCTTTGGTTCTTGTTTCCCATCCCTATCCTATCAAGGTGGTCTTGGGGTAGTTGTTTCTTGAGCACCAGCTTGGGTTGGGTCATGATAGAGTGGTATCAGATGTGGTTCGTTCCTTGGGACATTTTTCAGACGTTCCCTAAAAAGGATTGGTTGGGATTTAGGGAAATAATGTCGATGTGTCTTGAGAGGGGATCTTAGGCTAGGGAGTTCAATTATGGTACATGTGGCCGACATAACCATTCACCAGGACCCTGATTACCAGCTTGTCGACTCAGAACCCTAATACATTTTTTTCAGGGAACAATGGTACGTTCATCATATAGGTTCGAGTCTTTGATTGTCCTTCTTGAGTATGCTCCCCACTATCATTGATATATATATATATATATAAATATATTCTAATCTAACCGTGGTACTCCGTGATAAATTTTAGGATATCTCTGTGATAATATCCATCCAGGATACCATATCCGGTTCATGATGATGAACCTATGAGAGATGAGGCCTTATTTTAGGGTCTATCTTGTGATCCCCTCCGTCCCTATGGGAAGGTAGCGGCACCCCTACCCATTGATCAACAGATAGTTCCGGCCGAGCAGGATGAAGATTGGTGCAAGTTGAGCGCCCACAGTGAGTTCTTGTGCCAGAGACCGCTGAGGTTCCATGGTGTGCCAGATATACATCGTGAATTTGTTTGATTTGGTGGTCAAAATTTTCAGGATTGTTTGGAAATTGAATGATTAGATGGTGGCTTTGGTAAATAGTATTTTCCATGGACCAGCTGGGTGATGGTGAAGCTTAGTTACCCAAATTCATGATGAGATGACACTCTCATGGGATGCCTTCCAGCAGCTAGTTCGTGAGGAGTACTACCACTCTTACTTAAAATCCATTTGGATTTAAGAGCTTCTAGAGCTTCAACAGGGAGGGATAAAAATGGTAGAGTATGCAGAGAGGTTCATAGTCCTTATGTGATACTACCTTTAAATGATCATAGATGGCTACTTTTAAGCATGGAATTTCATCCAGGGACTTTTTAGAGAGATTTGGGCCAGCGTGGTGCCCTTGTGAATCTCTACATATGCTGGGGTGTTGGAGTGGTCACTTATTATGGATAGATTACTAACATAGGGACATCAAATATCTAGAGCTTTCAGTAGGCACAATAGAGCTAAGACATCTCCAGCAGCAGGCAAATGCGAGAGATCTCAGAACATGAGACCCTTTCGTGAGAAGACCCATATATATGGTCATGCCGTATAGGGTAAGTGTAGTGCACTGAGGTAACCCAAAGAGGTCTAGTTCTGTGCTTTTGATGGGTGAGGTCCCATGGCATGGGATAACCTGAACAGGAAAGATGAGCATCCCAGACAGGAAGAGGACGAACCTCCATGGCAGATATAATGCCAGGATCAGGGATCTCCCAGGTGGGGATAGGGTGGTCCCAGAGAGTTGAAGCTGGTAGAGGAGTAGGAGGAGCTGCTTGTGGGGGGGGGGGGGGGGGGGCGCTGATATGAGGTTCCCCCCCACCACTAGGCATCCCATTTCAGGATTAAGGAGATAGTTTTCCATGGCCGCAGACAGATATAGGCTTTGGATGTCTATGATACTACGACACATGAGATGATCCAAGCTACAATATGTGTTTACTCTACTCTTTCATCAATATTAGTATACATAGGTTTGAGAAATTATTTTATCTATCTCTAATATTAGTGTAGGATATATAGCTCCCTATGGAGATTCTAGCACAACAGCTATTCCCTGAGGTTCCCACAAGGAACTCTTCCTTCATATCTTCTGTTTGCTGACAGTGCGAGCTATCACTTGGAGGAGAGAGGCTCACATGAGACATACTGGTTATCATGATATAACTCTACAACATTATCTTAGGAATGTATTAACTTTCCATGGTTTAATCCCAGATTAACTTTCACCACAGATTATCCAGATGCCTACATGTTGATGGGATGAGGTTCTAATTTTTCAGTGAGAGAGACCTCATAGTGGGAAAACAAGTGCTATGAGCAAGAGGTTACATCCTATTACCCATCATCTAGTGATTATGACCCTTGGTGTAGCAGATTCATCAGGCATATCAATTCCTTTCGATTGTAGAGGGTTATATAGATGCCTTTCATAAATATATTCTGGAACTACCTCTGAGGTAAGAGTTGGAGTTTTGAATTGAATTTATACTAGGGAATACCCTGATATCTTATAGGGCATATCTAATATAACCAAATTAGATTCAAGAGTTGAGGTTGGAGTTAGATGAATTTTGTGAGAATGGTTTCATAAGACCCAGTGTATCCCCTTGGGTAGCTTTAGTTCTATTTGTGAAGAATGAAGACGAGAGCTTACAACTTTTCATAGATTATCATCACCTAAACTAGGCCATGATAAAGAACAAGTTCCCCTTATCGAGGATTGATGGCCTCTTTGATCAGCTATGAGGTGTGATATGGTTCTCCAAGATCGATCTCAGGATCAACTATCACCAGTTGTGGGTTAGTGAGGCTAATATTCCAAAGTAGTTATTTCAGTGTCTCTGTAGACACTACAAGTTCATAGTGATTCGCTTTGGTATGAAAAAACCCCCATTGTTTTCTTGTGTTTGATGAACATGGTCTTCTATACTTAGTGAATTTTTTTTGTCTTAATCAAATAAATATTTGTCTACTGTATGATATAGGAGGAGCATGAAGAACATTTGAGGATGGTCCTTGATTTACTTCAAGAGCACTATATTTGGGACAAGCTCTCCAAATTCTAGTTCTGGATAAAAGATGTTCACTTTATAAGGCATGTCATTTTTGAACAAGGTTTATCCATGGATCCAGTGAAGATTTAAGTAGTTCTTTCTTGAGATCCACCCAAGAATTCGTTAGAGGTGTGGAGTTTTCTTGGCTTGGCATGATACTATATGAGATTTTTTCTGGACTTCTCTAGGATTTCATCCACTTTGATTGCTCTGATGTGCAAGGGATAATTGTTTACTTGGTATGAGTAGTGCTATAAGTATTTCTAGGAGATGAGTTAGAGATTGATGAGTGCTCCTATTTTTAGTCTACTAGAGGAAGGAGTTGAGTTTGTGGTGTATTGCGATGCCTCAAGTGCTGGGCTTGGTTGCATGTTGATGCAACAATAGACAGTAATCACATATGGGTTGAGGCAGTTGAGGGGACATGATAATAATTATGCAACTCATGATCTAGAGCTCATAGTGGTAGTATTCTAATTGAGGATGTGGAGGCACTACCTTATGGGAGAGCACTTTGTGGTTTACTCAGACCACTAGAGTCTCAGATACTTCTTCACTCATAGAGACCTAAAACTGTGGCAACAACACTGATTGGAGTTCTTATAGGACCATGACTTTGAGATAGTCTATACTATAGGTGAGGTAAATGTTTTATTATATTCCATTAGTAGGAAGTCCCATGATCGCCTAGTGTGGGAAGATTTAGAGTAGTTGGGTTCCCTGTAACCGACCCTAGTATAGTAGGAGGGTACAATATTCTTACAGTTGATGGTGCTGACTCCTTCACTACCTGAGCATGTTAAAGAGTCCCAGCTACAGGATATTTAATGTGATGTTTTTTGTGATTAGATATCCACTGTAAACACACCATATGGATATTCTAAAGGGGAAAATTATAAGATCTATTTCCAGGGGTGAATAGTGGTTCCAGTCGCATTGTGGGAAGAGGTGATATGGGAGTTCCACACTTCTCCCTTAGCATTACATCCCAACTTAAGGAAGATTTACAATGACCTTAAGTGGAATTTTTGGTGGTCCGACATGAGACAAAGTGTATTTGAGTTCGTCTCATGATTCCTTACCTATCAGTAGGTGAAATTTGGGCATTAGGTTCTGGCAGGTTTGTTGTAGCCTCTTGATATTCCAGAGTAGAAATGGGATGGCATATCCATGGATTTTGTCATCGGGATTCCATGAAAAATGAAGGGATATGATTCCATTTGGTTGATAGTAGACTAACTAATGAATTCAATGCACTTACTTTCCATCAGAGAGAGGATTTCAATGGATATTTTTGGACAACTATACGTATGGAAGATCTTCTTCCTTCATGTGGTACCCTCGATGACTGTCTTCGATTGTAATGAAAAATTTACATCATGTTTGTGGAGAGGCCATTAAGAGATATTCAGGACCGAGCTATGGATGAGTAAATGATTTCACCCCCAGACTGATTGGCAGACCGAGTGCACTATCCCGGTGTTAGAGGATATACTGAGAGCCTATGAGTTGGATTTCTACCAGAGTTGGGAGGATCACCTGCCCTTGGTGGAGATTGTGTACAATAATAGCTACAACTCCACCATTGACATAGAACCTTTTGAGTCCTTGTATGCAAGAACCTACAGGTCACCCTTTTGCAGGATGAATATTAGAGAATCCTTTCTTATAGGCCCAGATTTGGTGAAGGTGACCATAGAGAAAGTAAAAGTCATCCAGGAATGGATGAAGATGACCCAAAGTTGACATAAGTCCTACAAAGATCACCGTCTGTCATGAACCGCCTTCTTCAAGATAGGGGAAGGGAAAAAAGGTGCCACACCCTTCCCTCTTCAATATGAAGGATAGATAATGACCCCCAAGTCCCACCTTCAATAGTCCCTAGAGTGGCGACTTGCACCAAGGATATATAATCTAAAAAAAATGGAGGGAATTACCCTTTTTAATAAAAATAGGATTGGGAGATAAGATAGTAAAAAATACCAAATAACACCAAAATTTTATATAAAGGAAACCAAAATCTAACCCATGCATGATTTAAACATAAACTTCCACAAGGTACAACAAAACTCCAAAGTAAAATACTTAAAGAAAAATACTAAGCAGCAACCTTACAATTATCCTTACGCCCAATCTAGTAAAGTCCCACACAGTCCTCCTGGAAACCTGAAAATAGTTTTTTATATGTTGGGTGAGCATACAAGTATAATCAGTAGGAAAACCAAATTCACTTGTGCACAAGTGGGGGAAACATACTAATGTCCAAGTGAGAAAATAAAAGAATCTCAAAGCACCTAGCAAGGAATACTAACCACCACATCCTCACTAAGGCATGCTCACCAAATAAAACAATTCAAGAAAAGTAATAAGTATGAGAACATCAATGGTTTGGCTACCTCGCACCACTTTTCCACTGGTCAATTGCTCATTCATAATGGATAACGTCTTGATGATACCTCCTTACCAAATACAGTTCCACTGCTACAACCCTCCCGCACACACTTGGGCAATAACCCACACACATATCTTTCCCGCAGACACTTGGGCCACAACCACCACAGGCCTTGCCCGCACACACCTAAGCCTCACCCCGAAGACACCTTGGAAATGAACCTCACTAGCAGAAACTTGGGCCTCTCATCCACAATTAAACTTGACCAAAGGGTCTTGTTATATATTAAAACTCAATCTGTTACATCCTACTCAGATAACTTGAGTAGTAATAACATGGAAGAGGGCATAAAGAAGAAAGTCAATAACAAACCATCTATCCTCCCACCAGGATGTTGGGAAAGACACCCTCCCCTATGAGATGGAAATGTTTGGCACATAGTGCTCAAAAGGGTGGGATGCATATAGAAAAACACAAGGAACTATAGTTTATAAATATAGGTAAACAAACACTCAGCCAAACCTACGAGTCCCAAAATAAACAACCAGCCTACACAAAACTGCCCTTACTGCTACCCCTACATGAACAACCACACAACTTCCTCAACCAAACCATAAAACCAACCCATTTTTTCATTTATGAACTTTTAACTCTTTATCAAGAAGTTAACTTTAATTTATTCCACCACTACCTAGGAAACTATCATCCATAACTATCCCAAACACAACAAGAAAAACCAAACACTAGTCCCTCTACACAAACAACACAACAAAGGTAGTCCCACTGCCGACTAGTTCCTCTATTCCACAACCAATCAATCTATTAACATGATATTCCCCTACACCTCCTGTACTAGCCCACATGCAAAACCCACAAAAACCAAACCATTACACACAACACATGACCACACCTATCAATAAAGGTGTATTCATATTTATCCAAAAGAGGTTCTTTAATTCCAATTGACAAACTGAAGTGATCACACAAGGGTTTTCATCCTAGGGGATCCATTTATTAAACCAATTATCGGCGGTTAATTAGATTTCACATTATGTCCATTTAATATGATATAAAAAGGAAGACAGATCATCAACAATGCACAAGAAATGACCACTAACAACCGTGTTTTTTAGGGAGACGTAAGTCACAAAAATCAAAACAACGATCAAAGATAAAGGATAAAATAAGTGATCAACATCATCATCATATTTCCTCCCCTAATTTATTAATTTTTAAGAAATGGTAATTAATCCAATATTTGCGAAGAAACATTACCACACACACCCATCACGATACATAAATAAGGAGAGGTAGAAGAATCCACACTTAGAACAACATGCAACCAGAAATTATCCTTGAGCCAAAAAAGGGGTCACATGAATAGTAGAAACTCCAAGAAAAAATGGATTGGAAAGTGCTATAGAATAGGTCCAAAACTCTTTTGGGGAAGAAAATTTCTCCATACATCAAGAGAAAAGAGAAGAGAGGACATCAACTTTAGAAAATCCAGATCCTATATCAATGGAATTGGAAATGGTTTCAAGGTCCATTAAAGTCAGATCATGGTTAAGATTTAATTGGATTGACTATTTCAAAGTCTGGAGAGTGTTAGGATATGAAATATATAATTAATATCATTTGAAACACCTTTATAGATACTCAAACAATCATTTAAACTTGATTTACATCAAATAAAATATAAGAGGGGTGAAGCTGGAAAAATCTGGGAAAATTTGGAAACAAAAATGACACTGATGATGACGCAAGCACCGAAATTGAAGATGACACCAACACTGACACCGATGATGATTCTAACATTGACACTGATGCTGATTCCGATGCTGATGCAGACGTGGAAACCAACACTGATGCTGATGCTAACACCGACACCGATACCAACACCGATGTCGATGCTGATAGTTCAAAATAAGACACTGACACCCACAATTCAAAATGACACGCCGAATCCCATATTTCAAAATGAGTCACCTACACTGACAGTTCAAAATGATACACCGACAATGATAGTTCAAAATGACATACTCACGCCGAAAGTTCAAAATTAGACACCGACACTGACAGTTCAAAATGACACACCGACACCGACAGTTCAAAATGAGACGTCGACGCAGACAATTCAAAATGACACGTCGACACCAATAGTTCAAAATGATACTCTGACACCAAAAATTAAAAATGACATGCTGACACTGATAGTTTAAAATAATACACTGACCCTGATAGTTCAAAATGAAACACCGAAAGACAAAATGGTTTTTTTTGGAAAACTCTGAAAATGAGTCACTAAAACCTTCCAAAACCCCCCAGACACTATATTTTCACGAAGGCATGTCTTGGAGAGTTTTAGGTCATTACATCAGATACCACTCAAAGATATTCTCAACCTCGATAATTCAAAACCAAACCAGAGGAAAGAGGGGTCCAAACAACCACCCCATAAGATACCTCTCAAGGAAAAACCACTCTATCTTGTTCCAAAACTAGAGTAAAAACCTCAATATCCAATAACACCTCCCCAACAGATACCTCACCAAACAAATAAACAATCCTTAAAGATCATACTGCCCTAACACATGGATTAGGGATCACCTCCTCCATGTCAAGATACTATCATCTTTGGGCGGCATTGATTCACCCACATGGGTTTAATCACATCCACATTAATGCATCTTGATTAAGAATCTGGCTCTCCCATCCCCACACATCAGTTCCTATCACACACATTTAGATAATGGGGAAATAAGTCATCTCATAGAAAACAAGGTCAAGCATTACATTATAAGACAACCACAAAGAAAAACATAAAAGAAAAACTTATAATAGCTACGGGTAATGGGGACACATCTACACCTCCTGCTCTTGAGTGCTCTCCTAATGGCCGCCATGCCTCCACAACACACGAACCAAAGGAATGGTTCATCCATGAAGCACTTTTTCCCGATGGTCCTGGATCTCCACTGGCTGCTCCACAAATGTCGCATCACCCTCGATATCCAATTATACTCAGTCAATGAAATGATATTCATCATGTAGATAATGATGAAGCTAAGATACATGAAAGATGTTGTAGATCCTCTCCAACTTTGGTGAAAATTCCAGATGATTTCCTCCTCACCTCCTCATCCTAAAACCTTAAAGGTCCCGATGAACCTAGGATAAAGCTTTCTCCCCTTACTAAACCTAGAATACCCATGTTGAGGGTAAACCTTTAGAAACACATGGTCCCCAAACTCAAACTCCAAGGGCCTCCTCCTATGATCGGCATAAAACTTTTGTTGGTCCTAAGCCACCTTCATCCTCTCACGAACAAGATTATGCTTCTATTTTGTGCTCTACACTACCTATGGTCCAAGAAGGGCTGCTTCCCCAACCTCTATTCAGCACAAGGGGGAATGACACTGCCTTTCATACAGATCCTCAAACGGTGCCATGCCAATGGTAGAGTGATAGCTATTATTTTAAAAAAAACCCAACGAGAGGAAAGTGTTTCAACCATGATCTTTAGAAGTCTAGAACACATTCACAAAGAATATAATATAATGTATGGATGGTTTTATCCATCTTACCATCCACCTGAGGGTGTAATGCAGTGCTAAGGCATAGTTGGTTTCCAAAAGCATGATGTAATCCCCTCCAGACTCGTGAGGTAAACCATGTTTCCTGATCTGAGATGATGGATCTCAGAACCCCATGCAACCACACTAACTCATCTGAATACCTCCATGCTAAGTCATCCACTATGCTCAACTCCTTGATCCCCCAGAAGTGATCCAATTCCTTTATCCGGTACATCAATACCTAGATAACATCGTAGCCTCTTTGAGCCCTGGGTAGCCCCATGATGAAATCCATGGAGATGTCATCCCACTTCCACTCAGGGACATCTAAAGGATACAAACAACTACTGGGAACATGGTGCTTAGCCTTCACCTACTGACACATTAGACTTCTTTCCACAAACTCCACTACTTCCCACTTCACCCCGATCCACCAAAACTATTCCCTCAATCTTCCTTTCATATTGGAACTCCTAGGTGTACTACTAGGGGTGAGCTATGGAACTCAAATAGAACCCCCTCGCACAACGCCACTGGGACAAAGAGCTTACCACGGAAGAGATTCTAATTTGGACCATCCTTTGACCATCCCTCTAGAGCATCTCTTGGGTCAACACGATCATGCATTACTTCAGTCTCTAAGTCTTCTTAATGAGACTCCTCCACCTGCTACATCAAGGAAGACTACACTGTCATCTGAAATAGATAGCCTCTGCCACTATCCACCCTAGTATCCAGATGAAAGGCAGTAAAATCCTCCATCTCCTTCTAATAATTATTATATTCTCAAACCACTTCCCTCTATTACTTCCTACTCAAGGAATCATACACAACATTTCCCTCACCTTCAGTGTAAGAGATCTCAAAGTCGTAGTCCTAGAGAAACTCCATCCACCTCCACTACCGTAAGTTCAAGTCCTACTGGGAAAAGATGTACCTAAAGCTCTTATGATCTATGAAGACCACAAAGAGCACCATGATGAAGTAATTCCACCAAAACTTTAATGTAAACACGATCACTGCATGATCTAGATCATGGGTGGAATAGTTAAATTCATGGGGACGTAACTGCATAAACCCATAAAAGATCAATCCTCACTATTGCATCATAACACACCCTAAACCTAATACAAAGGTTTTATAGAACACCTTGAACACAAACCCTTCCTCCAAAAACCTGAGAACTAGATCACTGACCAACCCCACCTTCAGATACCCAAAATATTCCTGACACTACTCTCTCCACCCAAAGGACTAGTCCTTCCTAGTCAAAGCGGTCAATGGAGAAGCAACTTGAGAGAGGTCAGGTACAAACCACTAGTAATATCCCACAAGACCAAGGAAGATACGAAACTCCTCCACATTATTGGGTGCTACCCAAGAAACAACCACTTCAACCATTTACTGGTCCACTTCTATCCCCTAATGAGACACTATATGTCCAAGGAAGTGCACCTCTTGCATCCAAAAATTTCACTTGGAAAACATACCATAGATCTGGTGGTGTTAGAGGACCTCCAAGATATTCCTCACTTGATCGACATGATTCTCTTCTTACCTTGAGTAAATCAAGATTTCGTTGATGAACAATATGAAAAAATGGTCTCGGAATTCATGAAAATAGAGTTCATGAGCCCCATGAACATTGATGGCATGTTCGCAACACCAAACGACATGACCACGTACTCAAAGTGCACATACCTAAACCTGAAATAAGCCTTCAAGATTTCACCTTCCTTCACCCTCAACTAGTGATATCCAAACCACAAATTGATCTTAGAGAACCAAAATGCTCCCCTTAGCAAGTCAAAAAGATAATTGATCCTCAGAAGGGGGTAACCGTTCTTGAATGTTACCTGGTTCTGTCTCTGGTAGTTGATGCACAACCTCATACCACCATCTGCATTCTTTGCAAAAAAAAAATTGGGGAACCCCACAATGATACACTAGGTCAGATAAATCCTTTCCTCATCAGATTTTTGATCTGAATCTACAAATCCCTTAACTCAAAAGGCGCCATCCGATAGAGAGCCATCTAAATTAGACAGGCACCAGGTTGTTAGTCTATCTCAAAATTTATGTCACGTTGAGGGGGTAGACTCAGAACCTCCTTCAGGAGGAAATCCAAGAACTCTATGAAAACTCCTAGAAACTCTACCATCTCAGCATCCCTCGACCGCTCTGTCATATTGGCTATCATAGAAAGAAGGGTTTCCACACGCTGGCTGCCCACCTATCAATTTCACTCACCAAAAAGCTACACTCTTTCCATTCATATCCAAAAAACATGACTCTCCTCCAGACGGAGCCGATAACATCATGCATATAGAATGACTAATCAATGAAAATGATGAAATTGTATGGCTGCATCTGTAGTAGAAGAAAATTCCCACTAGACTGATGTGGCCCCAAAATCAGTCTATATCCCCAAAAAACATCAAACAAACTAGTCTGACCTTCAACTAGCATTCTCAACACCAGGGGAACGAAAAGTATCTATACATCTATCTAAAAGGAATGGGCTGGACTAGGTGTAACAGAGGAGTTAAAATTTCATGAATCAAACAAGTAACAAGAAAGAGTGCTAAAAAGACTGATAATACCTCGAAAAACCTCCAGCCCTTCTAGAACTACTACCTTAGTGGTGTGTAACTACCCATGCCTAGATCCTCTACCCCTCGGTTGTCATCCACCTCCTCGACCATGCCCTTTTCGAGGTCACTGAGGAGATCCCTGTGCCTAGACTCCTTCAGCACCATCTGCCCTCGGTGGAGTGGGGGCCTACTAATACTGGAAAGTCCTAACTGGATACTAAGGTGAGTGCAGAAACTACACACCCCCACTAAGGTAAGCATGAACTAGGCACTGAATCTGAATGTACCCACAACCTCAATAAGAAAAAAAAACTTAACCCCAAGCCCGTAGGGGAAGTATGGGGGTCAGAAGACCGGACCTGAAACTATTGAGGTCTACTCACTACTAGCCAAAACCTAGAAGGCCTTGACATGGGATATCTGCTGCTAAATGCATTCCCCTTCGATTAACTTGGCTGAATTCCCTCTCGCAACAGAACTCCTCATGAGTTCATCCTCTCCACTAGCTCATCATTCTTCTGAACCTCTAAGTACATCCGCAGGGTGAAGGGAGTAATTACATACTAAAGGGAAGGGAAGAGTGCCTCCTCTAAGTGACTCTCCAGAGACTCCTTATCCCGAAAGAGATCCGGAGAAAAATGTATGAGATCCTTGAACTTGATCCCCAATTCCTTCATCGATATAATCCCCTACTAGAGGGAGAGTATCTCCCACCTCTTCTTGGAATTCATCATGGAAGAAAGGAATTTTGTTCATAACTCCTTCTCAAAATCATCCCATGAAACATCAGTCTCCGTCCTCTCCCTGAGGTAAAGCGTCCAATGATGACATGCTTCTCCCCTCATCTGGCACACCGCTAGAGAAACCTAGTACTCTGTCAAAGCCCAGATCAAGATGAAAGCGATCTCCATCTCCTTAAGAAAACTCTAATTATCCATTTTCGAGACGCTTTTCTCGTTATTTCATAGAGTATGCCACTGGAAGGAACAAAGAATATTTTTCCACTGGTCATCCTCCTCCATTGGATCAACCTTCTTGCGCTCGACTGGATTGGCCTATTGTGCCTCCACTGCCTGAGCCACTTGTGGACAACCACTAGGTTCCATAGATGAATGGTAAATAAGTAACTCTTAAGCTTGAGTAGTATGGAATTTATTTAGGATTCATTTTAACTCACTAATTATTTTAATTTCATAGAAACTACCAAGACAAAAAAGAATACAAGTCACCATGATGCATGTAATTTTCGTAGGGTCTCTACCCCACAATCAGTGTAGCCTCACTTGGTCATTCGGTAAGCTCATAGTCCTTACATCAGATCACTGGGGGCCTTAAAATCTTGTGTCCTAGCTAGTCTTCCTTTGCATGTGTCACGCACCAAGGTCACCTAACACTATTTTCCTACCAACCCATTCAATACTCACTATTCCTAACTCCAAGATCCATCCTATCTCTCAACCATCACCTTTGATACCATTATATCACGACCCACCTTCTTCAAGATGAGGGAAGTGACAACAAAGTGCCACACCCTTCCTTCTTCAAGATGAAGGAGAGATAATGACCCATGATTCCCACCTTGAATAGGCCCCAGAGTGGTGACTAACATTAAGGATATATAATCTCACAAAAAATGGAAGAAATTACCCTTTTTAATGAAAATAGGACCAGGAGATAAGATGGTAAAAAAATCCCAAACAACACAAAAATTTTATATAAATGAAACTAAAATCCAACCCATGCATGATTTAAATGTAAACTAACACAAGGTATAATAAAAATCCAAAGTAAAATACCAAAATAAAAATACTAAGTAGCATAGTAGCAACTATCTTGACGCCTGAGCTAGTAAAGCCCAACACAGTCCTCAAAGTCCTCCTAGAAACCTGAAAACACTTTTATATATGTTGGGTCAGAAAACAAGTATACTCAGTAAGAAAACCAAAGTCACTTGTGTATAAGTGAGGGAAACACACTAATGTCCTAGTGAGGAAAAAATAGAACCTCAAAGAACTTAGTAAGGAATACTAACCACCCCAGCCTCACCAAGGCATTCCCACTAAATAACAAAAGTTAAGTAGAGTAATAAGTATGACAACGTCGATGGTTTGAGAACCCACACCACATCCCCACTTATTAATTTCTCATTCCTAACGACTAACATCTAAAAACTAAATCTCTTCCCAAATTTAGTCGAACTTCCACAAACCACCCACACACACTTAGGCCACAACCCACACACATATCCCACCTACAGACACCTGGGCCACCAACACCACATACCTTTCCTGTAGACACCTATGCCTCATCCCAAAGACACTTGGGAAACAAACCTCGTCCACAAACACCTAGACCTCTCATACAAAATGCAATTTTCTTGAAGGGTATCAGGAAATAGTAAACCTAAATACATTACAACATTCCCAGATAACTCAAGCAATAACAACCCAGAATAGGGAGTGAGAAAGAAAGCCAATAACCAACCATCTATCCTCCCACTAGGATGTTGGGAAAGACACCCTTCCCCATGATATGGGGGTGTTCAGAACATATTTCTCAACAAGGGTGGGGAACATATAGAAAAAAACTAGTAATTACATTTTATACATGTATGTAAACAAATACTCATCCCAACTTATGAGTTCTAGAATAAACAACCATCCAATAAAAAACCGCCCTTGCTACTACCCCTACATGCACAACCATGCAACTGCCACAACCAAAGCATAAAACCGACCCAATTTTTTTTCATTTAACAACTTGTAATTATTTATCAATTAGTTCAATTTAATTTATTCCTGCACTACCCAGGAAACTACTATCCATAACCATCCCCAACACAACTAGAAAAACTAAGTTGCAGTACCTCTGTAAAAACATCACAACAAAGGTAGACTCACTACCTACTAGTTCATCCATTCCACAACCAATAAACATCTTAACCTAAGATTCCACTACACCTCTTATACATGAACACATGAAAAGCCCAAAAAAACCCAACCAGTACACACAACACACAACCACACCTATCAATAAAGGTGTATTCAAATTTAATTAAAAGTGTCCCTTTAATTATACTTGATAAACATGAGTGGTCGCACAAGGGTTTTCATACTAGGGAATCCATTTAATAAACCAAGTGTATGTGGTTAATTAGATTTCACATTATGTACATTTAATATGTTATAATCTTGAAAATAGAGAATCATCCGGGCATGAGAAATGACCACCAATAACCATGATTTTTAGGAAGACCTAAGTCATACAAATCATAACAACGATCAAAGATAATAGATAAAACAAGTGATCAACATCATCATTATATTCCATCGCCCCATTTTTTACTTGTTAAGAAAGAAGGATTAAACTATTATTAATGAAGAAACATTACCACACCCACCCTACACGATACATAAATAAGGAGAGGCAGAAGAATCCCTACATGGAACAACAGAAGACCAGAACTCCTCCTGGAGCCAAACAGGGGGTCACATGAATAACATGAAACTATAAGAAAAAATAGATAGGAAAGGGCTCTACCATAGGTTCATGAATCGTCTAGGGAAGAAAAGTTCTCCGCAAACCAATAGAAAAGAGAATATAGGACCTTAGATTTAGAAAATACAGATCCTATATCAAGGGAACGTGAAACGGTTTTAAGGGCCATTAAAGTTAGATCATGGTTAAGAAATATTAAGGATATGTGAATGCATTATATTATAATTTAACCTTTTTATTTGGTCTTAGTGTCAAATTAGATAAATAGTATAAAAAGTGAAATTAATGACCTTTTATAAAAAATAATATTTTTTATTAAATGATCTAAAAATCCTAAAAATATTGAAATAGAAAAAACGAGATAATATATGGGATAAATTATCACCCCTTATAAATTTATGAACCAATTATAACTTTATAAGTAAAATTATAACCCTTTATGAGTGAAAAATATGTTATCAGGGTTAAGGTTAAAATTGGTTAACTAAAAGGCTAAACCTAAAGACAAGTCTTAATACACCACTTAAAGAATTCAAAATTTTATAATTTTATGGGATTTAAAACCTATCCTTATTTATATTGGAATATATTTCCATTAAAAATAATTTTTATATATAATTAATTTATTATATTTTATTCTTTAACGAAATTCCAAGAGTGTCGCTCCCCTAAATTTTAAAGGTCACACCTCCTTTCTCTTCTCTACACCACATCGATCCTTATAGATCGACCATAAATTTCCATAATATTATCTCAAAAACCTTATTCACATTATAGAGGTTTTGTTATTCCTAAAATACCAACCCTATGATCATTAAGAGTAGATATAAAATATTTCTTTCGAAGAATATGTAATGGCCTTAACCGATCACTTTCTTTTTAATTCTTATTATACTTCCACAAATCTATGGTACTATAAATAAAATAGTAAATTAAGTATAATAAATATAATAAAATGATATTATTATTAGGGTATCACCATTATTAACCCACTTTCCCATCAAATGGGAAGTGAAAGTATTTCTCATGCGTATGTACATCTTACTTTCACCATTTAGCGATACAATTCATTTTCTATCACCATATTTCATGGATTGTTATTATGAATGGTTTATTGTTTATATATTATATTTTTTAATGTATTTATGCTTCTTAAATTATAATATAACAAATAACTTCTTACCTTCCAATCCGTTGGAAAGTGATAATGTCACTTGTGCCAACACGTGGGCTACCACCTCCATGAAGCGATGTGATTTTCTTTTCATTTACATTTTAATTGGATGGTAAGAAATATGGAAATAAAGAATATATATTATGTTTATGATATAATAATCATTTTTTAAGTTTAATTGTTATTTACCTTTTATTCATTCTATCCATCTATAAGTGAAAACAACTTTCTTGTGTTCGTACTGTATACCGTTTCAAAGGGAAATGTGATTAATTTTTCTATATCTACCTTTTAAGGAAGAATATATATATATATATATATATA
Source organism: Viscum album (assembly GCA_963277665.1). NCBI lineage: Eukaryota > Viridiplantae > Streptophyta > Magnoliopsida > Santalales > Viscaceae > Viscum > Viscum album. Next base: position 933,674,552 of record OY728163.1, on the reverse strand, counting down.
ATGAATATATATGATATTAATATCATTATTAACATGATATATATTTTTAAACCATGTTCAATGTAAGATTAATGGGACTACCGAACCAAAACATGCATAAAAATGAAGTAGCTATCACCTAGAATAATGATTTTAATAAGAAATTGTTAATAAATTAGTGATAAGTTTTCATAAGTCAATAATAAATAGTATTATAAATATTATTATTGTTATGAAATACATATATAATATGTATATATTTATTATAAATTAGTTTATAATTTGTATTAATAAATACCAGACTTGAGGTAAGGGATTTATGTTCAAATCTAATTTTAATTAGGATTGTTTATGGTTCAATTTTTGATATAGAAATTATATAATCCTTATCGGATAAATAAATCTAATTTTTATTCTTATCCAGTTACTAATAAATAATTAATTCTTTCATTTTAGTCTCCTCACTTCATTTTCTAAATAGATTGAAAGAATATTTTTAAAGAAAACCCAATTTATTTGTTTGTTCGGTCAAAAATCCTTTCTCTTCTATATCCATGATATATAAAATGGGTTTTAAGATTTTATAATATTATAATATTATTTATTGAAATAATTTTTACACATGATCGATTTATTATAAAATGGTTAAAAATAAATATTTTTTTATCTTTCTGAAGTGTGAATGAAATGTTTTCTTTTAACTTATGCAACTTGAATAGAATTTATCTCCCTCTTGACTTCTCATTGTTTTGACTATTAATTTACATGTTTTTAAGTTTATTTTAAAATAAAATATTTTACTTAATATTTGGGATATTTTTCGTTTTAAATAAGTAATCTCAAATTGAAAAGGATATTTTTCTTAGGAAATACTTCATTGAATATTTTACAATAATTTTTATCTATGATAACATCATTTGATGTTAATTATGTTTTACTTGGGAAATGACCCAATGATACCATAATTATTATTTATATATATGTTTTATGTTTATAATGATGATATCTTTACAAAACCCATTTATTTTACATAGGTTATTCTAGGATGATATTATAAAATCTTTATAAAACCCATTTTATTTTCATAGGTTATGATGTGATGATATAATGAATATTTTATGATATTTTAGAACACATATATATATGGTTTTAATTATGTGATGGGTGGGAAAAAATTAATAGCACTAAAATTCATTGGGTAATATTTTATATTTCATGATATAGTTATGGGAAAAATGTCGACGTACTTGATCCACTATATGAAACATGTCGATGTGCTTGATCCAATATGGGGAAAAAGTTGATTTTCTTGATCTAATATAGAAAAAATGTGATGATTCCTGATCTAATAAGCTTTGATTATCTTTGTAATTAACCTTTACATATTAAATGGTTTCTATACATATGATGTTTCCACAAATTTATTACATAAACTCATTATTCATGATTGATTTATGAAAATTTCTCACACTTATTATTCATTTATTTTGAAAAGATAATGATTTATGACATGAATCATGTTTATGATCATTGAAAGATTGGGTATGGACATTTCAAGTTATGGTAATGATCCCATATGCTTAAGATTATCTTAATATTTTATATGATCATTGATTGATATATAATATGTTCACCCTTAAAGAGCATCTATGCTAACCTATTATTATGTTTTCTTTCCCTTGGTTATGAAGAAATGTTTTAATTAGGGTGTGTGAATAATGGTATATATTGGTAATAACATTATAAGAGTTGATAAATAATGTTTTTAATTAAACTTTTTTTGTACATAGTCTCCAAAGATGCCAAACCTTCATGATTTTATCATGGATCATATTTTAATATATGAAAATTAATATAAAATAATTTAATATATATATATATATATGAAAATAATCAAACCCTACAGTTTGTATCATAGTAGTGCTTAGTCAATCCATATAAATTAGTATTAGATAAATTTGGTGAAAATCCTAGGGATAATTATAGATATAGGATAACTCTCTAAAGTTTTTGTATAATAAATATTATGTGATTTCATTAGAAATAAATATTTACATGGATTCAACATGTTGATGTGGTTTTTGTCCCAAATTAATCTAAGTTTAATGACTTAAAAAAATATTGGTTGAGTATATCTCGACCATCATTCTAGTACATGGTGTGTGTTCCCTTACCGTGAACCTGGTTTGACACTCCTAGGGGATATGGTTGGGGGTAATTAACATTTTATTTATGAACTATTATAAAGGATTTGAATGTATGATAATCACGTATGACCTTCGTTAAACAATATATAACATAGATTAAAAATAATGGTCCATGATTTAGAAATCCTATAAATTATGTTTCATGATTTTGTGGTTCCTCACTATGATTTTTTTATACAATATACAATTTTGGTTTTATTAAATGATTTTAACAAGAAGGAATTGTGTTAACGTTGAATGTGATAGATAATGGAATGGTTTTACTCTTGAGTATCCAAGTGAAATAAGATCTATAATGAAAAACCTTGTGATTATGGAAAATAATATATCTCATTATATTATTAAATATCTCAACATGGGTGAGTTTCTTGACAACATGGTAAGAGAAAAATTTAGTTTTAGAAAGACTATGGAGGGAAGAAGATTCAGTTTCTTATATGTCAAGTATATAGGAAGAAACAATCCTGGAAATTTATTAAAAGAATGATAAAATGTTTTATATGTGTAAAAAAAGTTCACAGTGAAAGTAATTACCAAGGGAAATGAAAAGTTTTATGGAGGTAAACAAATATCATCATAAGGTAGGTAAATATACCTCAAATATATATATATATATAGTCTCATTTTATTCTTGAGTAATCTTGAGGTTATAAAAAAAATTTCCTTTGAGAAAGAAGTTTTACCTCTAAGGTTCTCATTTTCTTAAGTGAATTTCTATTTTTTTAAAAAGACTCTTATTTTAACCTTTTTTCTTTATATATAACTAAAATATCTTTAAAATATTTTCATTTAATTTTTTATTCATATAACTTGTTAACAAAATAATTTTAATAATGATTCATATCATGAATTAGAATCTAAATTAGTACTAACCTCATTCCTAGAGATCACCATTAATAAAAATTTAGTTGATTTTTTTTTCTGGATTTAATAATCAAGTATTAGTATTATATACACCTCAATCCATAAAAAATAGTCAATTTATCCATTTTTTGTATTATAAGTCCTTTAATTCATACTTTAATTTTATTTATTTTGAATTAATATATCCCTTGTTTCTAACCACATAACAAATTTTTTATGAAACAACATTATAATTTATTGTATTAATTTACTATTTTTTTTTGATATTTTCATATAAATCCCTTCTTAAATACCTGTTCATTTTTCATTAATTTGAAAATTTAATTTTTCAATTGATTTAACTAATCTTTATCACTTCTTTAGAGATACAAATCATAATAGTTTGAAGAAACAATTTAGTTTAATTTAAATTCTATAACTTTATTTTTTCTAATATATTAATCTTTAACGTTATTTATCTTAATTTCATATTTTATTGACGAAATAATTAGATCATCAAAATTATAATCCATTAAATTCTTACTCACATTAATATCAATATTTTTCGTATGCTACTTATTTAGTAGGGACCACAACACTCTTTGAATCATACATGTGTTTTCTATCAGTTCTCATAGTTTCCTCATACCAATTATGATTCTTATGGACTATTAAAACATTTGGTTCCCTAATTCATCTTTACCAATTATAAATTATTGGTGTTATTCGTATAAAATCCCCAATTTTTTATGAGTGACCTTGTCTATCCCATAGTGTGTGACTTGTAGTATCGTCCAACTATATTGGACCATATAACAAGATGAGACGTAGAAAAACACATTATAAATAATAAAATAATATAACATATTCAAAACATTTTAATTTAAAACATACATTACCAAGTCATTACCCATATGTTTATCCGCTAAAAATCTATTTAGTTTGAATGGTTTTAATATCATTTCCTGGTGATTAATTATTAAGTGATAAAGATTTGCTTCCATCATCCCCATATAGTAGCTATAATAATTCATCAAAAAATATAGTGTTCTATAAGGAATTCATATATCATTTAGGTTTATTTATAATATCATAGAAAAATATTTTTCTTAAATGGTTATGTCTAGGACTAGTTTAGCACAATAAATGTAAAAATATTTGAACCTAACTTCAAAAGGAATAGGCTCTGATACCAATTGTCAAATCAATATGAGATTTAGTGGTAGACTATAGGTGGGGTGAATAAACCTAATTAAAATTTTAAATAAATAAATAGAATCATAGTAAATATTAGAGTTTATCAGATCAAGTATATATAATATATTCAAAACCATCACATGTGAAGTTTTAATGAAATACATGTTCATGTATAGTGGAGAAAATAAAAAATAGGATCACTATATTTATATATATTTTTAGATCAATATGATCCTACATTTATTCTTCACTCATATTTTATCTATGAGAGAAATAGTACTAAAAAAACTCTCTTTTTACAAAGGATGTGATAATATTTTATAGAGACATCCTTTTTCACAGTTGGAGGTACAAGCAAAAACAAACAAACCTAACTTTTACATGGTATTCATAACCTAAAACAAACCTACATTTTAAATTGGAGGCATAACCATAAAAATAAACCAACATTTTGAATGTAAAAGGAAAACCAAATAGAAAAATAAAGCACAAAAATAAATGAAAATTTATATAAATTTGAGAGCATAATATAAATAAATAACCAAAAAGAAAAATAATAGTCGATACAGATCAATAAAATCTATCAATGGAGTTTCACATTAGACATACTTCAATGATTGTAGAAAATTAATAGTAATGACAATAGTATACTTTATATTCTTTTGAAAAAATATCCAGTTCTATGCATTTTCCTGTAATTTATTTGATCATAACTTGTACAAAAAATTATTCAATGGTTAGATAATGATCCCCATGATCATACTCACATGGATGTTTCAATATTTTGATTCACTTACTGCAACTTTAAATGAGTTTCCAAAATATCACTGACCTATATGGGAACAAAATAAAAAAATCATGTAACATAATAATAATGTGAAAATAAATTTAAATAATTCATATAATATCATAATTACTAATTTTTAATTTCTAATATAATATTAAAATAATTATATAAAACAATTTGAAAATTTAATTATGTTTCATTTTCCTAGTAATTAGAAAATCATATAAAAATAATCATATGAAACTTTTTATATATGAGTCATCATATGAGTGAAAACAACTGCATATGAGTGAATTTATTTCCTTACGTGATTCATCTCAAATTTGTGTATGGGACTTTTATATTTTCATATGGGTGAATTAAATCAATGTTAGTATAATTCTATAATTATAAATTTTTAGGCAACATATGAGCCATTTTTTATTTAACGTATGAGTCATATAAAAAACCATTTTAGTCTGTTCTATTTATGTGTCATTTGAAACTTAATCAAATTTAAAGAAAATAGACTCTATAATATCTTGTGAAATTATAAAATACAAATAATAATAATAATAATAATAATAATAATAGTAATGAAAAATGAAAATCCTATTAATAAAAAAGGAAATAATGTAGTGAGAAATTATTATTATCAAATATTTAAATTGTGAGGAATTGTAATTTTTAAAACAAAAAATTTAAATAACATCTATCCTAACCCAAACAAAAAGTGTAGAAACTGTTGAAACTAAATTAATGTTCAACTCAACATATGAGATAAGGGGGAACTATTTCCCTGATGTCCTTGGTGAGAGCCACCTCTAATCACCACATTTGGACACCAGAAGTGTTTTCACTCAAGTTACAATCGGTCAAAGGTCCACTAGCACTTGAAACTTTATTTTATATAATATTTATAATGACCTCTTTCCTCACTTATTTTGAATTTTTACAATTAAAATTCACCACTTGAGTTTTAAATGGCTCATTCAGGTGCAATTTAAAATTACTTTCTTTTGAATTTTCATCCTCACTCATATACAGTGTTAAAAAAAGTTTATTTATAAATTGGGTGGTGTATTCTATAACAAAAAAAGATCCTTCCCTCAAGTACATGAAATATTGGTCCATTACCTAAAATAGAGTGGTAGGGTAGAACTACTGGAAGGATATCTCCTAAAATATATTCTAGGTGATAACCTAGTCTTTATTATCCTAGAACAGAGGATCCCAACATCGATGAAGAAAATATTCTGACATGAAGGTGTCTGGTCTAACCTGGTGTTATTTTTTTTCTATTCTTTTATAGATAAAATAGAGGTAATAATTCCACTCATTTGAGTCCTAATTAGATACATCACCCCTAATGGTCAAGCAATGATGAAATGAAAAATACCCTATAATATTAAAAGCTGATGGATCCCTTTTGTAAGATCACTAAAAAAACTCAAAGAATGTTATAAACACCTATCAAAACCTAAGTATATACTAAAAGTCATAGTATAAGTGTATTTTAATAATCCCCTATTTTTATAGTAAGAGGTAGTAATCAAGTTGGTATACTCTACATTCAAATAGAGAGGGACATTAAAAAACATTTTACCTTGAATGGACACTTAAGAATTGGGACTTCATTACAAGGTTAGGTCTAACCCCATTCCCATCTCACATAATTTCACATATATTTATAAAAAAATTATTTTGAAACACTTATTTTACTCCCTCAATTCTATTTTATAGGAAATAAAATATTAGTAAAAAAATTAAGGTCATGCTATTAGTATAATACAAATGAAACTACAAATCAACAATATACTAGATAACTATCAACCAATGTAATCAATTAATGATGCATATTATCCTAGTAAACAATACAAAATATATAGGAAAGATACTATTTATTTATTGTTGATGTTTTATATAATATAATCCATTAATAGGGTCTAATAATAATATCATAAAACATAGGTAAACACATGGTGTTTCATTCCATACTAAATGTTACAAACTATTAAAACCTAACATGATTCATGAGACTATAGGATTTCAGGATAATTTAGTGTGAAAATAAAGATAAACCTCAAACTCCCATGAGAAAATCAAGTTCCCGCCATAATTGTACTATACTAAAATATTTATTGGTTAATCCCTAATTCTTAACAGTTATATATCATTAATAAATTCAATTACATATCTAGGATTCTATAGTGTGGGATCTAATTCCATTTTGTAACTACCATGCCCCAAATGCCCATATTGAACCCTATCCACGACTCCATAACACCTCAAGCACCCATCTTAATCATCATAGTCTTTTTGAAACAAGGGGGATGGATAATAGATGTTTTAGAAATAGTTTTCCCTCCATAAAGAATAATATAAAATATAAAACACCTACCATAGTCATAAAAATATGTTTAAATATTCTGTTGATAATATGTATAATGATTAGTACCACAAAAGTGTGTGAATAATGAAACAAAACTAAACAAAAAACATTATTTGATATGAAAATGAAACAAATATATAAAAAAACCCCTAAAAACATACAATCTATATGTATGTGAATCTAGAAAAAGTCCCAAAATATATATTATTTAGCATCCAAACTTGGCCTATGGGACCCAAAAGTGGAATGTGTCAATTGTAGAGATTTTACAAAACTGCATAGGATTTCCCCTTTACATCGACTTTGTCACCTCTCCAAAAATTAAAAATTACACCACATGAGTTCCCAATTCCCTGAGAAACTAGATTTTATGATCTATTTAATTTCACTTAACAGTATAGTGGACATTAGTATCTATAATTTTCTTATAGGATCCCATATAGGGTGTATTTAATTTACACCAAGTGAGTGGTCACCACATGTATCCAATTTCATATGATAAAAAATATTTTTTAGGAAATAAATAATATATAAGAGAACACGTATCATAGTAAAAAATTGTTTTAAGAATTATTTTAACATGTATATTGGAGGTGATAAAACTATCCATATACCAGAAGTGTCTATACATGTCATACCTATAACATAATTATCCATGAATTTAAGATGCAGTTTTTGTGTCATCATTAAGGAGGGAGCTTGAGCATTTGTAAGTATTACAATCATGTGTAAATATAGTCCCCCCCACATGCATATATATATATATATATACATATATATATATATATTCATACCATGTTAAGTCCCAAAGACCGGTTTTAGGGAAATAGAATTCTGTTTACATTGTGAGGGTGCTCATGTAGTTCATCCCTCTAGGAATAGGGGAAGGGGTATACCTAGTCAAGAAATTATGATCTCATCCAACTAAATCCATCTATTCATTAAGAAATGGATACCTCATCATATAATTAAATGTATACATATTCCAATATGCTCAACATGGTTTAAATATCAAGGAACATTCCATATAACATGTTCAAAAATCAAGTAAAAATGAACAAATTGAAATTATATTGAAAATATAATTAAAATTAGTATATAATATGTTTACTCTTATAAAAAAACTTATCAATAAATAATAAAAATGAAGTAATAATAATCCTATCAAGTCAAGGCAAGAAAATTCATATATTATATCAAATTATAGGGGTGGAATGTGAACCAATGAAGAAACAATAGAATTAGAACAAACTTTTCTATTCTTTCCAAACCATTTGGGAAAAAATTAAGTAAATAAAACTTCTTTTATTATCATAGAGTTCTATTGAGCCCATGCATTTTTTTTCAATAATGGTTTAATATGTGTTTGGTGAGTTTATATAAAGTAGTGATGTTTGTGAAATTGTTATCGAATAATTTTTTTGGCATTGGATGTTAATATTAAACAGTTACCCTTGATAATTATGATGATTTTTAAACCAGGCATAAAAGAAAAAATACTTCTGTCCAGGATAAAAAATTGTTTACAAAACAGAATTAGTGTCAAAGACCATGGAAAAAAGTTAATTTCATGAATAAATTATAATAATAAAATTTAAACAAGGTCATGAAAAAAATATTATTTATTTTGTATGATAAATTTAAATTGTGAATTATATGAATTATATATATTTTTCATAAAAAATATTTGAATAATATTTTGTTTAACTTGGAATTTATTTTATATGATGATATTTAAATTTATTATAAGATACCAAACAATATGTCCAACCACACAATTTTTTTGGTCCAACTTGATCAAACATGTTGTGAGAGAATACCTCTACCGCATGGGAGAGAAATCCCACAAGAGGCCACATGATGTCATAGAGGATGCATAGTTCCCACAAGGAGTACACTGGAAAGTGAGGGAGAATATAGTTCCCATTAGGTGTGTAGGTTGGTGTGAACATGAAGGAAATTTGTTACCCCATGTTTTGTGTGCATAGATTTCTGAGTGTCCACCCCAGTGTCGACTCGAGAGTGAACCGTCATAAAGAGAAATATATGGAAGTAAAAAATTTAATACAAGAGTGAAGTGATCAAGAAAATTTCATCACCATTCACATGTATTAAAAATATACATACTTAATTATCTCATTCTGATTTATTTGATCATGGATGTGTGATTAAGTGAGCTTCATTGTCTTCCACCTCAATCCTCACCAAGGGCTAATGATCATTAGAGACAATGACCAAAATTTTGATAACCAAATGTGAGGTATCCATTATTGTTATTAGGTCGACATAATAAGGAAATGATATGAAGGACCACTATTCATTCATTTTTTCTTTTAATATATCATGATTTTATGAACACTATTTTCAAGAGAGTATAAAACACGCAACACCAAGCCAAAATGAACCATGAAATTTTTTAATTTAAATATGAACACTATAACCTAACCATTAAATTGGTGGGTATGAATAAGAATTACCAAATTATGAAATATATATTAAATTTATACATAATAAAAGTTTATTTATTAATTCTTAGTAAATTAATAATTAATGTTATAGTAAATTTGGTTTATTCTTAAAAAATATATTTTCTTCAAAAACGATTTTTATTGCTTTATGTGAGCAATTAATATAATTAATTTTTTCTACTTTAATAAATTTTATTTGATTAAATGAACATAATTTTTTAAATTATAATATGAAAATTATCTTAGGCTTATGTTTTTGGATTTTTCTAAAATGTTTCATTTTTCAAGGAATAGTAAAAAATATTACTTTTTTTTGAAAACTGTATTTTTGATTCAAAGATTTAGAAAGTAAAATTCTTTTTAAAAAAATTGTTTGAAAAAAAATTAGTTTAATTATATTATTAGTAATCTAATAATGTTATTTCAAATGAATTTCATACTTTAATTTTTTATAAAAACATTTTTATACATAAATGGAATTTTTCTAGAAAACTATTTTTCATTAGACTTTTTGTTTTAATACTAAATTAATTTCTACAAATTATTAAAATTAAAAATTTAAAAATGGATTATATATTTGGAATTAGGAGCTTTAAATTTAGTAAATTGGTACTTTTTATTTATGGTCATTGTGAATAGTAACCATAATAAATAATTTTCACCATATAAGGGTAAATTGGGTAATTAAGGTTAAAAATAACGTGATAAGGCATTAAAAATCAACCAAACACTTTCATTAATTTGACTTTATGAGTATATTTAATCTATAACCATTCAAAAATTAAAAATATTACTTGGAATTTATTTAGGATTTTGACCTTTATAATATTTAAGTGAGAGATAAAGAAGAAAATGTCACTTTTCTTCTTTTTATATCTATAATATTTTATGACATGGAAAAAATAAACTTATATTCCATTATAAATATTTATATAAAATATAAATTATTTCCTTAATCATAGTAATTTATTTATAATTTTTAGTGATGAAATAATTATATTTAACATTAGCACAATAAAACACAATATTTAGTTAATTAATAAAGAAATAAAATAAATGGATTTAAAATATTAAAAGTGATATAATTTGAATAGAATAACATGTTATAAAAATTTCATAGATATATATGAAATTTAATGGAATTATTAAATGATTATATTTGAATTCCCCCTTTGTCATGGTGTATTTAATTTTAAATTAAATTAATAGTGTCAAAAATGACATTAATGATATTTTATAATAAATAATATTTTATTAATTGATTTAAAATTTACAAAAAAATCTTATATTTAGTCAAATAAAAGGGATTTTGTTGAAAACATCATCTACAGTCCATTAATGGGTCATTTAGAATTTTATTATAACATTATTGACCCTTGGAGGATAGAAAATTTTAAAGTATAGTAATTATCAAAAGGGTTTACTTGGGGGTTAAAACTAAAAGATAATGGTGAAAATAACAGAAAATAGTCCAAATTTTATTTGATGTTAGGATTATAACTTATCCTCATATTTTATACTAATTATATCATTTTTTTTCATTTATAAAATAATATTAGTTTTTATTAATATAATACATTATGAAATTCCATGAATGCCCTTCCTCTCACCTTTAAAAGGAAACCCATTCTCTCATATATTCACAATACAATGAGATATCTGTAGACGCCGGAAAAGTCCGTTGTTCCCAAACGAAGCTCCGGATGCGGGAAGCGAGGTCATATTTGGAGTCGGAAGCCCGTTTCGGAGGGCCCGGAAGCCTTGCGCGGAATTTTGGAGACCCGCGCGAAAAGTTGGAGTGCCGCGCGCAAACCTCCCAGGATGCGCGCAATGCGCTGGGCCGGCGCGCAAATTTGCGCGCCCGTTGCCCGCGCGACTCCCTTGCGCGTCGTGCCCGATTCCGCGCCCGCGAAGGGAATTCCGCGCCCGCGAACCGGATTCCGCGCCCGGGGTTGCCTATAAATATAAGGCGACCCCCGACGTTTTAAAGGTCGACGGAATTCGAAAGGTCTCTCGCGCGCGCAATCCAACCCCCTCCGCGCGCAATGCCGATCTTCCGGTAACCTCCTTTCTTTCGCGCAAGAAAGCCTCGGGGTTCTCCTTCGCGCGCAATCCCTTTGGCTCCTTTCTTTTTGAATAATTCTTCACCCAAAGGCCTTCGCGCGCAAAAGAAGCCTCTTGCGCGCAATTGCCCCCGGGTGCGCGCAATCCAGCCCGATTGCGCGCACCCCCCTTTTTCAAAGAGGCCATTCGTTAAAGAATGAGCCGTTTCCCCCGCGCGCTATCCGAAGCCCGGTACGCGCAATCTCTATCTTCTGCGCGCAAAGCGCTGGCCCAATTGCGCGCCAGCCTGCCCATTTGCGCGCCGACCCGCGGTATTGCGCACCAAGCTTCTCTTTTGCGCGCAATCCGCCGGGGTCGCCCCCTTTGACCCCCTGAGGGTACCCGCCTGCGTGGCGCCCAATGATCTTCATCCTGTGTGCCCGCACCGTGCGTTGTCTTCCCGTGCGGCCCTCCAGGCTCGCGCGAAGTGATACGGACCCATCGGCGACAGTATCGTCCGAGCTACAAGACGTTAAACTGTTCAGCATTCGTCCTGCAGGACGCTAAACTGTACTTCATCCGCGCGACAAGACGTTAAACTGCCAAGCATCTTCGTCCGCACTGCAAGACGTTAAACTGCCAAGTGTTTCGTCCAACATGACGTTAAACTGTACCACGTCCAAGCTGCACGACGTTAAACTGCCTAGCATATCGTCCGCGCGACAAGACGTTAAACTGCCAAGCATCTTCGTCCTCAACACACGACGTTAAACTGTACTTCGTCCGACAAGACGTTAAACCGTCCGCATCACCCGATCCCGTGTCTCGCACGCAGGATCCCCCCGGTTTGAATGTGGCCCCCACCCGCGCGTCTCTGCAGGGATGTCGGGATTGGAGTGGCCTTCGCCCACGGGGGTAGAGTGTTACAGACAGAACGAACTACCTGGACTTTGATCCCTGTCTTCTAAACAGGGTACGTAGGAAGCCTCTCCGAGGTTCAAGCCCACCACCTGGTCGTCCCGGTCGTATTCACGTCGGTTCGTCCATCAGTGGACCCCTCCTGGGTTCACACTCGCGTCGATTCACCTATGAATCCGCCCCTGTGGGAGACTGCACGTGTGTATCTCCATTGTGCTTCCCCACTTCCCTTTTCTCCTTTCAGCGTCCAGCATGACGTGAAACTGTGATCCACCCGGCCGTTCCATCCCCCTCTGTGCGAGGTGGTTCGGTTCAATCATCCGCCCGGCGGCCTTGATCTCTTCGTGAGTCGGCTTGCCGACGTCCAGCATGACGTTAAACTGTATATCCGAACTACGTTGACTTTGATCCGCGCTAACGCGCGGTACGTAGGAAGCCTCTACGAGGTCCAAGCTCTTCACTCCATCATCCATCCTGATCCTTACCCGGGCCACCACATCCCGGTGGGGTCATGCCACTTCATTCCACTCCACTCGGGAAGCCGCCAATGTGCTGGCCCCAGCGTCGGAGGTTCCCCGCAAGGGGTTCTGTCATCTGATCCACTTCTCGTGTTGATCAGTCCGATGCCGTCCCCGCTGGACGTTAAACTCGCGGCATACCCCGTGTTAAACATGGGAAGCTAAGGAAAACCTCAGGTAACACAGTTCCCCGCACCCAGCACGGGATGCCTCAGGCCGTCACGCCTTCGAGAAGCCCTATTAGGGACGGAAGGCAGACATGCAGAGTCGCAGTGTTAAGACACGCCCCCGACACCCAGAGCCACCCGGTCTCCTCACCGCAGGTTGCTGCCCCGACCAGACTCCTTGGAGGGTCTGGGCGGAAGCAGCGTAATTAACCGGTGTCCATGAAGATATGGCGCCGGGAACGAGATTCACGAACATTCTTAAATCTATGAGGGAGACCCAGATTAGGCGACGAGTTCCGAGGAGACTTCCACGGAAGGAGGAGACGACATCCCATCATCCCGGTTTCGATCAAGGAGCAGACGCCCCTGAACAAGGGATGGATGCCGCCCGCCTTTGGAAAGCGGGACTGCGGGGCCACAAGCCTCGCGCCCATCCCCTCGGGTCGACAGGTGCACGCGCAAACGCGTCCTGGCGGAACAACGTCGGAACAGAAACCCGACGCACATCCGCACCGAAACAGAAAAATGGTGAACCCGACGTGAATCTATTCTCCTCAATACGAAGACCGATGGCTTTCAGAGTTGTTGGAAGACCAGCATGCTGCTCGACCAAGCATTCAACACTGGGGCACGGAACCCGCCAGTGGCTGGGGAAGGGAAATTGGGCACTCCGTCTCACGACGTCGAGGGCCTGGGTTCCCCCCATGGAAGGCGTCGTGGCACTAATGGTTGGTTGTCGATTCCTTTTCCTGTCAGTGTTAATGGGTTTTTCTCCCTGCTTTCAGGAATCAAGTCACCCAATCCAGTGCCCGATCGCCACCCGCCCACTGGCGCAGGGGTAGGGGAAACACCGACGCGGCTACTCCGCGCGGTCCCGCCCGTTCCACAGCCGTCCCAGCAGCTGCAGCTGCGGGGCAACCACGTCCTCTCTCCCCCTCGGAGGTCATCCAGAGAAGGGTGATCAACAACTTGGTGCGGAGATATGAGGAATAGGGAGTCATCCCCACCAGGGACATGGCTCGCCTAGACCTCAAGGAAGCTGCACCTCGCCACCAACGCCGCCCCCGAGGGCCGCGCAGGGAGGCACTGCTGCCTACCTCGACGTCCAACCGCTTCGGGAGCTTATCCCCGGAGCGCTCCGACAACTCCTTCCCCTATGCGGATGAGGTGGAAGATGTCCGGGACCACCCTATCCGAGATTCGTTCCAGGGATCCGCGATAAGGGCTCCTGTCAGGCCACGGCGACACCGCCTCCAGGCCTCTCAAGTCGAAGAACGGGCTCTCCACCTGCCCGCGCCACTCATCCCGACTCGTTTGTCCCGACGCCAACGTCGGGCACGAGCGGAATAGGATTCCCACCTTGGGACCCTAGCAACAGCGGCCGCGTTGGCTCAAGCCACTGCTGGCTCCAGCCACCAGGCCCCTGCGCATCCTGAGCAGGGGCACTTCTATGCCCGACCTGGATCGAGGCCCCGACCGCCCCAAAGGCAGGTTGGGTTGACTCTCCCGGTTGCTGGTACAGGCAATAACCACCGCGGACCACCTCGCGGTAGCGCTATTCACCAACAGGTTCTACTCCGTGTGGCCGATCCAAGAGGCATGGGTCACCCCACCTTTCGATCCCGGCCCGGAGGCCTGCCCAGAATCATCTCTCCCCGCGTCCCCTTTGATATCTGTCCCGGTGCTCCTAGCACCTTGGTTTCCAGTCCTCTTGGCCCCAACACCGGTGCGGCCGGAGGACGCCAGGACAGAGATCAGCCATGCCCTGAAGAACCACCCAGGGGCAGGAAGGCGAGGCGTCGACGTCGAGGGAAGAATGTTAGGGAATTCCGGACAGAGATCCGACCGGTTCGTTTATCTGATACAGAGGCGGAGTACGATTCGGCGACGGAGCCCTCCCCCCGATCCCGCCAGTTAGGGACAGGGGTAGGAATGCGGCACGTCAGCCTCGTACTTCCCGAGAGCGATATCGATACGATCCCCTCTTCTCTCCGAAGGTATATCCGGAGTAGTGAGGGCCTGGTAGACCCCCAAGGGCCAAGCTTGCGGTTGGTACCAGCCCCTCCGGAAGCACCTTCTGCCTCGATCGGAGAAGCCGGAGACTTTTTCTGGGGACCGACGGTCGAACCACGATCTAGTGCACCCTCGGCGAGCACCGACGCTACGGAAGGATGTTCGCTCGCCGGCCCGTCCTATCGTGATGTGGTAGCCGGGGCACCGCCACCCTCAGAGGGCGGCCCGGGATATGGAGGCCAATCGGCCTGCTCGCCGTATTCACCGCCGGCCATCCCGTCGGCCCGGCGGCCCGCCTCGGCACCACTACCGGTTCCCCGTCCATTCCCAGTCGTTGAAGAGGACCAGGGAGACCTGGGTCCTGAGTTTGAGCCGTGGAGCTTCTGGACCGTCCTTGCAGAGGGCCACTTCCCTGAGAAGTTTTGGCCAGTCGTAGGACCAGACTTTGATGCACCCGAATCGCTCACCCCGGATGAGTTCGAATGCTTCCGCCGAACTCTCCGGGAGAATCACTCCCGTCTTCACCGCCTACAAATGCCATATCCCGGGAGTCAAGCACACCTGGAGGATATTGGTGAGCAGTGCCGTCAAATTGACCTGGCCACGCTCCCTGCGGTTTGGCACCCCGGGTCATTTGGGCACCACGAGGCCCTCCAACAGCGATGTGTTGAGTGTTTTAAAGTACTCCGCAAGGTTATCGAGGAAGCCACCGCCCACGTGTATATCCGTGGATGGGGGCAGTACGCTGCCCTACGCTTCAGTGCAATTCGCCGACAGCCCGATTCACTGGGTGGCCCTGAGAGTACATCCCCAGGGACAGAAGCGGTCAATATGGCTGACCTGTTGGGGGAGGGGAACGACTTGGAACTTCTCGATGGGGGCTCTCCCCCCGAAGACAATCCGTTTTTGGATCCATCGGTGAGAGTTACTCGTCACCAGAGGAACCTCCTGGGTCTCCCCACACCCACTGAAGCACTGACGTTGAGCCGAAACGTCAGCAAAGGTAAAGAGCACGGCGGGGCTATGAAGCCCGCCGACCCATCTGCCTCCACACAGAGGGCGGATGAGGATCCTGAGAAGGCTATGCTACGTCAACAGCTCGCCGAGTAGAAGAAGCTAGTTGACCAGCTCCTCGCCGAGCGCGCTGCAGAGCAGCGGCCTGACTACGGTGATCCTAGGCCAGGACAGCAGGGACAGGAACAACCACCCCTCGATGAGGCTCTCCCGGGCAACCGTGATTACGCCGTGTTCGCCGACAGGGGAGAGGCCATTGCCTATGGCAAGAGGGCGTGGTATGTTTCACCACACCCTCCCGAGCGGCGTGACTACCTGAGAGACCCCGCTCGGATTCCTCCCGCTGCCCCAAGGGCCGCTCCGCCCGCCATCCCACGAGCCGCCGAGTTCGACGACCCGGTCGACGACCCGATTGAAGGGCCATGCAATGCGCTCGTGGTTAGAGATCCTCGCCAGGACTGGAACCCATGTCCGGACGATCCGATGGCGGCACTCATCGCCCGCTTGGAAGCCTTGGAGACTCAGCAAGTGGCGATCCCACCGGACGGCAAGCCATACCCAGCATGGGTGGATGACATGACGGCACCTCCGGGATTCGAGAATCCCACTTTCGCCCCCTTCAACGGGACTGGAGATCCGCCACAGCATTTGGCCCATTTCAACTCGAGGTGCGGGCCTATGTTGGGAACTCCGGCGCAGTAGGAGGCCGCTAAGCTTCGCTGCTTTGTCCAGACACTGGAAGGGACAACATTTGTCTGGTACAGCCAGCTCCCCGTCGGGTCGATAACTAGCTGGGAGGACCTTTGTAGACAGTTCCTCTACCAGTTCAGTTCCACGACCCGGAAGACGAGTATCGCAGAACTCTTCAAGTGCAAACAGAGTCCTGATGAGCGAGTCGCGGATTTCGTCGCCCGATGGAAGGGTCTCACGTATTCCCTTGAAATGTCATTGACTCAGGAGAAGTTGCTGACAATGTGCGTCGGGAACGTCAAGACCGAGCTGGTCCCTTCCCTGATCACTCAGAATTACCCCGGAGGGTTCAGGGACTTCTCAGACAAAGCTCAACGTCTTGAGGAAGCCCTGCAACAGGCCAGTCAGGCACACCTGCTGCCTCCTATGATTCCTGCAAGGAGAGCAAGCAGGGCTGAGCCCGCTGCTGTTGCCCAGATAGAGGCCCCCAGGCCGTTGGAGCTGCTGCCGGTGAGGCCAGCTCCACAGCCTCACAGGAATCCGCCTCCACGGGCTCAGTTCCCGGCCCAGCAGCGGCAGCCCCAGAACCGGCCGGCCCCTCCACGTAATGTACCGCCACAAACCAGGCGAGATAATCAGGGTCCACCTCCTCGGCAGGCCCCTCCAGCCCCTCGTCAAGACCACGCTCCCAGGGGCCCGCGATACCTGAATTACTCATTTCACGAGGATCAGGTCCCCAGTTATTTCCGGAGCGCCCTGGAGCAGAGGATTGTGCGACTGCCTGAGTTTTGGAGGCCAGAGGAGGCACATCTCACGGAAAACCCCCGCTACTGCCCTTACCATCAGACCCTGGGGCACACCATCCAGCGGTGCTATGTGTTTAAGGATTGGCTCCAAGACCAGATTAACAACAATGTAATTAGGTTGGGCTCAGCTCCAGCACAAGTAGCGGGCGTGTTCGTGGGATCAGATGACGATAGTGGCAATGAGGACGAATGGCAGCTGGTCTCCGACCGCGGATCCCAGAAGTATAAAAACTGGATGGCCCGCAAGACGATTATTCGCGCCCATGGAATCATCCGTGCGCGCTTGAATCAGCCTGAGCCCCCAGAATCTGCGGGTGCTGCTTCGGCATCGTCATCCCAGCCTGCCTCTTCCGAGAAGAGCAAACGGCGGCGGCGCAAGAAGGAAGAGCGCGCCCCGCCAGTTCCGCCACTATCCCGCACTCTCGGCGATTTCATGCCCCCGGAGATGGGGGTCCCTCCTCGGATCCGCACGGCGATGGATGATTCGTCCGATGACGGTGTTGGGTATGCTTTGGTTAATACCGTCGAGCTGGTAAATCCCTTTTCGGTTCCCGACGTTGAAGAACACCAGGTGGACCTCCCTAGTGTCCCCGGTCGTCGCCACCGTCAGAGGAACCGCAACAACAGGAGTCGCCGGGGCACAACAGTTGGTACCTCCATCCAGGACGTGCACGCCACTGAGACTAGGCAGCAGGCTCAAAACCGAGCTCAGCGTGCGCAGCCCCCCCATCCGGGGATGACGGATTCGCCTCCGCCACTGTTTGTGGTGTGGGACCAGGCAGAACCGCCTCAGCCGCGTCGTGATCAGCTCCGCCCTGCCGCATGTCCGTCCCGGCCTCCTGACCCCAGTACGGTGACTACTTCCCGGGCTTCAACCAATGAACAACGAGATGCGCCAAGTGCCAGTCGGCCGCCGGTCCAACCGGCAAGGCCCGTCATGCCTCCAACTGCAGAGCAACCCCCCGCAACCAGGGGCTCGCGCTTGGCAAAAAAGTATGATGTCCTGAAGCACTTGGCCGATATCCCAGCAAGGCTCTCCATCCTTGAGGCTCTGCGCATGTCATCTGAGATGCGCGAGGCACTCGCTGAAGCCCTAAAAAGCCCCCTCCAGTTTGAGACAGAGGTTGCGGCTGCAGAGGCCTTTCACGCCGAAACGATTGAGGACGCCGAATGTCAGGCAGTTATCTTGTTCTCTGGTAAGGATGAAGACCCTCCTATACAGGGGCACATTCGTCCGCTGTATGTTACTGGCCAGTTCAATGGATTTGAAGTCCGGCGCTGTCTTGTCGACACGGGGTCCGGGATTAACCTGATTCCCACTCGGACGCTCCGGAGATTGGGGTTGTCTGAGGATGACTTGATTCCCTCCGACCTCAGGATCCAGGGGTACGACCGCACCGAGCAAACCCCGGTCGGAAAGATACGCTTGAAGACCCAGTTCAGTTACTTGGTTGCCAACACCGAATTCATGGTAGTCTCTCAAGACACTGCGTATAACGCATTGATGGGCAGGCCATGGCTCCACCTTCATGCGGCGGTTCCCTCGTCATACCACCAATGCCTCAAATACTCCCTTAATGGTCGAGTAGGCGTGCTTCAGGGAGATGCCTCTCCTTTTGCCTCATGTGAAGCCCGTTATCTGGACGCAGACTATTACAAGAGCAAGGACAAGTAGATCCTGGCTGGTGAGGTTGAGCCTGTCGCCGTTGCAGGTGATCCCTGGGTAAGTTTGGATGACGCTTACGTCCTCCCGATTCATCGGTTGGACGTGGTCATGGTCTCGACGACCTGTGAGTCTCCTGATGAGATGACCGCGACCACCCATGCCAGCACCAGCGGCCCAGCAGGATATGGTAGCCTCGATGCAGTTTCCAACGCAGTCTCTCCCGTGGATGATCCCTCCCCGAGTGGAGAGGACGTGGAAGATGCACCCCCAGCCTTTGAGGAGGGCGTCTCCGCCAGGGTCGATGAGTTAGTACAGGTGAACCTTGGAACCGAAGCAGATCCAAGACCCACATTGGTCAGTGCCGCCATGCCCTCTGAAGAGCGGCAGCAGTACGTGGACTTCCTCAGACAGCACCGTGATGTGTTCTCTTAGGGCTATGACGAGATGCCGGGGCTAGATCCTCAGGTAGCCGTCCACCGCCTTGGTCTCCCGGCGAACCATCGCGGGTTCAAGCAGCCTCCCAGGAAGATGCACCCATTCCACGGTGCCATGGTTGAGGCCGAAGTTGACAAGCTTATCAAAGCCAACTTCGTGAGGGAAGTTCAGTACCCCAAATGGCTGTCCAACATTGTGCCGGTTAGGAAGAAGAACGGGCAGATCAGAGTCTGTATCGACTTCCGCGATCTCAATCGCCACTGTCCGAAGGATGATTTTCCCCTTCCGGTGACAGAGCTGTTGATTGACGCCACGACAGGGTTCCAAGCCCTCTCCTTCATGGATGGATACTCCAGATACAACCAAATCCGGATGGCCCCTGAGGATGAGGAGTTCACTGCCTTCAGGGCCCCCCAAGGTGTCTTTTGTTACCAGGTCATGCCCTTCGGCCTGAAGAATGTAGGTGCCACCTATCAACGGGCGATGCACCGCATATTCAAGCCAATCCTCGGCACACTGGTGGAATGCTACGTCGACGACTTGGTGGTCAAATCGCGCCAGCGTCAGGACCATCTCAAAGATCTTGAGAAAGTGTTCGGCTTCCTCCGGTCTCGCTGCCTGAAGATGAACCCGTTGAAGTGTGCCTTCGGGGTCACCTCCGGAAAGTTCCTTGGATTTGTGGTAAGATACCGGGGTATTGAGATCGACCCGGAGAAGATCAGGGCGATTAGCCAGATGCCTCCCCCAGGTAACATCCGGGAACTGCAAGGGTTCCAAGGCCACTTAGCCTATATACGCCGATTCATCGCGAATCTGGCCGGCAAGTGTAAGCCCTTTTCTCTGCTCATGAAGAAAGGTGCCACCTATGTATGGGATAAAGAGTGTCAGACCTCTTTCGAGGAAATCAAGCAGTACCTGCTTCAACCTCCGGTTCTGATGCCGCCTGTATCCGGGAAGCCGCTGGTCCTTTATGTGACCGCCCTGGAACGGTCCCTGGGTGCCCTTCTCGCCCAGAAGAACAACGAGGGAACAGAGAATAGCCTCTATTACCTCAGTCGCATGCTCCTCGATGCGGAAGTCAGGTATTCCCCCATCGAGAAGAGCTGCCTGGTGCTCGTATTTTCCGTACAGAAATTACGGCACTACTTGCAGCACCATGAGGTACAGTTGGTTTCTCGGGTAGACCCATTGAAATATATCCTGAGCCGGCCTATGTTGACTGGCCGTCTAGCGCGGTGGGCTGTGATTCTCCAGCAGTTCGACATCAGGTATGTGTCTTAGAAGGCCATCAAAGGGCAAGCATTGGCAGACTTTCTGGCTGCTCACCCGACCTCCGCGGATCAGCCGCTGGATCTAGGCTTTCCTGATGAGGCCATTCTCTCGGTCGATCATGCCGATCCGTGCTGGCAGATGCACTTTGACGGTGCCTCCCGGAGCCCCACCGGTAGAAGGCTTGATAATCCTAAGCTCAACAGAGTGGGCTTGGGTATCGTCTTCATTACCCCGGAGCAAGCCGTGATTCCATACTCTTTCCTGTTGTCAGAGGGCTGTACCAACAATGAGGCGGAATACCATGCCCTCATCACCGACCTCGAGTTAGCTCTCGAGATCGACGTGCCCCATCTGTGTGTGAAAGGGGACTCTGAGCTGGTCGTTAAGCAGATCAATGGCGACTATGTTGTCAGGAAGCCGGAACTTGTGCCGTTGCTGGAGTGCACCCTCCTTCTGATGGCCCAGTTCCCTTCTCGGCCAGAAATTGTCCATATTCCCCGGTCGCAGAACGGTCGAGCAGATGCTTTGGCCAGCCTTGCTGCGTCACTTGCAGAGCCTGAAAAGGATAACCTGATCGTCCGCGTGACGCACCGCAGGCTCATCGCTCCCGTTATCCCGGAGGGAGATCGCGGCCCGTCGGTAAGTAATCTCACCACGGTTGCCCCTATGCCCGGAGCCCCGAGTACCCCAGATATGGCAGTCGAACCAGCCCCTGATTGGAGGACGCCTTTGGTTGAGTACCTCCAAAATGGCATTCTCCCGTCGGATCGGGCTGAGCGTGAGCGAGTTCGACGCCGCGCATCGTAGTTTGTCCTCCAGAGCAGTCCCGGCCTGGAGCAGATCCTCTATAGACGCGGATTTGATGGTGTTCTCCTCCGTTGCCTTCATGGAGTTGAGATCCCACGAGTCATGCAAGAGGTTCATGCTGGTTCATGCGGTGCCCATCAGACTGGGCCAAAGCTGTCCCACCAGATTCGGAGGTTGGGATACTTCTGGCCCTCCATGATCCATGACTGCATCGAGTATGCCAGGAGGTGCCATGCGTGCCAGGTTCATGCGAACTTTGTGCATCGGCCGCCGGAGTTTCTCCATACCACTAGGTATTCTTGGCCCTTTGCAGTCTGGGGGATGGACGTTGTGGGACCTTACCCGCCGGCGACGGCTCGCCAGTGCCGGTTCATTCTGACCGCCACGGACTTCTTCTCCAAATGGGCAGAGGCGATTCCGCTCAGAGAGGTCAAATCCTATTCGATCGCTAACTTCGTGACCTCTAACATCATTCATCGATTTGGAGTGCCTCACGCTATCCTCACGGACAACGGAGCCAATTTCCGAGCAGCCGAGTTGAAGAAGTTGTACGCCAAGTACAACATTCGCTCGAACCATACATCTCGCTATCATGCGCAAGCAAATGGACAGATTGAGGCGTTTAACAAAACCCTCTCTAACATTCTGCAAAAGATGGTTGGTCAGAACAAGAAGAGTTGGCCGGACAAGCTCCCCAACGCCCTCTGGGCTTATCGGACGACGACTCGCAATTCCACCCAGATGACCCCTTATTCCCTGGTGTATGGAGCTGAGGCTGTCCTGCCCATCGAGATCCAATTACCGTCCTTGCGCACTGCGGTCTACGACCATCAAGCGCCAGACAGAGCTGCTGAAGCCCGTCGAGTCGAGTTGGAAGCACTGGATGAGAAAAGACTTCGCGCTTTGCACAACTTGGAGAGGCATCAGAGCAGAATGGCTTGAGCTTTCAATAAGAAGGTTCGCCTCCGCTCCTTCCTGCAGGGTGACCTGGTATTAGCCCTAAGAGCACCAATGATCCCCGGCAGGAAGCCGCCCAAGTTGGAGCCCAAGTGGGAGGGACCTTTTGTTGTCCACAAGGTCTATCCCAATGGCGCGTACTCCCTAGCGACTATGGATGGTGAGCGTGTCACTCCTCCTACCAACGCTAGGTTCCTCAAGCAGTACTTTGCCTGAGTGAACTTCGTCCAAGCTACAAGACGTTAAACTGTTCAGCATTCGTCCAACATGACGTTAAACTGTACCACGTCCGCGCTGCAAGTCGTTAAACTGCCAAGCATCTTCGTCCTGCATGACGCTAAACTGCACCACGTCCGCGCTGCAAGACGTTAAACTGCCAAGCATCTTCGTCCTGCATGACGTTAAACTGCCCATCAAGAACTACGTGCGGCTTGATTCTCATCCTTATGGGATACGTAGGACCGCCTGAACATTCATGTTTCAGGCCCAGCCCCATCCTTCGGGAATTTCCATCCCATCTCGGGCCCTTGGCCCAATTGCCTCCGGGTGTGCGGCGTATGGTGTGAACGCGGGGCTATGCCCTCATTCACGTTGGTTTGCTCGCCACGCTGTACGCCCCCCACGTTTGGGGATGCCTTCTGCTCCCCCCTTTCTCTTTTCGTCCTGCATGACGTTAAACTGCACTTTAAGAACTATGTGCGGCTTGATTCCCATCCTTATGGGATACGTAGGACCGCCTGAACATTCATGTTTCGGGCCCAGCCCCATTTCCTGGGAATCTCTATCCCGCGTTGGGCCTCTGGCCCAAGTTCCCCTCCTTTTTTGTGCGAGGCGTGTGGCGCGAGCGGGGGATTATGTCCTCATTCACGTTGGTCTACTGGCCGCGCCGTACGCCTCCCCCGTGTGTGGGACTACCTCACACCCCTCATCGTCCTGCATGACGTTAAACTGCCTCTCAAGAACTACGTACGGCTTGATTCCCATCCTTATGGGATACGTAAGACCGCCTGGATGCTTGTGTTTCAGGTCCATCCCCGTCTCTTGGTTGATCACGGGGATCTGCCGTCTTTTGGTTGCTCCTAGGGTGAGTCCTCCGACCCTTTCCGGTGATCTGTTAACATGTTTTGGGTACTTCGGTCTATGACCCGTAGTGTCGGATTCAATCCCGACAAGTCCTGTGTTGCTTGTCGGACCTCGCGCTTCCTCTTGTTTGAGCCTTCACTCAAAGGGATCCTCGTTAGCGGTTTGGGTACGATGCCTCAGTGCTCTCCTACCGCTCCGGGTCGATTTACCGGCGGGTCCTGGGCCGCAAATCGATATGAATCCTGCGCTTGAGCGGTTGATGCTCGTTTGCTTGCCCCGTCCTAGGCTGAAGCGATCAGATGTTGTGTTGCGAATATGGTCAGCGACATCCTTGATCGCCATGTCGGCTCTTTCAGGCTCTGAACATTGGTTGCGCAGTCCTCATCACACTCCGCCTTTGTGCGTTGTAGTGGAATCTCGACACTCTCTTCATACTGACCTTCAGTACACCTTTACACGTTAGGCAGGCCGACCAGGGTAATGGTGTCTTTCTAGGCTCCCATGATCTGAGCACCAAGGATATATACTGATTTCCTCCCTAAGGGCCATGTGTAGCTGGACCCTCGTCCCCATAAGGAGGAAGGAGTCGCCCAGACAATCGCGTTCTGGGCCCAGTATAGCTGGAGGCTAGCATCTCTGTCCCTCGGGTGATGGACATGGGCAGGCCCCTATCCCGGGATCCTTCTCCTGGAATTGTGCGTGACCGCAGGGCGGGGGTATGTTCCCACCTCCGCTGGGTCCGCCGTATCGCGATAAGCAGATTCCTCCATGGTCCGAACCACACGACCTTAAACTGTGTTGTCTGGTCCTACCACACGACCGTAAACTGTGATCGTCTTGGCCACCCGACGGGAAACAGCACTGCATCGTGATGTTCTCCTCAGGGGACACTCACGTTGGGCGCTGGTTAATAACCACGCCATTCGTCAATGCCTTTTATGGCTTGATTATTGTGGCGACGCCAGGGATTTCCTAATCACAGGCATGTCGCTGCATAAAGAAAAACCATCCATCTTTAAGGACAAACAAGAAATATCAAATGCCGCTTCATCTGGGTGTGAGGGCCAGACCCGCACCCCTCCCCGCGCTGGTGCCCGATTGTGTTGCGCCGCGCTTCAAGAACTATGTGTGGCTTGATTCCCATTCTTATGGGATACGTAGGAACGCCCGAATGTTTGAAACTTTGGGTCCAGCCCCCACCTCTTAGAGATTACCCCTTCTCTGGGGAATCCGCCGCCTTCGGGTCACCCTCAAGGCGTGTCCCTCGACCCCTTGCAGTGGTCCACCAGTGTCAAGAGTACTCTAGTTTATTTCCAGGAGGGTCGGGTTCAGCTTGGTCAGGTTCCTTCCACTTTTCAGGCTTCATGCTCCCTTTCATTCGGACCCATCACCTACGCCCTGGATGGAGCCCCCGTGAGCGGTTTGGACACAATGCCTCAGTGCTCTCCCACCGACTCGGGCTGGTGCCCCCAAGGGCCTCGGGCAGCAAATCGATATGAATCCTGCGCTTGAGCGGTTGATGCTCGTTTTCTGCCTCATTTCATCAGCGGTCAGTGCGATATTGATGCTGCTTTTCCGCCATGGTCGGCAGTATTCTTATATCGTCACGCCGGTGCCCCCAGTCCTTGAGTGAATGGCCGCATGATTCACATTACGTTTTCCACCCCCCATTCTGACCAGGAAAAATCTCGACACTCTTGACACCATCCCTCAGTGCATCTTTGCCTATCCAGGGGATGGAACCACGATGTGGCGTGCTTTGAGGTCCCTATGGTCCGAGCTCTAAGACTTTAAACTAAGATCTGCCCCTATGGTCCGAGATCTAAGACCTTAAACTAAGATCTGCCTCTATGGTCCAAGCTCTACGACCTTAAACTAAGATCTCCCCAAACGGGGTTCTACGTCCCGCATGACGTTAAAACTGCACTTTCAGAACTACGTGTGGCTTGATCTCCAGCCTGATGGAGTACGTAGGAATGCCCGGGCATTTCGACTCGGGTCCAGCCTCAGGGATCGCTAAGTCCCGCCCCTCCTTGTCGCCGGCCGTCTGGCCTGGCTTCTGGTAGAGTGGTGCGATTGTGATATTTTCCCCGATTCAGCTCGGGATGCCCCATTGCAATGATGGGAAGCGACAGTTTCCTCGTCAAAGAGGTTCTGTCTGAGAATTGAGGTGATTCACGACCAGATTAGTGCATCCGCCTAATACACTTTCCCCACGGTGGCACAATTTTGAGAGCGTTGGATTCTGTCCGAACAAATCGTCACTTCGCCCCACGCTTCGCATGCCCTGTTGATCTGGATTTCCACCCTTGTGCCTGAAGGAACCCCCAAAGAGGCATTGATGATGACATGTGATCCGCCTCCTGCAATATGAATGATGACCTTCGGTCCGTCTATCGCAGTAGTATGTTCGATTGATCCATTGTCCGCTTGCCGTCTTGGGCATTTCCTGGAAGGACGACCATCGTGGATTTCTGAATCCGGGACACGCGATTCACCCTTTCTCATTTTCCTATGTTCGGATAAAATCTCAACACCCCTAGCGTTGTCCCGCTCGTGTGTCGGAACAAGTTGGGGGATGATACATTGATTAGGTATGAGGTCTCATTTCCTAGGAATAATCTCCCTCTTTTCTTTAGAAATCCAGGCCCAATTACGGATGCCTGAAGCTTGGTTAACGCTCCCGCGAGACAATTTGTGGTTGAGCATGTTAAGCCAAAAGATGCAGATAAATATGGTGATTCATACAAATGGATTGAAATATTTAGTAGCGGAAGCAAAATGTTTTGAGAATGGAAAAAACAAAGCCCCTAGGGATTAGCGTGCTGAATTAGTCTTTCTAACGCCGCTACCCTTTGGCTGGCGGCCTCCAGAGCTGCTTCTCGCTCTCTGCGTGCCCTCTCCTCGTCGGTGGTCGCAGCATGCAGTTCGTCGATCCTGGCCTGTGCACGCTCCTGCTCGACTTGAAGTGTGACCATCTGTTGGCCCGCCTCCGTCAGCTGTACCTGGGCGTCAACCAGCTGGGCCGCTAGTTGCTCCACAAGCTCAGTGCACGTTGCAACGAAGGCCTCCTTCTCTGCCGCCTGCCCTTCGAGACGCCAGACTTCCTGCTCCGCCGCGAGGAGTGCCCGCGTGTTCTCCGACACGTCCCGACATTGTGCGACGTCGGCACACCGGCGGCTCTCGCGCATCTTTTCAGCCATGAAGTCACGGACCGTCAGATGGAGGCGTTGAGCATCAGCTCCCCCGACACACAGGAAGCGCATCCAGGTTTGAAGCGATCCCATGCGCCCCAGCCACTCTGATGGGACTCGCTTGAGGAAGCGCTGGATGCATTTCCACCCCCTGCGGTGCGTTATCCGGTTCTCCTCAACCGCCTCCGCGTCCGAGTCGTCCATCTCCTCGGGGTCGGCAGGCCGGTAGGCAGGGAAGGCAGCCAGCAGGTCTGCTGCAGGGTCCGCCCCTGGGGTGTCCTCACGGGGGATAGATTCCCCAACATCTGGGCGACCTTCTTCTCCTGCCCCAGCGGCGTTGACACCCTCGTCAGCCCCCGACCTCTCTCCGATGGCAGCACCGCCGGCGTCCGCCGCCCCCTGATCAGCAGTTAGTGGGGCCGGCTCGGTTTGGGAAGTCTGTTCCGGAGCAGGCGGCAGGTCTGCCACTGGT
This sequence comes from Viscum album, assembly GCA_963277665.1. Lineage (NCBI taxonomy): Eukaryota > Viridiplantae > Streptophyta > Magnoliopsida > Santalales > Viscaceae > Viscum > Viscum album. The sequence continues at coordinate 933,646,645 of OY728163.1, read as the reverse complement.
CCACTCGTGGATGGCCTGGGTTCGACAGCCCGACGAGCCTCCAGTGTTGAGATCACTGCGCAAGGCATGCCGCGGTTAATCACGGGTCGTCAACGGCAAGCACCAGTAGTAAAGTAAGGAGAATTACGGGAATTCAAAGCGTCATCTTCCGCTGTCCCGGCCGCCGCAGGAACAATTGCAGCAGGGGACCCTTCCGCGCTTGTCAATTCAATGATGGGTGTCTGGCCCCCGCCTTGTCCTGCTGGTGCCTCTCCTACTCCTAATGAGGATGCCTGACCGACATCCACGCACTCCTGAGAAAGGTGGAGAAATGGGTTAGAAGCTGCATAAGAGAATGGATGAAGCAGGTTGAGTAGGGATAGAAGCGGACCTCGAGGAGCTCAGTGATGTCAATGTTGCCAGAGCCGGCCACCTCGCCGCTCTCCCGTGGGCTCCCCTGATGGGACCTCCCCTCGGAGCCTTCATCCTCCCCCGTCTCCTCCTCTTCCTCGGAGTCGTCGTTACTGTCATCTTCCTCCGGCGGCATCTGTTCTGGAGCAGGCTCTAGACCGAGCATCACCTTCACCAGAAGGGATGGCTCCGCACGCTGACCACGTTGGCGTGCGTACTCGTCCATGGCCGTCAGATACGCATACCGCCGGTGGAAGTTCACCCTGTCGGCGATCTGGAGGCGCCCGACCTCTGGCAGATGGATTCCTTCTCTGAGTATCTTTCGCCAGATGGCTTCGGTCCCCAGTGACTGCCGCAGGGTCATCCAGGCCGACCACAGCGCCGGGAAGACTGCATCGTGGGAGGGTTCGAGCAGACGCCTTACATGCTTCCCGGGCCGCTCTTCGACCACCGCACGTGCCCCCTCTCTGGGCGCCGAGGTCGTAGCGGAAGCCTGCGATGTGCCCGCCGCCGAAGTCCCTGCTCGCACCGGCTCCACTGCTTGGCGCGCCTCCGTTCTCCCCCGCGTAACGGCGCTTCGCCTCCTTCCTTGACGCCCGGTCTCCGCACGGGTGACCTCGAGCCGCCGAACTAGCTTCCGTAGAAGCCCCTCAGGGTACGCGATGGCCCAATGTTCGGCGTACTCGGTTTCCAAGCCTGCGTCGACCCCGGTAGGAGGGAGAGTGATGACCTCACCAGAGCCGAAAGCGGCGAACATCAGCCACATCTGGCGAAGGACCCCAGGGTTCATCTCCTCCCGGACAGCAGTGAATACCCTCTTCGGCATCCGTTGAAGGCACCCGAACTGCCTGGCGAACCGGGTTGGCACGTAGGGCTCGCAGATCACCTTCCCGTCGATCCGAGCCACGAGCACCCCGCCCCGCATGTTCAGGAAGTACTCGTGCTGCTCCAGCGGACCCTTCCCGTTGTCGATCATCTGGCCAACGGGAGTGGGGAACGGGCTGAAGTTGAAATTGGCGTGATTGCCAATCCGAATCCTCACGCCCTCCTCATTTAGGGTCATCGGAGCGACCCCCGCAATGTTCAGCAGGGAGGGTCGCAGGCCGTTGCCCGGAGGAATGATGGCGTTCGGAAACGTGTACCCACCAAGGTGAGCAGCCACCCAGCCGTGGAAGAATTGGAAGGGCCCACATATCCTTCGTGGCGACCCCCCTCGCGAGATGCGTCCCAGGATGGCGTACAGCTTAGCCAGCACTGGGACCCCGAGGTTGTATCTTTTATTGGCAGCCATGGCGCCCGCCATCGCCAGTGTCGCCGGGCGGACACCCATTCTCGCGTCCTGCACTGGTAGGAGCCACCCACTCAGAAAGATGTCCAGGAACGCCGCGTACCGGACATTTGGGTCCCAGGCCTCGATGACGCGGTACCCCCATGAGCGGTAGTCGCCCGTCTCCAGGACCCGCCAGTACGACCCGTTCCGGCTCCTCTGAGCCGCGGTCGGGCACCGCTTCCCCCTGCCTGGCATCTTGACCGCTGAGTCATGCTCCAAGAACTGGCCGAACCACTCCTTGTATGCTATGTCCTTCTGGAAGTCCTTGACCCCGAGCCTCTTTGTAGCCAGGTCCAGCAGATGCCATGTCAGGATGGGAGTCCGTGACCTGTCGCCCTAGGTGTTCCTCGGAGGCAGGAACTCATCATATTGGTAACCCTCCAGCGGGATACCTCTGATGCAGTGGATGTCCCAGAGACCGATGCCGACCTCCCCATGGTGAAGATGGAAGGTGTTGGTATCCGGGGACCAGCGGGTGAACAGCTCCGGCCCGAGCTCAGACTGCTGGTAGAAGTGGAACTGCGACGTCCACACCGCCTCAAACAGGCCGATGTACCGCAGCTCCTCCGCGAAGTGATCGCAAGTGTGACGTACCCAGAACGCCCAGGCCCACTCACTGGTGAAATTGCCCCCAGACCGCAAGTCCCAGTCCTTCAGCCAGCCCTTGGTGTCGTCAGTAACACTCTGGCGATATGTGCTCGAGTAGAGGGCTGGAGAGTTCTCCGCAGTAGGCTCACCCCCGGCGATGGTTCGTGTCCTCGGGTTCAGGACATAGACATCCAAGTGCCTGGTCTCCCTGGCAGGATGCCCATTGTTGGTGATGTTATAGCGGGGAAGCTCGTCCTCCCGAGTCACCCAGGTTCATGGCGCATCAACCTCGAACCCTGGCACCAGAACCTCATCTAGGATGCCAAAGTTCCAGAGCGGCAGGTTGTCCGACAGCGGATATGTCTTCTGGGCCGGCGTCAGCAAGTCGAACAAAGATTGATTGTTGGAAACAATCTCCTTGGCTCCGTAGACCTCCTCGTTCGTCGCCATCTCAGCTCTGCGAGTGGCGGCATCCCCTTCATTTCCTTGATTCACGGCCATCTCAGAAGCTCCGGGAGTCGTGCGGGTTAAGGGGTGAAGCGTGCGGAATCGGACGAGGCTGGTAGAGAAGTTTGAGAGTTGGTGCGCAATCCAAGTGGACGGCGCGCAATCGGGAAGTCAGTCGCGTAAAACCCCGGGTGTTCGCGCAAAAACAGGCCGAAATCCGGAAAGTTTTGCGCGACGAACGGGTGAATTCCGCGCTGGAAAGGGCAATTTCGCGCGCGAGAGCTTGAATTCCTATCGCGCGGAAGGCCAGTGTACGGTGCGGGGGACCCAGAGCCCCTATTTATAGGTGAGGCCGGGTGTCCGCGCTGCGCGAAAAGCGCTTTGCGCGACCGAGACAGCGAATTTCGCGCCTGACGCCCCTTTTTGCGCGCCACAGTCCCGCGCCGCCCAGGACTTCGGCATTCCGGCGTCTCCCTCGGAACCCGATCGTTGCGACCTCTCGCCGATCAGATTCCGAGGGGGGGCTTTTGTAGACGCCGGAAAAGTCCGTTGTTCCCAAACGAAGCTCCGGATGCGGGAAGCGAGGTCATATTTGGAGTCGGAAGCCCGTTTCGGAGGGCCCGGAAGCCTTGTGCGGAATTTTGGAGACCCGCGCGCAAAGTTGGAGTCCTGCGCGCAAACCTCCCGGGATGCGCGCAATGCGCTGGGCCGGCGCGCAAATTTGCGCGCCCGTTGCCCGCGCGACTCCCTTGCGCGCCGGGACCGATTCCGCGCCCGCGAACCGGATTCCGCGCCCGGGGTTGCCTATAAATATAAGGCGACCCCCGACGTTTTAAAGGTCGCCGGAATTCGAAAGGTCTCTCGCGCGCGCAATCCAACCCCCTCCGCGCGCAATGCCGATCTTCAGGTAACCTCCTTTCTTTTGCGCAAGAAAGCCTCGGGGTTTGCCTTCACGCGCAATCCCTTTGGCTCCTTTCTTTTTGAATAATTCTTCACCCAAAGGCCTTCGCGCGCAAAAGAAGCCTCTTGCGCGCAATTGCCCCCGGGTGCGCGCAATCCAGCCCGATTGCGCGCACCCCCCTTTTTCAAAGAGGCCATTCGTTAAAGAATGAGCCGTTGCCCCTGCGCGCTATCCGAAGCCCGGTGCGCGCAATCTCTATCTTCTGCGCGCAAAGCGCTGGCACAATTGCGCGCCAGCCTGCCCATTTGCACGCCGACCCGCGGTATTGCGCGCCAAGCTTCTCTTTTCCGCGCAATCTGCCGGGGTCGCCCCCTTTGCCCCCCTGAGGGTACCCGCCTGCGTGGCGCCCGATGATCTTTATCCTGGGTGCCCGCACCGTGCGTTGTCTTCCCGTGCGGCCCTCCAGGCTCGCGCGAAGTGATACGGACCCATCGGCGGCAGTATCGTCCGAGCTACAAGACGTTAAACTGTTCAGCATTCGTCCTGCAGGACGCTAAACTGTACTTCGTCTGCGCGACAAGACGTTAAACTGCCAAGCATCTTCGTCCGCACTGCAAGACGTTAAACTGCCAGGTGTTTCGTCCAACATGACATTAAACTGTACCACGTCCAAGCTGCACGACGTTAAACTGCCTAGCATATCGTCCGCGCGACAAGACGTTAAACTGCCAAGCATCTTCATCCTCAACACACGACGTTAAACTGTACTTCGTCCGGCAAGACGTTAAACCGTCCGCATCACCCGATCCCGTGTCTCGCACGCAGGATCCCCCCGGTTTGGATGTGGCCCCCACCCGCGCGTCTCTGCAGGGATGTCGGGATTGGAGTGGCCTTCGCCCACGGGGGTAGAGTGTTACAGACAGAACGAACTACGTGGACTTTGATCCCTGTCTTCTAAACAGGGTACGTAGGAAGCCTCTCCGAGGTTCAAGCCCACCACCTGGTCGTCCCGGTCGTATTCACGTCGGTTCGTCCATCAGTGGACCCCTCCTGGGTTCACACTCGCGTCGATTCACCTATGAATCTGCCCCTGTGGGAGACTGCACGTGTGTATCTCCATTGTGCTTCCCCACTTCCCTTTTCTCCTTTCAGCGTCCAGCATGACGTGAAACTGTGATCCACCCGGCCGTTCCATCCCCCTCTGTGCGAGGTGGTTCGGTTCAATCCTCCGCCTGGCGGCCTTGATCTCTTCGTGAGTCGGCTTGCCGACGTCCAGCATGACGTTAAACTGTATATCCGAACTACGTTGACTTTGATCCGCGCTAACGCGCGGTACGTAGGAAGCCTCTACGAGGTCCAAGATCTTCACTCCATCATCCATCCTGATCCTTACCCGGGCCGCCACATACCGGTGGGGTCATGCCACTTCATTCCACTCCACTCGGGAAGCCGCCCATGTGCTGGCCCCAGCGTCAGAGGTTCCCCGCAAGGGGTTCTGTCATCTGATCCACTTCTCGTGTTGATCAGTCCGATGCCGTCCCCGCTGGACGTTAAACTCGCGGCATACCCCGTGTTAAACATGGGAAGCTGAGGAAAACCTCAGGTAACACAGTTCCCCGCACCCAGTGCGGGATGCCTCAGGCCATCACGCCTTCGAGAAGCCCTATTAGGGACGGAAGGCAGACATGCAGAGTCGCAGTGTTAAGACACGCCCCCGACACCCAGAGCCACCCGGTCTCCTCACCGCAGGTTGCTGCCCCGACCAGACTCCTTGGAGCGTCTGGGCGGAAGCAGCGTAATTAACCGGTGTCCATGAAGATATGGCGCCGGGAACGAGATTCACGAACATTCTTAAATCTATGAGGGAGACCCGGATTAGGCGACGAGTTCCGAGGAGACGTCCACGGAAGGAGGAGCCGACATCCCATCATCCCGGTTTCGATCAAGGAGCAGACGCCCCTGAAAAAGGGATGGATGCCGCCCGCCTTTGGAAAGCGGGACTGCGGGGCCACAAGCCGCGCGCCCATCCCCTCGGGTCGACGGGTGCACGCGTGAACGCGTCCTGGCGGAACAGCGTCGGAACAGAAACCCGACGCACATCCGCACCGAAACAATATCTAGCTTGAATAAACTATTATTACTTCACTTCTTAATATCTATAGATATGTTTTAGAGGTTCTTTTGTTCCTAGAAGACCAACCCTATCACTACTGGAAAACTAACATATACCAACGGTTTCGAACTGTTGGTATATGCCTCCAAACCTTTGGTATAGCCTATACCAACGGTTTGGAGAACCGTGGCCAAGTAAGCCGTTGGGATAGATCTATACCAACGGTTTTCCCAAAAACGTTGGTATAGACCTATCCCAACAGTTTTGGAAACCGTTGGTATAATTAATATGAAAATCTTTACAAACGGTTGTCGAACCGTTGGTATATGTATTTCAAAAAAAAACATTCACTGGGATTTGATCCTAGCACCTCTAGTTTATTATTGAACGACTTAACCACTAACCTAACATGACTTTTGTGTATATAATTACATAAATATATATATTTATTCTCATAATTATATTAATTTTTGATTTATATAATGTTCTGGGTAAGAAGAAATGATAAAAAATCAAAGGATCTATACCAACGGTTTTGGAAAACCGTTGGGAAAGATTTTGAGCCTTGATTTGATTCTGGGTGCAGGTTGATTCATGGGGACCTTTCCCAACGGTTTGCCAAAACCGTTGGGAAATGTCCCCACAATGCACCTTTCCCAACGGTTTTGGCCAAACCCTTGGGAAAGCTGCATTGTGGGGACCTTTCCTAACGGTTTGCCCAAACCGTTGGGAAAGGTGGCCTCAAAGTGGGATTTCCCAACGGTTTGGCCAAACCGTTGGGAAATGGAACCTATACCAACGGTTTTTATGAACCGTTGGTATAGAAGCATTGGGAAAGGTCAGATTTCCATTAGTGTATGTCCCTAAGGGAAAATATAAAGGAGATCTTTCAAAGAAGATGTAATCCTTTTTTACTGACCCTTTCAAATTTAATTCTACTTCAAATTTCACTAAATCTATTATAACCATCATAAGATAACAACTCTATTATCTTGAAAATATTTAGAAGTTATTATGAATATTGTAAAACCATTTTACATCTCTTTTTTGTCCTATAAAAAGTGAAAACATCACTCGTGCGCATGTATGGCTTACCATCTCTATGTAGTAGTGCAATTAATTTTTCACCAATAATTTAAATTGATTGTTATAAAGAGGGAACTAATGAATATATATGATATTTAAGATATTAAAATTAATTTTTAATTTTAATATAATATAATCCTTCTTAATTTTCAATCCATTTAAAAATGATAAATTCTCTCATGCATACTTGTGGACTACCACCTTTACAAGGTAATGTGATCTATTTATTATTTAATCATTACATCAATGGTAAAAAGGATATATTTAATGGAAACATAATATTTTTATATCAGGATTATAATTCTAAATATTATGGAGCCATAATCTAAGTATAATGGCTTGGACTTCTCCGAAAAAACATGCATGAAAAAGTAGAGCAGTTATGACCCAAATAAAAGACTATAAGGAAAGATTATTGAAAAAGGGAGATAATACGTTATAATAGGATCCTATATTCTATAATAAATATTAATAAGATTATGTTATAAATTAATATTATTTTTAACATCATTATACATGCTATAAAATCACTTTCATCAAAGAGGAAACATGAGGTAAGTAATTTCATCTCAATTTCCACTATATTTGGGAATACTTGGTAATATGAAACAGTTTAATTTTATGTGATATATATAATTCCAATGTTATCTATTTAAGATGAATATAAATATATTCATTATTATTAATTATTCAATTCATGTTATAAATTTCAATAGGTATGTTTAAAAGAGAAACTCATATTATTACCCTTCTTGATTGGGTATATTTTTCTTCCATATCGATATTTTTTAATTTTTTATTAAAATAAAATTTATTTAAACAATTGGTTTATAAATTATAATTTAATTTATCCTTATATTTTTAAAATTAATGAAATTAATATTTATAATGTTTTTCCCAATGGAGTCATTTTCAACTTTTTATATAAAAAATTGGAAACCAAATTTTTTTAAACTTATACGGATTTTATGGGCCTTCCCTTCACCATAACCATTTTATAATATTTATATTATTCTATAATATTTAATTTTTTTTAAAAAAAATATTTTTATAAAGTTTTTATCAATTTTGTTTTATTCTCAAAATACATGAATTTTTTTCAAAACCTATATTTCTGATGAATTAAAGGACATTTAATATTAATTTTGTGGTTATTATATTTCTCTTGAACCATTCAATTTCTTATTATCATTGAATATTAAATTTAAATCAAATACCCATATTATTTTTATCATGGATATGACTATTTCCTAAACCTTGAACCATTTCTACATGATGTTTTTTATTTAGAAATCTATTTGATTATTTTTAGAAATATTGATATTCGAAATTCTTTACTCAATATATATATTTATTGATAAGGTAAATAATTAATGAATTAAATATATCATTTGATATATGAGTAATGTATTGAAAAAGCTATGATGTGTGGTTCCAAGAATTATATAGCCCCACAATTCATTGATATGTCTCATGAGAAAAATTAGTTGTCCAAGTTAAATGGATATTTATCTATAGTTTTAAACTATCTTGGAACATGGTCTTGACAATAGAGATATCATGATGTCTAATATCATTATGTATAATTGTATTCATGTAATACATTGAGAATTTAGTTATTGTTATCCATGATATTACTACCTCAACATTATCCATGGATGCATTTTTTGTCTCATGTTATTGATTAAATAGAATGCGTTTTCATTTATTTACCTTACCATATTTATTATGTATTCTTTACTAATTATAGTTTCCACTATACGTGATCCTTAATGATAATGTGATACACCCTTTCATTTATTTTCCTTTATTTAGGATATAAATAAAGACATTATAATGAATATCATGTAAGAAATAATGATTCTTATACAGTGTATTTTTTATTTCTTATGTAATATGGGAATCTTGTGTGTATATATTTTTTGAATACTTCTTAACCAGTTGACCCTTCATGATGTGATACCTTTTATTTATACTAATGAAATAAATTAGGCAAAAAACTACAGGTTAATGTAGTTAGGGTTGTTACAGTTGGTATCAGAGGGATTTTTAGTAGCAACCTTGGGAGATATATTTTAAATTAACATGGATGACATGAAAATTATGTTAATCCCTTATGAATTTGAAAAATATTACCATTATAGTGATTTTTTTATTTTAAATCAATATTCATGATTGTTATAATATGAGATCACTCATTGAGTAACATTATTTAGTGATGAATCCTAACTAAAGAAATAGAATAAATATCCATAGTCAATTTATGGATTGTACCACTAAGAAAGCCAATACATTTGGTGTTGGAGATGTGAATATCATGCCCATTTTAGGGCAGCTGACTAAGGTTATGACTGGAAACCTTTTCCGTATGGATAAGCCTACTGATCAAAAATGTTGTGAAATAATGTTAGTGTGCTTCATGATTTAGGAACCTCCATTATTCAATAGGAGAAAAAAAATCCATTTGTGGTAGAGAAATTGTAATATACCTCCCCTCCTAATTGGCTTATGTAGAGGTAGAAGTGCTACTTGGCATTAAGAGATATCCCCTAGGAACTAAAGGATGGAAATAAATTACAAGGGCTTCAAGAATGGTGGGGGATGATTTTCACTTTAAAATAAAACAACTAACCAAATGTGTCATTACTAAAAACAACTACATTATTCATGTCAAAAATATATTACAATTCAACATTATCCAATTAACCAAAAAAAAAACCATCACAATACCGTAACTAAAGTAAAAATTGGAAGACTAAAAGAAAAAACTCAAAGAATCCAGGGAAAAAATTCACTACTCAACACTGAGATCCATGCTCCAAGCACCACAATACCGCCCAAGAATTATGATGAACCACTAAAGAAATGATATTACTTTAATTTTCCGGTTTCATGGAATAAAACATATACAAAAGCACAAAAGTTCCAAAGAAAGGAGTGAGTAATAATACTCAATAGTTTTTCCCCAAATGACTTCTCTATAGATTCCAGTAGGATTGAACAAGTTAGCACATTTATACAAACAAATTATATAAAATCCTGAAACAAGGAAACAATTTCAAGCAAGCCAAACACACACTTACAAAACCATTTTACCCAAATCAACAAAATACCAATAAAAGTAACAAAACATTTCATTTACCATTTTCCCAACACATATTGGCACAACCCATTTCCCCTTGCGTGTCCACTTGCATATTCTAACCATATTCACCAGTTACATACCCCCAAACTCAGTGTAACCATAATGGTGGAGCTTAACGTCCAAGTCTGTTCACCCCTCTTCCTTTATAGGGGTACTTCACACCCACTTATCCTCGATGGAATTCCTTAGGAGCGAATAACCATCACCTTTTTATAGCGGTCCTTCCTGCCCACTGTCCACCCATTTACACCCATGATTACCCTAAAAGACAATAACATTTTTCAAAATCACAACAAAATGAAAATCACTAATTAACAAGATCATATCCACCAAAAAATTCCAAGACATACTTCTCAATAATTTAAAAACAAAATAACCCTTTAAGCCAATCAACAATTCTAACAACATGAAAAACCACTTCAATAAATCACCCATTATGGAAAATTCCCATAATCCATTATCCATTCCAAACCAGATTTCAATATTTTTTTTTGAAAACCATTTTTCAGAAACAATTTTCCACAAATTTGACAAGACACTTATTTTAAAATAATCATTTTAAAATCCAACAATAAAGAACATTTCAAAAGAGTAGCCAATTTTCACTAAAATCCAAAAATCATCACAAAATGGGTTTCCACTAAGCTTTCCACATCACATTCATAATCAATTTCAATAAAAATAAATTAATTTGAAAATAAACCACATAGTTCTAGAAAAATAGAGTTTATAGTGAAGAAAATTACCTTTGAGTTTGGTAAAATCTACCCACCGAACAACAACACACCAAATACAGGTGAAAATTCTGAAAAAACATCTTAAATCCCTTTACCTAACACCAAAAAACCCAAATCTCACCATTATAGGAAACAAAAATCATAAATCAACATGTGATGGAAGTACATCTAGGAATGTAGGAGAGAGAGGAGAGTATATCTAAGGAAAACCCAAAAAATACTAGAAAATTAGACTTACCAATGGAGAATCACCTTCAAAGAACCTTGGAAACCCTTTGAATCACTTCCAAAATGAGTTGGAGAGACTCCATAGCCTTGGAGAATAAGGAATACCAAGTGGGGTTTGAGTGGGAGGATAAATGAGTGTTTTATGAAAAATAAAAAGCCCCATCATTTTTTAAAACCCTCTTCTTAAGCTATGCATGGTTTTTCCACATGATTTGGAAAATCATCTACTGAGCATGTACCCACTACAGCTCCAAAGGGGACCCCGCATGGTTGGACTGCACGGTTAGACAAACCATGCGTTGACCGTGTAAAATCCCAATGTCTCAAAATGTACAGTTTATTTGGGTGGATTAACAGTTTTGAAAACCGTGCTCAAACTGCGCACCTTAATTATATACCACCCGTAGCCCACTGCCTCTTTGTGCATGGTTTACTGGATAATATACATGGTTTCCAAAACACTTTCTCAAACCATGAACCCTTATAAAAGCCTCAAAACATTCCCAACACCCTCCCCAGATCCCCCAAACATTACCCAAAAAATTTATACACATAAAAAGGAATAAAAAATGCTACATACCTTAAATAGTGGGTGCTACATTCTCCCCACCATTGGTCTTTCCATCCTTGAAAAGTAAAAAACCATCACTTTACCAAAAGAGACCATGCTATTTCTAGATCATTTCTTTCTCCCACTCCCAATTCTCCTCCTAAATCTAGTGATGTTTCCATAAAAATTGAAAAAGACCAATTATTTTACCACGCATGACTTTATCTTGAATATATAAAATCTACACTGGAAGACGTACCATTGAAGCATCTGGATATAGGTGAACATGATACCATCAAATCACATGGCTAGGATATGGATCATACTTCTTCATATAATAATAATGAAAAAAATTATGCACCACATTGAAATGTGGTGGAAAATGCAACTAATATGCCACATATCCAACCTACTACAGTATCCCAAAAGGGCCAACATACCTTAAAGAAAACTTGCCCTGATTTTCAAAATGATGATGTCCCATACTCAGAGGGATTCTCAAGAACACGTGATTATCCACCTTTAATAACAACGACCATCAATGACAACCCACATACGATTTATAAAAACTCTGAACCATCTCCATTATCTTCCTCATCAACTTAATCTTCTACATAGTCTCTTGGAAAAGGATCATCCCATTCATCGATGAATCACCTGTTTCCACCCAACAAAGTGGAGAACACCAAATACTTCCATACAATGATTCAAGAAGATCCATATGTTTCGAGGACATATATCTATTATTATATGATAACTCCACTAACAACAAGTGATCCTCCCATGATTTAACAAAATCCATTTCAGAATCTCACAACATATATTCCACTATTTTTATCATCCTCTCAGATTTACCATCCATTTGAGGATGATACACTGTACTCATTGTCAAGTGAGACCCAAGAGATTGTTGCAAGGATTTCCAGAAAAGAGATGTGAACCTCAGATATCTATATGATATAATCAAAATTGGCACACAATTACTCTTTACCACCTCATGGATATAGATTTTGGATAAATCCTCCATCGTATGAGATTCATGAATAAGGATGAAATTAGTTGAATTTGTGATCAAATCCACAATCACACATATGGAATCAAGTTTCCTAAAAATACTTTGGAAACCTATAAGAAAATCCATATCTATCTATTCTCACTTCCATATTGGGATAGGTAAAGAATGCAATATACCTACCAACCACTAATGCTCTACCTTGACTTGCTAAAAAGTAAATAATTTTGAAATAAACTTGGACACTTTCCTTTTCATACCATCCCACCAAAACCACACTTTCAAAGGCTTATAAATTTTCTTAATTTCAGGATAAAAAACCATATAGAATTATAATAATAATTGATATGTTTTTCACGACAAGACAATGGTACAACCATATAATTTCAAAACCATAAAAATTAATTCCCATCCATTTTCGATCCCTCAATGGTCTCCCCACCATTGAGTTTCAACATCATAGCTACAGATTCTGAATCAGAAATATACATCCAACCAATTTAGGACAAAAAAACTAGAAATAAAACCTCCACATCACCCCAATATTCACATTCCAACTGCATGTCAACTATAACCAACATCAACTGCCACTGATCTGATGCAAGTTTCACCACCTAAGAATATGAATTTATACTTAATGCATCTGCCACTGAATTGGATTTACCTGGTGTGTACATCAAGTTAAAGTAAAACATATAAAGTTAATCAATCCATTTTTTCTGCCTTAAATTCAAATCACTCTATGAGAAAATATTCTTCAAGATCTTATGATTGGTGAATACTATGAATTTCTCATCGAAGAGATAATTATACAACATTTACAAATTATGCACCACTAATTCTAACTCAAAATCATGAATTTGGTAGTTCTTCTCATGAAACCCCAACGTCAATGAGAAATACACAAAAACATGATCCCCTTTCATGATAACACACCCCATCCCTAATCTAGATGCATCACAATACACAACATACCCTTTCTCTAGTTCTAAAAAAACCAAGAATGATGCTGGTGTTAGGTGACTCTTAATCTCTTTAAAAGACTTCTAGAATTTATCATTCCATTGAAATGGAACATTATTACTTGTCAGAGCTGTCATTGGTGAACTAGGTTTAGAAAATTCATTAACAAATCATTGGTAATACCAAGTCAGACCAAGGAATTTTCATACATTAAAGACATCCTTTAGTGATTTCTATGAGATAAAAATCTCTATATTCTTTGGATCCACTGAAACACCTATCTCAGAAATAATGTGGCTAAGGAAATGAACCTATTGTATCAAAAAATCACACTTTGATAATTTGGAATACAATTGATGGTCTCTCAATATCCCTAAAACTGTCTCCAAGTGTTTCTCATGCTCGAACCTTGTCCTGGAATACACCAATATATCATCATAAAACACCACTACAAGAGAATATAAATATCACTGAAATATCTTATTTTTCAATGCCATAAAGACCTATAATTTATTCTTTATACCAAAGGGTATAACCACATATTCATAATGGATATATCTACTTCAAATATCTGTTTTTGGGATATCTTCCTTCCACACCCGCAAGTGATGATATCCTGATCACAAGTCAATTTTGGAGAACCACTGAGATCCCTTAAATTGATTAATTAGATCATCAAAGCATGGGTTTGGATATATATTCTTTATGACAACTTGGTTAATATTATCATAATCAACACACAGTCTAACAGTTCCATCCACTTTTTAAACAAAAAATCCGGTGCTTCTTATATATACATGCTAGGCTGGATTAACCCTTTATTTTTCAGATCCTTTAAGTGAAATTTAAATTCCATCAATTCTACTAGAGACATATTGTAAGATAGAAGTGATATAGGATTTTTCCCCATAATAAGATCAATCATAAACTCACCATCTCTTATGGGGGGAAACATGGAGAATTATTTCTGGGAATACTTCCAGAAACTGATCAAGAACTGCTGAAAATAGCTCTTCTCGATTTTTTTCATCAATTCCAAGGAAAAAGCTACCAACTGATACAATATCATCCCAAATTATAGTTCCAACAATCCCAATTCACCCACCTTAACATTTTATCTCTTTTAAATATATTTTCGACACCATCACCCGTTGTGAAACTAACCATTCAGACATAATAGTCGATGTAGTCCTCAAACATCGTCAACCATTCCATACCTAGGATTATATCATAAAAATTTATATCAAGCACTAAGAAGTACCACATTAACTCAACCCCATCAATAGTTATACCACATAATCTACATAGAAAGGCTCGACACTCTCTTTGAACTATAAGAGTTTGAAGTTTTAAAAATAAAGGCATTAATTCCATATTTAAACCCTAAAAATAAATGATACTAGAAGAAATGAAATAATGAGACACACCCACATAAAAAAAAACTTAATTAGGGTATAATTCAAAATAATCTTACCTCGCACCGTGGATGGTCCTAACTGATCATCCACCCCCAACTTTCACAGCTCCATAAACTAACTTACTGGACAAACTTTTCTCTTTATTACCATGATAAAAATTCACTTACTACATATTTTTTATTCCTATAATCATCATGAATAAATATACTCTACTTATGAGGGGTATGCTACTGACCTCATCTTTTAGAGGCATAGGTTGACTATGACCCATGAGGCATGTCTTGAACACCTGAACTCAGAGCCTTGTGACAATAACATTGAGGATGCCTCATCCGTTTTTAGTTATGGCATGCTGTAGGTGGTGCCATACCATCCCACTTCATGTGGCCTATATAACTACACTGAAAATATCTTTTCTTACTATTAGTCTTTAGAAGAAGATCCACTGATCTTGCTATTGCATTTTGAGCTATACTCCCACCATGGAAATAAGTGTCCTTATTCCTCTTTATACCAGTGTTAGTGTTCCCACCATTGAAAATTGGAACCAACATGATTACACCACCTATATCCCCCAAGATATCCCTTTTATCCATTATTTATCTATTTACCATCTCTTTATAATCCGTTATACAGATCACCACAATCTTAGAACAAATTTCCAACCTTAACCCAGATTAAAAAATAAGTCTCTTCAATGACACACTTACCATTACCTCGGGTGATGAAAATAGACTAAATTCATGAATTTATCTGCATATTACATCACCTAAAGGTTCTCCTTATTCAAGATAAGTAAATAAATTGTTTAATTAATTCTTAACATGTGAGGATAGAATTTTTTGTTAAAAAATTCCTCAAAATACTCACAAGCCATGCCTTGGTCCCCTTTATCCTAGAACACTAAATCCCACCATGGACGTGCAAGATATTATAAAATGTACATCACTAAATTGAATTTAAACTCCACTGGTGTGCATAGAAAATCAGAGATTCGGTTTATCATGTTCAACTATGTTTCCACTCTTTTCCTTTTAGAATCACCCCTAAATATGGGTGGATTCGTCTTCTGAAACGGAGCCAAGTGATCCACATGATTTAGATAATCCATTCTATTCCATCTTTCAATGGATTGGAAATATTGAACTATGCTCTGAGATAACTTTTGGTTCTCTTAGGGCTCATGTGTTACCAAATTTTCTATAGCTTCCTTCAGTTGGTGTCTACGACCCCTACCCAGTGGCATTTATATCAGGACAACACAAGCACTATAAGTCCCACTATCTAGAAAATGAAGGATCATAATTTCAAATTATATCACATTTCAACTATCACAACCATGATTTCCAAAATTCCCATTTTCCATATCCAATTACTTTTGAAAAATACCCCATGTTTTGAAAATCAACCCATTTTCAAAATACCATTACTATTCTCTTTTCAAAACCACACATTTGAAAACAATTTATATATTTTTCAAAAGTCAACACATTAATACCACCAAATAAATCACTACACATAATGAAATATTAAATCATATTGGGAATTAATTTCTAAAATTCATTCCATGCTCATCTCATTGGATACACCCTTGACAATGAGACCACACTCCTATAAGTGTCTCTAAAACACTTATGTAACCAAAACCCTGGTAACATGAAGTTCAGCATAAAAGGGTTTGATACATCCTTCTATGATATAAATTTCAAGTTACAACAGTCTTACTCATTTCCACCATCCCATCTCAAGGGATTTACCAAGAATGAGTGCCAACTCCAAGACCGATAATCAACGCCATAGGATAGAACAAACTGATAACACTTGTAAAATCCCACCCCTCCTCATTGGATTGAGTAGAGGCAGAAGTGATACTTGGAATTAAGTGACATCACCAAGTTGTTTAGGTCTGTAAATAAATGCCAATCTCTTCAAGAACCATGGGGGATAAATTTAACATTAAAATAAATCAACCAACCAAACAAGTCATTAAAAAAAAATAAATTATGCGTGTAAAAAATGTATCAACATTATCCAAAAACCAAAAAAACCAAAACCATAACAATATAATAATCAAAGTAACAAGATTAATACTAAACAAAAAAACCCAAATAATCCATGACACAACTCCAAAACTCCACACCAAGCTCCATGCTCTAAATACCACAATACTGCCCAAGAATTATGATGTACCACTAAGGAAACGAGATGACAACCTTTTACCATTTCTCATAACACAACATATGAAAAATCACCTAAGTTTCAAAGTAGATGGTATGTAATAATCATTATTAGGTTTTCTATAAATGATTTCCTACACATTCCACTAGGATATAACCAGTAATCACATTTATATAAATAATTTAAATAAAATCACAAAACAAGGAAACAATTTCCAGCAAGCCAAATTCACCCTTACCAAACCATTTTACCCAAATAAATAAAATACCAATGAAAGAAAACAAACACATCATTGACCATTTTACCAACACATATTGGCATAAAATCTTTCCCCTTTCATGGATTCATGCATATTCCAACCATATTCAAAATTTACATACCCTAAATTTCGTGTACCCATGACGACAGAGCTTCACATACAAACCCATTCACCCCTCTTCCAATATAGTGGTACTTCACACCCACTTATCCTTGATGGTGGTGCTTCATATTAACTATCCATCCCCTTTTTATAATGGTCCTTCCTACCCACTATCCACTAATTTACACCCATGATTACCCAGAAGGACAATAACATTTACCAAAATCACAAAAACATGCAAATCGATAATTATTATGATCATATCAACAAACACATTCCAATCCATACTACCCAACAATTTACAAACCAAATATCACTTAAAGCTAGTAAATAATTCCAAAAAAAATCCAAACCACTTCAATAAATCACTGATTATTGAAGACACCCATAATCCATTATCTATGACAAACCAAACTTCAATAAAAACATTTTTATTGAAAACCATTTTTCACAACCCATTTTTTATAAATAAAACAAGAAATTTATTTTAAAATAATCATTTTAAAATCCAACAAAAAATTACATTTCACAACAATAATCCATTTCACCCCAAATCCACAAATCATCCAAAAAGGGGTTTCCACCAAGATTCACACATCACATTCATAATAAATTTCAAGAAAAATCAATTATTTTGAAATTAAGACTTCTAGTTATAGAAAAATAGAGTCAAGAGTGAAGCCACCTACCTTAGGGTTTGGAAAAAATCAACCCACCGCACAAACAGACCCCAAATCTGGGTGAAACATTCACAAAAACACCTTAGATCCCTTTCCCTAACACCAACAAGTCTAAATATCACCATTATAGGCAACAAAAACCTTATATATACATGCGAAAAAATAGATATTGGAAACTGAGAGAGAGAGGATAGTAGATATAAGGAAAACCACCAAAATACCAAGAGAGTAGACTTATTAAGGAATAATCTTCTTCAGAGGACCTTGAAAACCCTTCAAAATAATTCCAAAATTAGTTGGAGAGACACCCTAGACTTCGAGAAGAAGGAATCCCAAGTGGAGTTTGATATGGAGGATAAATGAGTGTTTTTGGAAAAATCCTAAGTCCCCTAATGTTTTTTAAAACCCTCTTTTTATGCTGTACACATTTTATCCACATGGTTTGAAAGATCACATGATAACCATGCACCTGTTACTACGATAAAGGGGACCCACATGGTTGGCCCACATGGTTAGACAAACTGTGTGTCGACCGTGTGAAAACCCACTATCTCAAAATGCACATCTTATCTAAGTGTATGCATAGTTTGGAAGACCATTCTAAAACCATCCACCCTTACTGTGCACAACCAATATCCCAAAACCTTCTTGTGCATGGTTTCCTCGAGAAGATGTACAGTTTCCACAAACTGTGCTCAAATTGTGAACCCTTAGAAAAGCCTCAAAACCTTCCGAAAACCCTTACAAAGATTCCCAAACATTACATAACCACTTTAAACACATAAAAATGCATAAAAAAGGTTTCATATCTCAATATTAGGGTGCTACAACAGTGGATATGTTACCTAGAAATTATATTTCTCACTTTAAGAATTAATGAAATGGGGTGATTTTTCATGGAACTTTGTCATCTCTTAGGGTACATTGATAAATGGTGTTAATTAATTCAAAAAACTAAGGATGAGGAAGAAATAGTGGGCATGGAATGAATGGATTTTAAGGAAATTTTCTTGGAAACATATTTTCATCAAAAAAAATGAGCAGATATGGAGAGAAAATTCTTAAGTCTAAGATAAAAGGAAAAAAAAAGTTTACTAAGTATTTTTTAACTATAAAAGGTATGTAAGGCATTATACCGACTATGTCTAAAATCCAAAGTGATATATCCCCCATTTATTTGATGAGATAAATCCAAAAATTATAAGTTCACTAGTCTCCTAAAATTTTTTAGCATATGGGGAAATAGTATAATTTTTTGTCGAGAGAGAGAAAAAATTATCCAAGACTTATAAATTTGAAGTAATGTTTGGTAAGAATAGGATGGAATAGTAAACAATATATAAGGGTTAGAATAGAAAGATGGATTGTACCACATCTAATAATTGTGTAAATAAACAAACTCCAACTTTATTGAAGGGAATGATAGTTTTCTTCAAGTGTGAAGAGGAAGTAAATAATGCATGTGAATGAAAGTTCAAGAAAGAAACATTTAATGTTCATTTTTTCAACTGTATGATGATAAGGCACTGTACAAATTAATTCTACAAGCGTTAAGGAAATATAACTCAGAAGAAAATAAGGGTTCAAGGACAATATTATGTCATTACTATATCATAAGTGGAATTATTAAAGTGAATGGGTATTCAAATTCAATAATTATGTTGTAATAGTATTTATCTATGTTATTCTTGTTATAATAATCATTAAAAATATAAGGATTATTCTGCATAAGTATTTTCCTAAATTATTTGAAATCATATATTGAATGGTACATATATCTAAAGAAATTTATTTAGTGATGATGTGATATTTTTGTAGAATTAATTTATATGGGAAATAAAACACTTAATATGTTCCATATTTTGATTTAATATTGTTTAGTTTTTATAAAGAGAAGATTATAATTAATGAACTAGATGGGATAATATTGGATACCTTGAAAATTATTAGTAGTTTGATGTAAAAGTGGTTTATGTTACCTTTTATAAAGTTAAATTTTTTTATATTTTTAGAAAATATTTTATTATCTATGATTTTATTTAATTAATGAAAAAATAGTTAATTTTTCAAATAATGTATCTTTTCGTTCAGTTTTTATGGTAATTCAGGCTATTACGATTATTAAAGAGAATATGTGATTAAGGTATTTACATATTTGGTATATGATAATTCAATAAAAAACATTATATTATTTAGAGTATTAATGTTAAATTGATTAACTGGAACTCTTTCTAAATTTTTGGATTTCAAATTTAATCAGATATATTTTAGAAGGGTATTAAGGTTAAAAATTTATGGAATGGATTTAGTTTAACATTGTTTGTTATGTTAATGTTTTAGAGATTAACAAAATATTGTATAAATTGTGCTACCCATTTTTGTTTTGAAACATCTATAGAGATTGGAGTAATTGATTATCATTATTTTATATATATTATGATTCATTAAGAGTTAATTTTAGTTATTTGGGTACAAAAAAATTCATTTAAAAATGCATTTCATGGAGTAATATATGAAGTGAGAATTGATATAAGTACAAAAAAATTATGTATTCATTATTATAAAAAGCTAATAAATTAAATAAGTATAATTTCTCAATTATTTTATCATGATAGTAAAATTACCCCACAAACTTAGGAAAGGAATATTAAAAAAATGTAATGTGTTTACCTTTATTTCTGATTAATTTATGGTTTCTTCCCCCCTCACTAATTTACGGTTTTGTGGTCGTCAAATTTCTTCTGACCATATTCCCAATTATTATGTATCAGTCCTTAGAAATTAGTAGTAAATTAATGTTCTATATTTTCTCCTCTGACTAATTTTATTCTTATCTTGGAACCCAAATTCATGATATTTCATGTGACCTTTTTGTTTCATATCTTTCCTTTGTAAAATAAATTTTAGTATCCATTTGTACGATGTGGTTTTTTAAAAAATGTTAAAATTTCGATGACTAAGATAAAATTTTGTGTGTAGAAAATAATTATGCGAGGAATAATGTATTATCCATATTTTTTAAGAACACTATATATGATATTGTATAAAACATGCAACACTAATATTAAATGAACTATGAAATATTATTATTTTAAAATGACCATTATAACCTAGCCGTCAAATTAGCGGGTATGAATATAAATAACCACATTATGAAATATATATGAAGGAAATACTTAGTGAAAATTTATTTATTAATACATAGGAAATAAATAATAATATTTTTAGAAAATTCATTTTATTCTCCAAAAAATATTTTTTTTTCATCAAAAAATTTCTCAAAATTTTGATGTTTCAATGAATAGTAAAAAATACTACTTTTTTATTGAAAAATATATTTTTAGTTTCATTAATTTAAAAAGGTTTTTTTTATTTAAATTGTTTAATAGATAAATTAGTTCATTTATATTAATAATAATTCAATTAATTTATTTGGAATGAATTTTATACTTGAATTTGATATAAAAACATTTTTATACTTGAAAAGGCAATTTTCTAATAAATTGTTTTTTTTACATTTTTTATTTTATTTTAAAATTTTTTTCTATCAATTATTGAAATTTAATATTGAAAAATAGATTCATTA
Source organism: Viscum album (assembly GCA_963277665.1). Lineage (NCBI taxonomy): Eukaryota > Viridiplantae > Streptophyta > Magnoliopsida > Santalales > Viscaceae > Viscum > Viscum album. The sequence continues at coordinate 933,624,932 of OY728163.1, read as the reverse complement.
TTTGGAATCAAGAGGCTCAAATTTTGTAAATAAGGCCCTTATATTTATGGTAATTATGAGTAATATCCATAGTAAATAATTATCACCATAGTAAGGGTAAATTGGGTAATTATGTTTAAAAAAAATGTGATAAGGTATTAAAAATAAAAAACCTCCTACCTTAATTTCCTTATATGAAAATATTTCATCCATAATCATTGAAAATAAAAATATATGACTTTTTTCTTTTAGTTATGATTTTGACCTTTATAATATTTAAGTGAGAAATAAATTCAAAAATGTAACTTTTCTTCTTTTGATATAAATAAATTTTTATAATAAGGATAAAAACAACATATGTTTTATTATAAATATTGATTTAAAATATAAATTAATTTTTTTAGGTTAATCTATTTTCAATTATTTGTGATGAAATAATTACCTTAAATGCAAGTGGAACAATGACACATTATTTATTCTATTAATAGAAAAATTTAATACATGATTTTAAAATTTTTAAAAGTGATATAATTTGAATGAATTAGTGTGTCCCACAAATTTTCTTGATCTATATAACATGTTAATGAAGTTTTATAGGATTATATTATAATTTCTCTTTTGTATTTATATATTTAAAATCAAATTAATTTAATAATTTCCAAAATGACAATAAGGGTATTTAATAATAAATATTTTTTTATTAAATGATTTAAAAATCATATAAATATTAAATTCATTAAAATTTATGGGATATGGATTTAAACCAAAACCATGGTCTATTTATTTGTCTTTTTCATTTTATGTTATCATTCTTAACCCTTAGATGATATGAAACTCTAATAGTATAGTAATTTTCAAATGGGTTAACCGAGGGCTAAAACTAAAAGATAAGTTTTAAAATAAAAAAACCTTATGGATGTGTATGTAAATTTATTTATGTACGTGTAGCACAATTTATCCAATATTCTTTTAATCTCTAAAACCTTAAAATAATAACCAAATTTAAACTAAATCCATTCCATAAATTATTAACCTTAATACCCTTCCAAAATATTTCTAATAAAATTTGAAATCAAAAAATTTAGCCAAAAAGGGTAGCAAAATTTAAAAGTTTTAGGCTCTGCTTAATGAATTCTCAAGGGTCACTCCCTATGCATATTTCTATTTCTCACTGAAGGTGGATAGAGTCACTTTATTCCTCTTCCTTTTCCCACTACTCTTGGAAAGAAATCCACTCATAGTTTATGGACGTGTAGGTAAAACACAGTTTATGGACATGTAGGTCCCTTAATTTGCATGAATAATTGCATCCTTAACTGTAGGTAGATGATCTGTTGAAGTTACCTTTTCACCCATAGATGAAATCCACCTTCCCAAGTACTTTTAGGTATCGGAAAATACTTTCTCAAACTAAATTGAAGCCTTTTCAAGCTTCCTTGTGCAAATCACGAACCACCTTCTTATTCCCGCGTACTGTGTACCGGGTTTGGTATGCGGTAACCTCCTCTGCATACTACTTCCATTGCTATGAACCACCCTTCATCTGGGGAATACCTCTGCCTTTGTGATCGCATACCACTACCACATACTAATTCTATGAACCTCCTCTACAAATCACCCTTTGTCCAAAAACTATTTGCTGTTCACAGACAGCCTTCACTTCCACGTACCAGAGCTCTCAATCCACGTTCTGCTTTCAGAATTAACTATCTTTCATACCAAAGATTACTCCTCCATGTACTGAGTCTTAAACGAATAAAACTTTTTTGCTTAAATCCTTTGGTGGAAATTCTTTCGAGTGAACCACTCTAGCTTTCACGGGATTATCCCTCACAAACCACCTTTGTACTTTGCCAAAATCCCAAATCAAAAAGATATTCTAATGATATTTGATCTTCATAGTAATCGATGGGATTACCACTTCTCATATAGGAAGATATATCCAAAAAATCCGCTAATCCAAGATTTACCAAATCTTTGATTCAGCCTCCACCGCATACCGATCATTCTGCCGCTGCAAACCGCAAGCCACCTGTGAAACTTTTTTTGTATACACCCCGCATACCACCTATTATCCTATGTGATCAATCTCTTCTGATGACACCAATCTATCCTCATACCACACTACCTTCCTCCATGTACCACTTTCAGTTTCACAAACCGCACCCGCATATCGTTTTCACTGCTCCACGTACCGTTCCCAGAACATGGTACGCGACCCAGGAATTATGGTATGTAGTTCTCACCCTTTGCCAATTTTATTCAACGTTCTTCACAAAATTCACTCCATTTAAGAAATAATTCCTTTTCAAACATAAAAATACCGATTTTTATGCCCAAAAATTTGGCAAACACTGAAAAACTGTGCTATCTTAAAAATGTATCTTCGGAAAACACCAATCATTCTCATTTACAGGAATCTAGCTTTGTCAAAAAACAGAACCACAACCAAAACATACCAAAATGATACTTTGGGGGATTTTTTCTCAAAAATAGTGAATGAGTTGGGGAGAATAGTGCATGCATGCATGCATGCTTGTATGTATATATGAATATATAGTCACATGAGAATAATAAATATACTGACATAGATAGGGAATCCAAACAAATAACATAAAATTAAAATAAGCATAAATGACGTGTTCTAGGGTTTAAAATATGTATTATGAATTACATTATGCATGAATGAAGTTAACTCAATTAGACTATATTGATGAGTCAAGAATAAGTTGTATTGAGTTGTGAAAGTTTCATTTCCTAAAATAACACTGAAGACGACCATGTTTATCATTTTCACACTTTAGAGTGAGGATAAAAATTCATTTTAATAAGGAAGAATACTATATTGAGAATTTATTCTATTGAGAAAACTGATCATTCATTGGTTATCAGAATTAATTGAGTAAGACTGAAATCCTGGATCAGTGGCTGTTGAAGGTACTTGAAGTGTGCATAAGAAAACCTGATCCTATAATTTCATAAAATTGGTCAGTCATATATAAATATAAAGATATTTCTATTTGTAAATCAAGAGTAGGAGTATCTCTATTGGTTATGAGAGAATGAGAATTATTATTTTTGGTTTTAGGAGTATAATTATTCTATTAGTTAGTTTTAGAAGTAAGGGTAGACATTAAGTTAGTGATGGATGTAAAATAAGTCTCTCAGTTGGAGCTGGGAGAAGGAGAATAATTTTAGTTAGTTTTAGAAACATTAAAAGACCAGTGTAGACTATGGTAACACTACATGAATAAGTATAAAAATCCTAGTACATCTACTCATGAGTTAAGATACAATGTGACCCTATATGTTAATTGTTAAAAATATCATAGTGTAGAATCCATTATGTGGGGAGGGGTGGAGGGGTGTATCCAATATTTTAAGGAGTATTCCTTTTAGAAGAACCTTATAAATAACTTCTTTTGTCCTATATATTATAATATTTTCATACTATGTAAGAATATAGTAAATCAATGAGTGGTCTTAGATCCTTAACAATTTTAAGTGGTCAAATATAAAAGAAAAGAATTCATAAAAGTAAACCATGTATTCACCCCTCACTCTCAGAGAAAAATCTAGCTTTGTAATATACAAGTGGTATCAGTGTAATGTTCCATGTAAATATCCAAATTAGTTATTATGAAGTTTAGATTTTAGAAAATGGGTGAGATACCTCATATAGAGAAAAAAATTTAATATTTAGGATGATAATTTGAAGATTTCATCAAAAACTCAAAAGAAAAGAATGAAAATTCAGGAAAGAAAGAGGAAGAATAATATTATAGTAAATGAAGATACATTTGGTAATAAAAGTGGCATATATTGAAATAATTATATCAATTTAAATTATTATAATGAATCCCTATAAATATGTTATGATGATGAATCACTTAGTGATCTTCATTTTAATTCAAATAAAATTTAATGAAAGTTCCCAAAGAAGTTTTAAAGTGGATTATTTGAGGTTTTAAGTCTCTTTATAATGAAAAATTATAGATTTATTTAGAGGAAGATTATATGTATGATTAGTTGGCTAAAATTGTTTGTATATAAAATACCTACATAAAGATTTTTTAATCAAGGATGAAACAATTTATTTTATAAATGAAATATATCTTAAATCTATTGAATAATTTCAAAGAAATTTTTGTGATAAATATTTATTTGAGAGAGTTTGTGTAGAATATTTTCATGCACTATAAAAACTACACAATGTTACTAAGTTTATAAAAAATGATCAATTATATGATAAATAAAACAAGGTAAATGATTAGGAGAATTATTTACAATAATAAAGAAAAATTCATTAAGAACAAAAAAAGAAGCTGGTGTTGTATTACGAAGAAAAACCAACGATATTTAAGGATGATAAGAACTACCTCAACATAAAGTGTTTAGAGTTGGAGGTGAGATTTAAGAATCAATAATCATCAGAAGATGTAACTTCCCAAATTTTTGGAAAAAAGATATTCTTCCACACAATTGAGATTCTTGGATCATGACATGAAGAAGAGGATAATATCATCCTTCAAAAAATGGAAACATCCTCCAATAATAATGTATATCATAACCAAGAATCTATCAAATGTAACAATTATGTTTCAATTTAGCGTATAGGTTTTAAACCAAATTTTGGGAAAGAATGAATGCTGAAAAATATCCATGATCCTATAAAATAAAGAGTGGTTGAGAAATGTTATCTGAAGATAATTTCCCCAAGAAGTGTCAAAAAGAGTGCTGGTACCACTCTAAAATAAAATATTTCAATATCTATGAAATATGTAAAGATTACACTAAAAACTAAGAGAACGAGGTTCGTAGACTATTATTGGTTTTACTAGAAGTTTGGGTATGAGGCACTGAAATGTTGGCATAACACAATAGTTCATGAAAATAAATGAATGTATTATTTTAAGGGGAGAAAAGATAAAGATAATAGAAGTAAATAATATTTCAAAAAGTTAACTAAGGTTAAAGGAGAATCTTAAAATTTTGGTGAAATGATTGGTCTAAACAGGTAAGAAAGATCTATAACTAATCTATCTCAAAGGAAAACTATTATTTATAATGGTTCATGTGAAAAATTATAAATCTTAACCAATTTATATCAAGAATAAAATAGAGAGACCCTCTCATACATTAAAGGGATAAATAAAATCACTAAAATCTAGGCAAAATAAGGCTCAACATGATGAAGTAAAGAACTAGAAGTTATTGGAATGAATAAATATCAAAGTTAAAGACAAAAGTGAAATGGATTTTACTTGTGATGTGAAAAGTTATAGTAACAAATCATACTATAATCTGTAAAAGTTTTCATTTCAAGGAAATATGTATGAATAAAGGGGGGAGTCATAGTGAGTATATGAGAAAAATTTTCCAATGGATTAATGTTGTAAATATAAATCCATCTAATCTACCAATTCTGGATTAATATGAACACTAAAAATAATTTTGAGGCATATTAAAGTATAAGGGTCAAGAAATTGAGAAATAAATGGAAGGAATACCAAGGTATATTCCATATTTTATAAAGGGGAATATGATTCAATATAAAAACTAGGGAAAGTGAGACGATGATTCTGAAAAAATAGAGAATGTTTGCATAGAGTGCCTAGTTATTTTCCCAAATCAACTAAAAATGGATAAATAATTAGAGGAATAAAAAAAATTGGAAATTATAAAGGAAAGTATGTCTCTATAAGAACTGAGGTGTAAAAAAGAATCCTATAGAAACTTGATGAAAGTTTTACTGATATTGGAAGATAATAGTAGCCCATATTGGTTGGCAATTCAATTCATAAATGTTACTCTCATAGAACAATAAGGTTCCACCCTATTCTATAATATATATATATATATATATATATACCTGTGTGTGTGTGTGTATGTGTGCGTGTGCGTGCATGCATGTGTGTGTGTTTTGTATTGACTTACACAAAATTAAAGGAGAAGGATGTATCCCTTGATGTAGAGTATTGACGAGATAATACTATTAAATATTCACTACATAGAATAAATTATAACCAAATTTATAAAATTTTAATATTAGGTATGAAATTACCCTTTATCCATACCCTGATTGAAACGATAATAATTATCAAGGGAGAGTTAATATTTAACTAATAAGGGGGATATATATTTTCCACCTAAACATTTTGATGTTTTTGTTAAAGTTTGTAATGTATTTAGAATTTTGTAGTTAAATCTAATTACTTAGAATCCATAAAATGATTATTGAAAATATGATAATGATATCACATGTATGGTAATTTATAAACAACATAAATATACTTTGTTGTATCTCTCTTATTTTCTAAAATAGGTTATCCCATTTAGATTTATAGTACAAAAAAGGATATTTTCTAAGAGAACCATGTGATATCTTCCATTTACCTAAAAAAGGGGAAGATATTACTGAATTTACTTGAAAGGATTAATATGAAATTTGAATAACCCCACTTATCATTTTCTTTTTTATTTTCAATAAGGGGTCTAATGTTTTGAGAATACATATTTACTTTTAAAATTTTTAAGGGATATTGATAGAAAAATACAAAGTGGATGACTATCGATACCATGTTTTTCATTTATTATCACTAATGTGTTAATATGTGTTTTGTGAGTTTAGATAAAGTGGCGATTCTTGAAGAATTGTTAGTGAATCATTTTGTGTTATTGGATGTCATGCGTAAATAAATTTCCTTTATAATTATGAAAATTGTTGAACTGGTCATAAATTTCAAAGTCTTGTTTCATGGATAACACATTTTTCATATTAAATAAAGTGTGTTGAGGACCATGCAAAAAGAAGTTACATTGAAGAATAATTTTGAAGAAGAAATATTAATAAAGACCCTGAAAAAATATAATTTAGTTTTCGTGAGGTGTTTAAATTGTGAAGGCCATTGAAAATATATAATTTTCCTGAAGAATATTTGTATAACCTTGAATTTTTATGTATTTATTTTGTATGATGATATTTACCCTTATTATATGTTACAGAAAAATATATCCAACTAGGAAAGTTTTGTTGGCTGCCTCAATCAGCTGTATTGTGGGAGTATCCCTCTACCATGTGGGAGAGTCATCTCACAAGATCCTGCATAGTAGAAAAGAAGATTCATAGTTCCAACAAGGAGTAGACAGATGTGTGAAGGGGCACTTAACAACTTTAGGGTGTGCACTATAGTGACACATGGAAGAAAAAGGTGTGGCCCGCCTCAAATTGTGTGTGAATAGTGTTCCAGTTTCCAACCTCGGTTCTATATTGATATCAAATTGGTATGAAGAGTAATATATGGAATCACTTGATTTAATGTTAGAGTGAAGTGGTACAAATTAAATGAATTACTATTGACTCGTATGAAAAATATTTAGACATAACACCAGTCGTTCAATTTGATCAATCACAGTTGTCTAATAAAATGAGTGTTATTTTCTTATAAAAGTTTCCTCAATGAGGGATTTTATTCATTGGAGTTTTTGGAAAATCCTATGGTGATTTAATGAGAGTTCACCATGGTTATTTTAAGGCCGATATACTGAGGCGATGAGATGAAGGACCTCCATGCATGAAATATTCATCTTTCATGCATTGATTTGGTTGAGGAAAGTTATACTATATAAGGATTATATTAAGATAGAGTAGGATATTCATGTATTTGGAATTTATTATTAATATTGTGATTTAAAGTAGGATACATGAGATAATTTTTTCTAGATTTTTACATGTACACGAACACTTCACCGTAAAGATAAAATTTATCATTATGAAGGCTCCATGATTTTAATCATATTTTTTTTGATACAATGAATGATTTAAGTGTTATAAAATATGATCAACATGATATATTTTTATGGATATTAATATTTTTCTTTACACAACTTGATAATTAGCGATAGGAGGTTTATATATCCTTTATAAATGCCTAATAAATAGTACTATGTTGAGATTTTATAGTCATTAATTGAGTATATCTCATGTTCTCTGAAAAAAAACCACAGAAAAATAATTTTTTTAGGAAGAAGAAATCCTATTAAGATTTTAGATTTCAGAAGAAGAATATCTCATGGGATTTTCTTTCATGATGGAGAATAGGCTCTTCAGTCCCTCAACTTTTGTTTAAAATAATCCAATAGATTTTTGATGAACTATTCTGTGAATCATTTTATATTTCATGAAGAACCCTTGAGACTTGAGTGATAACTTCACATGAATAAGTGGTACCTGTGAGGCCTTATTGTTTTGAAAAAAACATTGTGATAAAATGTACCCTTTTTTAAATAACTTTTAGGATTCATGCATACTGATTTTGGGAATGAGATAACTTGCGTGTTTGAAATAATTAGTTGAATAAACAAGAAGGTTTGTACAACTATATGATTTTGTGCAATGGTGAAGTCCCACATATACACTTGTATAAATAGAAGAGTGCTTAAGGAATGGAAAATAGTGCATGAATGATTGCATGCATATGTGAATATATAAGCACTTGATAATAATAAATATATTGAGGTAGATAGGGTACCCATGAAAATTTAAAAAAATAATAATATACATAATTTCGGTGTTCTAGGGTTTAAAATTTTCACCATGCATTACATCATTAATGAATTAAGTTCACATGTTGAGATTGGAATGAGAGTTCAAGAAGAATGTGAATTAAGTTGTGAAATTGTATTCTTGCTTAAAATAATACTTGATTAATGTTGTGTAAATCACTTGCACATATTTTAGAGAGATTGATAATTTATCTGAATAAGCAAGAATACTAATGTGAAAACTTATTTCATTGGGGTAACTAATCATACACATGCGATCATAATTAATTGAGGATGTTAGATAGACTTTATCAGTGGTGGTTCAAGGTACTTAAAGTGTACACGGGCACACCTGATCCTATAGGCTCCTGGATGAAGACTATTATCCAAAAATATGAAGATATGTTTTTCCAAGGATAATGATAAAAAAATGTATAAGAATTTAAATTGGATATAGAATTAGGATAGGTATTTTAGTTACTGTTGGAAGTAGAAGACGCCTTTTAATTGGTACGGGAATAAGTATAATTATTTCAGTTAGTGTTAGATACAGAAGAAGTAGCTTAGTTGTGGCTAGGAGTAGGAGAATTCTCTTAATTGATACTGGAAGCAGTAGAAGGCCAGTATAGACTTTGGTAACATTGTGTGAAGATTTATAATGTTAATAATGTTTGGAATCAGTAATTAAGTTATAGTGTGACCCAACCATTGTAATTGAAAAAAATTATTATAGTGGAGAATCCATGTTGAGGGTAAAAACAACATGGAAAGAAGTAGGCATTTCATCCAAACATTGTAAATATAGTGTGTTTTTATATTTATTAACCTTTATGAACATGAGGCAAGACTGTGAGATATCACTAAGTGGATCAAAAACCACAACAATTTCAATGGGTTTAATATAAAAGAAAATAATTTCAAAAATTAAACCAACTATTTATCCCCCCTCTAAGTGGTCAATCCGGCCTGGGTCTCCAAAGGGTCACTCATCCCAAAACTATTTCCAAGAAAACACTCTTTCACTGTGAAATGATGAAGTAGTTCACCAACCCATTAAATTATATAAAAATACTTTATGTTATAGGTAATGAGGATAATCCACCATTTTATATTTTAGAAAAACATAGAATAAAAAAAACTACGTCATGAGCCATTAGTGACATGGATGATGAAAGTTTTGAAGAAATACCAAGGTAATATCTTTATATTTTCCTATCAAATTCCCTGTAGAATCTTGATCAGGAGAATACCAAAGAAAAATAAAGATTCGACAAGCTTTAAGTTGGGATAACATATAATTTCCCTCAATTCCATGAATAATGAACAAAAATAAATTTGAGGAGGTACACTACCTTACTTTACTGAAGGCAAGCTACTATAACTAATCATATCCCATTTATACAAAAGAAGAATATGCGTTAACATGGGAAGAAGGAGAATAGAGGGAGATATTAATTAAGAGATCAATGAATATAAAATGAGGAAAATTCCATGTTCAAGTTGTTTTACGAGATTAATTTAGGGTTTATAATGATCAATGCCCCATTTTAAAAGTATTTTTTCCTAAGAGTCTACTGAGTACCCAGTATAGTACACTATAGACTTAGTAGTCCAAATAGAACCACATACACCCCATTGGGTACCTAGTGGTCCCCTAGAACATGGAACCTTTTATTCCTTCTCCACATATTCTCCTAACACCACTAACTCTATATAAAATTCATAATAAATCTTTAATAAGATATATTTACTAAAATTTAAGAATAAATATTACACAAAAAATAGCACGATCGTTAAAAAAATCTATCTAACCAATTTTTAGAAGACAATGAGTATCATGAAAGTTTAGATGAAACAAATTTTATGTAACCCCTTATATATTTTAATTTTAGTTGTTTTTGTTGTATTTAATTGTATAATTATCAAGGTTATCTTCATATATCGTGTAGTCATTCATGGTTAGAAATTACATCATGTTTTAATGATTTTGAAAAAATTCTATTTTTGATAGAGAAATACTCTCTAAAATGGGTTTTAAATTATTTCCATGAAAGATGTTTACTATCATAAATGAACTTACTCTTTGGGAAGTGTATCATGGATTCATAAAAGAACCATTATAGTTTTTTTGGGAATGAGTTATGATATTTTATTTAGAGGAAACTCATGGGTAATGTGGGAGAAATGTCTTTTTATTTTTATTTCCATAAATCCTTATTTATGACTTTTTAATGGTTTTCGTATATTAAAACTATTCCTATGCATATAAATTTTATAAATTATTTATAATAATACTCCATGAAATTTTTTCTACTTAGTGTAATATTTCAAAAATGCAAGCAGGGAAAAACCACCTAAAAAACCTCCTTGGGTGTATTTGTCATGTTTAGAAAAACTAGTGTTTTCATTATATTTTTTATCAATAAAAATGAAGTGTCCATACGATTGATGTCAATATTGAATATAGAAGAAAAAATTAGAGGTAGTTATCTGAACCCAAAATTGTATATGGATAAGTTTATTTATATAGGATTTGATATGAGTCTTTGTATTTTGAATTTACAAGCTATTATTATTATATTTCTCAGACTATGGAATTTAAAAAATGAAGAAAAAAGTTCGGTTAAAAAACTATCAAATCCTCAGGCCATCACTTCCTAAGAATTTAGAAGTAAGATACATATGGATGATAATAATGGTTAGTGAGTGAGATAAAATGAATAGCATATATAGCTATCATGTTTCATTGTACATAGGAAGTGTGTGGGGTTGCACATGATAGATAACTTTATTATATGGAGTCATGACATTTGTTGTCTTGGTATTAGGTCTTTATCAAGGGAGTTTTTTGAGAGGAGGTTGTACACTTTGATTGGAAAATAAAAATCCCTCCCCAGGGTATTTACAATGAAGGATTAATAATAATAATCTGTTGTTCATCATTTAAAAACCTCATGAAACAAGAATTATTGTTACAATATGGGTCTTCCTCAATATGTGACTCATTTCATGCTATTATTCTTCTAGATGTGCCACATCAACCTACACCATGAAACAAAATAAAAATGAAATTTCATTGAATAATATTCCCTAACAAAGTGTAAAAAAACATAATTATGAGGGTTGAGAAATGTGAATATATTCACTACTATAAAAATTTAATTACACTAAAGTTCATAAGAAAATTAATATTCAACCATTGAATATAGAAGATAAAGGTAGTGGTTTTTCAATATTGAATATTTACAATAATATAAGAATAAAATTTTGGCATAGGGAAATTCTAAGCTATCATAACTGAAGATTTGTATTTTGAGAGTGGAAAAGATAGATTCTTAAGTACTTAGAAATTTAATTTTTATCATTTTGATGTAAATTAAAAATGTTTATGAGCCATTACGACAAATATATATTTTATCTTGTTCTATGTACATTTTTGTGTATGAGTCATTTGGTTTCGTACTATGCAAGTCATCTAATAAAACTTATGGGATATGTGTCTGGCTTATTCATATTAGTCATTTGAATACCACATGAGTTATCCACTCCTATGATGATATTAGTAGAAAACTAGAGATATATATCTGGTGGTGTTATAATATTTATAAAAATAAAAATATCATGATGGCTTGGTTTGATATGTTATTCAGGATATTATTGAAGAGATTGAAGAAAATGATTTGTAAGAGCTTTACACGATGAGGTAAAAACATGAGACTATGATTGAAAAAATCAATTTTAAATATTAAAATAGAATAATTTAAAATAGAAGATATTTTGGAGAAGAATACCTGATATTTTAATATCAAGTGAATGGAAAACTACCAATACTTTAGAAATATTTAAAATATATCCCTTGAATCAGTTTAAATGAATTTAAAAAACATAAAATGTCACTATTTTATATCAGGGAGTTTAATTAATAAAAACAATGGAATAATATTCAATAAATATATGAATATATATATGAGGGAATTTGGAGAAAAATTTAGAGCAAAAATATTGATAAATGAGATAAAAAATGATAATACTTTTGATAGAGGACACTTATTAGTATCGAAGGATAATCTGATTGTATACTGGAAGTAGAGTCTTTGTGTGTCAAAGAGGAAGGTAAAAGAAAAAGTTTACTCTACTAAAAATATTTATCATCATTATGTTAATATTTTTAGATATGTAAGAAGCACTGTGATTTATGATCATAGTGATGCAGAGTCAAGGCACAAGGATAGATTTCATGAGTTATTTATAATCACAGTCTTGGAGGTTGAAGACATGTTATTTGAGGAAACATATATCGGTATGGGGATGCTGTGGCATCTGAATTTGAAATGGGAATATTTAATTTACATAGTTTTAGAATAAAATTTTAGTACTTCTGGTTAATATATAAATAATTCGATAATTCTAAGAATGAGTATGGGAGAACGATAGGTAGATAGTTCTTACCACTAGACTTAAGAAAGAACATTTCCCTTATCTTAAATGTATTTTTTTTAATTTGGCGAAGAATGATATTGAGAATTCAAGGATGAATACTACCCACATTCTATTGAAATCAATACCCCATTTTTAGTGATTACTTAAGGTCTCAGATCTCAACCCATACCTAGTAAGGAGCAGGTTCTCAACAAGATATGTCTTGATCTTGAGGTAAAATTGAGGAATATGGAACTACAAAAACTGGAACATCATAAATAATTAGAAAGAAATATACTACCAAAAAATATTTATATTTAGAGTAATTGATCTAAGAATAATCATATTAGTAGAAAAAATAGACTTAAATAAACCCATAATTAATCTATATTAAGATATTAGAGAAAGGTACTATCCATCTCAAAATCCAATTTTTGTACTAAATCTATTTTCATGGATAGTGCATGTTTAATGTAAAAATATATAGAACTGTGGATAAGTACAAAATTATTATAAGACTAAAATAATTTAAATAGTGGATATATTAATGTGTTAATGTTATGGCTCCCCAAAATGAGCTCAACTTATTGAGAAAAATGACCTAAAATCGAATTCTCTCAATTTTGGAATATATGGGTTGCATACAATCCAATAAATTAAATCATAATTTTTAGGGTGTTTTTGGTATTATAACCAGTTTGGGCATAATGATTCAAAATGGTAGTATAATTTGGTAATTTATAATGTTCAAAATTAGTTCTATAGAAACACCTATAAAATAATGTAGGAAATATTACTATTATAAAAATATTTTAATTTTTTTAGAATTATCACGTAACTTGTAGTGATTTTGGTCATGGTAATAATACATTGTTATCTAGTTCAACTAATAATGTTCTAAGCAGGTTTAAAAGGGAGACCATATAAGTTGATGAAAACTGATACAACCTCAAGATAAACGTTAAATAAAGTTAGTAAAATGAATATACCTTAGATGTTAACTAAAGGGGTATCTGAGAAATACTTGGGTAATAAACATAAGGATTGTGTAATTCAGAACATGATCAAGAATTCAAATATTATAGTTACACCCAAAATCAAGATTTGTTTTGTAATTCCAACATTTTTCGGTACATCACCCTTTTATTATGTATCTTGAGGTTATATAATTCTTGGGTTTAATTCTGTGAGTTTGTAGATTGTTTTTGGTTGATTTGGAGAGGTTTTAAGGGTGAATGGTTTGAACATAGTTTGGAAGAAACAATGAAGCTTCTCTAGGATACTATGAAAGGGAATATGGTAGTTTTTTTGAGTGAATAGTTTGTCCAAACCATGTTAGTTTTAGGAGATACCAGGAGAATAGAAATAAAGGGAAAAGTATGGTTAGAAGTCGGATTAACAACCATCTGATCGAAGTGTGTGAGAAGGGTATTTGCATATAATGGTAGGTTCTTATATAGTGAAAATTTTCTCAAACTATGTAGTATAGCCATATTTTGTGTATTTAATACTCTAAAAAGTAGATATTAATTTAGTTTTGATCCTAGAAACCCAACCTTTTCAACTCTCCTATCAATATCCATAACTTTATCCCTCTCATAGGTATTATTAGAAATTATATTATATCTAGAAGACTATTTTGTAAGATATAAGTGTTTTAGATCTTTAAAATTAACAGTATGCCTCGTTTTCTCTTTATCTTTATAGGTCAACTATTTTTACTTTAAAAATATTGTTAGATATAATATTTTATGTATAGATTTATGACCTATGATGTGTTTTTGATGATATCTTGATTGTATCGAGGGAAGGAAATGATTTTCAATCCTACATCTAGAGGTTTCATTATGCCGCTCTTTGGTTTCATCACCCATTGCGAGGGAGGTGGATTTTATCTCTTCTCCACTTGTTATAGATCCTCACGTCATGAATATTTTGAAAAGAAAAATAAACTTGTGATAATTTAATTTTAGAATCCCCATTTCTTGATGAATTGAAAATATTTAATTTCAATAGTTTTTGTAAAATATATTATGTTTCATGATTTAAAATTTATATTTGAGATGACACATGCAATGTGTTTTATTAAATTTTTTAAAAATAATTATTTATTTTAGAAATGAATTGATAAGAGAACATGGAATACACGGGGAGGGGGTGTTTATTAGTGTGATGTATATGGCCATGTTATTATGTACTTATAATGAGGATCCAAATAGGAGTAACATGGATAATGGTTAGCTTGTGATAATTTAGTGCTTCGATGAGTAATCGATAATTAGTATAGGACTGTTTCCTTGCATGATTGTGTGTGTTAATGGATCTCGTATGGGAATTCTATGTGGAATTAAATAATTGAACTTTCCTATGATAAATTTAAATTATTTTAAATTGGAAAAACTATTTGATATAAAATTATTTGATTTAAATTATATTTTTAACTATGATCTAATGTGTTCTTGTCCTAGTTTCTTGATTTGGGAATTATTTGGGGAAAGACAAATGTGTATTATTACTCATCCCCTGTATAAGCTCTTTGGTGTTCGTTAGGAGGCTTTACAGGTTGAAATAGGTAAAGTAAATCTATAATATTTTTATAGTGGATCATCATGATGATATTTTCTCAATATGGTGGTTGGAGCTTGGAGTTGACTTATTCAGTGGTTAATGTGATTCCACATTGGTGTTGTTATGATAGGACATCCATCAATTTTCATGGGCTTCCATCTTATACTTTTCTACTTCTACCATGATATTTCTATTTTATTTTAATTTCATTGAGTAATATTATTTATAATTCATGCATCATATAGTTTAATTTTTATGTTTTTATTTTGTATTGACAAGTAATTGCTATTTATTGGTAAAAATGACAAAAATATTTTAGAAACCCATTGAAAATTATTTCTAGGATTTGGTGTTTTTGGGATGTAAAATAAGGTCAATAGAAACTATGATCCAGCTCAACCTGATGGGTTAGGCCCAAATTTTATAAATGGTTTTAGTTTTGTTTGGTTTGTCAAATTAAAATTGTAATTATGAGATAGAAAATATTGGAACTTCAAATATATATAATAAAAAGATGTGGATAACCTCATTATGATGAAGTTAAAATTACTAGGGTTTTCTAAGTATAAAAAGTGTTATAATACTACTCTAGGTGTGTTTTTATCTCATCAACATGGGTTTAACTGATGAGTTTAGCATATCATACATTAATAATTAGACTTCCCATTGGGACTACATTTCTCATATTATGTTTGATGATTCTTGGAAATTGGTTATAACGATTGTTTCTCTTAATGATTTAGAATATTATTAGCCTTTATTTTATTAATGTGTAATGAATGAGTGGTGCTGTTTTCTATTTTGAGAAATAGAATCGGTAAAATGACCAAGATACCCACTAGATGAGCTCGTAGAGGATGTAGTTTCATAAGAACCATAGGTGAACCAAAATATTGATCAGAGTTTTGTTAAAGATTTTAAATATATTTATCATGGAAATAAAAATAAATAAATATAATAATAAGAAAATTATAAAAAAATTTATAGAAATAATCCATCGATATTTTATAGGGATTTAGAACCTAAAAGGGAAGAATTAAGGAATAATAGAATGAATATGGTATTTTAATTCCTTGGAACCCTGGATGATCTAAAGGCCATCTTTGTCATCTACATGATGGAGGATATTGAAATCCAAATGTGGGATTTAGCTGTCCATGATAAATTTTACCAAGGACTTACCTGGTAAGGATTTGAATTAATTTTCAACAAACAATTCCACACACACACCTTCAAAATAGTCAAAAATAATGTTTTTTTTATTTGTAAGAAAGAGAATCTATTGGTTGTAAAATATGTAGATTTTTATTAACTTAGTTTATTTTTATCCATAAAAATACTAGAGATTATTTGAAAGAACCCATATTTGATTTTAAAATGCGATAGAATATTTATTCTATGACAATTGTTCTCTATATTACTAATTAAAAATACATTGGTAATATAGTGATAGTGGGATAAAGGTATTTTACTATAAATTATATTGGGTTAAGTAATATTGTTTACATGGGTATATGTGGTAACTATAATTTTTGGATCAAGAAGAAGAGGGACACCTATAGCCAAGGAGGTATAGAATTGAAAAATACGACCACTGGATCTATTAACATTCCTCTACACCCTATTAGAAAAATCAAATGATTCCAATGTGATTTAATAGATCATAAGAAGAGTGATTGTATGGAACCACCAAAATCATGTCATAAATTTAATCATGTGGGACATCTTCATCCTTATTTCCCTAATTCTATAAAGTCAATTATTAGTATTAGATATCACATTTATCAGGCACCTTGTGATTTGACTGGATGATCATATTGTAATAGTTCTCATCCTTAGAACCGGTTGTGATGGGGTGATAAAAGTTACACCAAAACTGCTTAAGAAATGCAACCACATCAGGGAATCAAGTAAAAAGATGGTGTGAGTAAGCTTTTGAATGATGCTAAGAATATTATCATGAAGGATCAATCCAATCCTTTTACTATATAAGGTATAATTATTCTTTCATCAATTATTAGGCATATTTTGTTTGATACTAGTGAATCCCACTATTTTATTACTTCATGTGTTTTTGATAAAATTGTATTTCATATCGAGATTATTTCCATAAAAGATAAGTATTTGGGAACCACTTAGGAAGAGAGAGTGAAGGGGATTAAAATTTATTGCTTATCATACAACAATCTATAAAGACCTTTCTTTTTGTGAATTTTATTTTTTGGACATTGATATCATTAACATAATACTATGAATGTATATGATAGTTTATTTTAAGGATTATATCAATTATTATGTGTGATAAGTAAAGTTTACATCTTTTTATGGGATGGAACATCGATTTAAATAAAACTGAGATGTGAATGATATAAGGGCATAGAATTTAACACTAATTGTTGTAATTATTTATTATAAATTATAATTAGTTAGTTTAAGTAATAATAATATAATAGGAACTAAAAAATTTATGACCATCATGTATTAGTATCAATAAATTTTTCTTGAAAACGTCACCAGATTTCCACCTCAATGGTGGAATTTATAATTGATATTATTTATGAAAAAAATCATATTTCACTTCCATCGTATAGAATGTAACCAGCATAATTAAGGAAATTGAAATTGAAATTATTATAATTGTAATTTAATGGTTTTATAAGACCATTTATGTTACCTTGGGATTCCCTAGTTCTTTTTTTCAAGGAGGAAAATATTTCATTAAATATATGTGTCATTTACTATAAATTAAATTTTGTAAAAATAAAGAATATATATCCTCTTACATCAATTTATAATCATTTTCCATAATCTAAATGATCCTAATGGTTTTAAAAAAAATATATATGGTCTTTATATCATCAAATAGAGGTTATGAAAAAGGATTTTTGAAAAACAAAATCTCTTAAGATTCTCACACTCATTAAAATGATTTGGCTATGCCCTTTGGTCTTACAAATTAACCAACTTTTTTCATGGAATTTATGAATCATATATTTCAGTAGTACCTAGACTATTTCATTGGGGTATTTTAAGATGAAATCATGGAATATTCCTAAACTCTAAAATAACATGAAGAAAATTTGGCGACCGTGTCGAACACTTTTCAAGTGAACCATTTATAGAAAAAATTATCTAAATATAATTTTTGGAAATAAGAAGTTTGTTTCATTCTCTGTAATTTTTGAGAAATAAATATCAGTAGATCCTAAAAAGATATAATTTTTCATCTCTTGGAATACATTGAAGAATTCATTTGAGATATTAAGATTTATTGGATTAAAAGGCTACTATAATTGCTTCATTTTATACTTATCAAAACTCACATATCTTATGACATTGATCAAGAGGAAGGGAACTCAATTACAACAAAGTGATATTTTTTAGATATCCTTTTTGGAGCTTAAATAGAGGTTCACATCAACACTAATTTTTTAATTTCTATATCCCATGAAAGGTTATGTGTTTTTTAAACTTTTATGGATCTAGAATTATATCTGTTCTCATGCATGATGATCATGTTATATATTATGGAACAAAAAATTGTGAATTCATGAGAATAATTATCTGAACCATAACATGTAATTACCTACGATGGTTTATTATTTGAAAACATGTCATCATTATCACTTTTTAGAGAAGTTCACTCTATTAATAGACCATAAAATCTTCATTCAAATCTTTTCAAAAAGGTATTGGAACCTAAAAAAAGATAATGGATGTAATATCTCCAAATGTTTTGATTTAAATGGGTTTATACATCAAAAAAAGGAAATCATATAGCCTATGATTTAATATAGAAGTCATATAATCTATTATCCATGGAAGCTTATGATCAGTGGAAATTGATGAGTATGATTATGGATTTTCATTGGGATATAGTTGGAAAAAATTAATTCGTAATATTATTTTTAATGAAACTCATACCATATTTGATGAAAGATGCTAAAAATACTGAAAGATCATATCCTAATTTTATTACCATTACATCAAAACTTAATAGTGAGGAGACCATTTATCAATGGAAACAACATGGGAACTCTTTGTTTATTTTTCATGATCAAATATTTGTTTCAATATATTATTAATAACGACTTATTTATTCCTATCACCATTTAAAATTGGCAATTCATCCTGACATCCCAAATATTTACATGGATTTAATAACCTATTTTTAGTAATCTGGTTAGAAATGACATGTGGTTTATTATGTTACAAATTTTATATTATGTCATAAGTATAAGGAAAAAGGTCAAAAACCATCTAACTTATTGCAATATTTCCCTATATGCATATGAAAATTATATTAGATTACTATAGAATATTTTATAGGTTTACCAAGAAATATTCATAAATGTGATTCAATCTTGGTGATTGCAGACTGACTAAAAAATCTATCCCACTTCATTCTAATTCTTGAATCCAATACGGAAGATGACCTATCAATACTCTATATTTATGAAGTGGTAAAATTTCAAGGACTACCATTTTAAATCATTTATAACCAAGATACTCATTTTAACTCTTGGATTTAGGAATAATATTAATAAATTTTGGTTAACCAATTAACTATGAGTATAACACATCATCATCAAATATATTTCTAGTGAAAACTGAAAATTCAAAAACTAGAAGACAATCTTTAAGATTTTGTTATAGATTTTAGTGGCTCATGTAAGGATCATTTTCTATTAGTGGGGGTTTTACAAAACAAAACTTATCATGACATAATATATATTTCTCTATTCAATTAATTGTATGTTCGACCATGTTGTCTTCCACTATGGTTTTTAGAAACTAGAGAAACATCACGTTTAGGACATATGCTCTTTCATAAGATGAGTGAGAAAATTCAAATGATAATGATAAAAATAGTTTTGAACAAAATACATCTGAAATATTATGTGGATAATCATTAAAACTCTTTATATTTTGAAGAGGGATATCATTTATTCTTGAGCGTCTCCCCAAGATAGAGACACCGAAAAATGGGTAAATTGGGAAATTTTCCTCCTTGGCATGTTAGAATTTCTAAGATTCTTGAATTAATTATTGATATTTCATATCGATAATATTTACCTCCTTTGTTAAGTTTGGTTCACAACGTATTTTATGTATCTAAATTGAGGAAGTAATAACCCAATCCTAGCCATGTGATTTTATGGGATCATGTTAATCTTAAATAAGATTGTATGTTTATTCATGTGTTGAGTCAAATCTTGGATAGACAAGAAAAAGTATTCCTTGTAAAAATTATTCCATGGGTTTTACTATTATGGAAATATGTTGAAATTCATGTAGAGGCATGGGACCATGTGTGTGAGAGAGAGATGCAAGAATAACATCCAAAAATATTCCAAAGCACATAAGATATCCATATTTTTTGGGATAGAAAGCCTAATGGTGGGGATAATGTAACACCACTGATTTGAGGTACGTCAAGATTTTATTATGTATTTTTATGTCTTATAATTTTCTATTTTAGTTTTAGGAGTTTTGGATGGTTTTATTTTTTTAATTTGTTTTAAGGGTACATTATTTCATAACATTTAGGGGAAAAACATGCATCTTCTCAAGGAAACAATTTAAAAGTTTATAGGAGTTTTTGGGAAGGGGAATAGTTGGGGAACTATTTTTCCCAATCATGTAGGTTCTTGGAGAGCTTGTGTGAATAAATATAGAAAAAAATCACATTCTTTTCATGGTTTAACAAAATGAAAAAACCAACCATGTGAGAAAGGTGTTTGGAGATAGTGAAAAGTGCATGGTTAGCACATGGTTTCTCAAACAGTGCCACCTAACTGTGCCATATATATTTAATGATAAAAAAATAGAAATTAACACATATTTTATCCCTAAATACATCATTTTTCACCTATCATATCCAGATCTCAAAATACAACCTTCCCATAAAACGTTTTTAGAATTCAATTGGATCTGGAAGCCTGATTTGATAGATCTAAGTGCACTGGATCAAAAGAATCAGTGGTATGTCTCTATTTTCTCTCTCTATTTCTAGATAAAATCATTCTATTTTTAATAGAATCCTAAAAATGATTTTTTTAGAGATATATCTATGATCCATGATGGGATTTTGTTTGAGATCTTGACTGGATTTATTGAAGTAATGGATTTTCAAACATGGATTTAGAGGTTTCATTTTCCCATTCTTTTATACCATCACTAATTGTAAGATATGTGGATTCTATATCTTATCCATTTCTTATTGATCTTAAATTATTTGATATTTAAATAAATTTCTTGAATATCAATGAAAACTGAAGATGATTTATTCTATGAAACCCCTTTCCATGATAAATTGGAAACCATGTATTTAAAATATCTTTAAAAAACTATAGTGTTACATGATTTAAATTTTGAATTATAAATGATTCATTTATTGTATTTGATTTATTATTTTAAAAATAAATATCAAAATATTAATTTAATTTAATATAGAACAAGGAATACATGGGTGGTGTGTATTCATTATTGAAGTGAACACAACCTTCTAATATGTGATTGGAACTAGGTGCCAGTTTAGGGTAACATGGATAATGGTCACCTAGTGATGATATAGTGGATCAATGATTAACTAATAAAGAGTATGATATTGTCTCTTGGAATTAATGTGTGAATTTGTAGTATATGTTTCATGTCTATGTCAAGTAGAATTAAATAATTAAACATTTATACTTTTAATTTAAACTATATTAAATTTGTAAACTTACTTGATATGACTCTCTGTTTTAAATTAAATTTTGAACCATGAGATACATGATATTATATTAGTGACAT
Organism: Viscum album; assembly: GCA_963277665.1. Classification (NCBI taxonomy): domain Eukaryota; kingdom Viridiplantae; phylum Streptophyta; class Magnoliopsida; order Santalales; family Viscaceae; genus Viscum; species Viscum album. Next base: position 933,602,627 of record OY728163.1, on the reverse strand, counting down.
TATTTAGTAAGTATATTGGGGAAATATTACTAGGTATTATTACTCACCTCTATATATTCACTTTTGTGTATACGAATACATAGTTATTTATAAAAAGGGTAATGAAAAGTTGTCTTTTATCTTCAATAAAGAATCATAATGAAAATTTCTCAAGATTATTCTTAGATATTAGAGTTCCCTTATAGAGTGGTAGGGGTGCTTCCATATTTTTATTTCTACATTGAGACATCATTTAGTTTTCTTAGGTTTCCTTACTCTAAAATTCTACTTCTGAGATATTATTGTCTTGTTGGGACTTTATTGAGTATTATTATTTATACTTCACAGATCATAATGTTTTTTTGGTTTTTTTATTTTCTATTTAAACATTATGGTTGTTTATATATAAAAAAATCACCCAACATTTTAGTAATCCCTTGACTTCTGTTTACATCTTATAATATCATGGGGAATCACCTAAGGTCTATAGAACCTCCAACCTGGCCTAGGATATTGATTTTTTTGGGGATGTTACATGTCTATATTGGGGTAAAATAATACACACCTTTGATTCATGTAAATGTGACATAAATATTTTTATTTATGGAACCATCGAAAATAATAGTGTAATTTCAGTCCAAAAAATTGATAAAAACACTGATTTGGTGAAAAACACTGTCAAGAATCCATGAAGAAATTATAAAAAAGATAAGTCAGTTTCTAATGATTGATTTACTATTAGTCCACATGATTAGTAGAATTCAAAATGTATAAAAAAAAGGGAAAATTGAAGAAAACTGATAAAGGGAAAAAATGCTTCACATGAATAACCCAAATTTCATGATTTTTTTTTTCAATAAATAAAAACCCAAGAAAATAACAAGTGTAATGTGTTATGTGAAATATGGATATACATACTTATAAGGATTATATTACCATGATTCTAGACCAAGAATAATACATAAATAAGATAAATATTACACCAGGTGATTCATATTCCTTGATGTTTCATGAAATGAGGAATATCACTCAGAAATATTTTTTAAGAGTGGATATAGAAAACCAAACCTTTTATATGTATCATCACATAACATATCCAATATAAACAACCGAAAGATCGATCGACCTAGTGTAATTGGTAGACTAGGTAGATAATACATCAAAATTAAACTAAAATAAAATACCTTTATTTTAATATTCATAATAAAATAGTAAATTACTTTGATCTCTTAAAACTGTATAAGATATCTAGGGGAATACATGAACAAAGGGGTGATCTAAAAAGTCCAGTAATGGAATAAACATGATGAATATGAATAACATATAATTGAAAAGGAATAATATGATATTTTAAAAAGGAATGGATCATGAATAATCATATGGGAGAATGAAATAAATATTATGGAATCATAAGATCATGGAACCAAAGGAATGTGGTAATAACATGAAATATGAAATAAGATGAATTCAAGGTTAAATTACAAGACAACATCACTTGGTGGATAGAGTCTCATAATAGATTAAGTTTACTCCCTAACCCAGTATATATAATCTCATGAGATATAAAAATTAAATAATTCACTGGATAACTACCTAAGATTAGTCTTCATAACATATACATTCTTATGTGTGCCAAAAATTAAAATCAAACATAATTCATAAACATAATAATTACCCATCAAAAGAAATTTGTTTGATAATATTGCCTCATATAATAATAAAAATATTTTTCCTAAAGATTACAAATATAAAAAGGAATTAAATATTATAATGTTCATATATAAATAAATAAGAATAATTATCAATTTTTTCTGTTTTAAAAAAACATTATGAGAAAGCTTAGAGAATTGGGCATAGAAATGAACTTTCAAAACATTATTTTAGAAAACTAGTTAAAGACTTTTTAAGAAAGAATGAACATGTAATTTTTATTAAAAACTAGCGAAAAAATATAATTTTCATCCAAAAAATAATTCTCTTTTTAAGTAAGTGATTAATGTTAATAAATAATCTAAAAGTGTGTTTCATAAATATATTGAGGGATATAAAATTTTCCCTTGATTGGGTTTGATTTGAAATAAGGCATTGAGAAATGAAATTAAGGCATGTGTAACCCCATAAATGGAAGGGAGAACATGAAGGGAATATATGTAAAAAAAATACACACACACACACACATATATATATATATAATTTACAATAAACCAATAAAATAAAATATATACAAATTTATTTAGAGAGAGAAAGACCATAACCCAAAGATAATAGGGTGGTACAGAGAGATCCCTAACCTTATGTCTAGATTCATTATAGAATTTCACATAACATCATGAATAATAAATTTAGAATAACTAATTACATAATTCAGAACCTTTTTTAAATATATTTTATTTAATATAATTTATTATGTTCTTTTATAACTATTTCAATGTGGTGTAATGTTTGTTTTTTTGTTTTGAGTGTGTTTGTTTCATGGTTTCAGGGTCGGACCACCTGTATATAAATATTGAAGTTCATATCAAATGGTTCTATAAATATAAAAATTAAATGAAAAAATATTAATTATAATATTTAAATTTAAACGGTTCAAAATTTCTATATGTTTTCTAACATGGGGACAATTAATTTAGTATAATCTTTATCATTATACGGCTAGTTCATTTATGCAATTTTACTAACCATCCTGAAATATTTTTTTATTTAATTAAGATTTTATTAATACATTTAAGAATCATGAATTATGTAATAATATTATTATTATCACTATATTAAAAAATATTAATATTTATATCACCATCAATAAATGTGGTGGATAAAAATAAAGTGCGTTGTTCATGGAGGCGGTGAACCAACAATACTGTGAACAACATTCTATTTTAAAAATAAATCATAGTTATGGTTGAAAATAAATATTACACCATAATAAAAACATATAATTATATTGAGGTTATTGATTTTACTATATTTTTATTCATGGAAAACATATGGGGTAGTATAAGAAAAATAAAATTGAAAGTGATTAATCAAAATCTTTAACTCTTTGTTTGGTTGTCTCTTCATAGGACACCCCTTAAGGCTCCTCAAAATCGTATTTGGTTATACCAATAGAAATAGGACATGAAGGAGTGGTTTAAGAAGATAATTGGGTTGGATATTTGAAATTTAAAAGGCTCATATGATTTTAGGAGAAGCGGTGGTGAGGGTTGGTATTTATAAGTGGAGGAGAGGGGTCTTTTTAAATATTATTTTTATTAGTTTATTATTTTGGCTTAAGAATATCAATAGAATTGACTCATGTAATTATGTATAGTAATTTATGCATGTGAGTTTTAAATAATAGTCACTTATATCATCCATGACTCATTTCAGCATGTATATTTCTTATAATACAAATTACAATATTTTATCATGATTCATTATTCACAAAAAAATTAACTATTTTAGAAAAATAAAAAAAATAAACCTAACCATTTTGTGAAATAGTGATTTACAAAAAAATTATTTATTGATTTTTTTCTAAATATGAGAAACTTAATTATTTAATAGAGTTCTTATTTATTTTATAACTTCAAATTTTAATATTATAATCTATTTTTTAAAACTTTGAAATATTACTCATGAACTCATAAAATTATAATATCATTATAATAAAACATATTAGTAGTTTATGAATCCATTTTTTGAAATGAAATTTATTTTAAATAATTATATTTTTAATAAAATTCAAATAAAAAAATTATGCTTTATAAAAATACAAATACTTATTTTATCATTTTTAATTTTTTTACTTGTATCATGATATAAATATTTCATATTTTCAATATTAAAGATGAATAATAATATTTTACATTCCCATAGGTGAGTATATTATTCTAATGATTATGTTACTATTTATAATGACTAGATTACTATTCCAATGGTCAGATTACTATTCCAATGGTACGATTTTTAATATTCATATGGGTTCCCTACTTCCTTCAAATAGCCTATATTTTAGAAATTGTTCATTCAATTCTATTTTATCTCAAGGTTATATATATTTTATTTTTAAAGATAACTGTTCTAAAACTAATATTTTTACTTCATTTCTACAAATTATTTTTGTGAGTTTGGTTATTCTGGTATATCAAGTAAATCCAAATTTTCAAACTATATTTATCATGTTTTCTATTTTATACCCCATTGTAATATTTTCAATTATTATAGACATGTTTATTATTTAAATGTAATTTTAAAATTCATAAAATACAATATTTTTCGTTCTATCATGTGGTGTTTGTGCATTATATAATACCAAATATGATACAATCATATAATCCAAACAGATATTTCATTGATAAAATTATGGGACGTTACATTTTCCCCCTTATGAAATTTCATTCTTGAAATTTAATTTCACCCACAAAGATAAAAATATAATACCATACTTTTTATTCATTGTTTCCTCTTGCTCCTATTTCACCAACTCATACTTATGGTTATGTCATTGTACTTTCATATAGTTAGTTGTCTTATTGCATAGAACTTCTTCATTATGGTGAAATATATTCACTAGTTTCTCATCATAAGAGAGATAATTTTTCATCTATTCCACCTATGAATTAAATACATGTTCAGAATTTGGTATATACTTTCTCAAGAGAGATGTGGAAAATGTGATGTACTACAGACAGGGTTGGTTGGAGTGATAATTGATAGGCTAAAACTCTGATGTTATAGAAAATCTCAAAGGGGGGGATGTACCTGGGACTTAAATTTATCTTCTTCTAAAATATCATGATTCTATTCCAAGGAGATATTAAAATTAACACTTTATCTCTAACCTAAAACTCCAAGTCTTATGAATGATTATAATTATAGATCTTATGTTGACTTTAAGAAACACTGATGTACGATAGAATGGTCTATACCTTTTCTATAATTTCATCAATCATTTCAAGTACTAGTAACTTTTGTTCCCCAAATTAATCCCAACACACAAGTGTTCTATATATCTTCCCATAAAGGTCTTCATATGGAGCCATTTGGATGCTTTAGTGGAAGCTATTATTGTATAAGAACTTAAACAGAGGGAGATGTTGACCCCATCCTCCTTTAATGTTGTTCAAGAATTCTCTCATCATGTTCGCCTATGTATAGATAGTCTACCTATATTATCCATTGGTTTGGGGGTGATAATATATATTTCAGTTCAACATAGTGTTTAGATCATTTTGGATACTTGTCTAGAACATGGATTTAAACATTGGATATCGATTAGATACACTAAATAGTTTAATTCAAAAATAACCTCACTATATCAATGATATATATCTTTACAATTTGATCATGTTATAATTCCTCTTGAATAGAGACAAAATGAGAAATCATTGAAATAGGATCCACTAAAACCCATATAGAATTATTTCCTCAAGATGTTTTCAGGAGACCAATGAAAAATTCCATTGTGATATTTTCTAATTTCTATATTGGTATGGGTAATTGCTACATAATCCCCATAAAATATTTCCTTCATTCCTTCACTTTCTGACATTCCAAGAAATTTGATTTATATTATGTTATCTCCCACATCATATGGTCATATAAATAATATCTCAGATATCTCAATACGTCTTCTTGCTACCTGGGTGGATGGAGAAGGTCAATCTATGTGCATCATTCAACAACTATTTTTTTATATCAGGATTTTATGACATACGTATTTTGACCCAAATCATAAAACTCCTTATTTATCAATTTTTAAATCTAATTAGTTTTATTTTCATATAGCTTCCACCTTATTTTGTATTTACATATCATGTTTTTGAGTATCTTTTATCTTATCCAAAATTTATAATCAAGAATTCATATGATAAATAAGTGATTATGTATCATTATTTATTTATCAATTTTGAAAGCTATGGATTTTTATTTTCATATAGCTTCCACATTCTTTTGTATTTACATATCTTGTTTTTGAGCATCTTTTATCTTATCCAAAAGGGATAATCGAAAATTCATTTGAGAAAGGAGTGAGAATGTTTCATTCTTTATGAAATCCACGTCCATCATTTCCATGTCTAAGATAATCAGGTCCTTCTCATTATCATCATGTATAAGGATGTAAGATCCCTTCTACATAGATAATCATCCATTTTATTTTCCTTTCTAATATGGTAGTGGATTGAGTACTCAAAATCCTTGTTGAGATCAAACCATCTTCATTGGTACATATTAAGACCTTTCTCTATGAATATATACTTAATGATATAGTTGTCTGTATATATTTCACACTTATCTCCATAGAGACAATTCCACTATATTTTCAATATGAATATTATTACATCCATATCTAGATCATTTTATGGGTAGATATTCTCTTGAACATTCAACTAGATCGAGGAATGAGCTATTAAATTATCATTGTGTAACAACACATGACCCAATACATTCATTAAAGAATCACTATATACCATGAACAGTTCCCTGATTGTGGCTAGTGTAAGTACTATTATAGTGAGAAACATCTTTTTCAATTACTTGAATCTATCATTGCACTCATATGTCTAGAAAAAAAAATCCCTTTTGATTTATCTTTTAGAAAGGCTGAAAATCATTATAATTTTCTCACAAATCATCACTAATACCCAACATGTCTAAGGAAACTATACATCTCTAATAAATATGTTATTCTAATCCACTCCCCAATAACCCTTTTCTTATAATATTCCACAAACATCTCTTTCCTAGTGACGACATGCCCTAATAATGATACTTCCTCCTTCCAGAACTCACATTTACTATACTTTTTATATTGTTTCTCCATTCATAATGTATTTATAATAACATTGAAATGATCTTCATACTTTTATTTTATTTGGGATTATATCAAAAACATCATCTATAAACGCTACCAACACTTTTTTAAGGTAATATATAATTACACTATTCATCATGTCCATAAATATTTCTAGAGAATTAGTGAGTATAAAGAGAATTAATATGAAATCATAGTGTTTAAAACTTATTTGAAAAGTAGTCTTGGTAATATCCTTCTTCTTGACCTTCAATTAGTGATATCCCAATTGAAGGTCCATCTTAGAGATGTAATAATCCCCATGTAGTGGGTCAAAGAAGTCATCAATCCATTGTATGTGATACCTTTTCTTTATTGTGATCTTGTTGAGTTCTTGATAATCAATGCAGGGGATTATTTACCCATCCTTATTGATGAAGAGGACCGAAACACCCCACATTGAATTACCCAAGCTTATAAAACCATTGAACAAATTTACTTGCAACTGGTTAATCAGTTCCTATAACACTTTGATGGCTATTAAATATTGAGTCTTATGTATGGTAGAGATCCAGGTATAAGTTCAATTAAAAACTCAACATATCTTTTATAAGGAATAATAGGAAACTCTCTAGAGAATTCATCATAATAGTCCATCATAATGGTAATTTCTTTAAGCACGATTAACTCCTTTATCTCCCTCATTTGATCTAGATATTCTTGATGATAAAGAAATAATATCTACAATTAGGAAGATTATTCTGAAGGAGATTCATCCTCCACCTTACACTTTTAAAAAATCATAGGATAACTGAGGAATTTAAGAGTGATATCCTTATATTGAAAATTTGATGTTGAGTTTATATACGGATTGATGATCCATACCGAATATAGAAAAAAATTTAACTAAAGGAAGAATGAAATTATTTTTTAGGATTTTCATTTGAAAAAATTTAATGGAGAGAAGTTATATACTTGGGATGAAATAATTTCTCCATTCACTCTTCTCACATATAGCTCAACCCTCATGTTTTATGGTGTTGTTTCAATAAAACTACTAAATATACAATATATGAAATAATGTTTAGAACTGAAATCAATTTGTATACTCACTATTATTGATTGAATAACTAGAATACCTATCACCACACCATTTTAGATATCTACACCAATTGTAGAGATATCATATAACCTTACATGATTTTAGTCATTTAAGGTTATTATCATTGATTTTTTCTAACAAACCTCTTATTAGGTAATTTGATTATATAATTTCAATGTTTCTTTTAGTTTAAACAATATACTATAAGATGGGTATTGATCTGAAACTTAATTTCTACCATTTAATTAATAGGTTACTTCATCTATATTAATTATTTATTAGCCTGATGAAACACTTTTCCACACTTGAAACATCTCCTAGTTCCCTTGATCCAGTTTCCAAGATGAATCTTTTCTTATATTTAACACATGGGTAGTTGAGTTTTCATTCCTCCCTAAGATTTATCAGTTGAGCCTACATAATTAAACTCCATATTACACTTTTTATCTTTATCCACATGAGACCATTGAGAGAATATAATCATTATATGAACCTTGAGGGAATAATAAATAATTTATTCATATATTCTAATGTATTAGATCAAAAAATATTTTCATAGACCTGAAATTAATTCATTAAATATGAATTTCACCATACTTTTGATATTGATGAAAAATATGGAGGTGTAAAATGAAATCCTCATGAAGTTTTCCTTATAATACATTATAGAATCATCTTATTTTTTCTTAAGTTTTAGGAAATCACTCTACATTTTAAGATAGAGAGTTCAAGAAAAGTATTTATTAAAAAATATTTTCTTGAACACTTCATATTCCATGAAATAAATTTCTTCTTTAGAATTAATTTTTTTGATTAGTTTCCACTACTGACCAGCTTACCCATTAATTACGTGTGGGGAAACTATTTTCAGAAGTTAATGCGGTTTAGTAGTGGTTTATGGGAACCATCGTAGTTAGCGTATTTTCACTGTAGTTATATTGTTTTTTGCGGTGGTTTTTCTGGGCAGGGGTTTACTTTTTTTAGTGGGGGTTAGAACCGCTGCTAAAAAATGTCATGGCCTACCGGGAAAAACTACCATGAAAAACAATATAACTGCCACATAAAAAGCTTGGAAGATGGGCCACTGTAGTAGTGGTTAGAACCACCACTAAATTTAAGACCTTAGCAGCCTTAAAAACTGCCGCTAATAGAAAAATATTGACATTTAGCGGTGATTAAAACTATTACCAAATGTACCTGTTATATTTAGTGGTGGTTAAAACTGCCACTAAAGAGAAGATTTACAAAAAAAGAACGAGTTTCTGGATCCCCTGTACCAGTGACCTAAAAAAAAACTATTCCAAGAATACCAAAACAGTAATAGAATATATACTACAGTCAATATGAAAAGAGATTCTTAACTAAGAACAACCATATACATCATTTAATGAGTAATGGAATGCATATAAACATATAACATGGAATAATCCTAGTATCCAAAAAAATATAGTGGTGAATTTACAAGTTTACCCCTCTCCTATTCTTATACCACTTTCACTTTTCTATTTCATCTTCCAATTATTTTGAAATCTTTAACATCTTGAATAAATCAGTTTTTTTAACATAGGTTCATCCATATCTCTATTATTAGACACTCAATTCAAGATTCGAAGGAATCATTGGATATATTAACATATGGAAAACCCCAATCATACATCTTATTTTAGTTTCCCATTGGATCCTTTGTGCTGTATAAAAATAGGCACATTTTCCATACTATCATGGAACTGAACCATTTCTTATATTTCTCCAAAAAATCTTGAAATATGAAGCTAATATCAGGAGAGGTGTCATCTATGACCTGTAGGTTGGTAGTCACATTATTTTCCCTTTGGGGTTCAATGTTTCATAATTAATCCACTATGTTGTACACCATATTTGATCATGAATTTCTATTTAAGTGATTTATGTATTTAAAATTGACCATTTAAGACTCATATGTACTCGTTGATCCTTGATTGGATGTTCACATGTTGTGTGCAACTTATATGGTCACCCATTGGGTGATCTAGGTGAAATGGGACAATATGATTTTTTTAAACATTGGGACTCCCCCATATCTTCTAGAATTGTTCTTGAATGTAATACCCCTTTATATATTATTAATTGATAGAACCCAAGGAATCCCTTAGGTGTTTCGACCACTTATAGTTGGAATTTATAAAGTGGGAAATTACTTTGATTAACATGTCACCATATAAGTGACCCTATTGAGATTATATATGGGTTTCCCATGTTTTAAGGAATTGAATGAGTTAAATGTCTTTGATAATATGAAATGGATAATTAATTATGGTTTTACTATCTTAAAACAAGTCAATTAGTTTTAAATGGAATGACCACCAAGTAATTATAATTTCATGCTCTTGATTTATGCTTTATAAAATGCTTCATATGAATTGTAATATTTTAAATGGGAATTGAACATGGATAAAGACATGAATAAGAGGTTATTACTCATATATTATGACACAAATGATTATGCCTTTATTATGTATATGGTGTTGATAGAAGATATGGATGTGAGGTAATTCCATTTTCTAGTTATATTTAATATATGCCTTTATGGAGGCTGTGGTATGATGGTATGAGATTGTTGAGCCAGGAGATATCACAATTCCTTACATCAGGTGTTGAGCATGGTGTATCACAAAAATGTTACTATATAAGTATTGTGATTTACTCACCACGTTCCATGACTTGAATTTTGACCTGATGGCGCACTCAACATCCCATGTGTTGTTTCATGGTGTCTCTCACTCTATTGGGATATAGGGAATGTACCCAATTACATGAGCACATAGGCTCGTTAGACTTGTTAGGGATGTCTGAGTTATGCCATGGTCTATTCATCAGTATTATTATATGTATATGGCTACATACATCTTCACATACCTTTTAAATATAGGTGGATGAAATATTTATAAACTATATATATTACTACTATATATATAGTAACTATTTAGATTTCTATTCCATATATGTGTCGATAAATTTAAATCCTCCTACAGTCCTTTAGGAACATGATTGGGGGGTTATTTATTTATGCCTTAGTTACTAAAAATATGTGGGGTGTAGTATGTTGGTGGTAGACCATTTATCATGGGCATAATGATGTGGTATTATTTTCATGGGATTAATTTATGTTAGTGTTCTGTGTGGAATTATTATAAATGAAACATAAAATAGGAATTAGGTAAAATCATCTCTTGCTTGGGTTATTCCATGTGGAATTATTATACTTGACACTAAAGATAGAAAATGGTAAAATCATCTCTCCCATGGATAAGGGTTCCTAATTTTTTAAGAGTGATGGATCAGGTTCAAGTATAATATTTGTTTCACTTATGTGATTTATTTGGAAAAGGAGTCTTTAGTGTGGTTTCCTTAGAAGGAATGGAATCTGAGTCCTAATATATTATCACTCCCATTATGCATCCTAGTTATTTTGATGTGCGGAATATAATAGAAGTGATCAGTAAATTCCTTCAAAGGGAAGAGTTTCTCATGAAGGGGGTTGATATATTCTATCAAGGAATATTGATGCTTATAATAAATTATTTTTGATAGGGTATTTGATGTTATGAATGGTATGTAAGTGATAATGTAGTCAATTTAACATTTTTCTAGAGTAGGGGGTTCTAGAGAATCTACTGGGAGTTTCCCATAGACATGTCATGCCTACTGAGTAATGGACACTATCATTCATACTGCCTGACTGTTCTTGGAGGCCACTTTGGAAATGGTTAGAAAACCCCATTTCAGACAGTGTAGAAAAATTTCCCCTAATCTTGTAACAGTATCTATGGATCCCAACTATTTTTAGAAATTTTTGATAATAGGATTATGTCACACTAAAGGGTGATCTATCTTAAACATGTTAGAGAGACACACATTCTCATCCCTAGGGATTGATATAAGATCATAACTAAGAAGTACTTCTTAGAAATAGAAATGTAGTGGAAAATGCATTAGGCTAGAAAATGTAGGATAAGTTATTATAATGAAAAATTAATTTTAAAAAAATGAATCATAAAAAATGAATCATCATAATAAAGTGTCGATATATATTGTGCATACCACACTCGAGAAATCAATACATAAAAGGAAACATCATAAATCAATAAAATACATAAAAAAACAAGAGAAATCAAGAAAATGTTAGGTCATGAAAATGTTTGGTGGAAACTATGTGCCGCACATGATAAATATACAAACTGACTGTTACAATATTTTTCCACATATAAACAATACTACTAATCACTATCTGATGATGAACAAATATCGTCACCCTCTACACCTTCATCCCCACTTCCTGATACCACTTGTAAGAATATTATATTGAAAAATAAATAGTGTTGCATATTTATATTTAAACTTAAAACCAATAAAAGTTTGCAAACTAAATGATTTTTAATTTTTTTGATTTACCTTCTCACCACCAGTCGATGCAATACCACCAGGGGATATCTACTCATCTGCTAACGTATATCAGTTAACGCTTTCTACAAAGCAGATATCTGAGCCCCTAAGTATTGAAATGTGTTTTGTAGAGAAACAATATCTCTCTAAGAATCTCTGGGTATAGACTGAATACAACCAGGAGTAGATGCATATATAATCATTTATGGTCATCCAAAGACCTCAGAAGGTACGGGTCACAAATCCATCACACACACTCTACTAGGATACTCCTTCCCAAGGAATTTAGAAACCAGGTCATCTTGGGAGACTGAGTAGGACTACCCAGTATTGGAATCCCATATTTCTTTAAATTTTACCTATAAATCAAATATCTTTTAGATGGTATGTCTGAGTATGATATACTCTATAATACCAAATATAGGATCAAAATAATAGAGATGATACTGATTGTAGTATCAAACTAGGATGCAGATACTCAAATATAAGAGGGGGGGAGTGAATTGTAAACATTTAACAATTCCTTTGGAACTTTTAAAGATGGTTATGTTTAACAAGGTTAAATAAGATAATTTACAAAACCTCTAGTTATAAAAACTTTCTTGAATCAAGAAATATGATTTCGAGAAAGAAATTCTAGAAAAGTCATTCTAGAAATGAAACTTAATAAAAGTTTACAACAACTAAGATTCTACCTTAAATCGCATATAATCTGACTAAAACAGAGTAAAAATATAAGAAATTATAAGATAGTTATACTTTCCTCAACAATACAAATGCAGCGGAAAAACTTGTAACAAAACAAGTAACAGTAGTAAGTATTTTAACCCAAAGAGAAGGGTATCCAACAACCTTGGATAAATGTCCCTTGATTTATACTTTCAAGAAACTCTGTCTTACCCACACCAAGGTAATCCCTCAATAAGAAGATCTGAGTATGTCTTGCTATCCCCACAAGCCCTCAAATTAAAGGTAGTTAGAACCTCTGTCTTCCTCAGTAAGGAATCCCTCAACTTAAATGTAGTCGACACCTATATCTTCCTATCCCTGAAAGCCCTCTAATGTACTTAGAAACATTCAGAGTTGCATGAAGAAAAGATGAACAAGTAGTTCAGTATGCACAAAGCAATGAAAGTCTCTCTCTAGAAACAACTTCAACAACATGTGGTCCCTAGAGCTGTAGAACAGTCATGGTCTCTTTCAAATGAGATCCTATTTATAGGCATGACTTCAATGGTCAACTCCCTCCTCCAACGGTCATATTTTTACTTGAATTTCGGAGGGACCTATACACATTTCACTAAAACAACGGTTAGTTAGTAACTAAAAGCACGACATTGTTTTATAAAAAACAAGTGTAATCAGAATATGGTTACATAACTAAATTCCAATATTCAGAGTGTAAGAAAATGAAAGTTCTGAGTCTAAACAAAAATGAATTCAGATTCTATAATACAAAGATATTCATATTATGTTTTCAATGAATTCGGAACCTGAATTCTATAGAATTCCAGAGTCTAAATTTCAAGGAAATTCGAAATCTGGATTCTCAGGAATTCGGAACTAGAACATACAAAGTTCAGAGTCAGAGTTCATGAGAATTCGGAGTCAGAACTCATAAGAGTTTGGAGTCTGAATTCAGAGAACTTGGAGTCAGACCTTATAAAAGTTCGTAACCAGAATTTGTAGTCAAACTTTACATAAGTTTATAATCAGAATTTGGAGTCGGACTTCATGAGAGTCCGTAACCAGAATTCCGAGTTGAACTTCATAAATGTTCGTATCCAGAATTCGGAGTTGAACTTCATAAACATTTGTATCCCGAATTCGGAGTTGAACTTCATAAATGTTCGTATCTAGAATTCTGATTCAGAATTCGAAGTCATAACTCATAAGTGTTCGTAACCAGAATTCTGAGAATTCAGATCCTAAAACAGAATGCTTCATATCCAGGTAATTATAGTATTCTGAGGTTTTTGGTTTCAAAATGAATTTTACACTTAGTGAAAATATGATATGAGTAATGAAAACATGGTAAGGATAAATTTCCTTGGGGAAGGGAATTTTTACTAATAGAAGTAAAACATAGGGTAAAACGAGATTTGACTTAAGATAAGGTGTTTGTGATTTTCAAAAAAAGAGTAATGGTAAAGTCATAAGGAAAGCCTTAATGACTTAAAAATCTCCCCCTCGAAAGAAGGAATGGAAAATTCATAAGGAAAACCTTATTGACTCAACAATCTCCCCCTTTTTGGAAAGAACCTACATCCTTACTAAAAAGAATATAAGGACTTAGAAAAAAAAATTCTAGATATTGAAAATAAAACATATCTCCCTTTACATGTGAACAATGGTGAATACAACTAACACCCACCAAGGCTTTGGAACACTAAGGATTATATTCTAGATTTCTGGAATGATAAATTTTCATTATCTTGAGAATGGAAATCTCTGTAATGAAAAACTTCCCCTTACTTCAGGATATTTCTTCTATATATAGAAATATTTTTACTTATACCCTTTAGAATTATTTTTTCTTCTCCCCCTTTGTGATTTTCAAAAAGAGTTTGAGGGAATGGAAAAACAATATAGTACCTGAAATATTAGTACAAACAACCAAAAAAAATGAGCAACCACAATTTTATTTAGATTGGAAGTATTCATACAAGGAAAAATAGGTACAAAAAAAGATCAGATTGGGTCTATTTTTCCTGTTTTTCCTCAGGCATCATCTTTTTGACTGTATTTTTCATCTTTTTGAATTCCTTATGGTCTTCCTCAGCTTTCTTCTCTAGAGCTTTGATTCTCTCTTCCTGAGACTTAAGAACTTCTTCTTGAGCCTTTTGCAACACATCTTTGTTCACAAGCTTCTCTTCAAACTCAATTCGGAGATCTCTTTCCCTCCTCCAACTTTAAGCTACATAGTTCAAATTTCATTTCAAGTATTTCACCTCTTGAATCCGAGTATTTTGTTCAAGATTTATCTTTTACTTAAATATTTTTGTAAGATCCTTGATTTTGGTGTCTTCGGTATCAAAATATTCCTTGAAATATTCTTGAAATTGATCAAGCTCACTCATTTCTTGAATTGACTTCTTTGACCAGCTGACTATCTTCTTACATGAATTTATATGATCTTAGTAGCCTATGTGGAAAGTTTTGAAATTTGATTCCACCTTGGCACACTTTTCCATCACCGTGGACACCAAATCCTATTTCTGATTAAGATAATTTTAAAGCATATGGCATCTAGAATATATTCTTAAAAATTCAGAATAGAACCAACAAGCTTCTTCAAGGATTGTTCAACAAAATCATCACCATGCGAAGATGATTCAGAATCCGAGACTCTTCTTGGTGAGGCTTGTTTTTCTAACTCAATAAGATTCCTCTTTAAAGTTCCTTCAACTTACTTCTTCTTCACTATATATTTTCTAGGAGTATCAACAATCACTTTTTTACCCTTATCAATTCTCGGTACGACTTCCTCATCAGGGGATTCATGCTCACTGCCAGACAGCTGCACCACTCTGTCTCCATATACCTCTTCTTTCTGAGTTTTATCATGAGCATCCTCAAGATGAATGAAATCACGATTTAGACTTTCTTCTTCAGACAATTTATCAACTTCATCTTCACCTTTCTCTTCACCCTTCTTTTCATACTTATCTTCATCCTTCTCTCGAGTGAAAAGCTTAGAGGATTTGGCTTCAGAAGTCTAGAGTGACAAATTTTCGGATGGGGTTCTCTGATCTTGATAATCTTAAACATGCTTTATAAGATCACTTGTGTCACCACTCCCTTCTTCTTCTTCTTCTTATTCCACTTATTCCACTTCTTCCAATTCTTCCACTTCTTCCACTTCCTCAACAAGTTTTTCTTTATCTTTTTTCGGAGTGAAGAAATTATTCCCTGGAGTCTCAGGCAATTGTTCTACTAGGAAGGTTTTCGGTACGAGAATTTTTTCAGATGCTATTTCATTATCCCTTAGAAGGTATTGAAAATCTTCATCCTCAGACATTTTCTTCTTAAGTTTCTTCTCTTTGGATTGCTTCTCAAGCTCTTTAGCAGTGAATTCTTTCAAGGCCTTAGCCTCAGTAGGATCCGAACTAAAATGTGGCTCCCCTGCATTTCTATTTTTTTTATCCCCCCTCCATTTTTATATAACCTCATCTAGGTAGGATTTATGCTTCTTGGGTTTAGGAGGTGCGGATTGGACTTCCTTATATTTAGGAGTTTTGCCTTCTACTTCCAATTCCTTCAACTTTATTTTCTTTCCACCCTTCTTTGATAGTTAAGCTTTTTCAGCATTTTCTGGAATGACTTCTGCCTCTTCCACTGACAGATCATAAAAATCTCTTGACTCCTTAAAAAATCCCATATTAATTCTCTTCATGGTGTCATTACTTACAAGAATAAATTTACAATTCCTTATCTTGGAACTGCAAGGGATCTTAAATGATTCATGACACCGAACTATCAGATTGGAAAGTAAGGAAGGATAAATAATAATCTGAGCTCTCAAATTCCCATTTTTGATATTCTCCATCATAATGAGAATGTGCCTCATCAAATTTATTTTCCTTAGATTTACCAAGAAGTCCAAGATATATATGTCACTTTTCTTTAAGGTGTCCTTATCACCTTTTCTCAGTACAAAAAAACCTTGAACCTATAGCTATAGGATCTGATTGTTGATAGATAAATGAGCAATCTTTGCAGTCTTGACATCTGATAGTCCAAGACATTCCAATGATTTTACCTTAATAAAACTTCCTTGAACATTTGGTAGTTTGTGAGAGAAAAACATGGCTTCTCCTTCATATGATAGCCCCACCAAGCTAGCAGCCTTGGTGTAAGAGAGTTTATAAGTCTTTCTATAACTCTTGAAAGAAAAGTTTTCCCTATCATCTTTATTAAAGAAAGAAACTAAATCATAAAATTTTGTAAGTAGATATGGATACACAACATCCTGAGCTCCTATCTTTGCTAGGGCTATACTTTTCCATCTATTAAGCTTGATATTCTTTGAAATAATAGAGTCATATTTGAATAAGTTTGGATGGACTAACCTTTCCCTGTATACTTTCCAATTGAATATTGGCTTCATGGAAGACATATCTTGAGAAGAAGATTCTACAAAAATTCGGATTGGAGGAACTCTGAAAGATTCAGAACGAGCTTAAGAATGGGGGGGTAGAACTTCAACATGCGAGAGATTGAAAACTGATGTGGGACAACCCTTCGGGGTTCCTTTATATAGGCGATGGAGGTGACATTTCATATTCCAAATGAAGTCTAACGGTTGAGAAGCCTCCTGATCAAATCTAATGGTTGATATGACAGCCGCAAGGAAAAATTGGGTAGGATCCGATATTTTGAGGTTTTTTTAAGGAAAACTGGAATTCAATAATTTAAAATACAAAAGAAAATACCAGAATTGAAATAATGACTACGAAAATTTAAGAAGGAAATCATAACTTTCAGATTGCAAGGAATATTATTTGTAATAGGTGATATTATTCTTGAATAACTTTAGATTAAAAAAAATTCGACTATGAAAAACTTGTTATGAAAAATATAAGGTCGAAAATTTTATTGAAAAAAAATTTTTGAGTACCAAAAATTCCACTATGAAAATTTGAGTACGAAAATTTCCATTACGAAAATTTCAAGTAAGAAAAATTCTCATTATGAAAATTTCAAGTACGAAAATCTTCATTATAAAAATTTCAAAAACAAACTACAATAATTTTCATTATGATAATTTTGAAAAAAAACTAACTACGAAAATTTCTATTATGATAATTTTGAAAAAAAATAACTATGAAAATTTCCATTACGAAAATTTTGAAAAACTAACTAAGAAAATTTTCATTACGAAAATTTTGAAAAAATAAGTACGGTAATTTTCATTACGTAAAATTTGAAAAACCGACTATGAAAATTTTCATTACGAAAATTTTTAAAAACTAACTACGAAAATTTTCATTACAAAATTTTTGAAAAACTAACTATGAAAATTTTCATTACGAATTTTTTTGAAAAATTGTCTATAAAAATTTTCATTACAGTTTTTTTTGAAGAACTATCAAACAAATGTACTCCCCCTATTAAAAAGAGTTTATTACTGTAAGGATATTGGTGTGACAAGAAGTTAATGAAGGAATATTACCTTAAATTTATCATTCTTCACTTCTGTTTAATGTATTAAAACCTATCGAAGGGTAATGATTTTGTGAAAATATCAGCAAGTTGATCTTGCATTCCGATAAACTGAAGAATGATATCTCATTTTTATGTGTGATCCCTAAGAAAGTGATTCCTAATATCTATGTGCTTTGCACGAGAGTGATGTGTATGGTTTTTACTAAGGGCAATGGCACTTGTATTATCACACAAAATTTGTGTTTTGGTAAAACTCATACCATAGTCTATGAGTGTGTGTTGCATCCACAACACTTGAGCACAACAACTTCCAGCTACTACATATTCAGCTTTAGTAGTGGACAGTGCTACTGAGTGTTTATTATTGCAAGACCAAGAAACTAATGAATATCTTAAGAAATTACAAGTTCCAGATGTACTCTTTCTATCCATTCTACATCCACCAAAGTCAGCATCTGATTTTTTTTAAAAAAAAATCATTTCCAGAAGTATAAAAGAGTCTTAAATCCATGGTTCCCTTTAAGTAGTGAAAAATTCTTTTCACTACCTTCAAATGAGATTCCATAGGATTGTATTGATATATTGCATATACGAATACTGAAAACATTAAGTCCAAACGACTAGCTGTCAGGTAAATTAAACTTCTTATCATACCTCTAAAAGTTATTTGATCTACTGGTTTCCCAGCTTCATCAAGATCAAGAGTATTTGAGGTACCAATGGAAGTACTTATACTTTTAGTGTCGTCATATCCATACTTTTTATGAATATCTTTAATATAATTATGTTGGGATATATAGATTCCTTCTGGTTTTTGAGAAATTTGAAAACCAAGGAAAAATGTTAACTCACCCATCATACTCATTTCAAACTTAGATTTTATTAGATCCGTAAAGGAATCGGTTAAAGATTGATGAGTTGAACCAAATATAATGTCATCAACATAAATTTGAACAATCAAAACATTTTTCTTATCTTTCTTTATAAAATGGGTTGGAACTACATTTCCCTTAACATAGTAATTTTGAAGCTAAAATCCTATAAGTCTATCATACCAAGCTTGAGGGGCTTGTTTAAGGCTATACAAAGCTTTGGTAAGTCTAAAAACATGATCAGGATGTTTTGTATCTTCAAAGCCAGGAGGTAGTTCAACAAAAACAACATCTTGAACATAACCATTAAGGAAATCACATTTGACATCCATTTTAAAAAGTTTGAAATTGAAGAATGCTACAAAGGAAAGTAAAATACGAATAGATTCAAGTCTAGATACTAAAGCATAGGTTTATTCATAGTCTATTCCTTCTTATTGATTATAGCCTTTAGCAACTAATCTATCTTTATTTCTTACAATGAATCCATTTTCATCAAATTTATTTCTAAAGACCCATTTTACTCCAATAACAGAAGTTTCCTTAGGTCTTTCAACCAAGGTCCATAATTTATTCCTTTCGAATTCATTTAGTTCATATTGCATAGCTTTAATCCAATCATCATCACCTAAAGCTTCATCAGTGATTTTTGGTTCTAATTGGGAATGGAATTCTAGATGTTCTACTTCATTTCTTAAGGAAATTTTAGTCCTTACAAGTTGATTGACATCTCCAATGATGCTATCACTAGGATGATTCTTTAGAAATGACTGATTTGGGTTTTGTAAAACCTGTTCATCAACATAGGGTAGAAAAGCTTCTGGGGTAAATGTTTCAGTAGTATCTTCTTGAAAATTTTCCTTATCAGAAGGATATTCTATCATAGGTTGATAATAAGTTTTTGAAAACACATCCGAAGATGTAGATTGGGGTTATTTAACAAAAGGACCAGTTTTATCAAATTTGACATGTACTGTCTCTTCAATAGTATAAGTGTTTTTATTGAAAACTCTATAAGACTTAGAAGTTGTGGAGTAGCCTAAGAAAATTCCTTCATCAGATTTTGGTGCGAAATTATGAAGATTATCTTTAGTATTCATAATGAATACTTTTCAACCAAAAACCTAAAAGTAGGAAATTCTAGGTTTTCTACCATTCCATAACTCATAATGAGTTTTATTAAGAAAAGGTCTAATCAAAACTCGATTTATAGTATAACAAGAAGTACTTACCGCTTCAGCCCAAAAATGTTTGGCTATAGAATAATCACTCCACATGGTTCTAGTTATCTCTTGAAGAATTCTATTTATTCTTTCAAAAACACCATTTTGTTGAGGTGTTCTGGGTGTTGAGAATTTATGAGTAATGCCTTTTCTACTACAAAAAGTTTCAAAATCAGAATTTTGAAATACTCTTCTAGGATCAATATGAATAGTTTTAAATGGAAGGATTTTCTCATTTTTTACTTGGGATCTAAAACTTTTGAAATAAAAAAATTATTCAGATTTCTTTGCTAGAAAATAGACCCACATAAATCTAGTGTAATCATCAACCAAGACATATACATAATACTTTCCCCTAATTCTTCCAGTTTGTGTAGGACCAAAAAAATCCATATGCACTAGCTATAATGAATCAGTAGTTTTGACTTCACTGACTGATTTAAAACTTGATTTATGTTGATTTCCATATTGAAATGGGTCACAAACTTTTGAAGAATCAAATCTAAGCTCTGGTAGATCCTTAACTAATCTTTTCTTAGAAAGTTTGAATAAGTTCCTAAGGTTACAATGACCTAACCTTATATGCCATAACCAAGAATGATCTTCCATTTCACTAAGGCAAGGTAGATCTTGGCTTTTAAGTTCTTCTATTTTTAGTGTGTAAACATTCTCTTGCCTATGGGCAGAAAGAATAAACTCTTCCTTGGAATTATGTACTAAGCACTTGTCATTCATAAAATTCACAAGGTAGCCTTAATCACATAATTGGATTATGTTAATGAGGTTGTTCTTAAGACCTTTAACAAATAAAACATTTGAAATCAAAGTTTTTCCAAGAAGAACGATGTTACCTATACCAATAATTTCTTCATAAGCACTATCTCTGAAAGTTACTTTTCCTCCTTTCATCTTGATAATCTTTTCAAAATAGTTTTTTTACTAGTCATATACCTGGCTCATCCACTATTAATGTACCATGTATTACTATTGGTACCTTCTCTATTTTCTTGAAAATAAGAAAAAAGTTAGGTTTTTGGAATCCAAACTTTCTTGGATCCAGAATTCTTAGAAATAAAAATTTTCGGCACCCACATCTTCTTAGAAAAATAGGCTTTATGAAATCCTAAACACTGAGTTTTGTATAAGGAAAAATTATATGCCCAATGTCCACTACACTGACACTTAGTGCAGAATGAAGCACTTTGAGGAACAAAATAATTGTTACTAAAAATAGGTTTAGAACTAGTATAACGAAAACCAGAACTATTCTTTAGAGGTCGAATTTGGGAATACATTTTATCAAAATTTTCCTTACCTAAGGTTATGTTTGACAAACACTTCCTCCAGGAAAATATTTCGGATTTGAATTTGATAACCAAGTTCTTTTCTTAAAAAACATTTGATTTTGAACTAGAGCTAGGATTGAAATCATTTTTCTTAGAAATTGCGTTTTCTAGATCTTTAGAAATATTATTCTTCTTAGAATTTACTTCCTTAGGATTTTTTGAAGTACTTTAAAAATCATCATTTTCCTTATCATGATCTTTATAATGATCTAATATTTCTTGAGTAAGAATAGTATTCCTATATTTTTCCTTATCAAGCTTTTTCATGAGTTTTGAGTTCTCAATCTATAGAAGATTGGCAAACCTAGAAACTTCTTCATATGTAGTTCAAGTATTATCTTCATCAGAAGAAGATTATTCATTCGAAGAGTTATAATATTTAATATCATTAGAATTCAAGGATATATTGGTCATAGATTCAGCATTGTGTACCTTAGCCATTAAACAATGATTTTCAATATGTAATCGGGCTATTAGACCAAGATTATTATTTCCAGAAGATTCATAATCTGGAGATTCATCTGAAGAGTCTCTACCACTGGCACTCCAGGTGTCATTAGCTTTCAAGACTTTCTTAGCTTTATCCTTGTAATACTTCTTTATGTTTTTCTCAGAATGCCTTTCCTTTCTTTCTTTTATCTTGAGCATATTACAATCATGTCTTATGTGTCCATCTCTCTTGCATTCATAAAATGTGACTTCTGAATATTTATTTTCTTTACTTTCCTTTTTCTTATATCTGTATTGAAAGTTCCTCTGTCTAGCTATCTTGTTCATCCTTTGAGAAAGATTTGCTAATTCATTCTCTGAGGATTCACTTCCACTATATTCATATTGGATAAAAACTTTCTTAGATTTGGATATTGTAACTCTCTCTGGAGTCTTGGATTTCACATGATTAGAGGTTGTATTAAAAGAAACACTCCCATTCCCATTCTTCTTCTTGATGTTATCAACATCTCTCTTCATTATAGTCTCATGTTGAAGAAGAGTTCCAAACAGCTCAACTAAGGAAATCTAAGTAACCCTTCTGTTCTCATCTATAACTATCCTCTTGGATTCCCACTCATTCAACATGATGTCTATGATCTTATCAACAAGAGCTTCATCATATAATCCTTTTTCACCCATGGATTGTAAACTATTCACAATAGTCGTGAATCTTTGTTATACCTTACATATGGGTTCTCCATAAGGAAAGTTAAAGCCATGGTATTCAGCTCTAAGCATAGATCTTCTTGTTTCAATAACTTTGGAAGTTCCAAAGTGAGTAACTTCGAGTTTCTTCCATATAGATTTTTTTTCTTCACAACATAAAATTTGGCTATATATGTTTCTAGTCATGGAACAAAGGAAAGTATTGTGTACCTTATAATTCAGTTGATATTCATGCTTTTCTTGATTGGTAAAGGTACTAACTTCTTTGTCAGGGATTTTGTATCCTCTAGTAAGCATAACAAATCTATCATCACTAGTATTGATAATGAAAGTCTTCATTCGATCTCTCCAATACTCATAGTCATTTCCCTCAAAGATAGGTGGTCTAGTTGGATTGAGATTATCTATGGAACCAACATTGATTCTTTCCATCTTTAAAAAAATTCTTTCCACACAAAAATTGTTAATAGAATAAGTTTGTAAATAAGGAAAATATTCCTAAGAAAGTAAAATATAGAACAAAAGAATCTCTAAGAACAAAATGAATCTGAACTATACGAGTCCAAAAGAATTGATTCCGAAAAAAATATGAATCCGGAAAATTCAATTCCCATAATTCTCTTCTGAATCTAATCGTGAGATTAATTCAGATTGAACCTCTGATAACAATTGTTAGATGGTATGTCTGAATATGATATGCTCTATAATACCAAATGTAGGATCGAAATAATAGATATGATACTAATTATAGTATCAAACTATGATGAAGATACTCAAATACAAGAGGGGGGGGGGTGAATTGTATACTTTTAAAAATTCCTTTGGAACTTTTAAAGACAGTTATATTTAACAAGGTTAAACAAGATAATTCAAAAAACCTCTAGTTCTACAAACTTACTTGAATCAGGAAATATGATTCTGAGAATGCAATTCTAGAAAAGTGATTCTGGAAATGAAAATCAACAAAAGTTTACAACAACTAAGATTATACCTTAAAGCGTATATAATCTGACTAAATCAGTGTACAAATATAAGGAAGTATAAGATAGTTATACTTTCCTCAACAATACAAATGCAGTGGAAAAACGTGAAACAAAAAAAGTAACTGTAGTAAGTATTTTAACCCAAAGAAAAGGGTATCCAACAACCATGGATAATGGTCCCTTGATTTATACATTCAAGAAAGTATATCTTACCCACACCAGGGTAAGCCCTCGATACAAAGATCGGAGTCTATCTTGCTATCCCTACAAGCCCTCAACTTCAAGGTAGTCGGAACCTCTGTCTTCCAATCCTTGGAAGATCTCGAATGTAATCAGCAACATTCAGAGTCGCATGAATCAAAGCTGAACACATAGTTTAGTATGCACAAAGCAATGAAAGGCTCTCTATAGAAATCACTTAAACAAAATGTGGTGTCTAGAGTCGTAGAACAGTCGTCGGCTCTTTCAAATGAGCTCCTATTTATAGGCACAACTTCAAAGGCCAGCTCCCTCCTCAAACGGTCATATTTTTCCTTGAATTTCGGAGGGACCTGTACACGTGTCACTCAAACAACAGTTAGTTAGTAACTGAAAGCACAACATCATTTTATAACAAAACAAGTTTAAGAAAAATATGGTTATATAACTAAAGTTCACTATTCAGAGTGTAAGAAAATGAAAGTTCAGAGTCTAACCAAAAATAAATTTGGAGTCTATAATACAAAGATATTCGGATTCTGTTTTCAAGAAATTTGTAACCTAAATTATATAGAATTCCAGAGCCCGAATTTCAAAGAAATTCGGAATCTAGATTCTTAGGAATTCGGAACCAGAACTTACAAAGTTCATAGTCAAAGTTCATGAGAATTCGGAGTCAGAACTCATAAGAGTTCGGAGTCTGAATTCAGAGAACTCGAAGTCAGAACTTATAAAAGTTCATAACTAGAATTCGTAGTTGAACTTTACATAAGTTTGTAATCAGAATTTGGAGTCGAAATTCATGAGAGTTTGTAACCAGAATTCAGAGTTGAACTTCATAAACATTCGTATCCAGAATTCAGAGTTGAACTTCATAGATGTTCGTATCCAGAATTCGGAGTTGAACTTCATAAACATTCGTATCAGGAATTGTGATTCATAATTCAGAGTCAGAACTCAGAAGTGTTCGTAACTAGAATTCTGAGAATTTGGATCCTAAAACAGAATGCTTCATATCTAGGTAATTATAGTATTCCGAGGTATTCTTGTTTCAAACTGAATTTTTCAATTAGTGAAAATATGACATTCGTAATGAAAACATGGTAAGGATAAATTTCCTTAGGGAGGGTAATTTTTCCTTATAGAAGTAAAACATAGGGTAAAATGAGATTTTCCTTAAGATAAGGTGTTTGTGATTTTCAAAACAAGAGGAATGGTAAATTCATAAGGAAATCCTTAATGAATTAACAATATCCCCCTTAAAAGAAGGAATGGAAAAGTCATAAGGAAAACCTTATTGCCTCAACAATATCAATATATACTAACATAGTTAAAACAGATAATAAGTTATTATAATTAAAAAATGAGTTCATACCCCAACTTCTTTGGTAGCCTCATTAACAAAACCTCCATCAATTTTTTTTGTGAATATCCAACCACACTTCAGTTTGGGATGCTTCATGCCCTAAACTTTGTGGATTAATTAAATAAAGATAAATCAATAGTTTAATATATTAAATAGATAATATTTTCTTATAAATATTTAAACTAATGAAAATATTAGCAGAGTCGATCAGCTTTTAGAAAAGCTTTTTGACCCTGTAGTGTGAGGGATGACTTGCTTAGCCCCGCTTGAAGAATTCTTTCTCAAGAGATCCTAAAATGAATAAAATTCAATTTAATAGTAATTTATTCAATGTCAACTCCTATTAATATACATTTATAAATTTAAAATGAGGTTAATATAATGATATATATTTAAATACCATCTTCTTCTCATCACGATGTCTGTCAACAAAAACTTTCCACTGTTATTTGGGTTCCCCACTGGGTAGCTTCTCATAAATTTGTTGGACGATCAATGAAGTATTGTTGAAATTTCTCTACAATATCTATTTGAAGTGTTTCCATTTCTTACAAAGATTTTTCAACGTCCACTTTCGTGGTATCACATCAGCAACTGTAAAGTTGAAAAACATTTGTATACAAAAATTAATTTTGAACATATTTATCACATGACATTCAATTACACCATAATGTATTAAAATTACCTTTATTTGGGAATCAAAAACTTCATTTTTACAACTTGGAGGAATATGTCTCCAATCATCATAAGAAATAAGAAGGGTAATGGGCTCCGTTGTCAGCTGGCCTAGAATTTGGCTAAGTAATCTTGTAGCATCATCCATAGGGACCCAATAAGAATCAAATGGAACAATTATCTTCTCTCCATTCATATTACACACATCCTCACTTTTTATATTTTTCTCTACAGTTTCATTTTTTCATCTTTAATGAACAAACAATTCGTATAAAAAAGTGCAATAAATTTATTTATATTAAAATGTGTACCTATAACAGTGACCCTCTAGTATGCCCGTGATGAACTAGAAGTGACACGTTGCCAACCTGATACTGAGGATGAAAATGGGGGAGTTGACAAATTATCTTCTAAAGGGATGCTCACAGAGGGTGTGAGAGATGGTTCAGGGGAGATAGTGCATGGGGGAAGACAACTGGTGGCTCAGATTCCATAGGGAGGGAGACAGATGAATCATCATATGTCGTAGTAGTGGATGAAACAGTGTATCATGTCCTACTGAGAATTCCTATCATTTAATCAAATAAAATTAAGTTAATAACATATATTTCAAAAAAAAAATACAATTTTTTTTAAAAAAATGATAATAGATGACCAGTATTAATAAACAAAATATACATAACAATGACAATGAATGAATGAAAAAATTAAATAAGTGGTTGCTGAATGAATAAATAACTGTACATACAATCATTTTCCCCTTTAATCATGTCGTTTTGCCGCTCCATTAATTCATCCACTTCATTCATCCTTTCTAGAAAAATATTTTCAATATCATGATGGAAAAATAATTCTGCTTATTATTTTTGATGAGATTCAATTTTAGAGGTCAAATCTTCCAATTCATCACCCATATCATGCAAATCTCTTTGTATTATGTGAGAAAATACACTCCAAGATTCATCCACAACATCATTCACTTAATATGCCATTTTTTTTGCGATGATAAGATATATGGATCACGCAATTCATAATCACCGACATCCTTCAATCAGGAGAAGTTCATAGAAGTAAATTGCAAGGAATCTCTTTTAACACCTCTGATAATATCCAACCAACTGCATTTGAATAAAACAACTGAAAAATGCCCGTGGTAGTTTAATTCAATAATATCAGTCAGCTCTCCATAGTATCCCACTTCCGAAAATGTAAATATACCACTGTTCTGTGTTTTCAAACCCCTTTATCAATCAACTGTACGAAATCTAAATCCATTCACACTGTAAGCGTCAAACTTTCTAACTTTTTTTAGAGGATCTCGAGCAAGAAACTTCAAATCTTCTGACAACTCTTCTCAAGTATCAGTATTCATGATCTATAAAAAGAAATATACTTTATTAAATTTACAAAATATATGTGTCGAACTAATATTCGTATTTATTTCAATATTTATGAACTTAAACGTCGTGCAAACCATTCTACAAGCTCTTTATTAACAACTTTCGTTATATCTTTCTTTATTTTGAGTTCAACCTCTCATTCATCTCTTTGTTTGTATCCTAAAATCTTCAATAAATGAATCTGAGATTTAACTATTTAGCAACACATATTTATGTGCCTGTAATAATTCCAATTCTGTTAGTGTCACATTTAATGTCCTCCCAACTAATTGGCCAATAATAGGAAATATTTTTGATTTCTGATGTATTTGAGATTGCGTTAATGTGTCTTCAACATGTACAACTCTATTAAATCTTATCTCAATATCATCCAAGTATCTAGAACAAAAATAAAGACACTCCTCAGCCAAATATCCTTCAGAAATAGAGCCTTCTAGTTGAGCTTTATTTCTCACATATGATTTCAAATTCCCAAGATATATGTGAAAAAAAATAAACACAATTATGAATTTAATTAAGTGAAAAAAATATTTACTTAACTGAAAAAAATATAAATAAATTACCTCTCAATCAGATACATCCATCGATAATGAACGAGGCCTCCTAATTTAGCTTTCTCAACCAAATGCACAGTTAAATGCATCATGAAAGTAAAAAAAGGAGGAGGAAAGATCACATCCATTGCGCAAAGGGTCAATAAAAATCTCCCATGGAGGTTGTTAAGATGAAATATATGTAGATATTTCTCACATAGTTTTCTGAAAAATTTGTATAATTAGAGTACAACAACAATAAATTTCTTATGTAATAATGTACGCAATGCCAATGGTAGTAAATGTTGTAACAAAATATGTGAATCGTGACTTTTCAATCCATGTAACTTATGATTATTCAAGTAAAAACACCTCAATATGTTACTTGAATATCCATCAGATACCTTCACATTCTTTAAAAATTGAAGAAATGTATCTTTTTCCCTATTTTTATTGCAAAAATTGTTGGAGCATGCTTTTCATTCTCATATGGCCATAGATCTAATTTTATGTTCAGTACTTGTAAGTCTTTGCAAGCATTGAGATGATCCTTCAACTTTCCATGATCATTAAGCAATTCGAAAATCAAATTGTCACATACATTCTTCTTAATATGCATCACATCAAGATTATGCCACAAAAAAAAATTAAATTCTCAATACGGAAGTTTGAAGAATATACTTTTTTTCTTCCATTATTGTGTTCTAATTTCACTTAACGATGCACTTCGAACTCGTTTCCCACTATCATTCAAATGATGAACCTTCCAAAATTCTGTTTCAACATTTTCATGTTGTGTCAATATTTCAGAACCAGATAAAAACTTTAGAGGTGGCCTATGATCAATGAAACCCTTAAATTTTGATATGTTCTGCCGAAATCTATGAGATGCATCGAGAAATATTCGATGGCACAAGAAGCGCCATTTTCTACTGTGAGGTAGCCGTTTGGGCTCAAAATCAAAGTTACAAATAGGACAAGACAAAACCATGTAAATTTCCAACCATATAAATTCTCAAGCCTAGGGAAGTCACTAATGGTCCCCATTAAAGCATCATGCATTTTGAACATTATTTTATAAGAATCATCAAATGTCGCAACATAGTTGATCCATAAATCCTATAATTATTCAATAAAAGGATACAAGTATACATCAATATCATTTCCAGGCATTTTCTATCTAGGAATAATCATCCAAATGATAAAAGATGTTTTTCGCATACAAATCCATGGAGGCAGATTGTAAGGGATCAAACAAACTGGCCAAATTCTATAACTGGTACTAAAGTCTCAAATGGGTTGAATCCATCAGCAACCAATCCCAATAAAACATTCATAGGATCAACTGAGAAATATAGATGTAACGAATCAAATGTATTCCATGATTATGAATCTTGTGGATGTCTCATTAACCCATCATTTTTATTATCTACAGAATGCCACTTCATGTGTTCGATGTTTTTCAATGAAATGGATAATATTTGCAATCACAGATTTAAAGGAAAGTAACACAAAAACTTTTCCAGTGTATTCCCTTTATTCTTCTTTATCAAAGTATATTGATTCATGAATCCAACATCACCCATTGACCGCTATCTAGAAGAATAACATTTTTCGCAATTATGTCTACTTTCATCCTCTCTCCAATAGAGCATACAATCATTGGGACACACATGTATTTTTGTATAATTCAGACCATACCTGTTAACAACTTTTTTCATATCATAAAAAGACTCAGGGATTTTATCTTCAAGAAATTCATCACGCAATAATTCCAATATCATGGACATTACATTATTTTTAATTCCACCTAGAAATTTGATATGGTACAACTTCAGCAGAAAATAAAGCTTTGAATATTTCAAACATCCACTATACAACTCTTTATTTCTATTGTCAACTAAATCATGAAACATATTTTCCTCAGTGATTTTTTTCTCTAAAATTTGTCTCAACAGAATCAAGAGGAGGATCCAATGATATGTTACAATCTTGATCTAGTTGTGTTATAGTCTGAAAAACATCAATTGTCACATTTCAATTTGTAGCACCCTCATCTGGTTGTTAGGTTATGTTTTGATGTTGATAGTGGTGTCTTTTAGTGC
The DNA here is from genome assembly GCA_963277665.1 of Viscum album. Lineage (NCBI taxonomy): Eukaryota > Viridiplantae > Streptophyta > Magnoliopsida > Santalales > Viscaceae > Viscum > Viscum album. The sequence goes on along the minus strand of OY728163.1, from coordinate 933,572,322 downwards.
CAAATGCATCATTTATGAGATTTTTCATTTCATTTTCCATTTTCAATGAAGTTGGGATCTCATTCTGTGGATTAACATTAGTTCTCAAACTTTCTATAACGTCATATTCTCCATGACAAATCCAACACAAATATTGATCAGGGAATTGCTTCTGTATTAAATGTTCATAAACTTCATCTCTCTTTAACCATCTTCTAAATTTACATTTAGGACATGAATACCTTATTCTCCCTTCAAAAGATTGATTGGAAATTGAAAAATCTAAAAACTTCTTCAAACCCTTAACATACTGAGGTGTGTTCCTCGGAAATGTGATCCATCTTTTATCCATATATATCACAATGTTCCTATGCAATATTAAAAAAAATTAAAACACATAGTTACTACTAAATAGGGAAATTGATTCATACATACTAGTTAAAAAAATATATAAACATGTTACATATGGTTTTCCTGTATAAATACATATGGTAAATCACGAACTAGAAAACCAAAGTACATATGTGCATGCATGTGTATGATTATACACATGTGATTACAAAATCACTTGAAGAAACAAGAAGATAGTGAGTATTTTCTTGGAAAATATACATTTTAAGAAGATAGTGAGTATTTATAGATATATTTGAGAAAGTTCAGCATTAGTAAAAAAGTTAAGAGTTAAGCTGAAGCATTTTATTATAAGTCAACTTGAAGAGCATTGGGATATTTTCAAGTTGATCATTCTGATATAGCAGTAGTTGAATTGGAACTATTATCTTCTACAATTCATGAGAGTATACTGAATTGACTTTCATACATAATTATTAATTATATTCAGTGTAAGTTATTGACTTTTATTCATTTTATAAGAGGAAGTATAATTTTTAGTTTGAGAATAATATATAAAAATATTTTTTTTCCATTAACATGATATATAAATAAATAAAATATAAAACATGCACTTTACAGAAGAACAACATTTAAAAAAAATGGTATAAAGATGTTTTTTATGAAACAATTCCAATTCAAAAATCATTCATCTATACTTAAAACACCACTCCTTTTATAAGAAAACACTTACATGGTTTAAAAACTTATAAAAGAAATTTCTAATAATGGCTTGAAAATTTAAAAAAATTCCCATCACTTGAAAGATTTAACACAACAAACTCAAAGTAAGTCAGGAAACAAAGATAACTATGAAGAAAAATTCTCTATAGAAATTTGTAAAGTATTCTAATAAACAATTGGAACAACACTAATCAATATCATTACTAAATCATTGGATGATCAATTCTTCAATGAAATTCTATCCATGTAAAAAATAAATACATAAGCTAATAAATAATTAAAGGAATAACACATGATAAATATCGTGAGGAAACACATTAGGAACTAATGGGACAAGTATAATACATGAAAAGGTGGACTTAATTCCATCAGGTTAATGGTCACACATCCATGAAACAAATAACTCTAAACCCAATCTCATCCGTGACACCCCACTTCTCGGTATTTTGTACAACTAGTGGTAACTATAAAGTGTGTAATCTCAATGCGCCTAGAAATATCCCATGACTTCCCACTTAGTATCCTAGGGTTCCCTATAAAATAACTAAATGAGGTGATACAATTTTAAAGTGAATGTCATATAATGAAAATAGTAATAAACAAAGGCTAACATAATAATAAAATCCTTCCCACATCCCACATCGAGCTTATAATGAGCCCCCACCCATAAGAAAATCATGAATCACATCACAAACACCCATCAAATGGATACACATGACATCATAAATAAATGAAAAGGGGATCAACAAGGGAACAATGAACCAATCAACTCAAATATCACACCACAAAGTGTCATCCAAGATTTTCAATTATCATATATAATATATACATTTGTAAATCCCTTTTTAAAATGTTTTTGAATCCAAACAGAAATATAAGGGAAATCATAATATATTACAAAACACAACCAACCTAACCTAAATTAATCACAATTCCTTATCATAAAACAACATGTCCCTTTGAAACATGGAAACCATTTAACCCCCAAAGGGTAACACACTTTGAAAAACCAATTTCACTTAAAATCGAATGACCATGTGTTTTTCTTATATAAAACAATTATTTTAATTTTATCAAACATGTCAAATGTATAAAATAAAAATTTACATAAAAATTTCATTTAAACATGAAATTAAAACCTTTAAGCCACATGAAAACCAAGTTAAGTTATATAAAACCACTATAAACCAAACCTAGATAACCCACACCCTTATTTTCTGGATTAGAAATTAATTTATAAATCCAATCACACATAAATATCTTAAATAAAATTCAATGAAATGGAAACACTGACCTAAATAAAATTCATCGATGGTAGGGAGGTGAGCTAGGGTTCAGGTCTCATGGGGGTCAGGGGAAGAAGGTGGGGTCATGGGGGTCTGGGGGAGAAGGGGGTTCAGGGTCTGGTGTTGGGGGGAAGTGGCATGGATGGCCGGTCGGTAGCGGGTAGGTAAGCTGGGGTTTGGGGATCACTCATAGGGGTCTGAGGGAGAAGGGGAGTTAGGGTCGGGGGTAAGTGCCACCGCTGAAAAAATAGGGTTTGTTGGAAATTTACAAAACCCCGCGAAATGACTACAGCAAAAGGTGATTTATGTTGTAGTGTGTGAATATCATGCCCATTTTAGGGTAGATGACTAAGGTTACAACTAGAATCCTTTCCCGTATAGAGAAGCCTACTGATCCATAATGTTGTGAAACAATGTTAGTGTGCTTCATGCTTTAGGAACCTATATTATTCCATATGATCATAAATCTATTTATGGTGGAGAAATTGTAACATCCGACCCCTCCTCATTGGATTTTGTAGAGATATAAGTGCTACTTGGAATTAAGAGACATCCCCCAGAAATCCAAAGGATAGAAATAAATGCCAAGGGATTCAATAATGGTGGGGATGATTTTCCCTTCAAAATAAAACAACCAACCAAACATGTCATTACAAAAAACAACTACATTATTCATGTCAACAATGTATTACAATTCAAAATTTTCCAATGAACAAAAAAACAAAAACCATCACAATACCATAATCAGAGTACCAATTGGAAGACAAAAAAACAAAACCCAAAGAACCTAGGGCACGACTTCACAGCTCTACACCAAGCTCCATGCTCAAAGCACCACAATACCGCCCAAGCATCTTTATGAACAACTAAATAAATGATATTAATTTCCCTGGTATGTTTCTTGGAATAAAACATCTCCAAAAGAACCAAAGTTCCAAATAAAGGAGTGAGTAATAATACTCAATAGTTTTCCCCAAATGACTTCTCTATAGATGCTAGTAGGATAGAACCAGTTAGCACATTTATATAAACAGTTTATATAAAATCATGAAACAAGGAAAAAATTTCTAGCATGCCAAACAAACACTTACCAAACCATTTTACCCAAATCAACACAATACCAATAAAAGCAACAAAACATTTCATTGACCATTTTACCAACACATATCAACACAACTTATTTCCCCTTGTCTTTCCACTTGAATATTCTAACCATATTCAGCAGTTACATACCACCAAACTCGGTGTACTCGTAATGGTGGAGCTTAATGTCCAAGCCTGTTCGCCCCAATTCTTTTATAGAGGTACTTTACACCCACTTAACCTTGATGGAGGTCCTTAATATAAATTATCCATCACCTTTTTATAGTGGTCCTTCTTACCTACTATCCACCCATTTACACCCATTCTTACCCTGGAAGACAATAACATTTACCAAAATCATAACAACATGAAAATCACTAATTACCAAGATCATATCAACCAAAAAATTCCAATCCATACTTCCCAATAATTTCCAAACCAAATAACCCTTTAATCCAATCAACAATTCCAAAAACAGTACATACCACTTCAATAAATCACCCATTATTGAAAATTCCCATAATCCATTATCCATGCCAAACCACATTTCAATAAAACAACATTTTTATTAATTTTTTTTTTCAGAAACCATTTTCCATAAATTTGACAAGACACTTATTTTAAAATCATCAATTTAAAATACCAAAATAAATAACCTTTCAAAAGAGTATCCCATTTTCACCAAAATCCAAAAATCATCACAAAATGGGTTTCTACCAAGCTTTGTACATCACATTCATAATAAATTTCAAGAAAACTAAATTAATTTGAAATTAAACCTTATAGTTTGAGAAAAAAAGAGTTTAGAGTGAAGCCACTTACCTTAGGGTTTGGTAAAATCTAGCCACTGCACAACATCACACCAAATACAGGTGAAAATTATTCAAAAACACCATAAATCCCTTTACATAACACCAAAAAACCCAAATCTCACCATTATAGGAAACAAAAATCAAAGATCTAGATGTGATGGAAGTAGATCTAGGAAATTAGGAGAGATATGAGAATAGATATAAGGAAAACCAAAAAAAAATACTAGGATAATAGACTTACCAATGGATAATCACCTTCAAAGAACCTTGAAAACCCTTCGAATCACTTCCAAAATGAATGGGATAGACTCCCTAACCTTAGAGAAGAAGAAATACCGAGTGGGGTTTGAGTGGGAGGATAAATGAGTGTTTTATGAAAAATCCCTAGCCCCATCATTTTTTTAAAACCCTAATTTTATTCCATGCATGGTTTTTCCACATGATTTGGAAAGTCATCCGCTAACCATGTACCCACTACAACTCCAAAAGGGACCCCGCTTGGTTGGCCTACATGGTTAGAAAAACCATGCATTGACCGTATAAAATCTCACTATCTCAAAATGCATACTTTATTTGGGTGGATTCATGGTTTTGAAAACCGTGCTCAAACCACACACCTTAATCATGTGCCACCCATAGCCCACTGGCTTTTGTGTACGACTTACTGGATAATATAAATGGCTTCAAAAACCCTTTCTCAAACCATTAACCCTTATAAAAGGCTCAAAATTTTACCAAAACCCTCCCAAAATCCCCCAAACATTACCCGAAACATTTATACACATAAAAAAAATAAAAAATGTTACATACCTAAAATAGTGGGTGCTAAATTCTCTCCACCATTGGTCTTTCCATCATCGAAAAGTAAAAAACCATCACTTTACCAAAAGAGATCAGGTCATTGCTCGGACATTTCTTTCTCCCCCTCCAAAGTCTCATCCTGAATATAAATATGTTTCCCTAAAACTTGAACAAGACCAATTATTTTACCATGCATGAGTTTATCTTGCCTATACAAAATCTACACTAGCACATGCACCATTGAAGCATATGGCTCTAGGTCAACATTATTCCATCAATTCACATGCCTAGGATCTGGCTCATACTTCTTAATCTGAGAAACATGAAACACATTATGCACCACACTGAACTGTGGTAGAAAATCTAACTAATATGCCACCTATCTAACCGAATCCAGTATCTAAAAAGGGCCAATGTACCTCAAAGAAAACTTTCCCCGATTTCCAAAAATGATTATGTCCCAAACTTGAAGGGATTGTCAATAACACATGATTATCCACCTTGAATGACAACAAACATCGATGGAAATCCATATATTATTTATAACAACTCTAAACAATCTCCATTATCTACCTCATCAACTTAATCTTATACATAGTCTCATGGAAAAGATCATTCCAACCTTTGCAGCATTACCTGTTTCCACCCAATAAAGTGGAGAACACCACAAACTTCCATACAATGATTCAAGTAGAGCCATATGTTTCGATGCTAGATAACTATTATTATATGATAACTCCTCCAACAACAAGTGATCCTCCCATGATCTAAAAAAATCCATTTCACAAGCTTGCAACTTATATTCCACCATTTTTATCATCCTCTAATATTTCCAATCCATTTGAGGATGATACATTGTACTCATTGTCAATTGAGTCATAAGAGCTTATTGCAAGCATTTCTAGAAAAGAGATGTGAACCTCATATATATATATGATATAATCAAAATTGGTACACCATTCCTCTTTACCACCTCATGGATATAGATTTTGGATAAATCCTCCATCTTATGGTATTCATGAATAAGGTTGAAATGAGTTGACTTTGTGATCAAATCCATAATCACCCATATGGCATCAAGTTTCCTAACCGTTATTGGGAAACCTATAAAAAATATATATCTATATGTTCCTAGTTCCATATTGGGATAAGTAAAGAATGAAACATACATACCAACCACTATTTCTCTACCTTGTCTTGTTGACAAGTCAAGCATATCAAAACAAACTTGACCACTTTCCTTTTCATATTATCCCACCAACACCACTCTTTCAAAGGCTTATAAATTTTCTTAATTTCAGAAAAAAAACATATAGAATAATGATAAGAACTGAGATGTTGTTCATGACAAGACAATGGTATAACCAACCAATTTAGAAGCTGTAAAAATGAATTCCCATCCATTTTAAACCCCTCAATGGTCTCTCCACTATTGAGTTTCGACCTCATTGCTACACATTATGAATTAGACATCTACACCCAACCAAGTTAGAAACCAAAAAAAATAGAAATAAAACCTCCACATCACCATGATCTTTACATTTTAACTACATTCCAACTATAATCAACATAAACTGCCACTAATCAGATGCATGTTTCACCACCTACGAATATGAATTTATACTTAATGCATCCGCCACTGAATTGGATTTACCCGGTGTGTACATCAAGTTAAAGTCAAACATATAGAGATACTACATCCATTTCCTCTACCTCAAATTCAAATCAATCTATGAGAAAATATTCTTCAAGATCTTCTGATCGGTGAATTCTATGAAGTTCTCATCGAAGAGATAATGATACCACATTTTCAAATCATGCACCACAACTTCTAACTAAAAATCAAGAATTGGGTAGTTCTTCTCATGAAACCCAAAATTCCACGAGAAATACAAAAAAACATTATCCCCTTTCATGATAACACACCCCATCTCTAATCCGGATGCATCACAATACACAACGTTCCCTTTACATAGTTCTGGGAAAACCAATATTGGTGTTGGTGTCAGGAGACTCTTAATATCTTTGAAAGAATTCTGGAATTTATCATTCCATTGAAATGGAACGTTATTCCTTGTCAGAGCTATCATCGGTGAACCTAGTCTTGAAAAGTCATGAACAAAGCATTGGTAATACCTAGATTGACCAAGGAATCTTCATATCTTAAAGACATCCTTTAGCCATTTCCACGAGATAACAATATCTACATTATTTGGATCCACCGAAACACCTCTCTCAGAAATAATGTGGCCAAGGAAATGAACCTCTTGTATCCAAAAATCACTCTTTGATAATTTGGAATACAATCAATGGTCTCTCAATATCCCTAAAACTATCTCCAAGTGTTTCTCATGCTCAAACCTTGTCCTGGAATACACCAATATATCATGGAAAAAAACCACCATAAAATAATCTAAATATCTCTGAAATATCTGATTTTTCCATGCTATAAAGACCTCTAATTTATTCTTTAGTCTAAATGGAATAACCACATATTCATAATGGACATATCTACTTTTAGTAACTTTTTTTGGGATATCCTCCTTCCACACCCATAAGTGATGATATCTTAATCATAGGTCAATTTTGGAGAACCACTGAGCTCCCCTAAATTGATTGAATATATCATAAATGCATGGGATTAGATATCTATTATTTATGATAACTTGGTTAATCTTATGATAATTTACACACAATCTAATATTTCCTTCCAGTTTTTTAACAAAAAATCTGGTGCTTCCCATAGATAAGTTCTAGGCTGGATAAACCCTTTTTTTTCAGATCCTTTAAGTGAAATTTAAATTCCATTAATTATACTGGTTCCATCTTGTAAGACAGAATTGATATAGTATTTTCTCCCATAAAGAGATCAATCATAAACTCCACATCTCTTATGGGTGGAAACATGGAGAATTATTCAAGGAATACATCCAGAAACTGATCAAGAACTACTGAAAACTACTCTTCTCGATTTTTTTCATCGATGCTAGTGAAAAATCTACCAATTGATACAATATTATCCCAAATTTTCGTTCTAACAATCCCATTTCACCCACACTTACATTTTTCTCTCTTATAAATATATGTTCAACACCACCAGCCATTGTGAAAGTAACTGTTCACACATAATAGTTGATGTAGTCCAAAAAAATCGTCAGCCAATCCATACCTAGGATTATATCACAAACTTTCATCTCAAGCACTACGAATTCCCACATTAACTCAACCCCATTAACAATTATACCACATGCTCTACATAAATTGGCTCAACACTCTCTTTAAACTATAGGAGTTTGAAGTTTTAAAAACGAAGGCATCAGTTCCATATTTAAACCCTAAAAATAAATTATACTAGAAGAAATGAAAGAATAAGACACAACCACATCAAAAAAAAAACATTAATAAGGGTAGAATTCAAAAGAATCATACCTCGCACTGTGGATGGTCTCGACTGATCCTCCACCCCAAATTGCTCAGCTCCATAAACCTACTTACTGGCCACACTTTTCTCTTCATTACCATGATAGAAATTCACTTACAAAGGATTTTTGGTATTCTGAGAATCATCATCACTTATTATACTCTACTGATGAGGGGTATGATACAACCCTCACCATGTCGAGGCATAGGTTGACTGCGACCCATGTGGCATGTATTGAACACCTGACCTCGGAGCATTGCGACAATAACGCTTAGGATGACTCATCCGTTTTTAGTTATGGAATGTTATAGGTGGTTCCATACCATCCCACTTCATGTGGCCTATATAACAACACTGAAAAAATCTTGTCTTAATATTAGTCTTCAGAATAAGATTCATTGATCTTGTTGATGGATTCTGATCCATACTCCCACCATGGAAATAAGTGTCCTTATTCCTCTTTATTCCCGTGTTAGTGTTACCACTATTTAATATGGGTACGAACATGATTAAACCACTTATATCCCCTAGATATCCCTTTTATCAAGTATTTATCTATTTACCATCTCTTTATAATCTGTTATATAGAGCACCACAATCTTCAAATAGATTTCCTACCTCAAACCAAATTAAAAAATAAGTTCCTTCAATGATACACTTTCCACCACATTAGGTAAAAACCAGACAAAATTCATGAATTTAGTTGCATATTACATCACCTAAAGGTTCTCCTTATTCAAGATAAAGAAATCTATTGTTTACTGAATTCTGAACGTGTGAGGATAGAATTTTTTGTTAAAAAATTCCTCCAAATACTCCCAAGCCATGCCTTGGCCTTATTTATCCTAGAACACTAACTCCCACCCTTTAAGTTAAAGATATTCAAAAATGTACATCACTAACTTGAATTTCAACTATGTTGGTGTGCATAGAAAATCAGATATTCGATTCATTATGTTCAACCATGATTCCACTCTTTTCCTTTCAGAATCACCCATAAAGATGGGCAGATTCTTCTTATAAAACTAAACCAAGTGATCCACATGCTTCAGATCATCCATTCTATTATATCTTTCCATGGATTGGAAATCTTGAACTATGCTCTAAGATAAATTCTGGTTCTCCTAGGGCTCATGTGTTATAACATTTTCTACAGCTTCCTTTAGTTGGTCTCTATGACCCCAACCTAGTGGCATTTATATCTGGATATCACAAGCACCATAAGTTCCACTATATAGAAACTAAAGAATTATAATTTCAAATTATATCAAATTTCAGCCATCACAACCATGATTTCCAAAATTCCCATTTTCCATGTACAGTTATTTTTAAAAAATCCACCATGTTATGAAAATCCACCCATTTTTAAAATTCCACAACCATTATCTTTTCAAAACAACAAACTTGAAAACAATTTCTATATTTTTCAAAATTAAACACATTAATACAACCAAATAAATCATTATACCCAATGAAATATGAAATCCTACTGGGAATTAATTTCTAAAATTCATTCCATGCTCATCTCATTGGATACACCCATGACAACGAGATCATGCTCCTATAAGGGTCTCTAAAACACTTATGTAACCAACACCCTGGTAACTTGAAGTTCAACATAAAAGGTTTAGATACATCCTTTTATGCTATAAATTTTAACTTCCAAAAATCCTACTCCTTTCCACCATCCTATCTCAAGGGATTAACCAAGAATGAGTGATAAATCCAAGATGGATAATCAACGCAACAGGATAGAACAAACTGATACCACTTGTAACATCCCACCCATCCTCATTGGCATGAGTAGAGGCGGAAGTGATACTTAGACTTAAGTGACATCTCCAAGGAGTTTATGTCTGGAAATAAATTCCAAGGTCTTCAAGAACCACAGGGGATGATTTTATCTTTAAAATGAATCAACCAACCAAACATGTAATTACAAAAAATAAATAAATGACGCATGTAAAAAATGTATTAGAATTCGACATTATCCAAAAACCAACAAAACCAAAACCATAACAATACCATAATCAAAGTAGAAATAGAAATACTAAACAATAAAATCCAAAGAATCCCTGACACAACTCCAAAACTCCACACCAATTTCCATGACCTAAGTACCACAATACCACACAAGAATTATGATGCACCCCTAAAAAAATGAGATGACTTGCCTTTTATCAAGTCTCATAATACAACATATAAAAAATCACATAAGTTTCAAAGTATATGGTAAGTAATAACACTCATTAGGTTTTCACAAAATGATTTACAACACATTCCACTAGGATATAACCAGTTATCACATTTATATAAACAATTTATATAAAATCACAAAACAAGGAAATAATTTTCAGCAAGACAAATACACCCTTACCAAACCATTTTACCCAAATAAATACAACACCAAAGAAAGCAACCAAACATGTCATTGAACATTTTACAAACACATATTGGCATAAACCATTTCCCCTTTCCCGAATTCATGAATTTTATAACCATATTCAAAAGTTACATACCCCTAAACTTGGTGTACCCATGATGGAAGAGCTTCACATACAAGCCCATTCACCCCTCTTCCAATATAGTGGTACTTCACGCCCACTTATCCTTGATGGTGGTTCTTCACATTCACTATCCATCCCCTTTTTATAATGGTCCTTCCTACCCACTATCTACTAATTTCCACCCATGATTACCTCGAAAGATAATAACATTTACCAAAATCACAACAACATGCCAATCAACAATTACCAAGATCATATCAAAAAACACATTCCAATCCATACTACCCAAAAATTTCGAAACCAAATAACCCTTCAATCTAGTAAATAATTCAAAAAACAAGCCAAACCACTTCAAAAAATCACTAATTATTGAAGACACCCATAATCCATTATCCATGACAAACCAAACTTCAATAAAAAACATTTTTATTGAAAACCATTTTTCACAACCCATTTTACATAAACCAAACAAGACATTGATTTTAAAATAATAATTTTGAAATCCAATCAAAAATCACATTTAAAAACAATAATACATTTCCCCTAAAATCCAAAAATCATAGTAAAAGATGTTTCCATCAAGATTCACACATCGCATTCATAATAAATTTCAAGAAAAATCAATTAATTTGAAATTAAGACTTCTAGTTGCAGAAAAATGGAGTCAAGAGTGAAGCCGCCTACCTTAAGGTTTGGAAAAAATCAACCCACTGCACAAACAGACACCAAATCTAGGTGAAACTTTCACAAAAATTCCTTAGATCCCTTTACCTAACACCAACAAGCCTAAATCTCAGCATTATAGGCAACCAAAACCTTATATTTACATGTGATAAAAGTAGATATTGAAAACTAAGAGAGAGAGGAGAGTAGATATAAGGAAAACCACAAAAATACCAAGAGAGGAGACTTATTAAGGGAGAATAACCTTTAGAGAACCTTGAAAAACCTTCAAATCACTTCCAAAATGAGATGGAGAGACACCCTAGCCATCGAGAAGAAGGAATCCCAAGTGGGGTTTGATTTGTATGAGAAATGAATGTTTTTGGGAAAATACTAGGCCCCCTTATTTTTTTAAAACCCTTTTTTATGCCGCACACATTTTATCCACATGGTTTAGAAGATCACATGCTAACCGTGCACCTGCTACTAATATAAAGGTGACCCACACAGTTGGCCCACATGGTTAGAAAAACTGTGTGCCAATCGTGTGAAAACCCACTATCTCAAAATGCACATCTTATTTAGGTGTATGCATAGTTTGGTAGACCATTCTCAAACCATGCACCCTTACCATGCACAACCCATATCCTACTACCTTCTTGTTCATGGTTTCCTCGAGAATATGTACAGTTTCCACAAACCATGATCAAACTGTGAACCCTTAGAAAAACCTTCCCAAAACCCTTCCAAACATTCCCAAACATTACCCAACCACTTGAAACACATAAAAAGACATAAAAAATGTTTCATACCTCAAACTATGGGTGACACAATAGTGGATATGTTACCTAGAAAATATATTTCTCACTTCAAGTATAAATGATATGATGTAATTTTTATTAGAACTTATTCATCTCTTAGGGTACGTTGATCAATGGTGTTCATTAATTCAAAATACTAAGGATGAGGAAGAAATAGTGGACATGTAATGGATGGATTTTAATTTTTTTTTTGGAAACATATTTTCCTCATGAACAATGAGAAGACATGGAGAGACAATTCTTAAGTCTAAGATAAAAGGAAAAGAAAAATTTTACTAAGTATTTGTTAACTACAAAAGGATAGTAAGGAATTCTACCGACTATGTCTACAATCCAAATTGATATAACACCCATTTATTTGAGGAGATAAATCCAACACTTATAAGTTCAGTAGTTTCCTAAAAAATTTTATCATATGAAGAAATAGTATAATGTTCTGTCTAGAGAGAGAAAAAGTTATCGAGGACTTATAATTTTGAAGTAATGTATTGTATGAAGAAGATGGAAGAGTAAAAAATATATAAGGGTGAGAAGAGAAAGACGGATTGTTCCACATCTAATAATTGGGGGAAAAAACTTATACTTTATTGAAGGGAATAATATTTTTATTCAAGTGTGAAGAGTAAGGAAATCATTCATGTGAATGAAAGGGTAAGAAAGAAACATTTAATGTTCAGTTTTTTATCTGTAAGGTGATGAGGCACTGTACAAACTATATCTACAAGCATTAAGGAAATATAACTCAGAAGAAAGTAAGTGTTCAAGGATAATATTATGTCATTACTATAGCATAATTGGAATGATTAAAGTGCATGGGTATTAAGATTCAATAATTATGTTGTAGAAGTATTTTATCTATGTTATTATTGTTATAAGAATCACTAAACATATAAGGATTATTCTACATAAGTTGTTTCTTCAATTATTTGAAATCCTATATTGAATGGTACATATATCTAAGTAAATTGACTTAGTAATGATGTGATATTTTTGGATAATTAATTAATATGGTAAATAAAACACTTAATATGTTCCATATTTTTAGTTAATAAGGTTTATTTTTGATAAAGAGAATATTATAATTAATGAAGTAGATGGGATAATATTGGATACCTTGAAAATTATTAGTAATTTGATGGAAAAGTGGTTTATGATACTTTTGATGAAGTTACAAATTTTTTATATTTTTAGAATATATTTATTATATATGATTTTATTTAAGGAATGATAAAATAGTTTATTTTTAAAATAATGTATCTTTTATTTGAGTTTTTATGGAAATTCAGGTTATTACCATTATTAAGAATAATATGCAATCAAGGTATTCACATATTTGTTATGTGATAATTTAAAGAAAACATTATATTATTTGGAGTATTAATGTTAAATTGATTTATTGAAACTCTTTCTAAATTTTTGGGGTTTCAAATTTAATAAGATATATTTTGGAAGGGTATTTTGGTTAACAATTTATGGAATGAATTTAGTTTAAAACTGGTTATTATGTAAAGGTTTTAGAGATTAAAAAAATATTGGATAAATTGTGCTACCCCTTTTGGTTTTGAAACATCTATAGAGACTGGAAGAATGGATTGTCATTATTTTATGGATATTATGATTCATTAGAAGCTAAATTTAGTGATTTGGGTACAAAAAAATTCATTTAAAAATTCATTTCATGTAGAAAGATATGAAGTTAAAATTGATAGAATCACAACAAAATTATGTCATCATTCTTATAAAATGTTAATAAATTAAATAAGTATAGTTTCTCAAGTATTTTATCATGATAGTAAAAGAATCCCACAAACTTAGGAAAATAATCATAAAAAAATTAATGAGTTTACCTTTATTTCTGATTAATTTATGGTTTCTTACCCCTAACTAATTTATGGTTTTGTGGTCGTCAACTTTCTTCTGACCATATTTTCAATCATTATGTATCAGTCCTTGGACATTAATATTAAATTAAATATCTATATTTTCTCCTCTAATTTTTTTTTATTCTTATCTTTTAAACCAAATGCATGATATTTCAAGTGACCTTTATGTTCCAAATTTTTCCTTTTTAAAATAAATTTTAGTATCCCTTTGTATGATGTGGGTTTTTTAACAAAGGTTAAACTTTTGATGACTAAGATAAAATTTAGGGGGTGAAATTTAATTATGTGGGGTATGATGTATTATCCCTATTTTTTAAGAACACTATGTATGATATTGTTTAAAACATGCAACACTGATATTAAATGAACAATAAAATATTATTATTTTAAAATGACCATTATAACTTAGCTATCAAATTGGCGGGCATGAATATAAATAACCACATTATGAAATATATATAAAGGTAATAATTAGTGAAAATTTGTTTATTAATACATAGTAAATAAACAGTAATTTTTTAGTAAATTAATTTTTCTCTCCAAAAAATATTTTTTTTCATCAAAAAATTGCTCAAAATCTTGATGTTTCAATGAATAGTGAAATATACTGCTTTTTTACTGAAAAATATATTTTTTGTTTTAATAATTTACAAATGAATTTTTATATAAATTGTTTAATAGATAAATTAGTTCATTTATATTAATAATAATTGAATTATTTTATTTGGAATGAACTTTATACTTGAATTTGATATAAAAACACTTTTATACATGAAGATACATTTTTCTAATAATTTTTTTTCTTCCATTTTTTATTTTATTCTAAAACATATTTCTTTCAATTATAGAAATTTAATATTGAAAAATGGACTCAATATTTGGAATCAAGAGGCTCAAATTTTGTAAATAAGACCCTTATAGTTATGGTCATTATGAATAATATCCCTAGTAAATAATTATCAATCTAGTAAGTGTAAATTGGGTAATTATGTTTAAAAATAATGTGATAAGGTATTAAAAATCAAAACAACTCTTACCTTAATTTCCTTGTATGAAAATATTTCATCCATAATCATTAAAAATCAAAATATATGACTTTTTTCATTTAGATATGATTTTGGCCTTTATAATATTTAAGTGAGAGATAAATTCAAAAATGTAACTTTTCTTCCTTTGATATAAATAAATTTTTATAATAAGGATAAAAAAACATATGTTTTTTTATAAATATAAATTTAAAATATAAATGATTTTTCAGGGTAATATATTTTTAATTATTTGTGCTGAAATAATTACCTTAAATGCAAGTGCAACAATGACACATTATTTATTCTATTAATAGACAAATTTAATACACCATTTTAAAATTATTAAAAGTGATATAATTTGAATGAATTAGCCTGTCCTGAAAATTTTCTTGATCTATATAACATGTTACGGAAGTGTTATAAGATTAAATTATAATTCATGCTTTGTATTTTTATATTTAAAATCAAATTAATTGAATAGTTTCCAAAATGAAAATAAGGATATTTAATAATAAATAATTTTTTATTAAATGATTTAAAAATCATAAAAATATTAAATCCATTAAAATTTATGGGACATGGATTTAAACAACAACCATGGTGTATTTATTTTTATTTTACATTTTATGTTATCATTCTTGACCCTTAGATGATATAAAACGCTAATAGTATGTTAATTTTCAAATCGGTTGACTGAGGGCTAAAATTAAAAGATAAGTGTTAAAATAAAAAAAACTTGTCTAAATTTTATTAGATTAGAGTATTTACACTCACATTTATCTTATATTCATATTATATCAATTTTTATCAATTTTTAAATGAAAATATAATTTATATTAATTTAATAATTTAAGAAATTCCAAGAATTTCCCTCCCCTCTCTTGTAAAAAGACATCCATTCTCTCAATTATTAGAAACTATTTGATAAATATAGATAAAAAATCTCAACCAAATTCTTTAATAAACATCTCTTGGTATGATCTTAAGGATATGTTATTCCTAAAAGGTAATCCCAATATCTCTTAAAATAAGATTTATGGGAAATATTTCAAAGAATAGGTTATCGTCTTTAATAACCCATTCAAATTTCATTCTTCTTTATATTAATCTAAATATTCTATAACCTTACTAAAATAATAGCTCATGTTTCATAAACCTAATTAGATTTTATTAGGATTATTTTTCAAACATTTTCCCTTACTTTTATATCCTTCAAAACATTAAAACTTTGATCGTGCTTACGTACGTCTCTCCATCTCCATATAGTGGTGTAATTATTTTTTATCACCAATTTATTTGGATTGTAATAAATAAGGAAATAATTAATATATATGATATTTATGAAATAACTATATATATAATTTTAATATCATATACACCTTCTTACCTTCCAATCCATTTGAAAATTATAAGATCCCTTGTGAATATGTGTAGACTACCACCTGCACAAAGCGATGTGATCCATTTTTCATTTTCTATTTACATGGAGGGTAATGAAGATATATTTAATGGGTATGTATTAATTTTAGATTAGGATTAAAATTATTGATATTATGGAAATATAATCAAATTATAAGTATCTATACTATCATGAGAAAACATGCATGAGAAAATACAGTTGTTAACACCCAAAATAATGATAATAATGAAACATTATAGAAAAATGGGTGATAAGTTGTTATAGTAGGATCATATAGGATATTATAAATATTAATTTGATTCTATATTAAATTAATAACATTTTTAAAACCATTATATATGATGTTAAATAATGACTAACTATGAGGAAATGTGAGGGAAGGGATTTCATCTCAATTTCCTATCCCTTGAGACATATTTGGTAATATTCCCCAATTTAATTGTATTTGGTGTATATACTGACCCTTTGTGTTATTAAACATAAATATCTATTTATTCATTATGATTAATTGTTTAATTCAGTTTACTATTTCAATATTTATGATTAAAATAAAATCTAATCTTATTTCACTTCTTAATAGGGTATGTATTTCTTCTGTACACATATTTTTCAAAATTGTTTTATGAAAATTATTTAAATTTAAAACTTTTATCTATAAATGATATTATATGTTATCATTTAATTTTTACATGGTATGAAGGGAATATTTTTAATGGTTTCTTGAAATGAGTAACTTTCAACTTTCTTTACAAAAACTTAAAAAGGAATTTTTTTAACTCATATAGAGTTTATAGACTATAACACCACCATAAATGTTTCAAACTCTTGAGATTATTCTAAAATATTTAAAATTAATTAAAGATGAAAAATCTTTTGAGAATTTTTTTCTCTTCCATTTTGTTATTCTAAAAAAGACATGAATTTACTTTATAAACTGTATTTCAGATGAATTATAGGTAATATTTTATTAATTTTATAGTTATTAACTTTCTCATGAATCATTCACTTTATTATGATCATTGAGTATTACATTTCACTTAAATCTATACATTATTTTTATCATGGATTTTATTATTTCTTAATATGTATACCATTTCTATCTATAATTTTTTAGTTTGAATGTTATTTAAAGGACTCAAAAAATATTGAAAATCCTTATTCATTGCCCAATATGGATATTTTTTGATATGGAACAATGTTAATGAGTTAAATTGATCATTGAATATATGTTGAATTTATTGGACATGTAGTGTCTGGTGGGGCTTGGGATTATGTAGATCATCGATGCATCAATAGGTCTTATCAGACAAATTAGTTGACCAAATTAAATGTGGAATTACCCATTGTTTTAAACTCTCATGGTGCAAGGTCTTGACAGTAAATATATCATGACATATTCGATAATGACATCCAATAGTCGACATTTACTTCATTTACAATTCATTTATCATTATCCATAAGATAACTGACTTGATGTTATCCTTGGATTCATTTTTAATCATGTTATTGATTAAATGGAATTTTTTTCTAGTTATTAACATTTTCATATTGATTATGACTTATTTACTCATGATAGATTCCACCGTACATAACCCTTACTGGGCATCTAAGCTCACATTTTAATTTTTTTTCCATTCTCTAGGATATGAAGAATGATATTATTATTAATATAAATGATTAAATAATTCTCACTATGCTATGTATTTTATGTTTTCAATGTAATATAGGCATCATTATGAATCTATTTTTTCAATACTATTAAATTAATTGATCCTTGGAGATGTTATCCATTGTATCTATACAAATTTAATAAATTAGACAGTGACTCTGGGTTACTAGAGTTGGGATTGTTATATGCATTTCATGTATGAATCAGGTTGAGGAAAGTTCTACTGAATGGGGATGATACAAAGAGAAACTAGGTTATTTATTCATCTATAATTCATAAATAAGATCAATATTTAAAGGTGGATTTATGTGAAAATTCATGTTATATTTTCACATGCACATGAGTACTTCACCGTTAAGAGAAAATTAATTATCATGAATATTCTATGTTTTTCATCGAATATCTTTGAAACACTAAAACATTTGGGATTTTTAGAATATGAAAGACACAACATATTTTTCAGGATATTAATATTGTTCATGAAACTACATGATACGTAGATAGAGGTAGTAGAGAGGTTACATATAAATACCTAAGCACCATGCTTAGATCTTGTAGCTACCAATTTAAGAGAGCTCAGGTTTTCCTGAAAATAGTGCCAACATGAATCTCTTATTTTATGAATAAGATATCCCATAAAGATTTTAGTTTTTATAGAGAATAATATCTCACAAAAAATTCTTGCATGAGTTTGAAGAGATTTCATAATCCTTAAACTTCTATTTCAGACTCTAATAGTTTCATGAAGAACTATTACAAGATGCTTCATTTCCTTAAAAATCATTTAGAATTGTATTACACATTTCCATGAATAAGGTGAACCCACACATTCTTTTTGATTTGGGTGAATTGTTGAGATATTTCATACACTTACATGAAGAAATTCTGGCATTCACATATACTACTTTTGAGAAGAAGAAACAAATGCATTCAAGATCATAAATTCCTTGAAGAATAAGGTTCACGAAACTGTATTATATTTCATGAATGATAATTTATACATAAGCACTTGTGTAAATAAGTAAGTTGTTAGGTCCACTAGGTTGAATATCCTGAGGGCGGGGGGGAATCAGGGTATGGAAGATTAAAAATTTCTCTCATTCAGATCTTGATTTGTTGTTAGAAAAAACTCAATTATCTCTTCCTAACATAGAGATATACAAAAAAATATGAAATCATGCACATGACATGTTGATTCTTACTTGGTTCACCCTCAACAGGCTACATCCAAGGAGTATACAATGACAATGTGCCGATGTACCAAATTCACTAACTCTCATGACCAATAATGAGTACAATTTTTGAGTTAGATATTCTATGACTAGTCTCACTAGCCTTATAAGGTTTAAGGTCTACTCACTACATTCCTAAGGGTCACTACCTATGCCTCTTTCTTTGGATAACTGGCAGTGGAAAGGGTCACCTTCTTCCTCTTCCTTCACCCACTGCTCTTCTAAATGAATCCACTAACAATTTATGGATATGTAGGTCAAAAACAGTTTAAGGACATGTAGGTCCCTTAATTTTCATGAATTCCTGCATCCTCAACTATAGGTGGATGCTCTGTTGAAGTTCCTTTTTCACCCATAGATGAATTCCACTTTCCCAAGTACTGTTAGGTATCGGAAAATTATTTCTCAATATTAATTGAGGCTTTCACAAGCTTCCTTGTGCTAATTGCGAACCAACTTCCTCTTCTTGTATATTGTGTACCAAGTTTGGTACGCGGTCACCTTCACTGCATACAACTGCAATTGCTGTGAACCGCCCTTCGTCCACGGACTGCCTCTGCCATTGCGATTGCATACCTCTACCACATACTGATTCCGTGAAACTTCTCTCCAAATCACCCTTTGTCCACAAAATTTTTCTATTCACAGACAACCTTCACTTCCACATACCAGAGCTTTCAATCCATGTACTAATTTCAGAACTCACTCTCTTGCATATTGGAGATTCCTCATCCGCATACCGAGTCTTAAAAAGATACAATTTTTTTCTTAATTTTTTTGGTGGAAATTCTTTTGAGCGAACCACTCTAGCCTTCGTGGGATTATCCCTCACGAAACACCTTTGGTCTTTGTCAAAATCCCAGATCAAAAATATTTTCTAATGATATTCGATGTCCATAGTAATCGATGGGATTAACAATTTTTATATAGGAAAAGATATCCCCAAAATACTCTAATACAAGATTTATAAAATCTTTGATTCAGCCTCCACCGCATACCGGTCCTTCTGTCACCGCGAACCGCAAGCCACCCGTGAACCTTTTTCATACATTCCCCGCATACCGCCTATGATCCTCTGAGATCAATCTCCTCTGCTGACATCAATCCATCCTCATACCACACCGCCTTCCTCCGCGAACCGCTTTCAGTTTCATGAACTGCACCCGCATATATTTTTCGCCACTCCACGTACCGTTCCAAGAACATGGTTCACGACCCAAGAATTATTTTACAAGGTTCTCAACCTTTTCCAATTTTCTTCAATGTTTTTCACATAATTAACTCCAATGAAGAAATCCTCCCTTTTCCAACATCAAAAACCTGATTTTGAGGCCAAAAAATTTGGCAAACATCGGGAAACTATGCCACCTTAAAAACCTTTCTTCGACAAACACCAACCAGTCTCATTTGCAGGCATATGGCTTTGTCAAAAAACAAAACCACACCCAAAAAATACCGAAAGGATACTTTGGTGGATTTTTTCTCAACAACAGTGAATTAGGTAGGGAGAACAGTGCATGCATTCTTTCATGTATATATAAATATATAATCACATGAGAAGAATGAATATATTGACATAGATAGAGAATCCAAACAAATAACATAAAATAAAAATATACATAAATGACGTGTTCTAGGGTTTACCACATGTATTATGAATTACATTATTCATGAATGAAGTTAACTCAATTGGACTATATTGATGAGTCAAGAATAAGTTGAATTGAGTCGTGAAAATTTTATTGCCTAAAATAATACTGATGTCGATTGTGTTTATCATTTTCACACTTTGGTTTGAGGATAACACTTCATTTTAATAAGTAAGAATACTATCCTGAGAATTTGTTCCACTGAGGAAACTGATCATTCATTGGTTATCAGAATTAATTGAGTAAGACTGATATCCTGGATCCGTGGCTATTAAAGGTACTTGAAGTGTGCATAAGAAAACCGGATCCTGTAAGTTCATAAAAGTAGTCAGTCATATATAAAGATATAGATATTTCTATTTGTAAATCAATGGTAGGAGTATCTCCATTGGTGATGAGAGTATGAGAATTATTTTTTTGGTGTTAGGAGTATAATTATTCTATCTGTTGGTGTTGTAAGTACATGAAGATATTAAGTTGGTGTTGGATGTAGAAGAAGTCTCTCAATTGGAGATGGGAGAAGGAGAAGAATTTTAGTTAGTTTTAGAAACATTAAAAGGCTAGTGTAGACTATGGTAACACTATGAGAATAAGTATAAAGATCATTGTACATGTAATCATGAGTTAAGATACAATGTGACCCATATGCTAATTGTTAAAAATATCACATTGTAGAATCCATTATGTGGGGAGGGGTTTATCCATCATTTCAAGAAGTATTCCTTTCAGAAGAACCTTATAAATAACTTGTTTTGTCCTATCTATTATAATTTTTTCATACTAGGTAAGACTATGGGATATCAATGAGTGGTCTTTGATCCCTAACAAGTTTATGTGATCAAATATAATAGAAAATAACTAATAAATGTAAATCATGTATTAACCCCTCACTCTCAGAGGAAAATCTATCTTTGGAATCTACAAGTGGTATCAAAGTAATGTTACATATAAATATCCAAATGAGTTCTTATGAAGTGTAGATTTTAGAAAATGGGTGAGATAACTAATATAGAGAAAAAAATTAATCTTGAGGTTTATAATTTGGAGATTTCATCAAGAACTCAGAAGAAGAGAATGATAATTCAGGAAAGAAAGATGAAGAATAATATTATAGTAAAGGAAGAGACACTTGGTAATACAAGTGTCATATATTGAAATAATTATATCAGTTGTAATTATTCTAATGAATCCCTATAAATATTTGATGACGGTGTATCACTTAGTGATCTTCATTTTTAATTGAAATAAAATTTAATGAAAGTTACCAAAGAAGTTTTAAAGTGGATTATTTGAGGTTTCAAGTAACTTCAGAACGAAAAATTATAGATTGATGTAGAGGAAAATTATATGGAATAGGAATTGGATAAAATGGTTGAGATATACAATACCTACATAAATATTTTTAAATAAAGGATGAAACAATTTGTATTATAAATGAAATGTATCTTGAAGCTACTGAATAATTTCAATGAAATTTTTGTGATAAATATTTATTTGAGAGAGTTTGTGTGGAATCTTTTAATGCACTCTAAAAACTACACAATGTTACTAAGGTTATAAAAAATGATCAATTAGATTATAAATAAAACATGGTAAATTATCCTGAAAATTATTTACAAGAATATAGAAAAATTCATTAAGAAAAAAAGAAGAAGCTATTGTTGGATTATGAAGATAAATTGACAATAGTAAGGATGATAAGAACTACCTCAACATAAATTGTTTAGAGTTGGAGGTGATATTGAATAATCAAGAATCATCACAATCTATAACTTCACAATTTTTTGGAAAAAAGAGATTCTTCCACACAATTGAGATTCTTGGATCATGACATGAAGAAGAAGATAATATTATCCTAAAAAAATGGAAACATCCTCCAATAATAAGGTATATCATAACCAAGAATCTATCAAATGTACTAATTATGTTTTAATTTCTAGTATAGGTTTTAAAACAAATTTTGGGAAAGAAAGAATGATGAATAATATCCATCATCCTATAAAATAAAGAGTGGTTGAGAAAAATTATTTGAAGATAATTTCCCCAATAAGTATCCAAAAGAGTGGTGCTACCACTCCAAAATAAAATGTTTCAAAATCTATGAAATATGGAATGATTACACTAAAAAATAAGATAATGAGGTTCATAGACTATTATTGGTTTTACTGGAAGTTTGGGTATGAGGTACTGAAATGTTGTCATAACATAATAGTTCATGAAAATAAATGAAGGTATTATTTTTAGGGGAGAAAAGTTAAAGATAATAGAAGTAAATAATATTTCACAAAGTCAACTAAGGTTAAAGGCGAAGCTTCAAATTTTGGTGAAATGATTGGTCTAAACAGGTAAGAAAGATCTATAGCTAATCACTCTCAAAGGAAAACTATTATTTATAATGGTTTAGGTAAAAAATTATAAATCTTAACCAATTTATACCAATAATAAAATATAGAGACCCTCTCCTACATCTAAGGGATAAATAAAATCACTAAAATCTAGGTGAAAGAAGGCTCAACATGATGAAGTAAAGAACTAGAAGTTCTTGGAATGAATACATATCAAAGTTAAAGACACAAGTGAAATGGATTTTACATGTGATGTTAAAAGGCATAGTAACAAATCCTACTGTAATCATAAAAAGTTTTCATTTCAAGAAAATAAGCATGAATAAAGGGGAGATTTATAGCAATTATATGGGAAAAATTTCCCAATGAATCAATGTTGTGAATAAAAGTCCATCTAATCTACCAATTCTGAATTGATATGAATGCATAAAAGAATTTGAGGCATATTTCAGTAGAAGGTTCAAAAAACTGAGAAATAAATGGAAGGAATAACAAGGTATATTCTCTATTTTATGAAGGGGAATATCATTCAATATAAATATTTGGGAAAGTCAGATGATAATTCTGAAAAAAATGAGAATGTCTGGAAAGAGTGCCTAGTTATTTTCCCAAATCAACTAAAAATGGATAAATAATTAGAGGAACCTAAAAACCATAGTAATTATAAAGGAAATTATGTGGCTATAAAAACTGAGGTGAAAAAAGGATTTTCGTAGAAACGTGATGAAAATTTTACCGAGATTCAATGATAAGATTAGCACATATTGGTTGACAATTCTATACTTAAATTTTACTCCTAGATAACAATAAGGTTACACCCTATTCTATAATATATATATATATATATATATATATATATATCTGTGTGTGTGTACACGCACACACACGTGCATGTGTTTTTTATTGACTTACACAAAATTAAAGAAGATAAATGTATCCCTTAATAGAGAGTATTGATGAGATAAGACTATTAAATATTCACTACATAGCATAAATTCTTACCAACTTTATAAAATTTTATTTTTAGGTATGAAAATCACCCCTTATCCATACTATGATTGAAATGATAATAATTATCAAGGGGGAGTTAATATTGAGCTAAGAAAAGGGGATATATATTTTCATCCTGAACATTTTGATGTTTTTGTTAAATTTTGTAATGTATTTAGAATTGTTTAGTTAAATCTAATTACTTACAATCCATAAAATGAGTATTAAAAATATGATAATGATATCACATGCATGGCAATTTATAAACAACATAGATATACTTTGTTATATCTCTCTTATTTTATAAAATAGGTTACCCACGTATATTTGGAGTACACAAAAGGCTATTTTCTAAGAGAACCATGTGATATGTTCCATTTCCCTAAAAAGGGGAAGATACTTCTAAATTTACTGGAAATGAAGAATATGAAATTTGAATAACACCACTTATCATTTTCTTTTTATTTTCAATAAGGGGTCTAATGTTTTGAGAAGACATATTTACTTTTAAAAAATTTAAGGGATATTGATAGAACAATACAAAGTGGATGACTATTGATACCATGTTTTTCATTTTTATCACTTATGTGTTAATATGTATTTTGTGAGTTTAGATAAAGTGGCGATGCTTACAGAACTGTTAGTGAATCTTTTTGTGGTATTGGATGTCATAATTAAATAAATTTCCCTTATAATTATGACAATTGTTGAACCAGTCATAAATCTCAAAGACTTGTTTCATGGATCACACATTTTTCATAGTAAATAATGAGTGTTGAATTCCATGTAAAAAGAAATTACTTTCAAGAATAATTTTAAAGACAAAATATTAATAAAGGCCCTAAAAAAATTTAATTTATTTTTCATGAGGAGATTAATTTGTGAAGGCCATTGAAAATATATAATTTTCCGGAAGAATATTTGTATAACCTTGAATTTTGATGGATTTATTTTGTATCATGATATTTAAACTTATTATATGTTACAAAAAAATATGTTCAACCAGGAAAGTTTAGTTGGATGCCTCAATCAGCTGTATATTGGGAGGAGACCTCTACCATGTTAGAGAGTCATCTCACAAGATCATGCATATTAGAAAAGAGGATTCATAGTTTCCACAAGGAGGAGATAAATGTGTGAGGGGGCACTTAACACCTTTAGGGTGTGCACTATAGTGACACATGGAGGAAAGAGGTGTGACCCACCCAAAATTATGTGTGAATAGTGTTCCAGATTCCAACATCGGTTCCCCATTAATATCAAAGTGGTATGAAGTGTAATATATGGAATCATATGATAGAATGTCAGAGTGATGTGGGATACATTAAATGAATTACTATAGATTCATATGAAAAATATACAGACATAACACTGGCCATTCGATTTGATCAATCACGGTTGTCTGATCAAATAAGTGCTATTTTCTTATAAATTTCCACTCAATGAGGGATTGTATTCATTGGAGTTTGGGGAAAATCCTATGGTGATTTAATAAGATTTCACCATGGTTATTCTAAGGCTGATATGCTGAGGCGATGAGATGAAGGACCACCATACATGAAATCTTCATCTTTGATGCATTGATCTGGTTGAGGAAAGTTTTACTAGATGAGGATGATATGAAGATAGAGCAGGCTATTCATGTATTTGGAATTAATTATTAATATTTTAATTTAAAGTAGGATACATGTGATAATTTTTTTGATATTTTTACATGTACATGAACACTTAACCTTAAAGAGAAAATTGATCATTATGAAGATATCCTATGAAGTTTACAAGTTTTAGAATAAGAATATCTCATGGGATTTTCTTTCATGAGGGAGAATATACCCTTCAGTCCCTCGAATTGTGTTTAAAACAATCAAAGTTATTTTTGATGGACTATTCTGTGAAGCATTATAGATTTTATGAAGAACCCTTGAGAGTTTATTGACAACTTCACATGAATAAGCGGAACCAGTGAGGCCTTATTGGTTTGAAAAAAGAACTTCGATACAATGTACCCTTATTTAAATAACTTTTAGGATTCATGCATACTGACTTTTGGAAGAAGATAAATTGCGTGTTTGAAATCATTAGTTGAATAAACAAGAAGGTTTGTACAACTATATGATTTTGTGCAAAGAAGAAGTCCCACATATATACTTGTATAAATAAGAGATTGCATGAGGTATGGAAAATAGTGCATGCATGATTTCATGAATATGTGAATATATACGAACTTGATAAGAATAAATATATTGAGGTAGATAGGGAACCCATGAAAATTTCATAAAATAATAATATACATAATTTCAGTGTTCTAGGGTTTAAAGTTTTCACCATGAATTACATCATTTAGGAATTAAGTTCACATGTTGTGATTAGAATGAGTATTCAAGAAGAATGTTAATTTAGTTGTGAAATTATATTCTTGCTTAAAATAATACTTAATGAATATTGTGTGCATCACTTGCACATATTTTAGAGAGATTGAGAATTTATAAGAATAAGGAAGAATACTAACGTGAACACTTATTTCATTGGGAAAAATAATCATACATAGGTGATCATAATTAATTTAGGATGTTAGATAGATTTGATTAGTGGTGGTTCAAGGTACTTAAAGTTTACATGAGAACACATGATCATGTAGGCTCATGGATGAAGACTATCATCCAAAAAATATGAAGATATGTTTTACCAAGGATCAACTATAAAAAAGTGTATAATAATTTATGTTGGATATAGGATTAATAGAGGTATTTTATTTAATATTGAAAGTAGAAGAAGAATTTTAATTTTCACTGGAATAAGGATAATTCTTTTAGTTAGTGTTTGACATAGAAGAAGTAGCTTAGTTGTGGCTAGGAGCAGGAGAATTATTTAAATTGATACTGGAAGCAGTAGAAGGCTGGTATAGACTTTGGTAACACTGTGTGAAGCATTATAATGGAACTCATGTTTGGAATCGGGAATTAAGTTATAGTGTGATGCAACCATTGTAATTGATAAAAATTATTATAGTGGAGAATCCATGTTGTGGGTAAAAACAACATGGAAAAGAGTATGCCTTTCATCCGAACATTTTAAATATAGTGTGTTTTTCTTTCTATTATCATTTTCTCACATGAGGTAATACTGTGAGATATGACTATGTGGATCAAAAGATTTAACAAGTTCAAGAGGTTGAATTAAAAATAATAATTTGAAAAATTAAACCAACTATTTATCCCCCCTCTTAGTGGTCAATACGGTCTGGGGCTCTATAGGTTCACTCATACTAAAACTATTTTCAAGAAAACTCTATTTCATTATGAAATGATGAAGGAGTTAACCAACCCATTAAATTATATAAAAATACTTTATGTTATATGGAATGATGATAATTCACCACTTTATATTTTAGAAAAACATGGAATAAAAACAACTAAAATCAAGAAAATCCCATGTTCAAGTTGTTTTATGGGATTAATTTAGGGTTTAAAATGATCAATGAACCACTTTAAAAGTATTTTTTCCTAATAGTCTACCGAGTACTCAGTATTGTACACTATGGACAGAGTAGTCCAAATTGAACGACATACACTCCACTGGGTACCTAGTGGTCCCCTAGAACATGGAACCTTTTATTAATTCTGCACATATTCTCCTACCACAAACAACTTCATATAAAATTCATAACAAACATATAATAAGATATATTAACTATAATTTAAGTATAAATATTACACAAAAAATAAAACGATATTTAAAAAAATCTATCTAACCAATTTGTAGAATATAATGAGTTTCATGAAAGTTTAAATGATAAAATGTTTATTTAACCCCTTATAGATTTTAATTATAGTTTTTTATTGTATTTACTTGTATAATGATCAAGGTTATCTTCAAGCATTATTTAGTCATTCATGGTTAGAAATTACATAATGTTTTAACAAGTTTGAACAAAATTCTATTTTTGATAGAGAAATACTTTCTAAAATGGGTTTTAAATTATTTCCATGATACATGTTTACTATCATAAATTAACTTACTCTTTGGGAAGTGTATCATGGATTCATATGGGAACCATTATAGTTGTTTTGGGAATGGGTTATGATATGTTATTTTGAGGAAACTCATGGGTAATGTGGGGGAATGGATTTTTTTTATTTTGATTTCCATAAATCCTTATTTTATGACTTTTTTTAATTGTTTTGTTATATTAAAAAGATTTCTATGAATATAAATTTTATATATTATTTATAATAATACTCCATGACAATTTTTCTACTTAGTGTAATATTTAAAAAATGCGGGTAGGGAAAAACCACCTCAAAAATCTCCTTAGGTGTATAGGTCATGTTTAGAAAAACTAGTGTTTGCATTATATTTGTTATTAATAAAAATTAAGTGTCCATACGATTGATATTAATATTTAATATAGAAGAAAAATTTAGAGGTAATTATTTGAACCCAAGCTTGTATATGGATATGTTTATTTAAATAGGATTTGATATGAGTCTTTGTATTTTGAATTTACAAGCTACTATTGTTATATTTCTCAGACTATGGAATTTAAAAAATGAAAAAAAGAGTTTTGTTAAAAAACTATCCAATCTTCAGGCCAACACTTCCAAAGCATCTAGAAGTAAGATACATATGGATGATCATAAAGGATAGCGAGTGAGGATGAAATTTATAGCATAGATAGCTAGCATGTGTCATTGTACAGAAGAATTGTGTGGGGTTGCACATGATATAGAACTTTATTATAGGGAGGCATGGAATTTTTGGTCATGGTATTAGGTCATTATAAAGGGAGTTTTTCGAGATGTGGTTGTACGCTTCGATTGGTAAATAAAAATCCCTCCCCAGTGTATTTCCAATGAAGGGTTAATAATAATATTCTATTGTTCATCATTTAAAAACCTCATGAAACAAGGATTATTGTCATAGTATGGGTCTTCCTCATTATGGGAATCATTTCATTTTATTATTCTTTTAGATGTGCCACATCAACCTATACCACGAAACCAAATAAAAATAAAATTTCATGGAATAATATTCCATAAAAAAGTGAAAAAAACATAATTGTGAGGGTTTTGAAATGTGAATATATTCACTACTATAAAAATACAATTACTAGGAATTTTATAAGAAGATTAATATTCAACCATTTAATATAGAATATAAAGGTAGTGGTGTTTCACTATTGAATATTTATAATAATATAAGAATAAAATTTTGGGATAGGGAAATTTTAAGCTATCATAACTGAAGATTAGTATTTTGAGAGTGGAAAAGATAGATTATTAAGTACTTGGAAATTTCATTTTTATCATTTTGATGTAAATTCAACATGTTTATGAGCCATTACAACAAATATATATATTATCTTGTTCTATGTACATGTTTGTTTATGTGTCATTTGGTTTCATACTATGAATGTCATTTAATAAAACGTATGAGATATGTGGATGGCTTATTCATATTAGTCATTTGAATACCATATGAGTTATCCACTCCTAAGATGATATGAATAAAAAACTAGAGATTTATATCTGATGGTGTTATAATATTTCTAAAAATCAAAATATCATGATGGATTTGTTTGAGATGTTATTCAGGATAATATTGAAGAGGTTGAAGAAAATGATTCTTGAGATCTTTACATGATAATGCAAAAACTTGAGACTATGATTTAAAAAAGAAATTATAAATATTTAAATGGAATGATTTAAAATAGAAGATATTGTGGAGAATAATACATGATATTTTAATATCAAGTGAATGGTAAACTACCAAGACTTTATAAATATTTAAAATATATCCCATGAATACGTTTTAATGAATTTAAGGAACAAAAAATCTCACTATTTTATATCAGGGATTTTAATTAATCAAAACAATGGAATAATATAAAATAAATATATGAATATATATGAGGGAATATGGAAAAAAATTTAGAGTAAAAATATTGATAAATGAGATAAAAAATTATACTATTTCTAATACAAAACACTTATTTGTATAGAAGGATAATCAGATTGTATTTTGGAAGTAGAGTCTTTGTGTGTCAAAGAGGAAGGTAAAAGAACAAGTTTACTATAATAAAAATATTTATCATCATTATATTAATATTTTTATATTTGTAAGAATCACTTTGATTTATGATCATAGTGAGATAGAGTGAAGGCCCAAGGATAAATTTCATTTGTCATTTATAATCACAGTCTTGGAGGTTAGAGACATGTTATTTAAGGAAACTTATATCGGTATAGGGATGCTGTGGCATCTAAATTATAAATGGGAATATTTTATTTACATAGTTTGAGAAGAACATTTTAGTACTTTTGGTTAATGTATAAATAATTCCATAATTCTAATAAAGATTATGGGAGAACGATAGGTAGATATTTGTTATCACTAGACTTAAGAAAGAACATTTCCCTTTTCGTACATGTAATTTTTTTAATTTTGTGAAGAATGATATTTAGAATTCAAGGATGAATACTACCCTCATTATATTGTAATCACTACCCCATTTTTAATGATTACTCAAGGTCTCTGATCTCGACCCAAACCTAGTAAATAGTAGGTTCTCAACATTATATGTCTTTAACTTTAGGTAAAATTGAGGAATATGGAACCAAAAAACCAGAACTTCATAAATAATTAGGAATAAATATACTACCAAAAAAAATTTATAATAGATCTAAGAATAATTATATTAGTAGAAATAATAGAATGAAATCAACCCCTAATCAATCTACCATAAGATATTAGAGAAAGGTACTATCCATCTCAAAATCCAATTTTTGTACTAAATCAGTTTTCATGGATAGAGAATTTTTAATGTAAAAATATATAGAACTGTGGATAAGTAAAAAATGATTATAAGACTACCATAATTTCAGCAGCGTATAGAATAATGTTGTAATGTTATGGCTCCCCAAAATTAGCTCAACCTATTGAGAAAAAATCACCAAAAATTGAATTATCTCAATTTTGGAATCTATGGGTAGCATACAATCCAAAAAATTAAATCAACATTTATAGGGTATTTTTGGTATTATAACCGATTTGGGAATAATGATTCAAAATGTTGGTATAATTTGGTAATTTATAATGTTTAAATAAGATCTTTAGAAACACCTATAAACTAATGATGGAAATATTACTATTATAAAAATATTTTAATTTTTATAGAACTACCACGTAACTTATAGTGATTGTGGTCAAAATAATAATAAATTGTTATCTAGTTCAACTAAGAATGTTCAAAACAAGTGTAAAATGGAGACCATATAAGTTGATGAAAAATGATAAAACCTCAGGATAAAAGTTAAATAAATTTAGTAAAATTAATATACCTTAGATGTTAACAAAATGGGTAACTAAGAAATCCTTGAGTAATAAACATAATGATTGTGAAGTTCAAAACATGATCAAGAATGCAAATATTATAGTTACACCAAAAAGTAAGATTTGTTTTGTAATGACCTCATTTTGAGGCACATCACTCTTTAATTATATTTCTTGAGTTTATATAATTCTTGGGTTGAGTTCTTGGAGTTTGTAGACGGTTTTAGGGTGATTTGGAGAGGTTTTAAGGTTGAATGGTTTGAATATAGTTAGGGAGAAACAATGAAGCTTCTCTAGGATACTATGAAAATGAATATGGTAGTTTTTTGTTAGTGAATAGTGTTCCCAAACCATGTTTGTTTTAGGAGATACCATGAGAATAGAAATAGAGGGAAAAGTATGGTTAGAAGTTGGGTTGTAAAACCATCTGATCCAAGTGTGTGAGAAGGGTATTTGGATATAATGGTATGTTCTTGGATAGTGATAATTTTATCAAACTCTGAATCATAGACATATTTTGTGTATTTAATAATCTAAAAAGTAGATATTAATTTAGTTTTGATCTTAGAAACCCTACTTTTTCAACTCTCCTATCAGTATCCATAACTCTAGACCTCTCACAAGTATTCTTTAAAATTTTATTATATCTGGAATCCAATTTTGGAAGATATAAGTGTTTTAGATCATTTAAATTAATAGTAAGTCTCATTTTCTCTTTCTCTTTATAGGTCAACAATTTTTACTTCAAAAATATTGTTCGATATAATATGTTATGGATCGATTTATGACCTATGATGTGTTTTTGATGAGATCTTGATTGGATCTATCAAAGGAAATGATTTTCAATCCTATATCTATTGGTTTCATTATGATGATCTTTGGTTTCATTACCCATTGTGAGGGAGGTGGATTTTATCTCTTCTCCACTTGTTATAGATCCTCAACTCTTTAATATTTTGAATAGAAAAATAAACTTGTGATAATTTAATTTTGGAAAATCCATTTCTTGATAAACTGAAAATATTAAATTTGAATAGTTTTTGGAAAATATATTATATTCCATGATTTAAACTGTAAATTTGAGATGACACATGCAATGTGTTTTATTAATTTTTTTTAAAAATAATTTTTTATTTTAGAATTGAATTAATAAGAGAACATGAAATACATGGGTGGGGTGTGTTTATTAGTTTGATTGATATGGCCATGTTATTATGTACTTGGAATGAGGATCCAAATTGGAGGAACTTGGAAAACGGTTTGCTTGTGATAATTTGGTGCTTCGATGAGTAATTGATAATGAGTATGATATTGTTTCCTTGCTTGATTGTGTGCGTTAGTAATGGATCTAGTATGAGAATTATATGTGGAATTAAATAAATAAATTTTCCTATGATTAATTTAAATTATTTAAAATTGGAAAAATTATTAGATATACCTTTATTTTATTTAAATTATATTTTTAACTGTGATCTAATGTGTTCATGTCCTAGTTTCTTGATTTGGGAGTTCGTTGGGGAAAGACAACTGGGTATGATTACTCACCCCATGTATAAGCTTTTGAGTGTACATTATGAGATTTTCCAGGATGAAATAGGTAAAGGAAAGGTATAAAATTTTTATATTGGAGCATCATGATAATATTTTCTCCAGATGGTGGTTGGAGATTGGAGTTGACTTATTTGGTGGTTCAAGTGATGCCACATTGGTGTTGTTATGATAGGACATCCTTCAGTTTTCTTGGGCTTCCATCTTCTACTTTTCTACTTCTACCATGATATTTCTATCTTATTGTGATTTCTTTGAGTAGTATTATTTATAATTCATGCATCATATTGTTTCGTTTTTATTTTTTTCTTTTGTATTGACAAGTTATGGTTTGTTTAATGGTAAAAATGAACCAAATATTTTAGAAACCCATTAAAAATTATTTCTAGGATTTAGTGTTCTTGGGATGTAAAATAAGGTCAGTAAAAACTATGATCCATCTCAACCCGATGGGTTAGGCCCAAATTTTATAAATGGTGTCGGTTTTGTTTAGTTTGTCAAATTAAAATTGTAATTATGAGATAGAAAATATTGGTACTTCAAATATATAACATAAAAAGATGTGGATAACCTCTTTATGATGAAGATATAATTACTAGGGTTTTCCAAGTATAAAAAGTGTTATAATACTCTTCTAGGTGTGTTTTTATCTCGTCATCAGGGGTTTAACTGACGAGTGTGGCATATCGTGCATTAATAATGAGAATTCCTACTAGGACTACATTTCTCATATTATGTTTGATTATTCTTGGAAATTGGTTATAATGATTGTTTCTCTTAATGATTTAGAATATTGTAAGACTTTATTTTATTAATGTGTGATGAATGAGTGGTGTTTTGTTTCTATTCACATAAATATAATTGATCAGATGACCAAGATACCCACTAGATGAGCTCGTAAAGGATTTAGTTTCATAAGAACCATCAGTGAACCAAAATATTGATCAGAGTTTTGTTAAATATTTTAAATATATTTATCATCGAAATAAAAATAAATAAATATAATAATAAGAAAATTATATGCAATTTTATAGAAATAATCCATCAATATTTTATAGGTATTTAGAACCTAAAAGGGAAGAATTAAGGAATAACAGAATGAATACTTTCTTTTAATTACTTGGAACCCTTTATGATATAAATTCCAAGTTAGTAGTCTACATGATAAAGGATATTGAAATCCAATGGTGGCATTTATCTCTCCATGATAAATTTTACCAAGGACTTACCTGGTAAGGATTTGAATAAATTTTCAATAAAAAATTCTACACACACACCTTCAGCATAGTCAAAAATAATGTTTTTTTGATTTGTAAGAAAGAGTGTATATTAGTGGTAAAATATGTAGCTTTTTTATTAACGTAGTTCATTTTTATCCGTAAAAGTACTAGTGATTATTCAAAAGAACCCATAAAAGATAAGTGTTTGGGAACCACTTAGGAAGAGAGAGTGTAAGGTATTTAAATGTGCATCTTATTATACAAAAATCCATAGAGAGTTTTTTTTTGGAATTTTATTTTTTGGAAATTTATATAATTGAAATAATAATAGGAATGTATTGGTTAGTTTATTTCAATGATTATATCAATTTTTATGTGTGATAAGTAAAGTTCACATCTTTTTATTGGATGGAACATCTATTTAAATAAGATTGGTATATGAATGATAGAAGGGAATGGAATTTAACAATAATGGTTGTAACTATTTATTATGAATTATAATTAGTTATTTTAAGGTATAATAATATAATTGGTTCTAAAAAACTTCTAACCATCATGGATCAGTATCAATAAATTTTTCTTGAAAAAATAACCAGATTTCCACCTTAATGGTGGAATTTATAATTGATATTATTTCTAAACAAAATCTCATTTCACTTACATCGTATAGAATTTAACCAGCATAATTAAGGTAATTGAAGTTCCAGTTGTTATAATTAGAATGTAAAGGTTTTATAATACCATGTATGTTACCTTGGGATGCCCCAGTTCTTTTTTTCAAGAAGGAAAATATTTCATTTAATATATGTGTTATTTACTGTAAATTTAATTAGGTAACAATAAAGAATATATATATGCTTCCATCAATTTATGACCATTTTCTATAATTTAAAGGATTCTAA
This sequence comes from Viscum album, assembly GCA_963277665.1. NCBI lineage: Eukaryota > Viridiplantae > Streptophyta > Magnoliopsida > Santalales > Viscaceae > Viscum > Viscum album. Next base: position 933,536,657 of record OY728163.1, on the reverse strand, counting down.
TGTTTCTATAAAATTTATATATGGTTCTTCTATCATTAAATATAGGTTATGAAAAAGGATTTTCAAAAAACAAAATCTTTTAGGAGTCTCACACTCATTAAAGGGATTTTGGATATTCCCTTTGGTCTTACAAATTAACCAACTATTTTCATAGAATTTAGGAATCATATATTTCAGTGGTACCTAGACTATTTCATTTAGGTATTTGTATATAAAATCATGGTATATTTATAAACTCTAAAATAACATGAATAAAATTTAGAGACAGTGTAGAACACTTTTCAAGTGAACCATTATTGAAAAAATTCTCTAAATATAATTTTGGAAATAAGAAGTTTGTTTCATTCTCTATAATTTTTGAGAAATAAATATTATTAGATCCTAAAGAGATATATTTTTTCATCTTGTGGAAGCCATTTAATAATTCATTTGTTATATTCATCTTTATTAGATTAAAAGGTTACTATAACTGCTTCATTTTATACTTATCACACCTCACATATCTTATGACATTGATCACGAGGATGGGAACTCAATTACAACAAAGTGATGTTTTTTAGATATCCTTTTTAGAACTTAAATAGAGGTTCTCATCAATAATAATTCTTTTATTTCTAGATCCTAGGAAAGGTTATGTGTTTTTTTATCTTTTATGGATCTAGAATTAGATATATTCTCATGAATAATGCTCATGTAATTTATTATAGAACAAAGAAATTGTGAATTCATTAGAATAATTATCTAAAACATAACATGTAATTATATACGGTGGTTAATTATTTGAAAACATGTCATCATTATCTCTTTTGAGAGAAGTTCACTCTATTTATAAACCATAAAATATTTATTCATATCTCTTCACAAATGGATTGGAATCTAAAAAAAATATAATGGATATAATATCTTCAAATATTCGACTTTAAATTGGTTTATACATCAAAAAAGGAAATTATATAGCCTATGATTTAATATAAAAGTCATATAATCTATTATTAAAGGAAGCTTATGATCAGTGGAAATTTATGAGTATGATTATGGATTTGCCTTGGGATGTAGTTGGAAAAAATGAAGTTGTAATATTATTTCTGATGAAACTCATACCATATTTGATGAAAGATGCTAAGAATACTGAAAGATCATATCCTAATTTTTTTACCTTTTCATCAAAACTTAATGTTGGGGAGACCATTGATCAATGGAAACAACATGGGAACTCTTTGTGTATTTTTTAGGATCAAATAGTTGTTTGACCATATTATTAAGAAAGCCTTATTTATTCTTATCACCATTTAAAATTGGCGATTCATCCTAACATCCCAAATATTTACATGGATTTAAAATCTTATTTTTAGTGGTCTGGTTAGAAATGACATGTGGTTGATTATGTTACAAATCTCTCATTATATCAAAGTATAAGGATGAAGATCAAAAAACATCTAACTTATTGAAATATTTCTCTATATGCATATGAAAATGATATTAGATTACTATAGACTATTTCATAGGTTTACCAAGAACTATTCATAAATGTTATTCAATCTTGGTGATTGCACACCGACTAAAAAATCCATCCCACTTCATTCCAATTATTGAATTCAATATATAAGATGACATATCAATACTCTCTATTTATGATGTGGTAAAATGTCAAGGACTACCATTTTAAATCATTTCCAACCAAGATAATCATTTTACCTATTTGATTTAGGAATAATATTTATAAATTCTGGTTACCCAATTCACTTTGAGCATAACACATCATCATCAAATATATTTATTGTGAAAAATAACGATTAAAAAACTAGAATAAAATATTCGAGATTGTGTTATAGATTTCAGTGGCTCATGAAAGGATCATTTTCTATTAGTGGGGGTTTTACACAACAAAAATTATCATGACATAATATATATTACTCCATTCAAGTAATTGTAGGTTCGACCATGTTGTTCTCCACTATATTTTTTTGAAACCAGAGAAACATCACTTTTAGGACATAACCTCTTTCATAAGATGAGTGATAAAATTCAAATGATAAGGATACAAATGGTTTTGAACCAAATACATTCGAAATATTTTGTGGATAATCATTAAAACTCTTTATATTTTGAAGTCAGAGATCATTTATTCTTGATCATCTCTCCAAGATAGAGACACCGACAATTGGGTAAATAGGGAAATTTTCCTCCTTGGTATGTTAGACTTTCTAAGATTCTTGAATGAATTATTGATCTTTCATATCAATTAGATTTACCTCCATGGTTATGTGTGGTTCCCAATATATTTTATGTATCTAAATTGATGAATTAATAACCCAATACTAACCATGTGATTTAATGGGATCATGTTGATCTTAAATAAGATGGTATGTTTATTCATGTGTTGAGTCATATCTTTGAAAGACAAGAAAAAGTATTCCATGTAAAAATTATTCCATTGGTTTTATTATTATTTAAATATGGAGAAATTAATGTAGATACATGAGAAAATGTGTGTGAGAGATAGATGCTAGAATAATGTCCAAAAATATTCCAAAGCACCAAACATATCCATATTTTTAGGGATAGAAAGCCTAATGGAGGGGAGAATGTAACACCACTGATTTGAGGTACATAGAAATTTTATTATGTATTTTTGTGTTTTATAATTTTGTGTTTTATGTTTAGGAGTTTTGGATGGTTTTAGTTTTTTTATTTGTTTTAAGGGTACATTATTTCAGCATATTTAGGGGAAAACCATGCATCTTCTCAAGGAAACCATTCAAGAGTTTATGTGATTTTTTGGGAAGGGGCCTAGTTGTGGACCTATTTTTCAAAATCATATAGGTTCTAGGAGAGACATTGTGAATAAATATAGAAATAAAATCACATTCTTTTCATGTTTTAACAAAATGAGAAAACCAACTATGTGAGAAGGGGGTTTGGAGACAGTTGAAAGTGCATGGCTAGCACATGGTTTCTCAGATAGTGCCACCTAACTATGCCATATATAATTAATGATACAAAAAATAGATATTAACTCATATTTTATCCCTAAAACAATCATTTTTTACCTATCATATCCAGATCTTGAAATCCAACCATTCCCTAAAACGTTTTTGAAATTCCATTCGATCTGGAAGCCTGATTTGATAGATCTAAGTGCATTGGATCAATAGAATCAATGGTATGTATCTATTTTATCTCTCTATTTCTAGATCAACTCATTTTTTTTGAATATAATCTTAGACATGATTTTTTAGTTGTATATCTATGATCCATGATGTGATTTTTATGAGATCTTGAATAGATATATTAAAGTAAAGGATTTTCAAACCTAGATTTAGAGGGTTTATTTTCCCAGTCTTTTATACAATCACTAATTATAAGGTAGGTGGATTCTATATCTTATCCATTTATTCTTGGTATTAAATTATTTTATATTTAAATAAATTTCTTGAATATCAATGGGAACTAATGATTATTTATTCTTTGAAACCCCTTTCCATGATAAATTGGAAACCATGTATTTAAAATAGCTTTGAAAAAACTATATTGTTCCATGATTTAAATTATGAATTAGAGATGATTCATTTATTGTATTTGATTTATTATTTTGAAAATAAATATTAAAATATTAATTTAATTTAATAGAGAACAAGGAACACATGGGTGGTGTGTATTCATTATTTAAGTGAACACAACCTTCTAATATGGGATTGGCACCAGGTGCTAGTTTGAAGAAACATGGATAATGGTCCCCTAGTGATGACATAGTGGATCAATGATAAACTAATAAAGAGTATAATATTGTCACTTGAATTCATGTGTGCATTTTTAGTGTATGTTTCATGTCTATGTCAAGTGGAATTAAATAATTAAACATTTCTACTTTTAATTTAAACTAAATTAAATTTGTAAAATAACTTGATGTGACTCTATATTTTAAATTAAATTTTGAACCATGAGATATAAGATCTTATATTATTGATGTTATTTAGAAAGTATCTTGGGGAAATATTACTAGGTATTATTACTCACCCCTATATATTCACTTTGGTGTATATGAATACATAGTTCTTTATAAAAAGGTTAATGGAAAGTTATATTTTACCTCTAATAGAGAATCATGATTCAACTTTCTCAAGACTATGGTTATATATTAGAGTTCCCTTATAGAGTGGTAGGGGATCTTCCATATTTTTATTTCAACATTTGGACATCATTAGGTTTTCTTAGGTTTCCTTAATCTAAAATTCTACTTCTTCTTAGATATTATGGTCTTGTTGGGACTTTATTGAGTATTATTATTTATACTTCAACGATCATCATGTTTGTTTGGTTGTTTTTTATTTTCTATTTAATTGTTATAGTTTTTTATGTATAAAAACATCACCCAAAATTTTAGTTATCCCTTGAAATCTATTTACCTCCTGCAATATCATGGGGAATCACTTAAGATCTATAGAACCTCCAACCTGACCTAGGATATTGGTTTGGTTGGGGATTTTACATGTTTTTATTGGGGTAAAATAATACACACCTTGGATTCATGTAAATGGGAAATAAATCTCTTTATTTATGGAACCAAAAAAAATAATAGTGTAATTTCAGTCTACAAAATTGATAAAAAAGCAGATTTGGTGAAAAACACTGTCAAGAATCTGTGAGGAAATTTTAAAAAATCTAATCCATTTTCCAATGATTTATTGACTTTTAGTCCACATGAGTAGGAGAAATCGAAAAGTATAGAAAAAGGGAAAATTGAAGAAAACTGATAAAAGGAAAAAATTCTCCACATGAATAACCCAAATTTCATGATTTTTTTCAACAAATAATAACCCAAGAAAATAAAAAGTGTAATGTGTAAAGTGAAATATGGATATACATACTTATAATGTATATTATTGTTCTTCTAAACCAACAAGAATACATAAAGAAGATAATTATTACACTAGGTGATTCATATTCCTTGATGTTTTATGAAATGAGGAATATCACACACAAATATTTTTTAAGAGTGGATATAGCAACCCAATCCTTTTATATGTATCATCACACACCATATCCAATATGAACAACCAATAGATCGATCAACCTAGTGTCATTGGTAGACTAGGTACATAATAAATCAAGATTAAACTAAAATAAAATGCCTTTATTTTAATATTCATAATGAAATAGTAAATTACTTTGATCTCTTAAAACTTCATAAGATATCTAGGGGAATACATGAACAAATGGGTGATCTAAAAAGTACAGTAATGGAATAAACACGATGAATATGCATAACATATAATTGAAAATGAATAATATGACATTGTAAAAAGGAATGGATCATGAATAATCATATGGGAGAATGAAATAAATATTATGGAATCATAAAATCATGGAATGAAAGGAATATGGTAATAAAATGAAATATGACATAAAATGAATTCAAGGTTAACTTCCAAGACAACATCGTGTGGTGGATAAAGTCTCATAATAGATTAAGTTTACTCCCCAACCCAGTATATATTATATCACGAGACATAAAAATAAAAAAATTCACTAGATAACTACCTAAGATCAGTCTTCATAACATATACATGCTTATGTGTGCCACAAATGAAAATCAAACATAATCCATAAACATAAGAATTTCCCATGAAAAGAAACTGGTTTTATAATCTTTCCTTATATCATAATCAAAAGACTTTTCATAAATATTACAAATATAATAAGGAATTAAATATTAGAATGTTCATATATAAATAAATAAGTACAAGTATCAATTTTTTTTTGTTTAAAAAAACATTATGAGAAAGATTAGAGAATTGGGCATAGAAATGAACTTTCAAAACATTGTTTTAGGGAATCTGTTAAAGAATTTTTAAGAAAGAATGAACTTATAATTTTTATTGAAAAATAGAGGAAATATATAATTTACATCCAAAAAATAATTCTATATTTAAGTTAGTTATTAATGTTAATAAATAATCTAAAATAGTGTTTCATAAATAGATTGAGGGATATAAAATTTCCCCTTGATTGGGTTTGATTTTAAATAAGGCATTGAGAAATGAAATTAAGGCATGTGTAACCCTATAAATAAAAGGAAGAATAAGAAAGGCATATATGTAATATAAACACACACACACACACACATATATATATATAAAATCTACAATCAATCAATAAAATAAAATAGAGACAAAGTTATATATAGAGAGAAAGACCATAACCCAAAGACAATAGGGTGGTATAGAGAGATCCCGAACCTTATCTCTAGATTCATTCTAGAATTCCACATAACATCATGAATAATAAATTTAGAATCAGAAATTACATAATTCAGAACCTTTTTAATATATATTTTATTTAATAAAATCTATAATGTTCATTTATAACTATTTCAATGTGGTGTAATGTTTTTTTTGTTTTGAGAGTGTTTGTTTCATTGTTCCATGGTCGGACCACCTGAATATAAATATTGAAGTTCATATCAAATGGTTATATAAATATAAAAATTAAATGGAAAAATATTAATTATCATATTTAAATTTAAATTGTTCTAAATTTATAGATGTTTTCTAACATAGGGACAATTCATTTAGTATAATCTTTATCATTATATGGCTAGTTCATTTATGCGGTTTTATTGACCATCATGAAATAATTTTTTTATTTAACTAAAATTTTATTAATACATTTAAGAATCATGAAATATGTAATAATATTATTATTATCACTATATTAAAAAATATCATTATTTCTATTACCATCAATAAATGTGGTGGATAAAAATAAAGTGCGTTGTTCATGGAGGTAGTGAACCAACAATATTGTGAACAACATTATCATTAAAAAATAAATCATAGTGATGGTTGAAAATAAATATTACACCATAATAAAAAATATAATTATATGTTGGTTATTTATTTTCCTATATTTTTATTGATGTACAACATATGGGGTAGTATAAGAAGAATAAAATTGAAAGTGGTTAATAAAATTTTTAACTCTTTGTTTAGTTGTCTCTTGATAGGACACCCTTTAAGGCTACTAAAAAGGTATTTGGTTATATCGATAGAACTAGGACATGAAGGAGTGGTTTAGGAAGATAATTGAGTAGGATATTTGAAATTTACATGGCTCAAATGATTTTAGGAGAAGCGGTGGTGAGGGGTAGTATTTATAAGTTGAGGAGAGGGGTATTTTTAAATATTATTTGTATTATTTTATTATTTTGGCTTAAGACTATCAATAGAATTGACTCTTGTAATTATGTACAATAATTTATGCATGTGAGTATGAAATAATAGTCACCTATATCATCCATGACTCATTTCAGTGTGTATTTTTCTTATATTTGAAATTATCATATTTTAGCGTATTTCATTTTTCACAAAAAATTTAACTATTTTAGAAAAATAAAAAAATAAACCTAACCATTTTTTGAAAAGGTGATTCCCAGAAAATTTATTTGTTGATTTTTTTCTAAATATGAGAAATTTAATTATTTAATAGAGTTCTTATTTATTTTAAAATTTCAAATTGTAATATTATGATCCATTTTTAACACTTTGAAATATTATTCATGGCCTCATAAAATTATACTATCATTATAATAAAACATATTAGTAGTTTATAAATATATTTTATGAATTTTTTTTTTAAATCATTATATTTTTTAATAAAATTCAAATAAAACAAATATTATTTACAAAAATATAAATACTTATTTGTTCATTTTAAATTTTTTTACTTGTATCATGATATAAATATTTCATATTTTCAATATGTAAGATAAATTATATTATTTTACATTCCCATAGGTGAGTATATTATTCTAAATATTATGTTACTATTTATAATGACTAGATTACTATTCCAGTAGTCAGATTATATAACACCCTGTCCCTACCTCATTGTCTTGAGGAGGCTTTGAGGGTTACTTGTCCTTAAGCGTCATCCCCATGGCGCCAAAGGCTAGAAATAAATGCCTAAGGGTTTCAATGTAGCACCCGAGACTTTTATGTTATATAAATAATCAAAGGAATCTTTTTCTACACAATACGTTCTTGGCTTGCTTTACACGAAATCGTGACCTTCCTCGATAGCTTGCGTCGTACGCAATACCAAGTTTCACTAAACAACGATATGCTATTAAAATATTATTAAAACTATCCGTTATGAATAGTAATAACCACTTTTTGAAATTTTATAAATTTTATTTTTCAAAATGGACTTCATTTTTGGATTCAGAATATCGAAATTAGCCTAGGGTGAAATTTTGGTATTTTTCTGAAAACTTTCAATTTTTGATGAATAGTGAAACCACTAAGTGGTAGTTAAAAAACTGAATTTTTCATAAAACTTAATTTTACCGCTTATATGAATGGAATTTCTAAAATCCAAGATACACGGTTAATATCAAGGACTAAAATGTGGTTCAATGAGATGAAAATAATTTTTGGTGAATAGTAACTTTTTACTTTTTTTTTACCGCGGTTAATAGTAAATAGGGTAACTAAGGGTAAATATGATATTACTATTACACTAACACATGTCCTAATTCTATTGGATAAGTGTAATTCGACCAAAAACAACATTATGAATATAATATGACCATTTAGGTCCACTTGGATTAGATTATGACATTTAATATTATTTTATTTAATGAATAGTTAAAATAGTTAAAATCAAAGTTTAATAACTAAAATATTTTTAACATGAGTTTATACATAAGATAAATTCGATTATAAATATTCATTAGAAAGATAAAACGATTTCCTACATAATGATATTTTATTTATAATTTTTAGACTATAAATAAATTAATTTATTTATGACACAACGATGATGCAGTAATTACCCTTTTAAAGAAATGTTAACATAATTGATGTTATAAATACCAAAATAAATGTAATTTGGGACTTTTTATGAATTCAAATAATTTTATAGGTTACTATGATATATTAGTGTTGATTTAATCAACTTGGTTAGAACATATAATTCTGTTATGACTTTCACAAAAATCATATATCAAATAGTGTCAAAATTGACACAAAATAGTGTTTAAATAAAATAAAATATTATTAATTGTTATTTTATTCCTAAAAATCTAAGGTTCGGCCAAATGACTTAGATAAAAATATATATATTAATAATAAACAACTTGGGGTTCGTTTGGCATGTTATAGTAAGTGTATTAACCATATAGTGTAAGAAAACAAAAAGACACGGTAAAAGTTAAATTATTTAACTTAGAGTTAAATCTAATTGACAAGGTTAAAATAATAACCTAAACTTGTCTAAATCCTATTGGTTGATATTATTTCGACCTATCCCCACTTTACCTTCGAAATAATACCCTTTGGAACCATTATAAACCGATTTTGACTTTAATATAAAATAATATTTTGAGATATTCCTAAGGTGCCCCTCTCCTCCCTTATAAAAGGGCACCTCCTCCCCCTCTTCCTCACACCACATTGAGCCTTCAATCTCATCCAACCCCTGCCACTTTCTCCTCTCCACTTCCCTAGAGACATCCTATAGGTTCTTGTCTTCTTCAAAGACCCATTTTAGTGCCCTAAAAGGAGGTCTCAAAGAAGCACTTCAAAGAAGAGGTAAACCCCATTACCGATTCTTTCATCTTTATTTCTTCTTCCACTTCTTCTTATTAGGTTGTTTCATTATGAAGTAATAACATAAGTATCACTCATATAATGATATGTTATTATAAGTATGAAACAACCCTATTTCACCATCTATCCATCCTACGGAAAAAGAAATCACCGCGCGTGCGTACGTACGGAATACCGTCTCCACGCCGTGGTGTAATCTATTTTCCACCACCACCTTACTTGGATGGGTATAATGGTGTATATAATGACTATATATGACTATTATAAAGTGATACTGATTCTGAAATAGTATACATACACTCCAATACAATTCCACGATCATAGGAATGATATCATCACTCGTGCGTACGTACGGAATACCGTCTCCACGATGTGATGCGACTCGTTCTACATGATCTTAATTTCATAATGATTATATAAATGAATTGAATGAATGAATATGATATATATTACACTAATACCATTCTGGAAATTAGGTATCTATAACCTAAAGATAAGAATAAGAATTTATTCAACAAAACACGCATAAGAACAAAAAGTTATAAACACCCGAATAACAAGTAGCAATGAAATATTACTACTGAGAAGCTAAGAATATGACCATATATGATATCATAAAAATAAGTATGAATCTGGAATAAGTCAATAACATTATTTAAATCATTATACTGGAGGTTCAGACACTTACAAAGAAAGTCGGACCTAAGGTAAGGGAATATATCACAATCTCATTTTATCCGAGATTGTTTATACTTTGGTATTTACTAGGGTGTATTTTATCATCCACATCCATGTTTCCTCAATATGTAATATTTATATCCTTCTACAATAGTTTATATCCAATTTTACCCTTCGGTGAGTTTCTAGTAAAAGATATGAAAGGAATATTTTGTCTTTTTTCGTACGAGGTACTTTTTGACTTTTCCGACAAAAGTACGAAGAATGTTTTTTTTAACTTATACGGCATGAATGGATTTTTAAAACATTATTTCCAAGAAGCTTCCTTTACAAGTTTTCAAGTTTATTTTTAATCAACTTCTTTTAGTTTAGAATTTTATGACATGTTAAGAAAGGAAAAGTGTTTTTGAAGTTGAAAGGATATTTTCCTCAAGAATGGAGTTCAAGTGTTTAATCAAAATTATTTCCCATCTAAGATAATAAAGGGTTCTGTTTTTTATCCCTATTATTAAATTGATTTGTTTATGTTGTGATGGAATTATTTTTATGAATTCATTTATCTTATATGAATTGTTTTATGATGTCATGATGTTTAAGATTCCCATTTTTATTACATGGGTTATGCTATGATGTAGGGTTTATGATTTTGTGGAACACATAAGAATGGTATCATTATGAGATGGGTGGGACCTATATCTCCCTCCAATGCATTGGGTAAAGATTTTATATCTCATGAGATAGACATGGCTGGAACGGTAGGTTATACCGGTTCAGTGAAACAGGACTGAAACGAGGGTGAATCGGTTCAGAAAGGGACTTTGTCCACTAAGATAGTCTTGTAAATGAGTCTTGACTAACAAGAAATGATTCTCTATGATTATGTGTGTATGCAACAAAGTTTCATGTTTTAAGTTATGATTATTGTGATTAAATTTCACTGCCATGATTTATCCCAGGTTATGAAATTATGATCTCTTTTGTAGGGTAAGATTTACAAAAGTTATGTGCTTATGTATACAATGTGATTTATCTTTCTTTTGTTTACCCTTACTGAGCATTTGAACTCACCCTTTTGTATGTTTTCTTTCCCCAGGTCAGGAAGAAGGTTATTAAGTAGGATATGCCAAAAAGGGACTCTAGATATGATGAAATAAGTGGGAGGCAAAATTGATGCTTTATGAACCAGTTGTTTATATTTCCCAGTTTCTAAAGACACTATACCTATACGGTCCTTTCGTGGTTTTATTATATTTTGTAATAAGTATGATTCAATTTTGAAGTATTAACAATGTATGTAAAGTATGGGTCGTTATAGTTGGTATCAGAGGAAAGGTATAGTCAACCTTTGGAAACTAGGATGTGAAAGCCTTAGTAATAACCCTAAGGATAAGTCTAAGCATAGAACATAATCTTAGTGTTTTAGAAATGGCCATGAATAACCTAGGATAAGACCTTAAGCGTGAAAATTTTATTCTTGATTATGTGGTTTTCCTATTATAATTAGTGTTTCTCACACTATTCTTCTTGGTTTTAGTCAATGGCTGGAACCCGAAGGAATCATGTTAATGCGGAATGCGATGGGCAATGCAATGATTGTCCCCCTGAGCAACCAAACGTTATGGGAGATGGAATGAAAAATCTTGTAGCCATGCTCACACAACTTTCTCAAGCTATGAATCATCCAGGACTTCCAAACGAGCAAAGGAAGGAGCAAAATTCTGTTGAATCCTTCATGAGGCAGCATCCACCTTCTTTCAGCGGGTCTACTGATCCATTAGTTGCTGAAAAATGGATTAGTACTACTGAAAATATATTTTTAGTTCTTAAATGTTCTGAACATGATAAAGTCATCCTAGCAGTGTATCGTTTGGAAGGAGATGCTGATCAATGGTGGAATCTTATTAAGAATACGAGGCAAAGAGATGAAATTGAGTCCATGGAATGGGACGATTTCAAGAACTTATTTTTCAATAAGTACTTCCCTCGTATTCTCCGAACAAAGATGGAGAAAGAGTTTCTTGAACTGAAGCAAAAGGATGATGAATCTGTTGGTACCTATGAAGCAAATTTTACAAGACTTGTAAGGTACTCTTCTGGTATTATTATCCAACCTGAGAGTAAGATCGATCGGTTCTTTAGTGGCTTAAAACCAAGTCTTCGAAGGGAGTTAGCAATAAGGGACTTCAATAGCTACGAGGAAATCGTTCGATGTTCTCTCAAAGTCGAGATGGATATTGGAGTAACCCATCAGTCATATGGGTTTGATAAGAAGAGGAAAATGGAATTCAAAGGAAAATCTAAAGAGCACACTGAAAAGAAGATGAGCTTTCCCTTATTCTCAAAGTGTGGAAAGAAACATGGAAGGAGTTGTCTTAAAGGGACAAGTAAATGTTTAAAATGTGTAAAAGAAGGTCATCGGGCATTTGAATTCCACGATGATGGGATGAAGATGTCTAATGATGCAAACAAAGGAAGGGATACACAGAATGAACCTACTACACTTCAATGTTTCAAGTGCAAGGAGATGGGTCATTATGCCAATAAATGCCCTAATCCAAGGGTTGATGATGATGGTCGACGTCAACAAACTCTCAAGGCTAAAGACAAAGGAAAGTCACATGAAATTTCTATCAGCGATGTGGAGTACGATAACGATGTGGTGAAAGGTACACTTACCATCCACTCTAAAGTAGCAAATGTTTTATTTGATTCTGGATCCACCCACTCTTTTATTTCTGAATAATTTTCTAAGGGTATCACCATATTACCTCAACAATTAGATGTTGAGTTAGCTGTGACAACACCTAATGGCACAACAGTCTCATCAAAAGTTTATAATTCTTCTCCGATCGAAGTTTGTGGGAAAGTGATTCCTGCAAATCTTGTGATCCTTCCTATAGTGGAATTTGATGTGATTCTTGGCATGGATTGGCTTTCTTTATATGGAGCTCATATCAATTTCCAAAGAAGGGAAGTCACATTTCATATTCCAGATCAATCTATGATCGTCTATCAATGCAAGGATGAACATAACCTTCCAGTGGAAATTTCTTACATCTTATGGGTCTTGATTCCACTAAATGAAGGTTATTTATCTCAAATGGTTGGTGAGAAACTCACGATTAAGAATATGCCCATTGTACGGGAGTTTGATGATGTATTTTCGGAGGAATTACCGGGACTTCCACCAAATCGTGAAGTTGAGTTCTCAAAAGAACTCGTACCAGGTGCTTTGCCTATTTCAAAGACACCTTATAGAATGGCCCCAATTGAGTTGCAGGAATTGAAGAAGCAACTCCAAGAGAATCTTGATAAGGGATTCATACGCCCTAGTGCGTCACCTTGGGGAGCACATGTTCTATTTGTTAAGAAGAAAGATGGATCAATGAGACTCTGCATTGATTTTCGAGAACTTAACAAGATCACTATCAAGAACAAATATCCTCTCCCACGCATTGATGACTTATTTGACCAACTACGCGGAGCTCAATACTTTTCCAAGATTGATCTTCGTTCAGGGTATCATCAATTAAGGGTCAAAAGGGAGGATATACCAAAGACGGATTTCCGTACAAGCTATGGACACTATGAATTTATAGTGATGCCATTTGGTCTTACTAATGCCCCTGCTATCTTCATGGATCTAATGAATAGAGTCTTTAAAGACTATCTTGATCAATTTGTGGTAGTCTTTATAGACGATATTCTTATCTATTCAAAGAGCAAGGAAGAACATGAAGATCACTTGAGAATTATATTGAAGACCCTGAGAAAGGAGAAGCTTTATGCCAAATTTACCAAGTGTGAATTTTGGCTTCAAAAAGTTTCATTTTTGGGTCACATAATCTCAAAAGAGGGGATATCTGTGGATCCAACAAAAACAGAGGTTATCGAAAGATGGTTGAGACCAACAACGGTAACTGAGATCCGAAGTTTTCTTGGTTTGGCTGGATATTATCGAAGTTTTGTGAAAGATTTTTCACGATTATCTAATCCACTCACCAAGTTGACTCGGAAAGGAGTTAAGTTTGTTTGGACGGAGGAATGTGAAGATAATTTCAAGGAGTTGAAAAGAAGGTTATCTAGTGCACCTGTGCTCACACTACCCTGTAGTGGAGAAAGGTTTGTGATCTACAGTGATGCATCCAAGAAGGGATTGGGGTGTGTTCTTATGAAAAATGATATGGTGATAGCTTATGCCTCACGACAGTTGAAAATCCATGAGAAAAATTACCCAACACATGATTTGGAGTTAGCTGTGGTAATCTTTTCATTAAAGATTTGGAGGCATTACCTTTATGGTGAAAGGTGTGATATTTATACTGATCATAAAAGTTTAAAGTATATTTTCACACAAAAGGAGCTGAATATGCGTCAAAGAAGATGGTTGGAGCTGATTAAGGATTATGACTTCTCAATCCATTACCACCCTGGGAAAGCAAACAAGGTGGAAGATGCATTAAGTCGAAAAGACCATGCTAGTTTATCCATGATGAGGATCACAAGAGATCCAATATTTATGGATTTACAAAGGATGGATCTTGGAATTATAATGAAAGGGTAAAAATCTTATCTTTCTCAAATGAATGTTCAACCCTCTATACATGTGATGATTAAAGAGGCACAGAAAGAAGATGTCGAGTTACAAAAGAAGGTGAGAAATGTTCCTGAATTCAACATTGATTGTGATGGGATAATAAAGTCCAGGAATTGGGTTTGTGTTCCTCCCATCCCCGAATTAAAGAAGGAGCTGCTAGATGAGGCTCATAGTTCTTCATTCTCTATTCATCCTGGAAGCACGAAGATGTATAGGGACCTGAAAGAGTACTTCTGGTGGGATGGCATGAAAAGAGATGTTGCTGAATATGTCTCTCGATGCTTGGTTTGTCAACAAGTTAAAGCTGAGAGACAGAAGTCTAAGGGGATGTTACAACCATTACCCATACCCAAATGGAAATGGGAAAACATCACCATGGACTTTGTCACAGGACATCCTAAAACATCCAAAGGCAATAATGCTATATGGGTCATAGTTGATCGTCTTACAAAGTCTGCACACTTCATTGCTATTAGAGAGGATTTCTCTCTGGATCAGCTTGCCAGGATATATGTAAAGGAAGTGGTAAGATTGCATGGAGTACCACTTTCTATTATATCTGATTAGGATCCGAGATTTACCTCGAAGTTCTGGCGAAGTCTTCAGCATACTCTGGATACAGAGTTGAGTTTCAGCATTGCTTATCATCCTCAGACAGACGGTCAGTCTGAGAGAACAATTCAAACCCTAGAAGATATGTTGAGATCTTACTCTATGGATTTCAAAGGTGGTTGGGATCAACACCTACCTTTGGTGGAATTTTCTTATAATAATAGCTTTCACTCTAGTATTTAGATGGCTCCTTATGATGCTCTCTATGGAATAAAATGCAGGACTCCAACTTGCTGGGATGAAGATGGGGAAAGAAAGCTATTAGGACCTAATCTCGTTGATGAAATGGCAAAAAAGGTCAGATCTATTCAAAAACACATAAGAGCAGCTCAGAGTCAACAGAAAAGTTATGCCGACAACTGAAGAAAATATCTAGAGTTTGAAGTGGGTGATAAAGTGTTCTTACGAATATCTCCCTGGAAGAGGGTTATGAGATTTGGAAAGAAGGGGAAGTTGAGCCCTAGATATATCGTTCCTTTCGAAATTCTGGATCATGTTGGGAAGGTAGCTTATCGATTGGAGCTTCCACCGAATCTCTCTCAAGTTCACAATGTGTTCCATGTATCTCTCCTGAGAAAGTACATACCTGATCCTTCACATGTACTCAACTCAGAAGTTGTACCGCTGGAGCAAGATCCTTCTTATGAAGAACAACCGATAGAGATTCTGGATCGTAACGAAAAAGTCCTACGAAACAAGACCACTCGATTGGTGAATGTTTTATGGAGGAACCACCAATTAGAAGAAGCTACATGGGAGATTGAGGATATGATGAGGGAGAGGTATCCTCATCTGTTTGTTACAAAGTGACGAATTTCGAGGGCGAAATTCATTTTAAGGGGGGTAGAATGTAACACCCGAGACTTTTATGTTATATAAATCATCAAAGGAATCTTTTTCTACACAATACTTGCTTGGCTTGCTTTACACGAAATCACGACCTTCCTCGATAGCTTGCGTCGTACGCAATACCGAGTTTCACTAAACAACGATATGCTATTAAAATATTATTAAAGCTAGCCGTTATGAATAGTAATAACCACTTTTTGAAATTTTATAACTTTTATTTTTCAAAATGGACTTCATTTTTGGATTCAGAATATCGAAATTAGCCTAGGGTGAAATTTTGGTATTTTTCTGAAAACTTTCAATTTTTGATGAATAGTGAAACCACTAAGTGGTAGTTAAAAAACTGAATTTTTCATAAAACTTAATTTTACCGCTTTTGTGAATGGAATTTCAAAAATCTGAGAGACACGGTTAATATGAAGGACTATAATGTGGTTCAATGATATGAAAATAATTTTTGGTGAATAGTATCTTTTTACTTTTTTTTACCGCGGTTAATAGTAAACAGGGTAACTAAGGGTAAATATGATATTACTATTACCCTAACACATGTCCTAATTCTATTGGATAAGTGTAATTCGACCAAAAACAACCTTATGAATATAATATGACCATTTAGGTCCACTTGGATTAGATTATGACATTTAATATTATTTTATTTAATGAATAGTTAAAATAGTTAAAATCAAAGTTTAATAACTAAAACATTTTTAATATGGGTTTATACATAAGATAAATTCGATTATAAATATTCATTAGAAATCTAAAAAGATTTCCTACATAATGATATTTTATTTATAATTTTTAGACTTTAAATAAATTAATTTATTTATGACACAACGATGATGCAGTAATTACCCTTTTAAGGAAATGTTAACATAATTCATGTTATAAATACCCAAATAAATGTAATTTGAGACTTTTTATGAATTCCACTAATTTTATAGGTTACTATGATATATTAGTGTTGATTTAATAAACTTGGTTCGAACATATAATTCTGTTATGACTTTCACAAAAATCATATATCAAATATTGTCAAAATTGACACAAAATAGTTTTTAAATCAAATATTATATTATTAATTGTTATTTTATTCCTAAAAATCTAAGGTTCGGCCAAATGACTTAGATAAGGATATATATATTAATAATAAACAACTTGGGGTTCGTTTGGAATGTTATAGTAAGTGTATTAACCATATAGTGTAAGAAAACAAAAAGACACGGTAAAAGTTAAATTATTTAACTTAGAGGTAAATCTAATTGATAAGGTTAAAATAATAACCTAAACTTGTCTAAATCCTATTGGTTGATAGGATTTTGACCCATCCCAACTTTAACTTCGAAATAATACCCTTTGGAACCATTATAAACCAATTTTTACTTTAATATAAAATAATATTTTGAGATATTCCTAAGGTGCCCCTCTCCTCCCTTATAAAAGGGCACCTCCTCCCCCTCTTCCTCACACCACATTGAGCCTTAAATCTTGGCCAAACCCTGCAAATTTCTCCTCTCCACTTCCCTAGAGACATCCTAGAGGTTCTGGTCTTCTTCAAAGACCCATTTTAGTGCCCTAAAAGGAGGTCTCAAAGAAGCACTTCAAAGAAGAGGTAAAGCCCATTACCGATTCTTTCATCTTTATTTCTTCTTCCACTTCTTCTTCTTAGGTTGTTTCATTATGAAGTATTAAAATCAGTATCAATCATATACTGATATGTTATTATAAGTATGAAACAACCTATTTCACCATCTATCCATCCTATGGAAAAAGAAATGACCGCGCGTGCGTACGTACGGAATACCGTCTCCACGCCGTAGTGTAATCTATTTTCCACCACCACCTTACTTGGATGGGTGTAATGGTGTATATAATGACTATATATGACTATTATAAAGTGATACTGATTCTGAAATAGTATACATACACTCCAATACAATTCCACGATCATAGGAATGATATCATCACTCGTGCGTACGTACGGAATACCGTCTCCACGATGTGATGCAACTCGTTCTACATGATCTTAATTTCATAATGATTATATAAATGAATTGAATGAATGAATATGATATATATTACACTAATACCATTCTGGAAATTAGGTATCTATAACCTAAAGATAAGAATAAGAATTTATTCGACAAAACACGCATAAGAACAAAAAGTTATAAACACCCGAATAACAAGTAGCAATGAAATATTACTACTGAGAAGCTAAGAATATGACCATATATGATATCATAAAAATAAGTATGATTCTGGAATAAGTCAATAACATTATTTAAATCATTATACAGGTGGTTCGGACACTTACAAAGCAAGTCGGACCTAAGGTAAGGGAATATATCACAATCTCATTTTATCCGAGATTGTTTATACTTTGGTATTTACTAGGGTGTATTTTATCATCCACATCCATGTTTACTCAATATGTAATATTTATATCCTTCTACAATAGTTTATATCCAATTTTACCCTTCTATGAGTTTTTAGTAAAAGATATGAAAGGAATCTTTTGTCTTTTTTCGTACGAGGTACTTTTTGACTTTTCTGAAAAAAGTACGAAGAATGTTTTTTTTAACTTATACGACATGAATGGATTTTTAAAACATTATTTCGAAGAAGCTTCCTTTACAAGTTTTCAAGTTTATTTTTAATCAACTTCTTTTAGTTTAGAATTGTATGACATG